>OZ038448.1:276421-373921 GCA_964036265.1 Daptonema setosum
TTCATGTATGTCATTACCTTTACCTTTATATGAATTTACAATTTGATATATTTACCATTATATGAATTTACCTCTGGATAGATTTACGAATAGATGAATATACCATTTGATATATTTACAATTATATGAATTTTCCTCTTGATAGATTTACCAATAGATGTGAAATAAATGTGATTTTGTCATGGACCACAATTGTGATTTGTCCCGGGACAGAATATTCTGCCCCGTTTTGTCCCGTAATTTCCCGGGATAATAACTTGTCCCGTCCCGTCCCGTCCCGGATTTTTTTCATTTCCCGTGTCCCATCCCGTCCCGGAGGGTTCTTTAAAATGTTGTCCCGTCCCGTCCCGGTCGCAAGTTTTCTAACTGCACTACTCTGAGAATCCAAAATTTAACACGTGCAGTGAATGCAACCAACGCGTGCTTCTACCGTCATGTTGACACCAGCATTTATCACATATCAACCTAAGCCAGTATGGCCTTGTGGTTAGGGTGTTGGCCTCGCATGCGAGAGGTTCTGGGTTCAAAGCCTTTTGTAAAATTTTGGTAAAATACTGGCCGGAGACGAGTTTTTTCGAAGTTTTACTATTCCCTTTGAAGTTTTACTGTTCGTTAACCCCGATAACCTATCGTGAGGCTGGCTTGTCCGAGCGATAGCGAGGACAAGCCCGTTAGCACCGCGCGGAGCGCGGAGGTGGGATCCGTTTGAAAAATTAAGTAGTGGATCGAAAATACATACAATTTGAAAATTTCGATTCTCCAAAACACCTTTGTTATAAAAAAAAACTCGCAAATTACAGGTTTGGCAACTTTGGATTTTTAGAATAGTGCAGTTAGTAAACTCGCGTCCCGGTCACCTTAAGTCTTTTTCATATATTGTTTTTTATGCATCGGCCGCGTCTGATAAGTGATACAAATTTTGACTGTAACTGACTGACTGACTGACTGACTGACTGATTGATTGATTGATGACTGACTGACTGACTGACCGACTGACTGAGGCATACAGTAAATCTATCCCATCCACGGTAAATTTATAAAAGGAAACTGCATAAAAGGAATGGATAGATTTACTGTATGCCGGTCTAAGTCGGTTGAGCGACTAGCCTATATCTAATTATCCTTCGTTTTGTCAACTGTATAAATTTACCGTAGATGAAATTTCCTTTGAATGTTATTACCTATTTATAAATTTTCCGTTTGAGGTGATTACCTATTTATAAATTTTCCCTGGATGTGAATACCTATTTATACATTTTCCTTTGGATGTGATTTCCCTTTTTTGAAGATTTATAAAAATTCCCTTGGATACAATTACCTTTTGAATTATGGATGGATTTACCTTTTTGAATAGATTTTCATTTTATGCAGTTTCTTTTTATGCAGTTTCCTTTTATGCAGTTTCCTTTTATGCAGTTTCCTTTTATGCAGATTCCTTTTATGCAGATTCCTTTTATGCAGTTTCCTTTTATGCAGTTTCCTTTTATGCAGTTTCCTTTTATGCAGTTTCCTTTTATGCAGTTTCCTTTTATGCAGTTTCTATTTATGCAGTTTCCTTTTATGCGGTTTCCTTTTATGCTGTTTCCTTTTATGCAGTTTCCTTTTATGCTGTTTCCCTTTATGCCGTTTCCTTTTATGCAGTTTCCTTTTATGCAGTTTCCTTTTTTGCAGTTTCCTTTTATGCAGTTTCCTTTTATGCAGTTTCCTATTATGCAGTTTCCTTTTATGCCGTTTCCTTTTATGGAAGTTCTCCGACTCTGATACCATACCAGATGATCGGAGAAATTTCGGAATGTTTATGGATTTTACCATAAGGCAACAGAAACGTGGACCAAGTGACTGGTTATGTGTTGATAAATTACTGAGTCATAATTTGAGATAGCACGATGAATTTTGTGTACGTATAATAAAAAAGAAAAAAATACTTTTTCATGCGTTGAGATTTTTGGAAAGAATCGTACCTTCATATTCATTCCTCTTGCATAACATTGCGTTTGCGATCGTTTGAAAAAGTTCCAAAAACACACGAAATGTTGATTTTCGTTCACGGTTCACAGACCCTATAGGTAAGAAATGAAAATTCCGATTCATAGATCTCAGCTCATTCCTTTCTGAATACCTGAAAAACAAAAAAGCACAAAATTAGCAATGATGTCAAGAAAGCAGTGAATTTCGTAAACAGGTTAATTGGGTTCGATTTAATAAAGCACAAGTTATGCAAAAGGAGCTGACTGGATGATAGAGGAAATAGAAGGACTGACAGACTGACCCCATGACTGGCTGTCTGACTGACTGACTGACTGACTGTTTAATGACGGACTGACTGAATGAATGAACGATTGACTGAACTATTGGGTGACAGACGAAACGATTGATTGATTGATTGATTGATTAGTTGAATGATTGACAGACCAACTTACAGACGATTTTAGTCCGTGGATTGATTCAATTGATGCTGTTAAAAGTTTACTGAATCAAATTTCATTAACAATAATATCGAACACTTTTATTTTTCTATAAAATTCTCTTTTTTATTCATCAAAATTTAAGTTGTTAACTTCCCGTTCGAGCAAGCCCAACCGTTCATCTTCGAAATATCGAGAGTAGATCCACATAAATAATCGTCCGATGAATCAAAAAAGCAGATTGTTTGAGAAAGAAGAAAAACGACCAGCTGAATAATCAAGTTATTGGACTTCCGTTTATAGCTTATTTAATTTTGTTTGATGAGGCAGGTCAACTGAAGTATTTTTTTCTTCCACTAAGTATGAATTCGTCCTGTGAACGGTGAACAAAACTAAATGAAGTTCTTGACCGCAATATACGGAAATATCCAGTCAAATGTCGAATGATGGTTAGAATATAACCTGATCCTAGTAAATGCTCGCTCTGTGATGATTGGCTATTTAGCATATTCCTCTTATATTACTTTATTATGGAAAAGTAGTAACAAGCATTTATTATCGAAAACGGAACTGATATTTTTACTTATAGAAAACGTGAAACATGAGCAAATTGACTGACAACACAATTTACATGAGAATGTCATCGAACTAAATATCATCGTTCAAGCTTTTGCACTAACTTTTTTTGTTGATGAAAGTTTGTAGAACATCGCAAAAAGCCACTAAACACTGACTTGATCAGTGAAACAGGAGCCAACCGAATCGAAATCATTTTCACCTTTACTGCAGTTCACAAAAAGGAATTTTCTTTTCATAAACGGTTCATCAGGTAGTTTACGGCTTCTAAGTTATTTTTTTACTATTTGTGTATCAAATTATTTTTTGATGTTCCACAAATGTACGGTTTGAAACGTGAACAACAGGATTGTTTTTGCACGCAATGTATAGAAACCTCGAATTGTTGGCCATCCACGGTTCTTAACAATATTATGAAAATGATTCTACTCTATTTTACATATCAAACATTAAAATCCGCGGTCTAATGAGCTCAGGACTTCAGGTATTACGAACCCGTTATTATCCTAGAATATACAAACTCGTTAATATCGTTCTGTGCTACGGATGTTATACGTTTTGCTAAGCTGTTAATGAATGCATCATTGTGAAAAATGCATCATTGTGAAAAATGCATATAGTTTTTTTGTATTACTGAGACTTTTGAACTTTGAATGCTATCATTGTAAATCAATTTTTCTCTTGATCCGTACGGCTTATGAAACGTGAACTTTCGAAATCGGGTTTTTGTATAGGGACTACTTCAGTGAGCTTGTCGTCTGTCTTGTCTGGTTCGTAGGGTGCCAGCCCACGAAACTGATGGTCCTGGTTCGAAACTCAACTTGAGTTACAGACACCGATGCGTTGCTTCTGGGTTTCTGCCCTTGTTTGTCAGATTATTAAAAATAATTTAAATATCTAGAAACCGAATTTTTTTTCTACTCTAACATTATATGAAACGTGAGAAAATTGACTGGCATTGATACATGCATTCTCTGGTGATTAGTATTCTAAATCTGTGTTTTTTTCAGTATTTGCAAAACATACTCACATAGTTGTCGAGGCGAATTTTGTGTGATTCAAAGCTCATGTAACTAAAATGGTGCGACACAACTTTTTTTCGTGATTAATACTAATAAACGGTTGCTTTTGTACGGCGGAGTATGGATTTTGTTTACTATCTCTATCGAATTATGTGTTTTTATTTTTTAATTAGAGCTGGATTGGCATTAAGTACATATTTCAGTCTACTCTCAAGTCTGACCATTCGTGAAACGTGAGAAAATTAACTGGCATTGTTGTACATAGCATTCTTGGTTCATTAACATACTATTACACACGTCCAAATCCTGGCTGATCTATTTTAGCTCAGGCTAATCGTTTCCTTGTAGTCGTTCGTTAATTTTGGCACGCGTTAACATTTTTGAAGAAAAAACTTCTATCAAGCTGCATGGTAGCAATCGAACGGCGTGCACCACTCGTTGGATGTGCGGCTAAAGCCTTATATTATATGAATTATTGTCGCAGAACCATTCGGGTTGGAATAAAGTGCACGACAGAAAATAGAAAAATTATTCGAAGAAAAGATTGTTGGCATAAAGGTGACCTCACTCACTCACTCATGTTATATCGTTGTGCTGCACTGTAACACGATCACCATGTTACTGTTTTAGTAATACTGTATGGCCCCCGAATAAAACCGTTTAATGAACGAGCAAATGGAAAAGTGGTCAAACATTTCCACGCGTGCAGCATTACTACAGCATTAACAACCAATTGGTTCACGTTTCAAAAGCCTTATGGATCAGGTGAATACTGAACTTCAACGATTGAGCCCATTCCGCAACAGAGTGGAAATCAACTCACCGAAAATCGCTTATTTTAAAGGTGAACTCACCGATAAACAAATCAGATAATGTTAACTTACCGAATTTTAACCCACGGAATGGTTAATCGATCGAATAGTCAACTCACCGAAAGAGGGGCAAAAGAAATGAGTCTGACTTTGCGGATGGGGTCAGGAGTTGTGTTGTGCTGTTATGGTTTGTACCAGATTTAGATTTACAATAATGACTAGTATCAACATACTTTTAATGGTGAATCAAACTCTCAACAAAATGTCACGAAAAATTCACACATATGGTTTGCACAAATCTGCTGATTAAAGAGATGAATGCTGCAGTAACTGGCAACAAATTACGGCTCAGTTTGTTCATGTTTCACTAATTGAATGAGTTACGAACACAGAGTTTTTCAATAATAAACCATGACCTCCTAACTTAAAAATTCCAGAAGAGAAAAGAAAAAACAAAATCAAACAAAATTCTTTTATAGCTATTCTGTCTATCAGTCAGTCAGTCAGTACTTCAGTCAGTCAGTCAGTCAGTCAGTCAGTCAGTCAGTCAGTGCTTCAGTCAGTCAGTCAGTCAGTCAACCATCAGTTTGTCAACAATAGTGTTGTTGCCATGAGTTCCGTTCACAATTCAAATATTTATTGTAAAAATTTTCTTGCAAAATTTCATTCGATTCAAATATCATCAGCAAAATCTAATCAACAATCAAGTAATAATATCCATGAGGTTGTCTTCAACACATTTCGTGGCCAAGAAATGGAATTCTTATACCATAAACCATCTCGACTAATATTTGATTTGATGCCTTTTTATTGGTTTGACGTTCTTTAAAGCACACGTCAGCGCATCTGTTCAGGTTTCACGGGTACTATGAATATTATGGGAAGTTAGATTTGACAATTTTTACCAAGTATCTTCACTAGAAATAAACATAAATTTGATTTGATTGTAAAAAAAATTCCCCCTCAAGAGATGTTTCGAAACAGAATGAAATTATTATCTCGTGACAGTGTATGTTCCCATGTTAAAAGGAGAATGATTGTCTGATTAATGTATTGCTATTTTTATTAGATAAGGGAAACTAATAATTTTTTTGCTTCCAAAATCAACACAATCAAAATACAACGAATACAGTACGTGAATGATAAAGCGTTGTTTTCGTTTGTGTTGGTTTTAATGAAATCAATTTCATGAGTTTTTCAAACGTAAGTAAAAAAATCCGTTTTGTTTGTATACGATCGAACTTCAGACGACGTTTCGTTGCTCACGTTTCAAGAGCCAAAGAAGTCAGGTTTGCTAAATCACCTTGGTATTAATGTGTAACAAATAGTAGATAAAAAAATTACATTAAAAAATATAGTTTTATTTAAGAAAAATCAGTTTATCAATCTCACCACCAACCAATTTGCAATCAGTTCGAACTTCGAAGATATGACATTTCTCCTATGTTGAAACCTACATACATATGTACATATGTATGTATGTATCATAGAAACTACATCCTGCATAAGCCTAGTCAACCTATGAAACGCCAACCAGACGACTGGTAATGTTCGGGTTGTATTCACCGAGAGCACGATGGTTGACTTACTGATTGAATGACCGACTGACTGACTGACTGACTGACTGACTGACTGACTGACTAACTGACTGACTGACTGACTGACTGACTGACTGACTGACTGACTGACTGACTGACTGACTGACTGACTGACTGACTAACTGACTGACTGACTGACTGACTGACTGACTGACTGACTGACTGACTGACTGACTGACTGACTGACTGACTGACTGACTGACTGACTGACTGACTGACTGACTGACTGACTGACTGACTGACTGACTGACTGACTGACTGACTGACTGACTGACTGACTGATTGACTAACTGACAGACTGACTGACTGACTGACTGACTGACTGACTGACTGACTGACTGACTGACTGACTGACTGACTTACAGATTAAACATAAAATATTTTTTCAATCCTTTATAAAAAATAAAAAGTAATACAAGGTCCACTCAAGAAAATGTAGCAGACACGAGTGAGTGAGTGAGTAAGTGCTTGAGTGAGTGAGTGAGAGAGTGAGTGAGTGAGTGAGTGAGTGAGTGAGTGAGTGAGTGAGTGAGTGAGTGAGTGCGTGAGTGAGTGAGTGAGTGAGTGAGTGAGTGAGTGAGTGAGTGAGTGAGTGAGTGAGTGAGTGAGTGAGTGAGTGAGTGAGTGAGTGAGTGAGTGAGTGAGTGAGTGAGTGAGTGAGTGAGCGTGAGAGAGAGTGAGTGAGTGAGTGAGTGAGTAAGTGAGTGAGTGAGTAATGAGTGAGTGAGTAATGAGCGAGTATGAGTGAGTGAGTGAGTGAGTGAGTAAGTGAGTGAGTGAGTAATGAGTGAGTGAGTAATTAATGAGTATTTGAGTGAGTGAGTGAGTGAGTGAGTGAGTGAGTGAGTGAGTGAGTGAGTGAGTGAGTGAGTGAGTGAGTGAGTGAGTGAGTGAGTGAGTGAGTGAGTGAGTGAGTGAGTGAGTGAGTGAGTGAGTGAGTGAGTGAGTGAGTGAGTGAGTGAGTGAGTGAGTGAGTGAGTGAGTGAGTGAGTGAGTGAGTGAGTGAGTGAGTGAGTGAGTGAGTGAGTGAGTGAGTGAGTGAGTGAGGGAGTGCATTCAAAATATCGCGGAATTTTTGTCTTTATTATGACAGATATAATAACTTTTCTGAATAATCAATAACTTTCTGAGTTTAATCAAGTCGTTTTCGCATGCTAAACAGGCAATAAAAATTTGACGTTTTGTATTATCAGATCCGTTATTTGTTATTTTTCTTGTATAGCATCATCAACTATGTATGTAGTAAACACTTTTTACAAATCTACTTTTCGAAAACATAAAGCTCACAAACTGTGGAAGAATTTCGATTTCCTCATTTGAACAACTGATGAATCGCGAAAAACTTTATTTACAACGTGATTCGAGTAAAACTTCGTTCCTCGTGATTGTTAAGTGACGGTAAGTTAGTAAGTGAGTGTGTGTGTGAGTAAGTTTTTTTTTAGCAAACTACAGACTTCGAACTAAAATATGAAAAAAAAACTATTTTGATTATTGCTTTAACGGTTCTTAAAAATTTGTTTGATGTAGTGTAAGTTGTGAAACGTAATATAGATTTACTGGTATCTCTCATTCGATATGTGAAACGTGAACAAATTGACTGCATGAAGACGATTGTGCTGAGTGCTGTGCGCGTGGTCAGTACACATTCCAATTATATTTCGACAAACATAAAAGGAATGAACTAGACACAAATAGTCTACCAGGTAATCACCGGAAAAATGGTGTGCCTCCAAATTTATACTCCATTTCAGTCACTGACGCACTAGCGGACGAGAAGGTGTGGGAAAAATGGAATTCCCCCCTCTTTGGCGTCTTCAAAAAAAGAATTTGTTCCCCAAGTTGTAAATAAAATGACCTGAAGACTGCTAATTCCCCCCTCTTTGAAAAAATCCCCCTCTTTTTGGAGGATTAACTCGTCCGCCAGTGCACTGACGGATGCGAGGACACATGATTATCGTTTCATCTTCTTGCTAAATGTTTGATCAGCATCGCCTCTGAGTGATTTTTGACCTAATAGTCTCACTGATAGAATTACTGAATCGAGGTAATGGTATTTAATTCATCTACCATGCAAAGCATGCCTTAGATTTGTGAACAAATTGTTCTGATAATCCCGTATGTATTTATAGACAAGCAACTAAAAATGCCCCGAAGGCATGGGGAGTAACGAATATGGTTCGATCCTGGCAAGTCCAATCGTGAAAAAGTATGAGACAAGAAATTTTTAGTCTCATACTCTAAATAGTCTGATCGTGAAAAAGCAGGAAACAAGATTTGCGATGAATCATGAAAAAAGTTTGTACTTCTTTAAATTAAGAACCAAACCAAATTACACGAACCATATTTGGAACTTTTTGGTGAAAACTAAATCCTCTTTATTTAGTCCAGCTCCTTGTGAGCATGGATAATTTCCTTTGATTAGTGTGACGGATCTGCCACGAAACTTTTTTTAACTTCCGTTCAGTTCAATAACGATGATTTTTTGTACGACCTTTTTAATTTGAATTCCAGTATTTACTCAAGAAAAATCTTAATGATTACCACAGTACTCGTGAAAAGTTCCAAATATGTTTCGTGTAATTTGGTTTGGTTCTTAATTTAAAGAAGTACAAACTTTTTTCGTGATTCATCGCAAATCTTGTTTCCTGCTTTTTCACGATCAGACTATTTAGAGTATGAGACAAAAAATTTCTTGTCTCATACTTTTTCACGATTGGACTTGCCAGGATCGAACCATATTCGTTACTCCCCATGCCTTCGGGGCATTTTTAGTTGCTTGTTTGACTAATGTTTCACAAATCTTATCGATACGTAGCAGAGAATACTTTTTCGATCGTACATAAAAAACGAAAAGTAAAAATAAGTGCAAACATGAAAAATGTTGCAGACACGAGTTGTTGCAAGACGAAATGACTAAACTGGCGTGAAAAGTCTGATCATGAAACAGTAGGGGACCAGAAAATGTTTTCCTCTCATCAAATAGTTTAGATATGCTGAGAGTGAATAAACAGGAAACAAGGTTTGCGATAAATCACGAAATAATATTTTATTCAATGACTACCGTTTGAGTGGTTGGTTTTTTATATGAAAGGAAAATTGTACGGTGAATTATTAAATATCAGTTTCTTCTGAATATATTCAGAATTAAATAGACATGTGAAACGTGAACAGAACATTGGTTTGTTTCCAATTCGAGATGCCCATGCGTGTATGTGAAATATACTCATGACTGAACTTATTAGATGCACCTAACCCATGTACTTATTGCATAAAATTCGACATTTTTAGGAATCAATGAACAAAACTAACTTCAATCAGGTTAGTTTTTTAATCATTGCTTGCTCTAAACTAACAATCAGTCAGTCAATAAGTCAGTCAGTCAGTCAGTCAGTCAGTCAGTCAGTCAGTCAGTCAGTCAGTCAGTCAGTCAGTCAGTCAGTCAGTCAGTCAGTCAGTCAGTCAGTTGTCTTGTACGACTGTTGAGCTCTAACAAGCATCAACTAATTCCACCATGGTGATTCAACCTTTATCGATAGAAACCCAGACAAGTCTGTATTGCTTATTGTATACCAGGCGATCTAATCATGATAGTAAAATCCGATACATTAACACGCCGAACGTTCTGGGTTGTTTTGTCTTTAATTATTGTGTTATTTAAATTTTTTGACGTCTCCAATTTAACCAACAGTTTCTGATTATATCTATCTGGTCAGTGAAACATGAATGAACTGCGGATTTATGCATTATTTAGGGTGATTATTTACGGAAATTACAAATTGGTGGTCGATAACATTTGGACTTGAATAAGAATATTGTTTATCATGTTATTTGATAACTTAGCAAGGTGACGACTCATCAATCCAAAAATTTGTTGCTTCCTTTCCATAAAGTTTGTGAAACGTGAGCCATTTCTGTTTTTTTTTGTTTCTCCTACGCGGCAGGATCGTGTCATCAGTCATCAGTTACTGAATCCGAATCCTCGATGTCATCCAAATCATTATGTCTATGAACAATTTGTAATGCAAAGGAAATCTGCACTGAGTTCTCTTCACTGCAACTTGTCCATTGCCGAAGCCATCAAGAAGGCACACTCATACCAAGGCGAATCAACCAGCACTTTCCAGGGTTTCTTGCTCCGACCGTTATTTTATACTCACTTTGAAACCAAATCCGCGTTCAATTTTGTAGACAGTTAGGATTTTTTTTATCTTTTTCGCTCGTGAACAACATCTTAAAATGGGTGCACGAGTTGTACATTTGGAGGAAAACCGGTTCGAACCGAACGAGAAGAGGTGGTTGTCGGTGTTTTTCATCGCTCACGTTTCAGATATGTAAATGCTGCAACCTTTTTTGGAAAAAATCCATAAGTTTCATTCGGCAGATGATCACCAGCGAAATTTTTTTGAAATTGAAATATAATATCAGAATCGATTTTTTTGGTTAATTCTGAGCTTGGATCAGCATCAAAATATAATGACACGGAGGAAATTTGTTCGTAACTGGCCGTCAAAAAGTGTTACGAAACTTTTGGCCATCCCTGTATATTAACGTGTAACACGTTACGCAGTAAATAAATAAACTAGTAGTTCACGGTTAAAGGGAGTGAAAATACAAAACAGTACCTTTAATACCTTTGTTGAGCCCTTCATAAAAACCACAGATCAAACTTACACAGCAACTTAAGACTTTTCCTTTTGTTCATGTTTCATGAAAGCTACATAAGCAAATCGAACACGGTGATTCTAATATTTCAATTGCAAACGCAAAAAACAAGCAAAAAACAACAACATTGAACAGTCATTTACATATAAGTCATAAAACACTTTATGGATATCAGTTTTAAAAAATATATGTATTGGACAGCTAATTATATTACTAATTTGCTATTATTAACAATTCCCAATAGAAACCACCCTGTATTATTGAGGTACCCATTTTAGCTTACGTGTAACCTACATAGCATTTGATCAATACTTAGTTCCAATAGAATGAAGTGATCTATCAAAAATTAAACAAACTCTCTCTGAACACCTGGATTAGACACCGGGTCTTTGAATACCGGAGGCTATTGATCGGGGACTAAAGCGACTGCCTGACTGACTGACTGACTGACTGACTGACTGACTGACTGACTGACTGACTGACTGACTAACTGACTGACTGACTGACTGACTGACTGACTGACTGACTGACTGACTGACTGACTGTCTGACTGACTGACTGACTGACTGACTGATTGTCTGACTGACTGACTGACTGACTGACAGACTGACTGACTGACTGACTGACTGACGGACTGACTGATTGACTGACTGACTGATTGACTGACTGACTGACTGAATGATTGCATCGATAAAAACATCCTTTCTACAGTGTATTACCTTCCGAAATACAGTCTGATATTCGGGAGTTTTATGACTAATTGTGATGTTTTGCAATGATAGGAGTAAGAGGAATAGGAACTTCCACTGATCCCAATGCGAATGTCACTGCGTCCAGTTGTGCCTAAGCCGTAAAAAGAGGAGTGTTATTCTGATAATTGGTCTAGGAATCAAGGATTTCAACCACAACACACGTTTCAAAGAGATTCCAAGAATTATTCCCTGAAAGTGAGTCTTTATTCACGTTTCTGTTATTTAAGTTTGATATCCTTTATTAGTGGGGTTGATTTATTCTGCAATTATATTCGTGTATAACCCTCGTACAGTGTGAAACGCCGGACTTTTATCAAAATTCGAACGAATGAGAAATCGTAATCGAAAAAAGTGAGTTTATAAGTTCATGAAAAACAACAAGATACAATTATTAACAACCTAAATTTCATTTATCTCTATGTATCTTTTACCGTATGTATTTATTTGCAGGTTTGAAAAAAAATATCAGAAAATCAAATCAATTTTCAGCCTTCGTCATGTCCGTGAAACGTGAACAAACTGACACCGCATTGCGTTAACCTTAATGAATTTTACGTATTTTATTTTAGTTCAAACGATAATTTTGAAGACTCATCCTTCACACAGTAGATCTGATTGATTACGACCTTACACAACTTTCATGTGAAGGGCATTGAACAAAATCTTCTCGTTCGAACTTTAGCACCATTTTTTCCGTTTTTTTCAAGTTGATTTTTTTTATAATAAAGCTTCTATTAGGATAAGATGGGCAACATACTGAATTGGAGTGCGCGGAAGCTGTTTTCCATGCAAAATTTTTAGTAGTAACGGCTTAGAAGGGTTTATTCGTCATTCTGTGCAGCACAGTAACACGCTCAACATGTTACGGTGTGAATCTCGTTGCCGATAACAAACAGTTTATAAAAACTCGTTCACGTTTCACAGACTTTTAAGGAACAAAACTAGACGTTGTATTGAGTGATGTACGATGGTAAAAACAACTAAACACACTAAGTGATCATCAAAATTACCACTAATCGTAAATCAGTCGTTTATTTTGGTATCCGGCTTTTTTACTTATCTTCAAAATAAGTTAATTGTGTGGTTCTCAATTATCAACATTTGGCATGTCAGTGAGACAAGATCCGTAAAGAACCAAAAATTTTTTAGAGAACTATTTTTGTACAAACTTTATGTGATTATTATTTTCGTCTTACTTTTTATACCGACACTTCTTCGTTACTGATGTCAACAGGGCACAATAATACCATATCAATGATGTTTTCACAGGCTAGAGAGGTTTAACTGACGCAAGTCAGTTTTCAAACCAAGGACCACCAGTTTCCGAGGCTGGTGGCCTAACGCAATAGCATGGACATCTGACAATTATTATTATCTGATTTTCTTGTTACAGACGTTGTTATACATGTGTATCAGTATATTAAGTAGACATTTTTTTTATATAAGGTCTCTGAAACGGGAACCGTTTGAATGGTGATGTCAGTTCACAGTTCACTTAACTTTCCAGTTGAGTAATTTTCGGAAGTTTCAACAATATTTCTGTCAATTTAATTATTCATTATTGGGTATCAGATAAATAAGTTTGTAATAAATAAACATTTGTGTAGAAAGATTGGCGCTTCGTCCCTTGAAGGAGACGCCTGGATTGTATGTAGACTGGAGAGCAGGAATTTCAAACAGACTGACCCGGGGTGTGGACCTTATTCAGATGTGCATGGGACATACATAAGTACATATGTACGTAATCAATGAAATTCAGTTTTTCTATGAATTGGAGTTCGGAGTTTGAGATACAGTCAGGGAAGATTCAATTTGTGAAATGTGAACAAATCAGTTGTATGGGCTGATTATTTGCCTGATTGACTCACTGACTCACTGACTGACAACTGCAATTATTGAATGAGTTCAGATGGTGTGCCTTTAAAATATGCAGAATATAATTTCAAACTCAAAATTCCGACCAGATGGTTGGTTACTTTCATAATTGCTTTGGTCTTTTATATGAATTGAAATAATCTCCCACGAAGCTATCTCTTTTCATTGTTCTCACGATATAGCTACATAGGTCAGGGGGTCTTCTTTTATGCTGGTTACGCACGTATGTATGAAATGATTTTTTTTCTTGTCCAAATGTTCTGTGAAGAAAGATTTCATTTCTCTAAAATTTGGAAATGCGCCGAAAAAAAGATTTGAATTTACAAATTGCGCGCCAACAACGTTTCGGCTAACAAGAAACCCTCCGATGAAACGTCCGAACAGCAGCCAACCATTTAGTTTCATTGTTGCCCGATAAAGAATTAAAAGAGGACAAACAGAATTTTTAGGTTAGAATCAGAGTTACTCTTTCGTTTATATCTTGTTTACTTTAATTTCAACACAGTGTTCAAAAGATATCAAATGTCAAATGTTCTACTGAAAACTCGTGCGGCATGTGAAACGTGAACCAATCGAAACGAAAATCACTCAATAACGCGACATAATTGATGATTTTCAACATGAATCGAGTAAAAAATGACTTCATTCGGCCCAACAAATTGGTCGACGAAGCCAACGGTGAATAGAAAGGTAAACACATTTTTCTAAAGTTGTCTATTCGTCATATTTTCAAGATGCGCAAATTAGGAGATTCTCAAGTTTTGAGTTTCACTGTTTATATGAATGTGAAAACAAGTAATCACATAATATAATAATATACATCTAACAAGATTTCTGTTTGAATTATATTATATACAACTGGATTGTTGATAAACAGCAAATGAAAAAAGTCTTTTTGTGTAGTTTGGGTTATGAAAATATAAATGTACATATTTCCGTACATTAGCATTTTTTTCATTAACTTTATATTTTAACGGATGATTTGAGGTATTGTAGCACTAAAAGTAATTTCTGCTTCATACAGATAACATCCATGAAACGTGAAACAAAACGTGACCCTCTGGTCGTGAGATAATGCTTTGCTTTTTTTGGCTTGTTTGTATTTTATAAGGTTTCTTTATATAAGATCTCTGAAACGTGAACAGTTTAACGGGTCATGGGTGATGTCAGTTCACAGTTCACTTAACTTTCCAGCTGATTTCCACATGAGTTGAGTAATTTTCGTAAATTTCAATCAACAATAGTTGAGTCGAATTAATTATTCATTATTTGGTATCAGATAAGTAAGTATGTAATAAATAAAAATTTGTGTAAAACTGGATTGTATGTAGACTGGAGAGCACGAATTTCAAACAGACTGACCCGGGATGTAGACTTTATTCAGATGTACATGGGATATACTTAGTCAATAAAATTCTGTTTTTTTGAGTGATTTTGGCTTT
This sequence comes from Daptonema setosum, assembly GCA_964036265.1. NCBI lineage: Eukaryota > Metazoa > Nematoda > Chromadorea > Monhysterida > Xyalidae > Daptonema > Daptonema setosum. Next base: position 291,566 of record OZ038448.1, read on the forward strand.
TTACTTCGAGTTATTTATGCAGATATACACCTGCTCACTTTGATTCAATCAGTGAAACGTGAACAGATTTTTGGTCAATAATTTTCTACGTGAAATATGTACAGAATTGTGTTTGTTCAATTTTGCTCCGGTGCTCTGCAGTTTTTATACCTTTCCTATTTTTGTACTTTAATAGGGATGGGAAGTATTGACTTATTTTATTTTGGTGGTTTTTGTTGAAATAAATGTTTGCTGAATGAAGAAATTAAAGTACGCAGATTTCAATAACGTAGATTTAGTGAGGTAGTGAGTGAGTTAGTGACAAAATCACTTTTAGTAGAACATGCATTTATAGGAAAATGACAAGATTTGTGTAATAAACTTGGAGTTTGTATTGAATTTTTGCTTCTGAAGTGATGACGAAGAACAACAATGTAAATTTCATTTCAGGTCAGATGTGAGCCGTAAAACGTGAACAAATTGAGTGGCGTAAACTTAAAAACTGACAAATGTTTTATTTCGTCTACATAATTTTTTTTATGCACAGCTGATTTGATTTGAGGTTACATGTAGCTATTTAGACAATCATCACCTTCTTTCAATTAACCTTACAAGGTGAGCTCTACAAATATTTTTGTTCTGCAGTTTGCAACCAGAAAATTTCTTGAAGAACTTGTGCTTCGGTGGTTAATTTTCTTTAGAATATTAATAAATTGAATGTCAGTGTTTACACAAGGAGTCGACTCGATAATCGGTATATTCAGTTACTGCTCCTTTTCTACACAAAACTTGAAACGTGAATACATTTTTTTCGTCCATTGTGGAAATAGTGAATGGATGGTTATCTTTGTGTTCTGTCTTTTTTACACAGCAACGAAACCAATTAAAATATGTCGGATACATATGAATCGGTAATCAGAAAGTTCCATCGTCGCAATAATGAGTCAATTTTTTACGTTGAAACTCAGAGACGTCTTAGGAACCAACTTTCTCATCAGCTTGTTGTGATCTGTACTGTAGTTCTTCTATAGGAAATTTTGTGCAGAAATGATCTTTTGGTGGTCAGTAATATTCAAATTGATGTAATTTTAATAAACTCATGCAACACTATGGCCAGCATAAAACTCATCTTCAACTCTTTTCATATTCAGATGATGAAACGTGAACAAAACTGCAGATTTTTTTGTTTTATAATAAAATAAATGCATGAAATCATAAAATGAGTGGGTCATGTTGATCTCAGATAATAATACTTTCACGATATACCGTAAAATCTATGCGCAGACTGGTTGGATCCGCCCCAGAACCAATCAGAGGAGATCAACACAAAGGGAGGTGAATTACGTCAAAGAGGGGGTATTGACAGTTTTCAGGCCATTTTACCTACACCTTAGAAAACACATTCTACATTTTTTAAAGGTCAAAGAGGGGGAGTTCCACTTTTCTCACCCCTTCTCGTCCGCCCACTAATGCCTCCGCATCTTTTCCCTCTGTACTGTTGTAATTCACAAGAAGGAGGTTTGTGGAAGAGGAAATAAGGTGATTAAGATTTTTTTCATTATTATATCTTATTAGGTTATAAGAGTTTTTTATTAAAGACATATGATTGCTTAGATTAAGTTAGGTTAGCTGTTTAGACTGTCATCACCTTCTATGAATTAACACTACGAAGTGAGCTGTACAGGCACATATTTTTGTGAGGTTCGCATTCAGAAAAATTCTTGAAGAAGTTGTGATTACGTGGTATATTATCTTATTAGGTTTATTATCTTAGGCTATTAATAAACTTAATAGGGTATTAAAACCAGGTTCGTTAGAACCAAGCGTCGATTAGCGGTATAATCAAATACTGAACATATCCAAAACATGAAACGTGAAGAAAACTTTTTTTTCTTTGTGGAAATAGTGAATGGATTGTTATCTTTGTGTTCTGACTTTTTTAAGAAAGCAGCGAAACCAATTACAATATGTCGTATACATATGGATCGGTAATCAGAAAGTCCATCGTTGCGATAATAAGTGACTATTTTTCAGGGAAGTCTTAGGAACAACCTTTCTCATCAGCTTGTTATGACTGGTTAAAATTGTTATGTATTCTTCATATTTGAAACACTGTTGAAACCATCAACAAAACTCATCTTCAACTCTTTGAATAAATATGTGAACACGTGAACAAAATTAGTACATATCTTTTTAATGTCTTATGTCTAATAAATGTATGAAATCATAATTATGAGTCGATCACGTTCATCTCAGTTAATAATATAGCTTGGGCACGGGTTCGTGATACCGAAAATTTTAATTTGGCACGTCGTTTACGCATGTGTGCAATGATATATCGCAATTTTGGTTACGCATGTGTGCAATGATATATCGCAATTTTGGTTACGCATGTGTGCAATGATATATCGCAATTTTCATATGTGGTCAATAATAAATGTGAAAAATAATTTATTACTTGAGTTTTTGGAATAGCGCCAATATATAGACTTGAATTCAAACTGCGCACCAAAAAGTTTTTGACTTACAAGAAACCCTGGATGGGCTTTACTTTCGAGAAATACCTTTAAAATCTCTGTGCTGATTGGTTGTTTCCGTCCCAGATCCAATCAGAGGAGAACATTGAGTGGAGCCTGAGAGTGAGAGTGCTCTGTACTGTTCAAGATTTGGTAAATAAAAAAACGATATTTTTTTCAGGAAGGAAATTTTTATCTAAAACGCCTTTACAAACCAAAAATTTTTTACATGTATTTTCTTGTATGTTAAACTCTGGTTGTTCACCCCAATACCATATGTAAAACATATCCAGCAACCAAGTAAAACATAATATGATCACGCAGCTCTTGTGTGATTAAAAATTTCCATGATTTTAACAAAAATGAAAAAAAATATAATGATTTTTTTTCTTTCTTTTTTTTATTTACCAAACTTTTGTATTGTTGTAATTAATAAGAAGGAGGTTTATTGACCGCGTGAACAAATTACTGATTAACTGTCTGAATGACTGACTGACTAACTGATTTACTATTATGACTGATTGTTGCGATGACTACCTGTCTGAAGGACAGACTGACTGATTATAACTTTACTCACTTATCTTCACAATATTAAACATACTCGCTCACTACATTCCCTGCTCTGTTACACAACTATTCACTCACTCAATAACTCTCTCACTCCCTCACTCACTCTCTCACTCACTCACTCACTCACTCACTCACTCACTAACTCACTCACTCACTGACTCACTCACTCACTCACTCACTCACTCACTCACTCACTCACTCACTCACTCACTCACTCACTCACTCACTCACTCACTCACTCACTCACTCACTCACTCACTCACTCACTCACTCACTCACTCACTCACTCACTCACTCACTCACTCACTCACTCACTCACTCACTCACTCACTCACTCACTCACTCACTCACTCACTCACTCACTCACTCACTCACACATTCACTAATTCACACGCTCACTCGTTCAAAGGAACAGCTTTCAATTAGTCGAAATTGACAGTTCGAAAAAAATTGAAAGCATTTGCTCGAACCAAAAGGTTATACTACACTTTGTATGTCACTCAACTACCCAGATAAAACGATCAAGATAAAGGCAAAAAGTAATGTGAGCTTGTATTTGCTTTATAAGTAAACATGCTTCCCTGCCTTGACCATGTGCCAACGGTACTAATTGTTAGAGCACTATTATAAACTCTGCATAGTCGTGAAACATGAACGTTCGAATAGCGTTGCTATTTCAATGGTTGTCGTTACCCCGCTGTTCGGCCGAGTTTCACCTCGTTTATCTGAAGGGGTTGAAAAATAAAATTCATATTTAGTTCATAACATGAAACCAACTTCAGCAACTGTCAATAATTTCAAAGTGGCTGTCGTTACCCCATAAGTCGAGTAGAGTTTTACCTCAGCTCTTTCGGAACTGCTCTGAAAGAAACATGTATCGAAGTTGAAACGTAAACTGTATTTTGTCTACCGTTCGGGCTTCTTTCTGGCTGTCGTTGGGTGGCCTGCACCAAAACTGAATATGAAACTAAATTACTTCTTACTGTCTGACTGACTGGCTGACTGACTGACTGATCGAACAACTGACTGACTAACTATCTGAATGACTGACTGACTGATTGACTACTAAAACTGATTGATGCGATGACTGATTGTCTGAAGGACAGACTGACTGATTATAATTTTACTCACTTGCCTTCACAAAATTACACAGACTCGCTCACTAAGTTCGTGCTCTGTTTCCCTACTATTCACTCACTCACTCACTCACTCAACCACTCGCTCACTCACTCACTTCACTCACTCACTTACTCACTGACTCACTCACTCACTCACTCACTCACTCACTCACTCACTCACTCACTCACTCACTCACTCACTCACTCACTCACTCACTCACTCACTCACTCACTCACTCACTCACTCACTCACTCACTCACTCATTCACTCACTCACTCACTCACTCAATCACTCGCTCACTCACTCACTCCACTCACTCACTTACTCACTGACTCACTCACTCAATCACTCACTTACTCACTCACTCACTCACTCACTCACTCACTCACTCACTCACTCACTCCACTGACTCACTCACTCACTTACTCACTCACTCACTCACTCACTCACTCACTCACTCACTCACTCACTCACTCACTCACTCACTCACTCACTCACTCACTCACTCACTCACTCACTCACTCACTCACTCACTCACTCACTCACTCACTCACTCACTCACTCACTCACTCACTCACTCACTCACTCACTCACTCACTCACTCACTCACTCACTCACTCACTCACTCACTCACTCACTCACTCACTCACTCACTCTTTCACTCGTTTAATGAAACAAATTGCAATTAATCGAAATTGACAGTAAAAAAAGTTAAAAGCATCTCCTCAAATATTGTTTTACTACAATTTTTATGTCACTCAATCATCCGAGATAAAACGATCAATATTAAGGCAAAAATTAATGATGGTGTCTATCTGCTTTATAAGGAAATATGCTCCCCTGCCTTGACCGTGTGCCAACGGTACTAAATTGAAGAGCACTTTCATAAACTCTGCCTAGTTGCGAAACATGAACGTTAGAATATCGTTGATATTCCAATGGTTGTCGTTACCCCGCTGTTGGGCTAGAGTTTCACCTTGTTCATCTGAAGGGGTTGAAAAATAAAATTCATATTTAGTTCATAACATGAAACCAACTTCAGCAACTGTCAATGTTTTCAAAGTGGCTGTCGTTACCCCATAAGTCGAGTAGAGTTCTACCTTCGCTCTTTCGGAACTGCTCTGAAAAAAACATGTATCGAAGTTGAAACGTAAACTGTATTTTGCCTACCGTTCGGGCTTCTTTCTGGCTGTCGTTGGGTAGCCTGCACTAAAACTGATTATCAAACGAAATTGACTTTCTGCTGTCTGACTGACTGAGTGACCGCGTGAACAACTTACTGACTAACTGTCTTAATGACTGACTGACTGACTGATTGACTACTATAACTGATTGTTGCCATGTCTGACTGTCTGAAGGACAGACTGATTGATTATAAATTTACTCACTTACCTTCTCAATTTTACACAGACTCGCTCAACGTGCAGGAAATGATCCGACATGCAAGTAGGAAAAAAATCTGAACTGACGATACTTTTTTTCATCCCAAATTTTTTTCACGATATTTCTATTTTTTTCACTTTTAGTAGAATAGCTCTGATTTCAAGTTACAGCACAGATGAATTCAGACACATACTTTAGTCCTTTGCTGTAGCTGCTTTATAATTTTTCATACAGTTCCAAGTGGAAATACCAATTGCAATCCCTTTATAACTAAGTAGCAGTGAGTTTTAGGTAGTTCCAATTTGTCTACCGTTGGCATGACAGTAATAAACATAATCATGTGCACAACTGTTTTCAATTACGTTTTTTTCTTCATAATAATTTCCTATTACACTCTTTAAAAGAAGTCAATTTTAGTCAAACAAGGTTTACAGAAAAACTCCGAAATAAGTTTCAACTCCGACTATGAGGGCTACGAAATCATTGGAAAACAACCAGCGCAACCACAGTTGTTCTGTTCACGTTTCATAAGTCAATACAGTTTGAAGCAAATTTTATTTTGATTATTGATCTGATGCTAAAAGAAAAACAAAAAAAAAGATATAAAAGCGAGCCCAGCGATGTTGGTGTTGTGGTGATGTCCGGCGACTTGGGTTTTATGGTTTACAAAGATATTCTAAACGGGATTTGTTGTGGTCGGTCATAACAAAAACGGTTTTTTCTTATTTTTATGAAATTTTTTTTAGTCTACAAACGACAGACATTTGTCTTCTTTTTAGTTAGTGAAACGTGAACAAAGTAATGCGTTATTCTCGTGCATACATTGAAAGTGCCTGATACAGGATCACTTATGTAGTCGGATAACTCGTGCATTAATAGTTTTGTTTGATTGATGTGCGCGTGTGACATGTGCGCTTTTTTAATATTGTGAACGAGTCAAAATTTCAAAATCCAACGGGTCAGATCCCGAAGAAAAAGAGGGAAAACTGAAGAGAGTCAACCAAATAATCTGGTTTACCTTTTTTCTTTGTTCTTATTTAGAAGACAAATCATTGTATGAAACACAAAAACGTGTTTGTTTGCCTAATAGCTCGAATCTGTGAAACGTGAACCAACTACTGAGTAAATCACGTCTTGCTGGGATGTCCTAGAACCTTATCACAGATTACCTTTAAAAAGCCATTTTATTAGCAATGAGACTCTGACAACGAAATGGTGAGCGTGTTACATTGCAGTACAAAAATGTGGACGAGACGCATAGTTGTCAAGTGGTTAAGGCACCGGCCTCGCAAGCCGTTGGTTCTGGTTCGATACTTGGGTTTGTTACACAGCACATTCAAGAACTTCTTTCAGTGATTGTCGCACGTACATATGTACATAAATAGGATGACCGTTTTCTACTATTTTGTGATTTGGTGTTCAACTTTGCTATTTTTACGTATTTTTTATTTTCGTTATAGATTTTATGTTAAATCAAAAGATCTTTTTTGAATACTCATCCGACACGCAGTAGGAAGATCTGATCGATTACGGTACTACACAACTTTCATGTGAAGGGCATTGAACAAAATATTATCGTTAGAGATTCAGCGCATATATTTATATTAGATTATGATGTGCAACAGACGGAGTTGGAGTGCGAGAAAGGTTTTTTTCATGCATAATTTTATGTATGTAGATATGAGATAGAAGGGTGCATTCATCATGTTGTGCAGCACTGTAACACGCTCAACGTGTTACGGTCTGAATCTCTTTGCCAAAATAAACAGTTTATATAATTTGGTCACGTTTCACAGACTTTATATGAATACAGTATATTTAGAGTTCGTATTAAGCGATATGACAGTGTCACTCCCTGTATTAATTAAATATTCCAAGTAATTATCAGAAATACCAACAATCGTAAATCAGTCGTTTAATTTGTTTGAAGTTTTACTCAATAACAACAAAATAAGTTAATTATCAACGGATGGTATGACAGTGAGACAAGATCCGTAAAGAACCAAAACTTGTTTTTAGATAACTACATATATTTGGAGAGTTATTATGTTAATATTATTTTCGCCACACTCTTTTTTTACCGGGACTTCTTCATTTACAGAAACCAACAGGGCACAATAATACCGTATCAGAATGGTGTTTTCACAGGCCAGAGGGGTTTTAGGTTAGTTTTCGAATCTAGGACCACCAGTCTCCGAGGCTGGTGCCTTACGCAATAGTCTGGACAGCTGACAATGTTTATTTTAACTGCTTTTCTTGTAACAGACGATGTTATAATGGAATCAGTATATTAAATAAACATTTATTCATATATATATAGGTCTATGAAACGTGAACAGTCCAACGGGTCATGGGTGATGTCAGTTCACAGTTCACTTATTTTTTCAGTCTTTTTCCACATGAGTTGAGTAATTTTCGTAAGCTTCAACAATATTTCAGTCAAATTAATTATTCATTATTTGATATCAGTTAAATAAGTATGTAATAAATAAAAATTTGTGTAAAAAGATTGGCGCTTCCTCCTTTGATGAAGACGCCTGGATTTAATGTAGACTGGAGAGCACGAATTTCAAAGAGACTGACCCGGGATGTGGACCTTATTCAGATGTGCATGGGATATACTTAATCAATAAAATTCTTTTTTTCTAAATTATTTTGGCTTCGTAGTTCGAGATATCCATGCACATTTACACCTGATCACTCTAGTCCGCTGAATGAAACGTGAGCAAAACTTTCGGTCTACATATGTACGTGAACGGGAATACCATGAAAACCACATAATCATTTCTGTGGATTTCATCACGGTGGGCGTTCTAATCAGTCTATCTTCAAAAAAAATGGCGGGCAATGAGCCAATGGGCAACAGGAACCGAGTGAAAGTTTTAACATTTCAGGATATTCTCTCTCTCTTCTTGATACCGTTTTCTTTTAACAATCCTTAGTAGGTGAGTTTAAAAAACTTATTGATTTAATCTGCAAATTTAGCGACAACTAAATTTAGAATCCTGCATTATTATGTACATATTTTAGCGAGATAGTGCCAGTGATAATAAGACTTTGTAAATCATTCTTGATTATGGAACTGAGTTTCAGTGTTCGCCATTCTTCCTCTTTGATTATTTTTATATATATTTTACTTGAACTTCTTTATTTCTTAATCCAAAAGGACACACAAATACCATTCATGTGTTTTTGAAGAGACCGGAAAGGTTGAATAAACTGACGGGTAATGGCAGAAAACCCAGAGCAAAGCGTCAGGATCTGTGTCTCAAGTCAGGTTTCGAACCTACAGTACCATAGGACAACCATGTTTCCGAGGCTGGCGTCCTACGCACTAAACAGTCGACAAACGCCGTGACGTCGTGAACCAAACAGTAGTGACGCACTGATCTCGTTGCAAAGCTAAGTGGACGGATGAAGTCTCAAAAACGAAAAAGTGGGATTCAGGATTCAGTGTCCTAACCGATGGAACATATTTTATAACGGGGTTTTCACCGCGTATTATCTGGCTTATAAATGACACTTTGTGTTATTTGATTTGTATATTCGACATATTTGCTTCCTATCAACAATATGGAACTCTTTACTGGTCTCACCTCGCTTGTGAAACGTGAACTAAACGCCAAGAGACAGTCAAATTATGTCGTGAGAGAAAGTGAGACTTAGGCCAGAGTAATTTTGCTTGTTTTTTTTCTTCATGTTTTGACAGGGTTTAAACAATCAAGAACAGCAAGTTTGCTGCTTTCAGACTGAGTGAGTGAGTCAGTCAGTCCGTCAGTCAGTCAGTCAGTCAGTCAATCAGTCAGTCAGTCAATCAGTCTGTCAGTCAGTAGTCAATCAATCAATCAGCCAGTTAGTTAAGCCAGTCAGTCAGTCAGTCAGTCAGTCAGTCAGTCAGTCAGTCAGTCAGTCAGTCAGTCAGTCAGTCAGTCAGTCAGTCAGTCAGTCAGTCAATCAATCAATCAGCCAGTCAGTCAAGCCAGTCAGGCAGTCATTCAGTCAGTCAGTCAGTCAGTCAGTCGGTCAATCAGTCATTCAGTCAGTCAGTCAATCAGTCAGTCAGTCAGTCAGTCAGTCAGTCATTCAGTCAGTCAGTCAGTAAGTCAACCAACATGCCAGTCAGTCAGTCAGTCAGTCAGTCAGTCAGTCAGTCAGTCAGTCAGTCAGTCAGTCAGTCAGTCAGTCAGTCAGTCAGTTAGTCAGAAAGTAAATACGTTGGTCAGCCAGCCAGCGAGTCGATCCGTAAAGGATTGTGTCTTAGCAGCGGTACGAACACGATACACCCTGAAAAAGCCTTCAATGTACGAATCAACGTTTTTTGTATTGCTACGGTTCACGTTTCGAGTGATGAATGAGTACCAGTTTCGCTGATTGACATTCAATTATTATCCTCACTAAAAACAAGATATTAGGAAACTGAATTAAAGCCATTTGTTTCTCTGCACCATTTTCGGTCAGTCTGTCTGTCGCACTTCAATCGATTCTACATTAATTTCAACCAATCAGCGCAGAGCAAAGTAGCTGACACGACGCGTCATTTGCAACAACCTGTTGGCCATGTACTGTAAATATATGAAACATGGAATTCATGAAAGAACATAACTTTCACCACGTTTTCTTGTCATCTATACTTTTCTAGTTCCATTGAAACACCAAGTTGTATTGACAAATTACAAAATTACTATTCACGTTTCATTGGCACTATGGATGTTTATTTTCTTTAGTATCATGTAATAAGCTTTCGACTCTATTATTATCTGCGTGAACTAGGAATACATAAGTGAATTAATTATCGGACTTTTATGGATTCTGCACTTTAGGGAATGATGCCAGTTTGAAATTCTATTCTATAGTCCATCCAGGGTTTCTTGTAACAAACAAAAGTTTTTTGGCGCACAATTTAAATTCAAAAAATATTTGGCATGCGTTGAACTCTTCGGAAAGTATCGTACTTTCATATTACTCTTGTATAACATACGAGTATTGCGCTTAGTTCATTGTATTTGTGATAACGGGTCCGTAAAATAATTTTTAGATAACAAGAAACCCTTAACAATCTCACACGCTTACAGTACTAATAGCACTGAAAACCCTGTGGAAAAAGCCGCGCATTCAAATTCAGTCTCCAAATCAATTGAGAATGCTATAACACGATCCAACAACCGGATAATCCTCTTCTGTAATTTGACATCTTTTTGGTTTATTTCGATAATTGATTTGTAATAAGATATCGAGTGTACTACTGATCTTTGCTCTGATTCATGAATATATACCACGTGAAACGGGAACTGTGAGGAAGAACAGATGATTTATTAGCAGTCTGCTAACATTAAGTGTACTACAGGGTGGGCCAAAAAAACTCAGCGATTTCGTGAGACCATAACTTTCGCTGTGGACGATGAATTTATTTGAAATTCACAGGTTATTTCAAAAACATTTTAACTTAAGTTTCTCTAAAATTTCAATGGGATATCTAACCCACACCGGCCACACGGTCAGAATACATGAAAATTTCACTTTTGTCTTTAAACGGCGTCAGTATTGGGAAGAGAAATCATGTGCATACGCAACTTATAAGCATTAACTTGTTTATGAACTGAACAAATGAATTAAATAATTGTCCAAAAATTAAATAAAAGTTAATTGGTTAATAAAAAATAAAAAAATTTAAACCATTCTCTTAATAACGCGATACTTCTGGTGCTAAACTGTTTTTCATGTCTGTTACCGGCTGTTAAGTTCCAACTCAGCGATATTTCGGTCCAAATACGTTACTTTTTCCTCAATACTTCAATTTCATTGATTGAAAGTTCACGATTTATGAAAAACATGGTCGCTCTGTCTATACGTCAAGGTTTTTGGCGAACGTTAGTCGGCGCGGTTCAAGCTTGTTGAAAAGCTGGTTATGGCAAAGGTTAAGTTTTCCACGTAAAAACCGTGGTTGTTTATCTCGCAAATTTCATGCTCATATGCATTGCATGTCTTTGAAATTTTAAGACGATAAAAACTAACAAATCATTGAGATATTCTGAGAATTTCCTTTAAATTCATCAATAAAAATCAACTCTAAGATACTGCCGTACATCAGACAATGGAACAAAAAGCAATCATCCTACTGTAAGAGTTTTCTATTCACATTGAAACTAAATTTAGACCGAATTGCTACTTAAACAAGTTTCTTTCAATCCTTGTATTAGTATTTAGTTCACTCGTTCAATTCAATAATAGAATAATACCTAAAACTAACTTATACACATTATTTCTCTTTGAAATAATGACGCCGTTTAAAAGAAAAACTGAAATTTGCATGTATCCGGATCGTGTGGCCGGTGTGTATTATATATCTCATTGAAATTTAAGAGAAAATTAAGTTAATATGTTATTGAAATAACCTGCAAATTTCAAAGAAATTCATCGTCCACAGCAAGAGTTATGGTCTCACAAAATCGCACAGTTTTTTTGGCCCATCCAGTACATTATATTTTCTTCATATTACTGTGTCAATCATAATTTTCTTATTTTTACAAAACGACGTTCATTAAAGATGGCAGCCCATCAAACAAAATTGGTAGAATCGTAAAACAAAGTTTGAGAGACATACAATCGTTTGGGAAATTTCCGAAGATAGTCAGTTTATGATTACCAACGTTACTGCGAAACAGTGCAAGTGGCATGCGCAAATTTACTGAACATTTTTTAATGTTTGACCTTTGATTTACATTTTGGAAAAAGTATTTTACGATTAAGCAACTACAAAAAACTAAAATCATTGATAATCTGTCCGTGAAACGTGAAAAAATTTTGACTTAAGAAGCTATGTATATAAACTGTTCTTAGTGGGTTCCGCGTAGAACTGACTGGGTTTGACTCTTAAAAGACACTTTTTAAACAGTCGGTCACTCGTAAAAGTATTGTTCATTGTTATTCCACCATTCGCTTCACCTTAAATAGTTTTCTTTGCATGAACAGTCGTATGCAATGCAATACAAGGTGTCCCATCCTTTTGTACCGATGTTGACGACTCCGTGTTTCAGTTGTGTGAAACCATTACGGCTGCAATAATTTTCTGGAATAAAGGAGACTGCCGATTTATCTTTTTTTCTATAGCATATCATATGCCCATGTTGTCAAAAAAATTTTTACATGAAGCATTAACATATAAAATTTTTGAAACGTGAACCCATTGACCGGCGCAATTGGAAAAGCGGTCCCAGAAAAACCAGCACGTTTCAGTGTTTTACAATGGAGGTCGGTCGGTCAGTCAAAATAAAATTTATACTCGTTAAAACTTATCAGTTACACTTTTTTGGTTCTAGTTCTATTCTCTTGTTGTTTTGATTGTATCATCATAGTTTAGCATTCTAATGTTCTATAATGGCCTATGAAACGTGAGCAAACTGACTGTCTCTGGTACATAAAAACTGAAACCACTTCATCCGCTGATTTTGTATCAATTCATCTACATACTCCACACAGAACCTTGGAAATAAACTTCTATGTACATATTTTAATATGGAACAATAATTTCGTGATTGTCGTTGACTTTTTTGAAATTACTTTTTCGGGAGAATTATTATATTTGACACACTTCGAGTTTTACTAGTGTCGTAATTCAATGACTGACTGACTGACTGACTGACGAACTGACTGACTGACTTACTGACTGACTGACGGGCTGACTGACTGACTGACTGACTGACTGACTGACTGACTGACTGACTGACTGACTTACAACCGTTTTGGCGCACGTCACAAGGCGTGCGCCACGCTGAAGTGTAACTCGCGATTAAAAGACTGTTTTTTTTTAAATAATATATTAAAGAATTTCGAGACAAATCATCAAAACTTGAAGCCAACAGTTTAATAAACGACTTCTGAAACTTGAACAAGTTGAAATTTTTTTCTAGTGCATAGTGAAAACTTATCGTTGATAACTACAGCTCATCCATCATATATGATTGAGACTAAGAAACGTCGAAGTCGAACGTAAGGGGTTTCTGCTATTTCCTCTTATGTTTTCAGCCTCTCTGACCAGTGACCACTAGGAAAATATCATTATAATACGGTATAAGTGTGCCTGTAGTTATATAGTCGATATTTGTTGGGTAGTTTGGAAACGAAATTATTGTTGTGAAACACTCTTCTTAGATATCAATCTCAGCTTGTGAAACATGAACAAATTGATGCTATAGAAAAAACACAATGTGTTCGGGAATGTCTATTATTGTTTCATTTAAGGTGCTAAAAACCCAAAACATAAAGTTTGTTCCCTAAGGTGTAGGTAAAATTACCTATTTTCTGCCAATTCCCCAATCTCTTTGGATAATTTCCCCTCCCTTTGGAGGCTTGGCTTGTCCGCCAGTGCTTACGGCCAACTCTCGTTTTCTGACTTATCGTAATTGTGTGCTTTGCAGTTTTCATAACTTTATATATGTATGATGACACCGTCCCGTGCCCAATCGATTAACATCGGTTTCAATCAGAATCAAGTCAGCTTCAAATACTCAAACTTTTCTGTTAATGATTGGATTATGCGAGATCGGATAAGACTTTTTCTAATCAGGCAATGAAATCAGAACGAAATAATCTTATTCGGGCTCTTTAATTTAAACGATTTTGATCCGTTTTACAATTGATGCAAATACGATGAAAAACCATTGTTATTCCTCTCCTTAAACCCGTTAGGTTTTTGAAATGTCCCTTAGGACAATTTCCGTATATATCGTGTCGTTATTCCCTTTTCATGTTCAATTCTAGTAATTCTTTCAACTTAATTAGTTTTCATGCTTTTCACCTCTTTAATTCAGGTAATTTGTAATTCGTAGTTTTTGTAAGACCGATTATATGCGAGATACACATTCACCTTTTTGTCTTTTATATGTACGGTTGATCGTTACATATAAAAGAACGATATAACGATTTCAACGTAAATCGGAATTGTGTTTTCATAATAATAATCCTTTAATTTTGATTATTTAACAAATTAACTTTTGTGTTTCGTAATCGTAGCAGATGATGGAAGCAACAAATGATATTTTGCTACCAACTATAAGAATTTCTGAAACGTGAACCGAACGCTTGTCGATAAACGCCTTGATAGCCACAACAGCGTGTCGTATGTCAAATCCTTTTGTCTGGGTACAAATTAAAACTCTAAATTAACCGCAGTGTTTTTGTTATTGATCGTTTCCGATTACTTTAAAACACCAAGTTGTACTGGAAAACTACATACCAGATTACTATTCACATGCCATTAGTTGACAGTCACAAATAATCATCTTGGAATTCGAATCACAAAACAATCACTCACAAATCAATCACAACTCACTCACTCACTCACTCACTCACTCACTCACTCACTCACTCACTCACTCACTCACTCACTCACTCACTCACTCACTCACTCACTCACTCACTCACTCACTCACTCACTCACTCACTCACTCACTCACTCACTCACTCACTCACTCACTCACTCACTCACTCACTCACTCACTCACTCACTCACTCACTCACTCACTCACTCACTCACTCACTCACTCACTCACTCACTCACTCACCCACTCACCCACTCACTCACTCACTCACTCAGTGGGCTTCGTAGCTCAGTGCCAGTTGGCTCACGTTTCACTAACCGAATGGAACCTGAGCAGATTTATTAAATGTAGTTGACACCCGATATTTGCTAATAAGTATTTTGAAATTCAAATAGCGATGAATCGACAAGAAGCATGAATTCGATAACATTCTACTCTTGAGATGTTGTAGCTAAGTTTTACGGTGAACAAAGTAAAGGTTTTGTCTAAAATAATTTCCGCCCGCCAGAGTTGTACTTATGATTTTCTTGTCTTTTCACCGAGTTTGAATGAAACCGACCAGTAAAACAATTACGGATTTTCTGCTCAAATTTGACATAAGATCTTCCATAGGTTCCTTATATACATACATATCAACAGAAACCGTGATGAATTGAATAACTCGACACAAAAATACTTCACGTTTCACAAACCGATGAGATTCCTCGTCGAATGATTGTTTTCAATTATTGAGTTCCATTGTATTTTGATCAAACAGAAAAAAAAGAAATAATCATGAATAACCGCATTCTTACAAGTCCCTAAATGCGAACTTCAAATCAGAACGAAAGGCACGTGACGCGTAACTATGTACAGCTCTACTCAATGCTTTGTACTGATTGGTTGTAAGACTAACCCAACCAACCAGCGCAGCACAGTTAAATGCTGCAACGACGCGTCGTGTGTTATGTTTTTGTGTTGCAGTGTAACACATCACCATTTATTTGTCTCATTGCCGACGATAAAGCCTATGAAGCAAGTAGGACATGTATCATACTTTCCTTGCAACACATAAATTTATATTTATGAAACATGAACATAATCATGTTACCCAATCGATCAATAACGAATATTTTACATCAAACCTACACATTTAAAAAATCTACTTCTTTTAAACCGTTATAAACATCAACGTTTACTTTGTTACTCATATTTAGGCATAACCATTGTCCCGTTCTTTTAATACTAGTTCGTTTTCATTATCTGTGGTCGTCGTGATATTCATTCAGTTTCGTCCTTGTGGTTGTAATTTAGGAACGTCTGTTATTTTACTGTGACTTCGAGTTCCTCATTGTCATTATGATCATAGAAGATGAATATATTGAATTGAAACTTGTTGGCGAATTTTGTTCACGTTTCACAGAGCTTATAGACTAATAACAATTTAGGTTATCTGATGATTAATATTTAACTGTAAATGTAAAAAACACAACTTGGGAAGTTTAATTGGCATTAAACATGTTTCAACAAGCAACTAAAAATGCCCTGAAGGCATGGGGAGTAACGAATAAGGTTCGATCCTGGAAAGTCCAATCGTGAAAAAGTATGAGACAAGAAAATTTTATTCTCATATTTTAAATAGTCTGATCGTGAAAAAGCAGGAAACAAGATTTATGATGAATCACGAAACAATTTTGTACTTCATTAAGTCAAGAATCAAACCAAATTACACGAAACATATTTGGGACTTTTCGGTGGAAACGAAATCCCCTTTAGTTCGTCTAGCCTGTTGTGAGCATGGGTCATTTTACTTCGGTCTGTGTGACGAATCTGCCACGAAATTTTTTTATTTCCTTTTCATTAAATAATGATGGGATTTTTTTGAAGATACTTATTTCATTTCATTTTATTTTATTTGGGCCAGGCCCAGGCATTAAAGCATGAGTACGTACAGACCACTTATGTTTAAACAAATTGAATCCCAGCATTTTGAATAAGGATAAATATTACCACAACTATCATGAAAAGTCCCAAATATGTTTCGTGTAATTTGGTTTGATTCTTGACTTAATGAAGAACAAAATTGTTTCGTGATTCATCATAAATCTTGTTTCCTGCTTTTTCACGATCAGACTATTTAAAATATGAGAATAAAATTTTCTTGTCTCATACTTTTTCACGATTGGACTTTCCAGGATCGAACCATATTCGTTACTCCCCATGCCTTCAGGGCATTTTTAGTTGCTTGTCTATAACTTTTTTATGTGTGAACAAATCACATGTAATCTAGACTAGTGATTTAGTGAGTTAAAAGCTGCCTTATGATATCTAAAATAGACAGTTGAAGCTCGGGAGAAGTCTATTATATCAAAAATAAAACAAATTAGCACTTCGTAGTTTTCGATTTTCCGGGGTATTGAACCCTGCACCACCCGTTTAACTTGCAAACCCACTATCCACTTGACTACCTTGACAAAAATATTTTATAAGCTGATTCGCTACATCAAACCTAGTTTCCAATCATAAATTTACATTACAACATTACATCTAGTGTGAAAAAAATCTCAAAACTTGATTATTTATAGGTTAGCGCAGAGCTGTTTATCAGCGGACGCTATGTACCATGTGACTCTTGATTTTTTTTCCTCACTTCCAGACCACTAAAATAAGGTTCTGGGGTGTTTTAATAATATTGGTACATGTCTAGAAACAAAGAAAAAAAATTACTTAGTAAAAAATTTTGACCTGTTTTTTCATTTCTGTACTTTTTGACGGACCACAAATTTTTTTAAAATGTTCTGATCAAATTTTCAAAAAATATTTTATTAGAAATGTATTCCTTCTAGACCTCCTGTTAAAATCAAGTTTATCATGTTTCTGTATGAAAAAAAATTTTGGAATCCAATGTGGCTGAAACGGCGTGAATATGTGAACTTGAATTTTCACCGTTTTTTGCCGGCTCATAAATATTTTTTGAGAAGACGCAGAGAATCATCTTTTCTGTGGTCGATACAGCTTCAGTAATTCTAGACATTCTAATAATACAATGCGTTTCAAGTGTTTATATCTTGAGATAATTTGATTTTCGGAGGAGCAAAAATCGTGAGAAACGTTGAAATTTTCTACATCAGTTTTTTCAAGTTTTTGTTAAAGTACGATTATTTTTTCGGAAAATGTGACGAAGAGAGGTCATAATTAAATTTGATTCCGCATATGATAGGCTGTTTTTCATAACGATTCAATCATCTCAACACGAGTAATTAAGCTATTGGGAAAAATTTCGTAAATTTTTTTCCTCGCATGACCTCATGCGCTTTTTGTGTTTTTGAGTAGAATAACAAATTGAATAGCGTAACATAATTCTACATGTGTAATACAAATCCAATTAAAATTTCAGTTTGATCGGATCACCCTATCGCTCATACAACGATTCTTTCTCCATTTTGCCTGCGATTTTTGGCATTTTTTTCATAAAATCCCCTAAAAATAGTACAAATATTATTCCGATCTGCGGGACAGTTTAATAATCGTTTTCTACGCAGAAAATTGATCTAGGTACCAATTTTCAGCTTCACAGGTCTTACCCAGTTTCCATACAGCGTTTTGGGGGAGGAAAAAAAACGGAAAATCGCATTTTCATCGTTTTTGGACCTGAAAAATGAAAATTCGTCCCTATCGGGTTAAAAATAGCCAATCAGGTGTAGAATCGCACGAGAAAACCGATGAAACAGACTAGAAGTTGATACGATGAGCCTAGGTCGAGATACCCGCAAAAAAGCTTATCTTAATCGAACCATATTAAGGGAACGGCCTAGCGGCCGTCCCTTGATGTACTGTATAATACATTTACCTTGTCTCTTTATGTTGCGAACAGTAAAATTCACAGAATATGAATGACCAAAATGGGAACTTTGGTGCAACTGCAGTACAGTATGGAAAGATGTGGCATGGCACGTGAAGCGTCGAAGCGCCTCATCTCGATGCTCTGCGCTGATTGGTCAAGAGCGGATACAACCAATCAGCGCATAACTTTAAACCGTACAACCATATTTTACAAACAGTGAAAATGTAGCAAATATTTTCATGCAGCCAATTTTTCCCTCAGTTCGGTCATGTTTCACATACGTGATGAATTAAAGGCCTACTTTAAAATGGCGCTTGCATCTGCATCTCTTCTAGCATAACTTTTAACAAAAAGCTAATAGTAATTTACCTGGGGATTTTTTGGCTTATAGAAGTGTTTTGGCACTCGGTGTCGGTGCCAGAAGTTTTCGTTATATGGGGTTAGAGTAATTCTCATGATTGAAACCATCAAAGATGAGTTGACGCCCCGTATTCCACGTTTTCTCGTTGGGTGATTCGTGAAAAAATTTCCATTCTCCGACAGCGTGTGTGAAAATTATTGCTTTTTCAACGGCTGACTGACTGACTGACTGCTGGCTGACTGACTGACTAACTGACTGACTGACTGACTGACTGACTGACTGACTGCGTAACGGGATCTTTTTTTTAATTTTTTAATTTTTAATTTTTGATTTTTTCTTGATTCAGATTTTTATTGTTGCGAGCATATTAATAAAAATTTTCATATTTTCAAATTTGCGAGCCAGTTTTCTTCAATTGTACAACTTGTTTAAGATGTTGTTCACAATTTGAAAAAAAATTAATGTGCACCAAAAAGCAGATTTGAATTCAAAGTGTAAAAAGTGTAGCACCTTTAAGTAAGCACAATACAGTACTGTATGTCACAGGTTCGAACTAATAAAGCACAAGTTATGCAAAAAAGAACTGACTGGCTGATAGGGGAAATGATGAACTTACTGATTGATTGACTAACTGATTGATTAACCTTAAACGATGATAAAAATAATATTTAAACGCTAAACTTTTGGTCAATCTACTAATTGACCACTTATGAACTCATCTAAGTTTGAAATGATAGTTCCAAGGCAGGCTTGGAACTGAAAACCAACAGACCAGACAGGCGACATAAAACTGACCAATTAGCCTAAGTTCGTCCACGTTTCATGAGCTGAACGGATGGTTAGCTGTAGCGATGTCTAATGATTTTTGTTAGCTTCCGTCCCTCTGTCAACAACTAATAAGCTGGAGACTAAAACGTATAGAAAAAAATGATTATGGCTGGTTTATTGTTACTTTGTGTGTGCTTGCATTGTCCCTTGCAAATATTTTGTTCACGTTCCACGAGCAGAATGGACACCTGCTAAGCATACATTTTGTGATTCTCGGAGTTCCTTCATTATCTTAAAAAATTATTTAGAAAAATTCTTACTACTCACAAAAAGCAGTGGAAAAACGGTTACAAAAATATTAACTATGTATAAACCGCCACGAGTTATTCATTAAGAATACTAACTGCCTGACTGGCTGACCGGCTGACTGACTGACTGACTGACTGACTGACTGACTGACTGACTGACTGACTGATTGACTGACTGACTGACTGACTGACTGATTGACTGACTGACTGACTGACTGACTGACTGACTGACTGACTGACTGACTGACTGACTGACTGACTGACTGACTGACTGACTGACTGACTGACTGACTGACTGACTGACTGACTGACTGACTGACTGACTGACTGACTGAGTGACTGAGTGACTGACTGACTGACTGACTGACTGACTGACTGACTGACTGACTGACTGACTGACTGACTGACTGACTGACTGACTGACTGACTGACTGACTGACTGACATCATTATTTTTTTAATCACACTGCTGATGGATTTCGAAATTATAAACCAGCCATAAATTTAACTCGGAATTATGGAGTTTTATCAGCGATTTTATTTATTTATGAATATTTTGTTGCTGTTGATCGGCTAACTACAAAGAACAATTAAGAAGGCAAATCATTAAATGTTGCTCATTCCCAATATGAAACGTGAATCGTATAAATACTACAAACTGACTAGTTATTTATAACACATCAAAAGCGGTGTTATAAACTACATATTAGCTGCTCAAAAGGGTCCCAATCCGAATATACGGAAGTGTTTGATTTATTTCCTTTGGTTTATTAACATGGTGATCGTGTTGCAGTACAGAACATAATGATGTGGGACGTGATGAATCATTTCAGCTAATAAATGATCTACGATGATTGGTAATAAAATGAACCCAATCAGCGGAGAAAGAGTATGTAAACATGATAATTCCAGAAAGAATTGTGGATTTCGGCCGAAAATTTTTCAATAAGTTTAATAATACTATTGAAGTAAGTTTCCATGAAATTATAAAGATAATACTAATCCAGCACTTGAAACGTGAAAAAACGGACTGACAGTACATTTGTAACCCATAAAAAAAACCCCACTAGCGTCCGTTCCTTGATCAAGAAAAACCTAAATGATTCAAACACATAAGAGAAAGAGTCAGAAAATTACCCTTTTATTTAAATACATGCAGTATTTATGTTTTGCAATAAACTATAATCGTGGAACATGGTTTGAGCCCAGCTGAATGCATCTGAATTATTAGCCGAGATACAGAACGTTAAATTTTTTAACCGAATTTAATTTAATTAAACGAATTTAATTTTTTTTCGAAACTTTTTTTCTGCTTAGATGTAGGGGATGTACACACAATAATATTGAATGAACCATTTTACACTGTTGTCAGATCAGGCTGTGAAACATGAACGAACTAGGCACATCAACTCGTCACCACATCTTTTTGTATCATTTTGTTCTGTACTGGAGTTCGCATACAGGAATTTTCTTCAGGAAAGTATGGTTTGGTGGTTGATTTTATGTAAGTACATAGGTTATTAGTAATTTTGTACTTTGGGATTCTACGCGTTATCATTATGATAAATTTCTTCTTAGTATTGATCCGTTACATAAAAGTTGAATTAAATTATTATCATCTGGTGTTTGTGGATCTACAGTTTTGTGGACTGTAAGAAAACAAAACAATACAATTATGACAGTCTCATGTGAACCAATTATCACCAAGTGGATGTTGTTTTCATAAGATGATGAGTAAAATCGTGAGTGGCAAAGTTTGGTAGCAAAACAGTGAGTCTAGTCCATATGTACAAAGTATTGTTACTGGATATCAGTGCTTAACCGTGGCAATACAAATCAACAGGTTCACATTTCACATGTCAAATAAGACTATGCAGATTGCAAACTTATTGCGTAAAAAATTCACAAAAAAACTGAATCAGCTCACGTTTCCCCATTCAGATAAATAATCTTTTTGAGGTTTTTTCATGCAATAAGTACGTCTCCGTATTGCTAAATTTAATGCCACTAAGGTCAATGATTTGCTAAAATATATACGGATCATATACAAAATACGCCGCACGCGGCTCTAATGCTCTGTGCTGATTGGCGATCCAACCAATCACCGCTGAGCTTTTCATAGCTGTCCTAGCTTTTTTTGATGCACTGTTGTTACTTTATGAGTCTCATTGCTTATGATAAATCGTATAAAAGACAAAAAGTTGAAAATATACTAAGCATTTTCATGCAACACGTATATCACTGCTCACGTTTCACACACATTATGAATCAGAAATCGATTTCTTAATTTTGGTGTTCTGTGCGCTTTAGCTATTATTATAAAAAATTTTATGCAACAAAATTACCACTGCGGAATTGTATTCCATATCCAAACTATTTACGAATGAAAAAAACTTCGTTCACTTTATTTCCATCCATTATTATATGATAGATTAGCAGTAATGGTTTCCGTGTAATGTCAGTATACAACCTTGTCTCACTATCATGCCCGCAGTGAATTTCACCGAAGGTGGAGCTTCAATCAGTACATATACAACACTGACTGCCTGAATGACTGACTGACTGACTGACTGTCCGACTGACTGATGGATTGACTGAATGATTGAATGACCGACTGACTGACTGACTGACTGACTGACTGACTGACTGACTGACTGACTGACTGACTGACTGACTGACTGACTGACTGACTGACTGACTGACTGCCCGACTGACTGATGGATTGACTGACTGATTGAATGACCGACTGACTGACTGACTGACGGACTGACTGACTGACTGACTGACTGACTGACGCACTGACTGACTGACTGACTGACTGACTGACTGACTGACTGACTGACGGACTGACTGACTGACTGACTGACTGACTGACTGACTGACTGACTGACTGACTGCCTGACTGACTGACTCACTGACTCACTGACTCACTGACTCACTGACTCACTGACTGACTGACTGCCTGACTGACTGACTCACTGACTCACTGACTCACTGACTCACTGACTGACTGACTGGCCACACTAGCGGACGCGGGAGAAACGGAAACACGGAAATCTCGATCTTTAGCTTTTTCAATACGTATAGCGTGTTCGTAAGTTGTCGGTGATGATGATGAACGTACTAAAAATAAAAACTATGAATTCCATCCTCTTGGAAGACATTCTGCACACTCTTGATTATTGGCTTGTCAAACAGTACCTGACTAAACTGTCCAACTATCAGACCAACTTACCGTGTAGAAAACTGAAAAGATAGAAAAAAATCTCGCACGGTGCATCCAATAAACCTGCTTATGTTTCATCGGTCATATAGAAAAATTTAAAATTTCAAAACGACAGCCAGCAGTGTCGCCTCGCTTGCCGTAAAAACACAAGAGCCAAAAGATTTGTAACCACCAAACAATTTTTACCGTAAACAAATTGTTAACACGAAAATGTTTGAGGCGACGCATTACTGAGGTTCTACTCAATACTCTGCGCTGATTGGTTCCAGAACCGACCAACCAATCAGCACAGCACTTTGTTTTGCTATTTGTTCGACGGCTTCTTTGAAAAGAAACAAGCGTAAGATATCAGAAATAACCCCACAGAATCAAAACCCGAACTTTGTACAGATAAAAAACTTCGGTTCATTTTACTTGATTTAATTCAATTCATTTGGGATGATAAAAGAGCAATATTGGTTTGTGTGCAGTCAGTCAGTCATTCAGTCAGTCAGTCCGGCAATCAATCTGCAAGTCAGTCAGTCAGTCAGTTAGTCAGTCAGTCAGTCAGTCAGTCAGTCGGTCATTCAATCATTGAGTCAACCATCGTGCTTTCGCTGAATACAACCTGAACATTACCAGTCGTCTGGTTGGCGTTTCATAGGTTGAGTAAGCTTATGCGACAAACATTGGCTATAAAACATTGGCATTGTAATTTTAGGACATGTTGCTGGATCGGCCGTTAAAACACTCAATATTGAACCACTTAAAATTCAGCGTATCAGCGGAAACTTGTTCTATTAACCTGTTGAATTTTGGTCGTTTTCTATAACACTGTGAGAGTGAGGGTTATTCAAAAAATTCGATGATCACACCTTGCTGGAACACCCTGTATGTATGGTTGGCAAAGAGACATTGGCGAAATAACTAATGCACCGGTGTCTTTTGTACTGCGTAGATTGACTTTTGTTACAAACTGTATCAGAATATATATTATTTTGTTCGTAGATTGGGATAAGCAAAGAAGTGACAAACTGAACTTTTGTCTACTGTTCGGGCCTTTCTCTATTTAATCATTCGCAAATTTAACAAATTCGCTACCCCCTCAGATCAACCGTACACAGCGTTTTCTTAGGTTAGTCTTAAACGAAAAAGATTATTGCTGTTTAATTTAGGTTCGTAACTGCGGATAATAAATTCTCGGCGCGCATTGGTTGGATCCATTATAGAACCAATAATTTTTTACCACGTATTTTTGTACGTAAATCAGTACGCTACCGAAGAATATTTCATGCGAGACGGTTTAGTGATCTTCAGGTCATTACTACTCTTTAAGAGTGATAATGATAAGATGATAGGAGATAAATCGAGCCACCCTTTCAATAATTCGATATATGAAACGTGGATAAAATGACTGTCACGTCAACGTTGTGTTGTAATATCAGATTCTTGGAGTTTCTCCTTCGGATTCTGTGGACAGCTAAACTTGAATTAGTGAAAAGTTTACTCAAACATCAACGGCAATCATTCAATGTTACTTATTCACACTATGAAAAGTGAATCGTGAAAACAAACCGGCAAGGATTTATTCAAATATAGGTAAAAGTTTGACATCATGTCCACAATTTTCTTTTATACGGTTTATCAACGTATTGCAGTACAGAACAAACTGTAATGATGTGGCCATTGATGCGTCGTGGCGCGTTTTAAAAATAGACAATTGAATTCAGAGATGTGAACATGAAAGTTACAGAAAAATACTCGATAGTTTTCCCTTAACTATAAATATATCTTTTACAATGATTGACGTTGACGTTACATCAGGTGTACAGTGAACAAACAGGCTGTATTCAAGTCTTAATAAATTAACCATACAGTTCACGTTTCAAAGAAATAATACATTTGTTTTTGATATTCGCGATAACAATTGGAACCAAATTGCACTTCTATGTATCTACTGTAGTTAAAAACAAAACATGTAGCCTACTAATTTCGATAAATTATGAATCAATCACTTGTCTTGCTCAAAGTACATCCAATATTTAGCCAAAGTCCAGCGCTTATTACCTTCGGTCGTCTGACTGTTCAGCAAAAAACTACATACTGATTACGTTCTTTAACTGTTGCATGATTTCATTTGCATGATGACTTTTAATGACATGAACCCCTAATTTCATGTCGTGTAAAATACAAAATATCTCTATCGGTTTTAAAAACAGTTTTGAAGTTTTCGATTGACGGATAATACGGCATGCCAATCAATAGCGCATCAGAGTCCAAAGTTACTTCAATCATTGATTTGACCTGCGAAACGTGAACAAATAGACCGGATAACGATGAATGTGCTGAACACTTTGCGAGAAGTCAGTACACGGTAAACATTCTTTTAACGGGTCTGCAAAACACAAAATCGGATTATGTATGTACATAGCTGACAAATATAAACGAAAAAACCTATTTTGTTTCCAGTTCCATTTCAATCTGCACTGACGAATGCATCGACACATTCGTTGATTACCATTCGTTGATTACCATTCGTTGATTACCATTCGTTGATTACCATTCGTTGACAACACATGATTGTCGTTTCATCTTAGAGTTCGTAAAAGTTTGTTTCTGCATTGTTCGTTTGTAATTTGTGTTATTCTGTTAGATTTACGCTTGTTAGGTCTCGGAGTTTATCAGCATTGTAAAGTTTGCTTCAGTTTTCATTTTATCTGTGAAACGTGAACAAGTTGGTCTGATGAATGAGTGAACTACAATGTATGTATGTATGCATGTCAGCTAGTTAAGAAAATCATTAACATTCGTTTATCAATAAATGATTGTTAACACAATACATAAATGGTCAGCACAAAAATGTGGAGTCCGGAATGATAATACAAATAAAGTATTAATCACCACTGTTATCGACTCTTAAAATAACTCACTTATGTATTCTGAAAAATGTTCATCAGAGTATAATTCAGTTCTGCTTGGTTTTTACGTACTAAATTTTTGAAAGATAGCAGATAACACATACAGCAGAAAATACAAAATGTCCATTTCCAATTATTGAATATACATTAACTCTTGGCAAAACAACTTGATTAAGATTTCATCGTTATTGAATATTCAGAAAAAAAATTCGTGTAAGAATGTAGAGAAAAAAATTGCGATATTTCTAATGCGAAAGGCGGTTGATATATCTTTTAACTAAGGATTTCCGGTTTCGACTTGATAAAGGAGATAGTATGTGTAGTAGAGCTGTGTGATTGGGCAGACAGTTTGTTCACGTTTCACATACCGAATAAGTATGAAGCAGTTGCTGAGATGCCAGTTTGGCAACCGATGTGTTAGAATGAATAAGCAAAACGAACAGGGCACATTTGTACAATGACGAGTACGAACATCTTCCACGAACCCTCTGAAATACATATGTATGACCCTACAAAAAAGAATTATATCAGTATTATCGCCGTAATTCACTTCCAGTGAACGTAAAAAATCCAACATTCAATATTATACTTATTATCAACATACCTTTTCATAATAAATCAAGAACTGAACTAAAATTGCTCGCAAAAATCATATACAAGGTTCGCATCGTCAAAAAATATGCTTATTAAACGGACGAACGCGGCAGTAGCTCACAACGCTATGCCGCTCGGTTTGTTCAAGTTTCATTAAATTAATCAATTAGGAACACAATGTTTTCGTGATGATAATATATGTATGTAATCGCCAGTTCACAACTTCCAAGAAATCAGATGAAATTTTTTTACTCACTTTTGTTATTGTAGGCCTGTTTTTCATTCATTTATAACATAAAATCAAACAATAACACTACGTACGGTTTGTTTTTACGGGTGAATCGGCAGCTTCTGTTATCTGTTTGTTTTAGTCTAAGGCGTGTTAACAAAGACTGTACGTTAACAGGATACAACGTTTGCGATTAATCACGGAATATTATTTTAATTAATGGTGGGTTTTGTTTTTTTATAAAAGGAAACAGCATTACAGTTATTATATGGAATTCTGTTGAATATATATGGAGTCTGTGAAACGTGAACAAACTATGTACTGAGTCGTTAACGTTTTTTTCCAGAAATATTTGATAAATCTTCACATTTTTGGTCTTTTAAGCGGTTTATCGTTGGGTTGGGAGTGAGACTGAGACAGTGACATGGTAAGCGTGTTATAGTGAAGCACTAAATAATGTGGCTAGCAAAGCGTCGTTTCGGCTAGAAAGAAAAGCTCTGCGTTGATTGATTAGGTTTTCCCTCCTCTCCAGATAGAATGAATAACCCTTTTCCGCTTCAGCGCGGACGATTCTTTCAACAATTGAATGAGTGAGTGAATGAGTGAGTGAGTGAGTGAGTGAGTGAGTGAGTGAGTGAGTGAGTGAGTGAGTGAGTGAGCGAGTGAGTGAGTGAGTGAGTGAGTGAGTGATTGAGTGAGTTAGTGAGTGAGTGAGTGAGTGAGTGAGTGAGTGAGTGAGTGAGTGAGTGAGTGAGTGAGTGAGTGAGTGAGTGAGTGAGTGAGTGAGTGAGTGAGTGAGTGAGTGAGTGAGTGAGTGAGTGAGTGAGTGAGTGAGTGAGTGAGTGAGTGATGAGTGTGTGAGTGAGTGATGAGTGAGTGAGTGAATGAGTGAGTGAGTGAGTGAGTGAATGAGTGAGTGAGTGAGTGAGTGAGTGAGTGAGTGAGTGAGTGAGTAAGTGCTTGAGTTTCTGCTCAAACGCGAAGCGTCGTTACGTGCGTGTTAACATGGTCTTATAATGTTTCATTGTCAGTCATCTAATGAACATTTGTGAATGCGGGTATAACACTTGTGGTTTTGAAATCTCTTCTTAAATATCAGCTTCCATAATTGAAAGGTCAACGATACTCATACTGTTTGTTTCGCTACTTTCTAGATTGGACTTGGGAAAAAATTTCTTTTGGTTAAAAGTGCCGAATATTATCTTACGCCTTTAAGCTATTGTGGTAGATTGGGGTAGATTGTGAGCAGATCGATAAACATTTATCTTTTGCATTCTAAATGCATTTCTTGAAACATGAACAGATTGATTGATTCAAATATTGTGTAAATTCCCACTTACTGAATACTGACTAACAACTAACCTACATACATATACCTTGGCCAAAGTTTTATGTAAACAAAATTTATGTTTCGGACCCTATTACCGTATAAAATTTTCAGGGACAATGTGTTTTCTTTTTTTCATGTGAATGAAAATGTGCCTCAAAACAGTTTCGAATTCAAATTGCGCGCCAAAAGCACTGGACACGTATGCTTTAGTATAAAAACCGTTACCACACCACAATTGTTTCAAAAAGCTTTGAATACGCGACGCTGCGCTGCGGCTAAGAAATTTTTCATGTATCGATTGAACTCAATCCCTCACTGACTCACTCACTCACTGCCTCACTCACTCATTCACTCACTCACTCACTCACTCACTCACTCACTCACTCACTCACTCACTCACTCACTCACTCACTCACTCACTCACTCACTCACTCACTCACTCACTCACTCACTCACTCACTCACTCACTCACTCACTCACTCACTCACTCACTCACTCACTCACTCACTCACTCACTCACTCACTCACTCACTCACTCACTCACTCACTCACTCACTCACTCACTCACTCACTCACTCACTCACTCACTCACTCACTCACTCACTCACTCACTCACTCACTCACTCACTCACTCACTCACTCACTCACTCACTCACTCACTCACTCACTCACTCACTCACTCACTCACTCACTCACTCACTCACTCACTCACTCACTCACTCACTCACTCACTCACTCACTCACTCACTCACTCACTCACTCACTCACTCACTCACTCACTCACTCACTCACTCACTCACTCACTCACTCACTCACTCACTCACTCACTCACTCACTCACTCACTCACTCACTCACTCACTCACTCACTCACTCACTCACTCACTCACCTATTCACTCACTTACTCACTCACTCACTCACTCACTCACGCACTCACTCACTCACTCACTCACTCACTCACTCACTCACTCACTCACTCACTCACTCACTCACTCACTCACTCACTCACTCACTCACTCACTCACTGACTTACTGTCTCACTCACTCACTCACTCACTCACTCACTCACTCACTCACTCACTTCATCACTCAATAACTGACTCACTCGCTCACGTTAATCGATAGGTGTCCGTGTCACACTAGATTTAAAGTCTTCTATTCAATGTAAACTATGTACGTGATACCAAAAATGTTTCGGTGTCAGAGTATCGATGTTGTTCGACTCAATATTGAAAAAAAACACGATGAACTTGTTTTATTAATAATTGATTTTTACATGTGACGGAATCGCAGGCAGTATTTTTCGTTTTGTTTTTAAGCGACTGAACGAAAAAAAAACGACTGATATGTACAGGGTGTCCCAGCGAGGTGTGATGATTGATTTTTTTAAATAACTTTCACAGTGTTCTAGATAACGACCTAAAATTTCATAGGTTAATAAAACAGTTTTCCGCTAATACGCTGAATTAAAAAAAAAATGATTTGGTTCAGTATTGGGTGTTTTACGGCCGATCCAGCAACATGCCTGTTTATGTTCTTAACGCAACCGCATTTTTGAGATTTTCACCGAAAATAAAAAGTGATACAAAAGACAGAATTTTTGTATAAATTTGTGTTGAATAGCAGGAAGAGGTATATTTCAGAAGTCAAAGTACATTTTTCATTTTATTAATTGATTTTCAAAACTTTTTTTACCGCAACTTTTCACCACCAATTTCTAGAAATTGCGATTCTGTTTTCAATATCCAATAAAAGGTGGAATAACATATCAAATCGAAAACTGTTTCCAGTACTTCAGATTTATGGTATTAGCTATCAGTGTTGCATGTTTCAAGCCATATAGTTGAACTAACATAAAGTTATTTAATGTTTCATGCGACATTCTTGGCTACAAAGTGTAATTTTAAGGCATGTTGCTTGATCGACCGTAAAACACGCAATAATGAACCAAATCAAAAAAATTTAAATTCAGCATAATAGCGGAAAACTGTTTTATTAACCTATGAAATTTTAGGTTGTTATCTAGAACACTGTGAAAGTTATTCAAAAATTCCAATCATCACACCTCGCTGGGACACCCTGTATTTCCATATGTATGCGTAACATACATTTGCTTCACGTTCCATAAATCGAATGGATTCGGGATTGTTATAAAAAAATTTTAATTAATTTTAATGATTATGACTAGCACCATATTAATAAAATAAGTAATATAATAATCAAAATATCAAGAGCTATGTATTTACTCATTCGTGAACAACTTCCGCAGTGAGAACTAAATCACACGGATCTCATCGCAAGCATCCCATTCGTTAATGTCCAAACGCCGAAAAATTTATTAGAATTTTTTTCAAACGCCAAAATTTTATGTCATCAAAAAAGTATATATGTATGGCTTGTCCGAGCGGGGACAAGGACAAGCGCGTTAGGCCAGCAGCGGTCGTATTTCAGTGGTTCACCCAACTTAGCATGCCAGCATAATTTTCATGTTTGGAATAAAATTCTAGGTAAGTTTAGGGAAATGGTAATTTGCATTCCAATACGTACGATGATCTACAGAAGGTATCGTTCATTCTCACCGTTATTCACGTTTCACGTGACGGATGAGACCATTGAACGAATGGCAAACCTTAATTCGTAACCGTGTTGTAACGTTTTCTAGTCAAAAACCTAATTAAATAATAGGAAATCTTAGTAAATTGATACAAAAAAAGTTTAAGTAGTAACGTTAAAATTTTTTACTCGGTTCTTGTTGAAAATCGTTTGATTCATTCGACTTATTGAATGATTTTCGGTTCGATTGGTTCACGTTTCACAGGCCGGATCAGTCAGTATTCAGTGGAAGAATTTTTTATCAATATCACTTATTCTGCCTGTTCAAAAATAGGATAATAACGAAAGACTATTCCAGATTCTAACCAGAATCTTCTGCAAGCCTAAGGATAATATTGTGTGAAATGCGATGTTGGGGGGTTGGCTCATTCGAACGTGTGAACAGTAATAAATGCGATTGTTCCGGTAGTTGTTACAAAAAGTTACAAATTGTATTATTTCAAAAGTGGTTTTCTAAAAAAATTGTTCAAACCAATTCACGCAGATATTTATTCAAAATGTTGTACTGAAATTAAGCTGAAAATCGAATATGGCGTTTGCACAATATTTTACACAATGCACACTCGTAACGCATCGTCAGCATAATCGTTCATGTTTCATGAAAGGGATGTATAACAAAATTAACATGTGATTTCAATAACCAGTTGTATATCAAAAATATCTGCCATGTAACAAACTACATGAAACGTTAATCTTACAGTATGTCGGTTGTTCCGGATTAGTGACAGACTCATGCATGTCTTTTCGGGTATTTTTTCCTATTTGTTATGCGACGAACATTTACATAATTTACACATATTACATTTGCACATGTTATTTGCACATATTACACGAGAGAAATTTTCTAATATTTGATACAACAAATGAAAAAAAACTAACTCACTTTTGTAATAATTGAAGGACTGTTTTTCATTCATTTATAACATAAAATCAAATAATAACACTACGTACGGTTTGTTTTTACGGGTGAATCGGAAGCTTCTGTTATCTGTTTGTTTTAGTCTAAGGCGTGTTAACAAAGACTGTACGTTAACAGGATACAAGTTTTGCGATTAATCACGGAATATTATTTTAATTAATGGTGGGTTTTGTTGTTGTTTTTTCATAAAAGGAAAAAGCACTACAGTTATTAATTATATGGAATTCTGTTGAATAAATTGAGAGTCTGTGAAACGTGAACAAACTATTAAGCCAATAACGTTTTTTCAGAAATGCTTGATAAATCTTCGTTATGTTTGTCATTATACGGTTTATCGTTGGCAAGAGACTGAGACAGTAACATGGTTAACGTGTTACAGTTCATCACTAAATAATGTGGCTGGCGAGGCGTCGTTTCGTCTAGAAAGAAAAACTCTGTGTTGATTGGTTGGGTTTTTCCTCCTCTCCATCTCCATATCGGAAGAATACCCTTTTACCGCTTCAGCGCGGACGATTCTTTCAACGATCGAATGAGTGAGTGAGTGAATGAGTGAGTGATTAGGTACATAAATGAAAAAGTAGAAGAATGTATATCAGTGGTATATTCAAGAATCAAACTAGCAAAAATTTTGATTGAAATCCTAGTTTTTCTCGGTATAACATTAAGAGAACAACTATCAATGATAGGCATATTGCATGGGATTTTTTGGCAATTGAAACGTGAACCAAATGACCGGTCATGCACGTGTGGTATCGGCTGGTTAACTTGAAATTCGGAATTCGCAAAAACATGTTAAGTAGTCGTGAGTTGTATTCTACGTATTTAGTTAGTACTTCTTAAAAGGGATAGTTATGATTGATTCTAAAAAATGCAAAGCGCTTATCAATGAACTTAAACCAAGCAAGAATTAAATAGACATGTGAAACGTGAACAGAACATTGGTTTGTTTCCAATTTGAGATGCCCATGTGTGTATGTGAAATATACTCATGACTGAACTTATTAGATGCACCTAACCCATGTACTTATTGCATAAAATTCGACATTTTTAGGAATCAATGAACAAAACTAACCTCAATCGTTTTAATCATTGCTTGCTCTAAACTAACAATCAGTCAGTCAATAAGTCAGTCAGTCAGTCAGTCAGTCAGTCAGTCAGTCAGTCAGTCAGTCAGTCAGTCAGTCAGTCAGTCAGTCAGTCAGTCAGTCAGTCAGTCAGTCCGTCAGTCAGTTGTCTTGTACGACTGTTGAGCTCTAACAAGCATCAACTACTTCCACCCATACGTGTAACTCCCGCCGTCAGCTGGACGCGTCTAGATCCCAGAGGGGGGGGGGGGGGGGGGATGAGGACGCGTCTTCATCACAAGACCTGGGAACAGGACGCGTCTTCATCACAAGACCTGGGAACAAGACGCGTCTTCATCACAAGATATGGGAACAAGACGCGTCTTTCTCAATTTGTCAGCTGAGTGTACATAATAAAGGGTGCATAGGAACTTCAAAAATTGGACCACTTTGAAAAGTTTAAACATTCTCATTCTATTATTGCTTCTTTCTTCAAAGCATTTAGTGCAGGCGAATATGATTCCGATTGTGTAGTAAATTACTCTTATATGCGCAGCAAATTATCAGTTTTTATCCAACTAACATTACAAAAATTTTGGTTGTATATTCTCAAAAAAATTGAGATGATATAAAAAAACTTGAACTTTCAACAGCTTTTAAGTTATTAGTTGTAGTTAATGGATTATTACGAGAGCGGGTGTACTGATTGACTAACTTTTCAGCTGAAGTATATTTTTTCCTAACCACCGCAAAGTGAAAAATGTTCCCAAATTTATCTACGATAACGTGAAGTGGGACACTCTGCAATTAGGTACGTTATTATAATTCCAAAAAGTGTCATGAAACATCTAATTTTGGAAAACAGAAGTTTGAAAAAGTACGCAAGACTATCAGCTGACAAATTAAGAAAGACGCGTCTTGTTCCCAGGTCTTGTGATGAAGACGCGTCCTGTTCCCAGGTCTTGTGATGAAGACGCGTCTTCATCACAAGACCTGGGAACAAGACGCGTCTTCATCACAAGATCTGGGAACAAGACGCGTCTTCATCACAAGATCTGGGAACAAGACGCGTCCTCATCCCCCCCCCCCCCCCCCCCCTGGGATCTAGACGCGTCCAGCTGACGGCGGGAGTTACACGTACATGGTATTCTTCCACCATGGTGATTCAACCTTTATCGATAAAAAACCCAGACAAGTATTGCTTATTGTATACCAGGCGATCTAGTCATGATAGTAAAAACTGATACATTAACACGCCGAACGTTCTGGGTTGTTTTGTCTTTTATTATTGTGTTATTTTAATTTTTTGACGTCTTCAATTTAACCAACAGTTTGGAAGAAATTTCTGATTATATGTATCTGGTCAGTGAAACATGAATGAACTGCGGATTTATGCATTATTCAGGGTGATTATTTACGGAAATTACAAATTGGTGGTCGATAACATTTGGAATTGAATTAGAATATTGTATATCATGTTATTTGATAAGTCAGCAGGGTGAGTCACATCAATCCAAAAAATTGTTGTTTCCGATCCATATGGATTGTGAAACGTGAGCCATTTCCGTTTTTTTTGTTTCCCGTACGCGGCAGGATCGTGTCATCAGTCATCAGTCATCAGTCATCAGTTACTGAATCCAAATCCTCGATGCCACCCAAATCATTATATCGAAATCTATGAACAAATTGTAATGCAAAAAAAAATCTGCACTTAGTTCTCTTCACTGCAACTTCTTCATTGCGGAAGCCAACAAGAAGGCACACTAATACCAAGACGAATCAACCAGCACTTTCCAGGTTTCCTTGGTTCGACCGTTATTTTATACTCACTTTGAAACCAAATCCACGTTCAATTTGTAGACAGTTAGGATTTTTTTTATCATTTTCGCTCGTGAACAACATCTTAAAATGGGTGCACGAGTTGTACATTTTGAGGAAAACCGGTTCGAACCGAACGATAAGAGGTGGTTGTCGGTGTTTTTCATCGCTCTCGTTTCAGATACATGCTGCAACCTTCTTTGGATAAAATCCATCAGTTTCATTCAACAGCGAAATTTTTTTTGAAAGCAAATTATAAATAGCAGAGTTTAAATTATTATCTTTAGGTAAACGGGCCGACCCGACTTGAACGTGTTTCTGAATTGAATTGTGGTTTAATTATGTTCACACCTGTCCCAGGTGTGGGTTTTTAGCCACAGTCCGGGGGGGAGGGGGGTTGACTGTGGCTAAAAAACGGACTTATCTTAAATGATACTGTGGTTAAACGGTAATGTGGCTACAGAGGAATCGGTCTGTGCTTGAATGGTAATGTGGCTAAACGGTACTGTGGCTGAAGAGGAATCGGACTGTGCCTAAAAGCACTCACGTCCACAGTCTACCCCCCGGACTGTGGCTAAAAACCCACAGCTGGGACAGGTGTGATTATGTTAGTCTACTCTTCGTATTGTATTTTTATTATTTTTTACAATTTTTTGTCATCACAGCCGTTTCTGCTCCCAAATATCGTTAAAGTTTATGAAACCTGAACAAACTATACAGTGAGACAATGAGTAACGATGAGTCATTGGTCTGAAATCACTCCTGTTTATAATTATATATTTTTAATAAAATCCGAACTAGAGCAATAGAGAAAATGAGAATAGGTTTCATTTTCACAGCAACAAACACATTTTCGTTGACTTTCTAAACGCAAACTATTTGTGTTTTGTTGTTGAAAAAGTGGTTATATTAAATGAGTATTTTTATACTTGTCAACAAACGAAAGGGTCTGTGAAACATGAACAAACTACTGTATGTATTGTTAACGTGTTGTTCGGATTGAAAATATTTTACTGCGTTTCATACAGATGGTTTTCGTTGACACCGTGGCCCAAACAATAACATGCTCAACTTTTTACCGGGCTGTCCCAAATGAAGTGGACAGAGACTCGTCTTGGTGACTACTGAATTCTCTTCGCGAGTGAGTGAGTGAGTGAGTGAGTGAGTGAGTGAGTGAGTGAGTGAGTGAGTGAGTGAGTGAGTGAGTGAGTGAGTGAGTGAGTGAGTGAGTGAGTGAGTGAGTGAGAGAGTGAGTGAGTGAGTGAGTGAGAGAGTGAGTGAGAGAGTGAGTGAGTGAGTGAGTGAGTGAGTGAGTGAGTGAGTGAGTGAGTGAGTGAGTGAGTGAGTGAGTGAGTGAGTGAGTGAGTGAGTGAGTGAGTGAGTGAGTGAGTGAGTGAGTGAGTGAGAGAGTGAGTGAGTGAGTGACTGCTTTGTATTATGATCAGCATGTTACTGTCTCAGTCTCACTGCGAAATTTAAACTGTTGAAAAATCGTTCACGTTTCACAGAGTTTATGGTTGAAAATTAAATTTGGTTTGGGTGTTAGGATCACGTGTAAAAAACTGAAACAAACGCACTATAGCGAGCAACGAAAATATCATCAGTCGTAAATATATCGAAAATTTTGACGTAAAACGTTATTTTAACTTGTTTTAATGCATTTCAAAGGGGTTGTATAGTAAAAATTTAACAGTGATGATATCTCTTTGAAAAAAGAAGAATCAGTTTTTGGATTGCTGTTATACAACCATACTTATTTGCAGTAAAGATACTTGTATAATCTCCTTTAAATAAATACAAAATCATTTCAGTTCACTCACATCAAGTCGATACATGCGTTACAGTCATCACGCTGTTTTGAGGATTCAATTATACTGCATTTTAAATTGGTATTATAACGGACTGTCACGCACTGTTAATTCCAAAGTATGAAACTTCCCTAATTAACTAGCTAAACGTGAGTAGAATTTGCAAATGTACCGTGTAGAAAATTCATAACCAATGTTTTATATAGGTTTTTTTTATTAATATATTTGACAGATACAGTCAGGCCAAGTAATGATGGCCGAGACAATTCTCTAAACAGACGAGGGAATCAGCATAATTGAAGCCGTTTTAATTACACCCTGAGGAACAAAATATATTTTTTGAAATTCCCAGGAGTAGGTTTTCCCGTTTTTTAATCTCTCTCGTCAGCTGGTGAGGTCAGGTAATCAGGCTTTCAGACCAAATAAATATTCAGTCTATCCAGCTCACGTTAATTCAGGGCTCCCAATAACAAAAACTCATACAATATTCAACTTGACAGAAATTCCGTTTATCTTTTGTAGATCATAAAACCCAATCTGCCGGACATCACAACAACACCAAACTCACTGGGACTTATTATCTTTTCTTTGTTTTACACCTTTTTATCCTTTTTTGTTTTTAGCATGACGAAGCAATATATCAAATCAACCAAAATAAATTTCGTTCCTAACTGGATAGTTTTCTGAAACGTGAACAAAACAACTGTGGTTGCACTTGTTGTTTTCCAATGATGCCATTCCAGATGATCGAGAGACTTTGAGTTGGAATTTAAGGAATTTATTAAGATTTTTTACATTGTTGAGATTTGAGAATCATGTTTGAATTTTTTAGTAACGATCAGACATAACAGCTAATAGTTTACAAGAACTAAAACTGTTTTTATTAATTTATTTGCAGACGAAAAATATTAATGGAGTTAGCTAATGCGTACCGCGAAACGTGAACCAAGTTCCTAATCTAATTATGTAACAACTATGTTATTGTAAGAGCAAGTAGTATTCTCAAATTACTAAAGTGAAAAGTGTTGTCATTTTTTTGGTTCACCCTGGTAGCAACGTCACGAAATTGTTCACGTTTCATTTACCGTATGTTAGGCAATCACATGCAACAGTGCAACAAAAAAACATACAAAACAGTACAGTCATCGAAACCAGTCATTCGGTTGAGCATTGCCCATTCATATGAGTTTGGGTGCTTTCTTACAAAGTCTAGTGGATAGGATTTCGGCATCGGAAACTGATCGTCATTTTTACAATAATTCAAATAATTAAAATTATTATGCAGAAACCATACTACAAATCAATAATTTGTTTACTGCACCAGATTCATAAAGACTATGAAACGTGAACAAACAGAATCAACCGTTTTCCAAACAGTCATCCTGAAAAGGGTTTAATCCTTTGTGAGTCAGTGAGTGATTGAGTGAGTGAGTGAGTGAGTGAGTGAGTGAGTGAGTGAGTGAGTGAGTGAGTGAGTGAGTAAGTGAGTGAGTGAGTGAGTGAGTGAGTGAATGAGGTCAGCTTTATGTCAACAATCCTTTCTTTGAATGACTTTTCTATACAGATAAACAAATTGGAGTAAAAAATATTGACGCTGCACAACTTGAGCAACAACATTAACTATTGTTTCTTTTATTTGAAATTAATATGAATTTTTCTTCTTCACTTTTGTGATTTATCCATGCTGTAGATCAAGAAACCCTCGAACAGAAAACTTTGATTATTTGACTTACTACTAATTTCACACAACCTAAGCAACGTGATGCATCACAAAAATGTTCACGTTTCACTTGCCGTATCTAATAGAATGCATAATGTAAACTATTTAATGTCTGTTCTGCCACTAAAAATATTTTCAAAAATTAAAATGTCAACGAAAAAAACATGATGAACTCACTCAGTACATATGAAAACAGTACCACTTACAATGATATCCCTGTCTATTCGACTTTAGTGCAATCACATGCAACAGTGCAACTAAAGCACAGTTTCTGCCTTGCAGCTCGCTAGTGAAACATCATGCACGAGAACAGCACAACAAAACTTTGCATAAACAGCTTTCTAATGCGTGTTTTACAAGATGTTCCTCTAATGTTTCACTAGTAAATAGTTTGGCTCATGATTTTGGTGGCAGATTTTATTGTTAGGTATAAAGACCCTTTCGGGAATCTAGTGAAATTTGACAGACGAAAATAGTCAGACCATGAACCATTAGGTTGAAAACTTTTGGGTGAAATAGACGCTAATTTTGTTTAAAAAAATTATGTAAACATGAGCGTACGAAGATAATATACAAACTCCGATTAATAAAAAACATCGCAGCCCGTAAAAATACACCTTTTACGCCGAACTCAGATGTTGGTCCACAAGTTAGTTCAGTACGTGCATCATGCACGCGTGGAACAAAAGTGAAGTTGATGTTTCACCGTCTGACCAAAATAGTGTGTGTGATTTTCACTTGAATCTCGAAAGCGTCTTTACATGTGTTGGCTATACATACACAACAGTAGAGTTACTGAAACCAGTCAGTCAGTATGTCATTGGTTGACCAGAGCATTATTCTGTTTATGAGCCCCAGTCTGTAAGAATCAACAGGTCTGGGAAGAAAAAATGTTTTCGTTCAGCCATCACCGTTCCCGGTGGAAATAAGTTTCTATAGTAAATCGATATCACTGAACACGAAAATCGTAGTGGTTTTTCTAAAAAAATCTGTTAACAAAAGTTATGTATTGAAACTAGGCTCAGAGCACCTCATGAAAATATCAATTCACCTGCATCCCGTGTTAAGCTTTCTGGAGGGCGGAATTTTCTAGTTTGATGCCCGATATTAAATACAGTTATTTGTTCGAGTCTTACGAATATTCTGTGAAATTTTCAACAAAATTTATCGGCCACAAATTTTTATACATTGGGTTGAGTGTTCTCGATTGAGCCTGCTTTTTAGCATTTTTAACTCTTTTTCACATTCATATTGATAGAAAAAGTTATGTTTTGTAATTTGGAGAAAAGGCGAGCGTGAGTTGTGTTTGCAAGGTTCTTATAAACATCTGGATGAAAGGAATCTATGCCCAAGTTCCATTTGAACAGTTTCCGGAACCGTTTTCAAACAACGCGCGCACCAACCAGCCAGTAGTACGGCAGTGAGCGGATGAAATAAGAAAGTCATTTCCCGTGGTTGAGAGTGGTCCAAAAAAACAGAAATAATGGCTTTTTCTTGTTTATACTATGATTTGGAGACAGAATATACATATTTATCGCCGAAAATCCGTTAATATCGTTATTTTTCGCGTCCGCTACTGATTAAAATTGTTGTTTACATTTTTTCGAACTGATGTTTCAAGTAACAACAAGTGGCCGTTTGGTTGACGCGCGCGTTGTTTGAAAACGGACCCGGAAACTGTTCAAATGGAACTTGGGCACAGATTCCTTTCATTCAGATGTTTATAAGAACCTTGCAAACACAACTCACGCTCGCCTTTTCTCCAAATTACAAAACATAACTTTTTCTATCAATATGAATGTGAAAAAGAGTAAAAAATGCTAAAAAGCAGGCTCAATCGAGTACACTCAACCCAATGTATAAAAAGTTGTGGCCGATAAATTTTGTTGAAAATTTCACAGAATATTCGTAAGATTCGAACAAATAACTGAATTTAATATCGGGCATCAAACTAGAAAATTCCGCCCTCCAGAAACCTTAACACGGGATGCAGGTGAATTGATATTTTCATGAGGTGCTCTGAGCCTAGTTTCAATACATAACTTTTGTTAACCGATTTTTTTAGAAAAACCACTACGATTTTCGTCTTCAGTGATATCGATTTACTATAGAAACTTATTTCCACCGGGAACGGTGATGGTTGAACGAAAACATTTTTTCTTCCCGGACCTGTCGATTCTTACAGACTGGGGCTCTTATATGAGTTTGGGTGTTGTCTCACATACATAGTCTAGTGGATAGGATATCGGCATCGCTAAATCCAGTTCTCGGTTCTACAAAAAGGTTCCTTATAACCACACCTGGGCTTTTGCTTGCAGAAACATCATACGGGCTTTAGAATAATTTTCTGAGAAAAACATGTAATAAAGATTGCGAGACCCCACAATACGTTTTGTGGTGGAGCTATTTTGAAAAAAATTCAAATGATAGACCATTTTTTTAGTTTTGTTTGCCAAACAGGACATCAACTTTCCCTCTCAAAAAATCATGAACTGTATAGTGGTGTGAATCGTGAACAAACTACATACGGTATATATCAGCGATGAACGGGTTAGATGCAAGCGAATGAAAACGATGTGCTTCGTTCATCAGCGTCAAACAATTTTAGTCATTCAAAAACGTTTATTCCAATTTTTTTCGATGAAAATACAATTATAATAACGGCTGCATAAGTGCATACATAGTTCAATGGTTATTATACTGGCCTGATTTTGGTTTTTTAAGGTATACTTATGATATGTATTTCTGATATTGAGGGAAGGAACGGAAAGAATTATAACCCGTCTCTTGATTTTATTTCAATTTGAATTGTTTTTTTACAGTTTTAGTACATGGAAAAATCTTCAACCGTATCCTAACTTATGTTTCAAAATTAAATTCAAAATCGAGTATCGAGTAGAGGTGCAGTCGAGTGCCACATCTTTTTGTTGTGTGCTGCAATTCACATTCAAGATGTCATACATAGACGAGAAAATTAAGTGTTTAATGATCTTTGGGTAATTATCTTTTATTATTAAAAGATGTCCTCTACTGTAGTTGGTCAGTCAGTAAATCAACAATCCAAACAGTCAGTCAGTCAATCTGAAAGTCAGTCATTCAGTGAATTAGGTAGTCATAATAAACTTTTATTTATTATTGTTCATCTTAAAAGTTAAACAATTATGGAAACCAAGTACAGTAAGTGAAAAATTACAGACAATCACAAATTTGAACTGCATGTTGCTGTTAAATTATTGTTTTTTTTTCTTGATTGGACTGAAATACTATTGACGACGTTGTACTGGAGTATTACTCTCTCCAATGCCCTATTAAGGCTCGTGAAACGTGAACGATTTCATTATCACTGAATGCTGTATAGCATTCTCAAAAACAGTATAAGATACGATTCTTTTTATTCTTTAAGTGGCGAGAATCTCTGAAACCGTTCACGTTTCAGAAGTGACATCAGTTGTTAGCATATTGTGTTTTTTACCTAATGAACAAGAACAACACACACTTTTAATCCAAAACAATCATCGCAAAAAAAATTCGGTTCTCTGATTTACGAAGGTTCTTCATTACGAACATTAAACAACGGCGATCTTTCTAAGTTTTTAGACGCAGATTAGGTTATGTGCACATTTGAAGACTTTGATTATAATCGCGGTCTTACTCTTAATGTTTTTGAATTTACAATTGTTTCCATGATAAATCGTTTCCGAGATTCTCGATTTATGAAGTTTTCTGTTCAAAAGACATGACAGACGTTATAAAACATTATGATATACCAATATTTTATTGTTACTTGATTCTATTCGAACATAGCACGACTTATATCAAGACAATTGCCGTCTGCGCTACAGTGATTCGAATCATGAAACCTAGAACCAATCAGCGCCGAGCATTTTACAGTCTTTGTTACGACAGTGCTAGACCGGCGTACCTGTGGTGTAGCGGTTAGCCCATCTGTGTACTGAAGGGAAGGTCGTGGGTTCAAATCCTACAAGGAACTTGAATTTTTTCACTTTTTGGTTGGACAATAATTCGTCATTAACTGATTTGAGCCGCATTGACGCGTCACGTGGCACATATTTCCATTCTGTACCGAAGTTGCCATTTTGGAGATTCATATTTCGTGAAGTTACTGTCGGCATGAGAACGAGACAACGTAAGTGTAGAAATACATACATTACACTGAAACTTGTAGTGCTCATTTAAATTCGCAAATGGTGTTTTTTTAAAAATGTAGCGGTATCTCTATCATAAGATTAAATATCTGTTTCGTGATTATAAAGTCTGTGAAACGTGAACAAACTCATCGACAAATCAGTGTTTCAATTCAATTTTATTCAGTTTCTATCACCACAATGGCAATGAGGAACTCCAAGTCACAGAGTGTTAATCGTGTTACACTGCAACACAAAAACATAACAACGGACGCGTCGTTACGGCTTATGTATAAATGTGCTGCGTTGATTGGTTGCATCCGGCACAGAACCAATCAGCGCACGGCATTGAGAAGAGCTGCAGCAACGCGTCACGTGACTTATCGTTCTCATTTGAAGTTCGCATTTAGGAACTTGTAAATATGCGGTTTATGCTTTTTTTTGTTTGATCAACAAACGATGGAACGCAATTATTGAAAACAATCATTCGACGAGGAATCCGATCGGTTTGTGAAACGTGAAGTGTTTTTGTGTCGAGTTATTCAATTCATTACGGTTTCTGTTGATATGTACAGATATAAGGAACCTATGAAAGATATCATGTCAAGTTTGAGCAGAAAATCCGTGATTGGTTTACTGGTCGGTTTCATTTAAACTCAGTAAAAAGACAAGAAAAAATCACAATTTTCACTTTGGCGGGGGCGGTAAATTTTTTTAGACAAAATCTTTATTTTGTTCACCGTAAAATTTAGCTACAACATCTCAAGAGTAGAATGTTATCAAATTCATGTTTTTTTTCGATTCATCGCTGTTTGAATTTTAAAATACTTATTAGCAAATGTCGGCTTTACGAATTACATTTATTTAATCTGCTCAGGTTCCATCCGGTCAGTGAAACGTGAACCAAACAAACATATGTACAAGTCGACTTTATTATGTACCTTCTGTGAACAGTGAGTCAGTCAGTAAGTCAGTCATTCAGTCAGTTAGTCAGGCAGTCAGTCAGTCAGTCAGTCAGTCAGTCAGTTCTTTAAGCACTGAGGCAGTCGGCTCAATGTCAACGTGACTGTGGTGAATGATGGAATAAAAAGAAAAAACCATTTGTATTTAGAAAAAATTGTCATTCAATTTTAGTCTGGATTCTAATATATAGCAATCTATTTTTTTTAAATGAACAAGTTAGCGGAGCATCGACGAAATTTGTTCTTCAGTTGTATTAAAAATCTGTGAAACGTATATAATCTGTGAATATTCAAATTCCCCTGCAACACGTGATTTGCCAGTCGGTTTCTTCATGTTTCCGAGAACCTATGAATACAAAAATGACCGTGATATTTTGCTGTACGGCTTGCCCCAAAACTTCTTAAAAAAAGAAAGTAAAACGATAAAACGCAAAGAAATTATCCCCAATGTTAATCTATTTTAAAATTAACTAAGTGAAAACCAAATTCAGTTTCTCAATAATCTAAGAATGCTCTCTTATGTCAAGTCATAGGTTTTGAAAATATTTTTATATATTGCTACTGTATGGTCATTCAGATCTTCCTGTTACTCGGTAAGATACGTGTTCAAATTTTCGTGAACACATCTCTTTTCACTCGAAGTTTGCGCCTGACTCTTTGTATAAGTGCGTCATATGAGCCCAATGAGATTGAATGATTCCAAAAGTCTCATAGTTTCATGATTTAATTATTTGAATTTGAATGTTGAAATTTCTATAATTTCGGTAATGGCTGTTTTCGTAACAATTGTTATATTTTCGTTACAATTTTCACCGGCGAATGTACATCATCAACATGAAGAAGTCTGCTCACATCATGTTTGCTCTGTGAAACGTGAACAAATTCACAGACAACAAACTGGCTGGGATTGCTCAGCCAACGCATTTTTCAAATGTGCGGAAAAGTAAAAAAAAAAAAATGGCACGCATTTAAAATTTGTGTTCAGCTGATGCCTCATCCGATCATTCAGAGGAGAATGCCATATCAATGTGCCTTGTGTAGTAATGAATTCAGTGTTGAATGAGAACTGGTGGAAAGAAATCTGCAACGATGCGAGCAAAATATGTTATTCGTATGATCGCTGTAATGAAGGAGTCGCAGTAAAAAACGCCTTTACACAACATTCAAGTGGACTGAGTTTGTTCCCTTCGGTGTAGGTAAAATGGCCGGAAAACTGCCTATTCCTTCCTCTCTGACCAAATTCCCCTCCCTTTGATGGATTAGCCC
Source organism: Daptonema setosum (assembly GCA_964036265.1). Lineage (NCBI taxonomy): Eukaryota > Metazoa > Nematoda > Chromadorea > Monhysterida > Xyalidae > Daptonema > Daptonema setosum. The sequence continues at coordinate 336,299 of OZ038448.1, forward strand.
ATCCGCCAGTGCTATACACACTATGTATTTCTCTGAAATTTATCCTTACACATGTAAACAAATGTTATCAACATTCCAATTGATTCATTCAAATCAAATTTAAAGTGTACGGAAGTTCCGTTGGGAAATAATATCTAAAATTCCAACCATAAATTTTCACTTATATGCGATGCGAAATGTGTAAAGAACGTTCTAATTGTTCACGTTTCACAAGTTCTATCAGATATAAACGGATTTTCTATATGGGTTGACTAACTCTGTGTGCCACATATCTTAAAAAAATAATTTTACAGAAGAAAATATCAAAAAACCGTGTCTTAGTAATTGCAGACATAGAGAGGTAATTCAATGCCCACTGAACTCATTGCATATCGATGTATGTATGTCTTTTCAACATGCATGGAAAAGGGTTACGGAATTATGAAAAACAGAGTTTCGAGTATTCCAATCGACTGAGAATGGTTGCGCATTCAATGCCAGTCAACTTGTTCCCGTTTCACAAATCCTACACGTTCACAACAGAGTGCAACTATTCAATCCAGAGTAATCTCTACACTAAAATAAATGATTCAAGTCTGAAAATAGCCGGAATTCACGTTTCACAAGTCGTATGAATCTCAGCGGAAACGGAAATTTTTAATACACGTTCTATAAACTCTTCTCCAATAAAAATTTTATCAATTGCTGTTATTCAATGTCAGAATAGCATTCTCAATTACGAGTCTAAATTTGAGTGCACACCTTTGTTGTACAACTTTTCTATGCACATGAAATGCTGAATTTCGGGAAGAAATATTCGCTGGTATCCGAGATCGTCCCTTGTGAGGTTTTACAAGAATTCTGTCTTGTTAATAGTGCACAAGTTTATTTTTAGTCTCGTAACCAATTGAGATTGCTCTAATGATCACACCTGTGCTAGCAGTTCGTGTGGGTTCACAGTCCGAGGGGTGCACTGTGAACCAACGGACTCTGAACCAACGGACTGTGAACCAACGGACTCTGAACCAACGGACTTTGAACCAACGGACTCTGAACCAACGGACTCTGAACCCAAGTAGAAGAGGATGGCTATATGCTAGTGTAAAGTATAATCCGCACTTTGCATTCTACATTCAAAATGCAGTAGTCAGTCCCACATCTTGTTGATCTTCCACATCTTATCATCCGCTAACCCCCCCCCCCCCTCCTTGCTGCTAATTTTGATTGGGTTGTTTTATTGATGTTCATGTGAAAGTATTGACGTATCATTAATGCTACTGTGACATACGCATACCAAATGTTTTTGTATTCAAAGAAATGATATAATGAAAATTGCAGTCCCACATTGTCTCATCCGCCAAAGTAATCCCCCCCCCCCCAAGTCGGTGGTTAGCTGGCGTGCGAACGTCTCGCACTTCGTTGTACAGTGCGGTGGAAAATGCATGTAACTAGCAAAGCATGAAACGTTTGCTCTTCGAAACGCGCGAAGAACATGTCCGGTTGAAGTTTCAGCTGGCTGAGAAAAATATATTCTGATAACTTAGTGAAACATTTGCTCTTCGAATCGAATCGCCCGATCACAGTGAGCCAGAGTAAAACAGATTTTACGTCATGTATTCAAATACAGTAATCCAGTCATTCATTCAATCAGTCAGAAATCACTCAGGGAATCAGTTAATCTACATGAAGTATAAAATCAAGTCGAAAAATAATGTGCTTCACAGAAATAGTAAGTAACGATTGAGCTGAAAAAAAATTGAAAGACAGCAAGATGACAACTGATGAAGTAAGCTACCACATTTGACTTTTATAGCTGACGATTATATTATCGAAAAAGAAAAAAGATGATAAAATCAGTTTAATTCGGCATAATTCGCGCAAATTGTTCGATTAGTCATACACTTATTTTCGCGCGCTGTCGCCCATCGCGCTATCTTTTACTACGTGCGTACGTGTAGTATGATAGTATCACTGGCGGATGAGCTAATCCTCCAAAAGGGAGGGGAACTTTGCCAAAGAGGGGGAATTAGCAAAAATTAAGCCATTTTACCTATACCTTAAAGAACGAATTATACTTTTTGAAACCTACAAAGAGGGGGAATTCCACTTTCCCTTCTCTTCTCATCCGCTAGTGGATAGTATGACTAATTCTGACCATGGTCTGACCATGGTCGACCATGGTCGACCATGGTCGACCATGGGCGACCATGGTGCACAATGGGCGACAATGGTCTGCGATCTCTACCAATTTCCAGTACTTAATATCGAATAATAGTGCACAATGGTCGGTAATTGTCGATAAATACGAGTAATTGTGCATAAATACAGATAATTGTGTAAAAAAGATTAGTGTTCCTCCCAAAGCGAGAGTATAAAAAGAATGCTCTGACTCTTTAACAATCATTCATTTGTTCAATCATCAAGTTTGTGAAGTATCATACTTCTCCAAAATCTACAGTTTTTCCAGTGGCAAGGCAACAGTTTTCAACTTCTCATCCGCAGCATGCAAGTCGTCTACGATAGTCATTATCTACTATGATGTCATTCCAATCTTTTTATTCTACTTTGTATTCGCCAGAGTTATCAAATACGAACCCGTCAAATCAAAATTTCATACTTTTGACTTCTGTATTCCCCACTTCTGTATTGTAAAACTTTGAAGACTTGCATCCTCATAATTATTTATATTCCAAAACTTGAAACTGTTTTTTTTAATTACCATAATGAACAAAATTTATTACGATATTAGTCATCCAGCCGGTTTTGGAGGCATCAAGAAGCTAGCTGAAGCTAGCAAAACTTCGATGACAACTGCTAAAAGGTTTTTAGACGCTCAACCTGTTTACCGCAAATACAAATCTCCTAAAACAAAGTTTAAACGGGCAGTTATAGAAGTTAGCACCCCTTTTCACCAGTTTCAAACTGATTTGCTTGACATGTCTAAATTGGCGAAGTTTAATTCTAATTATAAGTATATACTACTCGTGGTCGATGCATTTAGTAGATACATCAAGTGTCTACCTTTAAAATCCAAGTCTGGCCCCGTAGTTGCCAATGCAATGGACATGATCTTCACGGAACTCACTACCGAAAACCGTTTAGCACCCTATGTATTACTTGGTTCGGATTTGGGCTCGGAGTTCTATTCACAATATGCTACTAGAGTTTATCAAAAGTTTAACATAGGACATTTCTGTTTGCGCAGTCCAAAGAAAGCGCAACTTAGTGAGATTCAAATTCGATATTTGTGTGAAAAGTTGTTTAAATTCATGTCGTATAACAATACTAAACGGTGGTTAGACGTGCTTCCATTAGCAGTCAAAGCTAAGAATGCTCGAAAAAATCCGAAAACAGCAAATCTTTCGCCAAAAGATATAAACTTGGAAAACTTTAAAATTGTGTTTGACAGTCTTTATAAACTTAAAAAGTCAATTAAACCAACCTTAAAGGTCGGTGACCGAGTTCAAATACTTAAACAAGTTACCGTGTTTCATAAAAGTAGGTACGGATACTTTTCACCAACTATATATAAAATTCTTAAACGTCACAACCTCTCTGTGCCAAGGTACACGATTGTTGAAGAGGAAACTGGCGAAAGAATTGCAGGCACTTATTATGCCGATGAGCTATATAAGTTATGATGATTTGCTTCTTGCATGCGATTATAAAAAGAATAATTTTTACTAAAATTACATTATTTTGCATTCACCATGGATCTACCACCTGAAGGTATTCATTGTGTGGCTACAGGAAATAGTGATACAATAGTGCAAGCTATTATCAAGTTGCCATATCCCATGACTGTCCCCAAATCTGGTGCTGAAATCGCTGTAAAATATCTAGCCGTAACACCCAAGTGGAATATAGTTAAGGACACGAGTATCACAGTCTACAGTAATTACGATGACGTTCCAGTTGCATCAATTCCTTTAGCTGATTTTGAAACCGATGACAAGGAAGGAGTCATGTCAAAAATTCGTCAACAATTAGAAGCTGTTATCCCAAACTCCAAAGATGCTCCTTTAAGATTATTGAGAACCTCAGATAGGAAAAACTGGCAGTTCAGGCTAGCAAGTGATTTTGAATTAGTTGTGAGTGCTGATTTGGCTAAAACTCTTGGCATTCGGCCAAGCTATAAAAATGTTGACGACGAAGATACTCGAATCCCTGTACTTTTCGAAGATAAAGAAATTACAACAGCAACAGATATTTATTTCCTCAAATGTGATCAGATTGTTGCCAATTTTTTCCTTGATGGGAAACAAGATCGTATACTTGAAATGTTTCATATATCAGGATATCAAACAGTTGACTTCAGACCAACTTTGACTTATTCACTTTTAGAAGACAAACCTCTTGAGTTCATTAGCCTAACTCTATATAACAGTAAGAGTGAGGTGGTCACATCATTTGATTCAGATATTTACATTGTGTGTCACATCAAACCGTTAGTATGAAGTCTTTGAAAGGAACGAAACGGCGTTATTCGCCTTTTTATTTGAATCCTAATTCTAATATTATCGATAAGTCGACCTGCGAATGGCGTAGAAAACATGCTCGATCTGTTGAAATTGAACAAGTTAAGCCTGAATCGTATCTACCTGTCACAACTGCATCTACCGGTCGCTCTCCTATTTGTTTCACTATCAAAAGTATACCAAACACTTTCATTGATGGAAATAACATTTTTATTGAAACAACGTTTAACGTCGAGAAGAAGACTGACGATGGCTGGATTAATGTTGAGATGGAAGATGAGGTCATGATTGAAGCTAATACCTATTGTAGTATATTTGAAGATGTAAATGTATATTTTAACGGTGTATTGGCTGAGAACACACAGCGAGAATATGCTCTTAGAGCCATATTACAAAACATGCTGTTCTCAACCGAAAATGATCGCCGAACGTGGATGACTAAGGGGATGCTTGAGGTGCACAACGGTGCGCCAAATATAATACCAAGTAATGACCTTATGGACTCACGACCAGGTAACTATAAGCGTCGAGAATATATCACTGATGGTAAACTTACAGTTTGTGGCAAACTTCTAACTGATGTGCTTAACTGTAGTGAGCCACTATCTGATAACGTTGACATCACTATTAAGTTATTCCCTGCCAAATCAGAATCATGTTTGATCCATAGTAAAAGTGTAGATGGGGACACGCCCAGCATTTTTAGAGTCAATATCACTGATTGTACTCTGCATGTTCCTCGTATCTTGACATCCGTTGTATTAAAATCGGATAAAGTATATACGTTCACTAATTGGAAACTTTTTTCATATACCCACCAGTCTGGACAAACTAATTTCAAAAAAGATCTTGCAGTTGGTGAATTCCTACCTCAAAAAGCCATCGTTATCATGATGCCTGAGGAAAATTATAATGGAAGTTGGGGAAAGTCTAAACTTGGTTTTTATCATTCGAATGTTACTCGTGTTTTAATGAAATGTAATCAAAAACACGTCCCATATATGAACGGGTATACATGTGGTAACTGGGATGATAAAATATTGGTGCCAGACGCTTATACTGGACTAGTTACCGAATTAGGTGCCACAGACCACAGTATCACTCCAAACACTTTTGGACATGGATATACAATATTTGGATTTGACTTGACACCAAATAAGACCGGAGACGTTTCATTAGATGAACCTTTAAAAGGGGCACTTGATTTGGACATTACTTTCAATCCCACACCGCAAGAAAACCTCATCATTGTTGTGGCACTTTTGTACGCGGACAAGTTCGCTATTACTAAAAATGGTACATACATACACGATTGATGATTTTCCTCACCTAAATCGTTTATAAACATTGTTTTTTTTCTTCATTTTATCACATAATGAACAAACCTCTGAAAACCCCATGCTCCATGCTGATTGCGTCACATTCTATGTCGGGTAAAACTCGATTAGTTTGTGATATGTTGATTAATCATTATAGAACTTTTGATATACCATTAGATGAGATTGTTTGGTGTCATCACAAAAACGCATACGACAAAGAAGTGTTTGACAGACTACAAGCGGAACTCAATATTCCGCTAAAAATAGTGGAAGGTTTCCCATCAAATGATCTTTTTAATGGAAATTTATTCACTTTTAACAAAAAGAAGCTGAGGTGCATTGTTTTGGACGATGTTGTCACATCAGCCTTACGCTCTTCTTCTTTCATTGACCTATTTACAATTTTAACTCATCATGAGAGACTTGTTGTCATAGCCATTATTCAAAACATGGCTGGTGATACTGCCCACCAGAGGCAAATTATGAATAACATTATTCGTAATGTTTCGTATCTCATCTTATTTCCTGATAGACGGCAATCTCAGGCATGTCGTCAGTTAGCACGAAACTATTTCAATTCAGAGGAGTACAAGCTTCTAAAACCTTTTAAAAGTCTCCTAAACAGTGGGGACAAATATATGTACATGATGATAGATTTTGTCGATGACGAATTGAATGTTCGATTCAACTGTTTACGACCAGATGATGAACCATTCATCTTCGATTTCTCCTCTTCTGGTTGGTATATATAAAACTTTTTTTCTACACTTTCATTCAATATGGTTTCATCTCTTGTCTCTTCAAATTTGAGTAAAATTACCAGGTGTTGTGATTCTACAACACCAAAGTCTAAGGTTGCACTAATACTTAAAGCTGCGACCAAATCTTTAGCTGATGCATTTGGAGAAGTTTTGTTAAATTCTAACAGGGATAGAATAGATCAGCAAGCATACGATAGTTTAACAAAATTATCTGTTCCATTACAGCAGAAAAGAACGTTGTTACAAAAGAATTGGACACAAATAAGGAACGCCATAAGACCAACCGTCAGGAAACTAAACAATGACAAAGCGGAAGCTAAGAAACGAAGAAATCGAAGATCTGATCAAAAGAAAGGTGTCAACAAACGAAGACGGTGATGTTGTTTATCCAGGCTTAACTGATGAAGCTGATAGAACAGGATCGAACATGAATGTATTGCTAGATTACTTATTTCGGAAAACTGGCGACAAACCTATTGATGCTGATTTATTTCGCGAACTGCTGATTAATGATTTAAAAATTCCTCCACATTTGTTATTCACTTCAAAACCAACATGGAAGATAATGAAATAAAAATAATGGTATGAAGTTCACTAGGTTGACTGAATTTAAGAAAAAAAGAAAACCAGAGGGTGCAGACTCAACTTTAGGGGGGGGGAGATTACTTTGGCGGATGAGACGATGTGGGACTGCAATTTTCATTATATCATTTCTTTGAATACAAAAACATTTGGTATGCGTGTGTCACAGTAGCATTAATGATACGTCAATACTTTCACATGAACATCAATAAAACAACCCAATCAAAATTAGCAGCAAGGAGGGGGGGGGGGGGGTTAGCGGATGATAAGATGTGGAAGATCAACAAGATGTGGGACTGACTACTGCATTTTGAATGTAGAATGCAAAGTGCGGATTATACTTTACACTAGCATATAGCCATCCTCTTCTACTAACCCACACGCACAGGTACAGGTGTGGTTATATTGAACTTTTTTGTAGAACCAAGAATCGGATTGTTTGCGATTATACGTTTTTTTGCATAAAAGAGTTATGTTGATGGCGATTGGCAACTAAGTAAAAACTTAATATGATAACAATCGAATGCATATCTGAAACGTGAACGGTTTCACAGGTTTATTTATTTACAGTACATTGCTTGAACGTAAGACAGTTCGTAATTGACTGCATGTATCAAATGACGGACGGGAATAAAACTCGGAATTTGAATCGTTCAGTGATAGTCAAATGGTTCACGTTTCACGAGCCATAACAGTGCAGTGGGGAGAATATTATTCCAATTTATTGCTGTAAGTGGATACTCAGTCCAATCAATAAACAATAAATAACAGAAAATTTATCACCAACATTCAGTCCAAATTTTGAGTGTCTGTGATTTAAATTTTTACTTACTTGGTATCCATGATTGTTTACTTATACGATGAACAATAAAAAATTTGAGTTTATTAAGGCTACCTAATTCACTGAATGACTCACTTTCTGAATGACTGTTTGGATTGTTGATTTTCTGACTGACCGACTAACAAAAGTAGAGGACATACAGTAATATAATAACAAATGATAGAAAAATAAAGATAATTAACCACTTAAAAAACCAGCCGAATTACAGCACACAACAAAAAGATGTGACACTCGATTGCTTCTCTATTCGATACTCTGCGCTGATTGGGTGAGTGATTCAGTGAGTGAGTGAGTGAGTGAGTGAGCGAGGGAGTGAGTGAGTGAGAGAGTGAGTGAGTGAGTGAGTGAGTGAGTGTGTGAGTGAGTGAGCGAGTTAGTGAGTGAGTGAGTGAGTGAGTGAGTGAGTGAGTGAGTGAGTGAGTGAGTGAGTGTGTGAGTGAGTGAGTGAGTGAGTGAGTGAGTGAGTGAGTGAGTGAGTGAATGAGTGAGTGAGTGAGTGAGTGAGTGAGTGAGTGAGTGAGTGAGTGAGTGAGTGGAGAAAAAGAGATAGTTCTTCCGATGTCGCGTCTACGTCGAATCCAACCAATCAGCGCAGAGCATTTATAAAACACCATCGTGTCACAACTTTCAGTGCCGCACTGTAACACACTCACCATGTTATGTACTTTATGAGTTTCATTGTTAACGATAAACCGTACATATAAAAGACAAACAGTTGAAGGTGTATCACGCATTCACATCACAACACGTTGATTTTCCGTCGGCTTGTTCAGGTTTCACCAACCGTATGGATTAGAACGAAAATTCGTTCGGTGCTAATTCTAGAATTGCAGAAGCAAACCTAACAGAATGAAAAAAAACTAGTTATAATGTAAGAACTGAAATTAATATACCGCTCACAATTTTATGTACTTTATAAGTATCATTGTCAACGATAAACCGTACATAAAAGACAAACAGTTGAAAGCATTTCCTCACAACACGTTGATTTTCCGTCGGTTTGTTCAGGTTTCACCAACAGTATTAATAAGAAACGAAAATTCGTTCGGTGGTAAGACCCATATTGTATTCATAAACAAACCTAATACAATGAAGAAAAACAATCAAACTACAAAGTCAGAACTGTAAGAAATGTACCGCTCACAATGTTATGTACTTTATGAATTTCATTGTTAACGATAAACTGAACATAAAAGACAAACAGTGGAAGGTGTATCACGCATTTCCTCACAGAACACGTTGATCTTCGTCGGTTTGTTCAGGTTTCACCAAACGTATCAATAAGAAACGAAAATTAGTTTGATGCTGTTCCGAGTACAATTGAAGAAAACAAACAAACTATAATGTCAGAACTGTAATAAATATACCACTCACGTAAACAGAGTCGACCTACGAATAAATCGAGTTTCATTGTAATATGCTGTTATATAAGGATACTACAAAGGATGATAAAAAATCCGGCGTTTTGGCTTAAATCTTCATGTGTTAGGCTCATGAAACGTGAACAAATTTTCTGTCCAAGAGTGATCTGTGTGAAGCTGTAACCTTGATATCGACCTTGATTCTTCGAAGGTTCAATATCAATCAGTAGGGTCATCATGTTTTTGTTAAGAGTCCTAAACAAGATGATCTGTTTAGGTTGTTTAAAATTTTTTAAGCTCTCTGTTGTCTTGACAATGCAACCTTGTAATTACACGATTTTATTACTCAAACAACATGAATACATATATTTGCCCGTCTAAACTAGACGAGATAAAACTAACCTGAACAAAAAACTTTTTGTTTGCACAACGGAATTTTTTTCCAGAAAATATGCGATTTTTGATTGTACAGCGCAATTCAGGCATAACCAGTTCTTCTATTTTGGCATTGAGATTCAGAATGACATGACAATGCATTCAATGGACGTTCGCCCTACGTACGTATAACCAATCAGCGCAGAGCATTCCCTAAGGGTGCTCTCATAGTCAATTGCAACATTTTTTAAACTTTTTGCAATTTTTCCGTAAACCCTGTTCATGTCACATTTTTACAGTTTCTTCGGCCGTAAAATTCGTGAGATAGAAATTGTTCACGGAAAACTAAAAAAAACAGTTGCGAAAATTGTGCGACTTTTTTCGACTGTTTTTGCGACTGTTTTTGCAACTGACTAAGAAAGCTAGGGAGCCTGTAATTGTCTTTGCAACTGTAACAACAATTGTGTCGTATCATGAAATAAATGTTTCGTTCTGAACTACAAGACAGCAGCTAGTGGTTGTCGTTACACAGTGTAAAGCCTAACTGTTGATGAATTTGTAGTTTGCTTCAAAGCTTGTAGGTGCGACACAATTTATTCTCGTGTCAATAACTTTCATAACTTGACTAGCTCAACTCAACTGACTGCTCTTTGATTGATTGATATACAAACTGAATGACTGGCTTACTTACAGACAGATTGACCAGCTAGATTAAATTTTGTGAAAAATTTATTCCTACATATTTAATCAGTATTGTTAATTTTTTCGTTTTTTATTTAAGCCAACGAAAGATTGGCACAAGTAGCAGAATCCCAACTTCTGTTACAATCAGATAAGTTCCTTGAAACATGAACAAATTACCAGCGCTTTACTTGATACATCTCTCGCTGTTTGTGTTTTATACGATTTATCTTTGACAAATATACGCAGTGGACTTGTTACAGTGCGGCACAAATCGATGCGTCACGTGACGTTTTGTTGCGGCTGGAAAACGCTCGTCGCATATTGGTCCTTTACTGTACTTGGCATCTAGTATTTTTTTTGTTTTAAAAATTTTGAGTGGGATTTTAGTCGGTGAATAACGTTAAAAGCAGCACAAAATAATGTGGAGGATGAAGTGAAGGCGACGCCAATTTCTCTGCGCTGATTGGTTGGATCAATCCCAGAACCAATCAGCTCAGAGCATTGAGTTGAGATTTAGGTCTACATGTGCTTGGCAGAGACTTGAATTCACCACAAATCTCAGTTAAAACAGTTAAACGTTTAACGTTTTTACAGACATAACGTGGTTTTATTGTTGAATAACTAAAAAAGCGGGTTCACGGGAATGAACTGAGTCGCTTTGCGTCTAAATATCGATGTTTTCGAACTATTTTCACTTTCGTTTTATGTAATTTTTATGAGCATCGAATTATTTTAAAGTTGCACAATTAAGGAGATTCAAAATTTTTAAGTTTCCCAGTTTATGTGACAGTGAAAACAAATATTCATATAATATGATGGCATTACTATAACAAGATTATTGCTTGACTTATATTACATTACAATTGGATCGTTGATAAACAGCAAATTAAAAAAGTATCGCTGTGTAGTTTGGGTTATGAAAAAATAAATGTACAAAATTCTGTCCGAGGCATTGGCATTTTTTTCATTAACTTTTTTTGTTACGTGAAATGTATGGATCGAGAGCACTAAAAGTAAGTTCTGCTTCATATCCATAACATCCATGAAACGTGAAAAAACGTGATTCTCTGTTTGTGTGATAATGCTTTGCTTTTCACTTGGCTACGTTTGTATTTTATAAGCTAAGCATTGAGAATGAGACTCATAAAGCAACATAGTGAGCCTGTTACTACAGCACAGCACAGAAATATGTGTGGGATACTGACGCGTCTTTGCGGCTATTAAGAGCTCTGCGCTGATTGGTTGGATCCGCACCAGAACCAATCAGCGCAGAGGATACCGTGCCACATACATATTATTTTTCTGTATTGTAGTTCGCATGCAGACAATTTTTTGTGGAAGTACTAAATGGTTTATTATTTTAGTGGTTTTTTCGGGGTTGCGGGATTTGATCAATAATAATGACTCTGCTAGAGTCTTACCCAGTTCGTGAACCGTGAAACAAATTATGAGTTTTGTGGACATCTCAGTGCTTTTAAATTTTTTCACAGTCTCTGAAATTCTTGGTTATTATTTAGGTATGAATTAGGTACTTTTTTGATATTTATCAACGTTGCAAAGCATGACTCAGGCTCGAAACAGTTTGTGAAACGTGAACAAATCGGTCTGATTGTATAGTGTTCTCAATTGATTAGGAGCGCGCCAGTCTGGCTGCACACCTATGTACACTCACTGAATAGTAAGATTTATGGCGCGCATTTGAAATCAGCCGCCCAACCAAATCGTATTTCTGGTTTGTTTTTCGAGCAATAAATGGAACAATAAATGGTTTTTTTATTTATGAATTTTATGGTCAAGAAAGCAGAATATCTATCATGGATGCCGGCACTCATTCAAATACTCATACAGCATAAGAAACGTGAACCGTGAATTCGAACAAAAGCCTGTTTCACAGTCTGCTAATTCAATGTTTTCTGTATTGGCACTGTGTTAAATACATTTTACGAACCTTTGTATAAACCGATAAAGCATTCTATTTTCATTATAATACTAGAATTTGTATAGCTCATTGCTGTTTGCATTGCTACATTGATGGCAGCTTGATGATTGTCTTAATGGATGTAATGATGAAACATGGTTTACGGCTGATGTCTGTTCTGTATACGGTGTACGATTTTTTATTGTTACTCGCATTTACGATACTTCTAATTGATGTTTCAAGAAGTCAATTGTACCTTTACGATGTCTGAAACGTGAACGAACTGAACTGAACAGCAGTGCAGGTGTCATGTTTTAATCAATTTTCATATATTGAATTGGAAAGTGAACAAGGTGATCTTGGCTTCAAAAAATTTGAGAGTTATATAATTCGTGTTGGGTTGTTCTTAGTACAATGCTCACTGACTTACTGGCTTACGGACAGTGTTACTGACTGACTGACAGTTTATTATTTGTTCACAGTGTGGATGGATTTCAAAAATTGTTTCATAGGTGTTAGCTATTTCTAGTAAACAATAGGCTCCATGGATCCAATTTCGTTAAAGTTATTGGAAAGTTTACTTCTGATATTTCGCTTGGACACCCTGTATGTTGAAGAATCATTTTCACGAAGAATGAAAGGTAACTTCACGCTGTGCACAATGATACTGTGTACATGCAATTTGTTCACGATTCAGTCTCATGAAACTTGATAGAACGTAGTCAAAGAGATCCCTCGAATGATCTGGATCAGCTATTTCCAAACCACGTGTATGTATGACATTCTTTTTAGTCTACAAACAACAGATATTTGTCTTCTTTTTAGTTTGTGAAACGTGAACAAATTAATGCGTTATTCCCGTGCATACATTGAAAGTGCCTGATACAGAATCACTTATGTAGTCGGATTACTCGTGCATTAATACATTTTTCTTTGATTGATATCTGTCTTCAGAATTTCAATTATTATTGTCAAATATTGACCTAGACTCTATATTTATACCAACCGTGAAGCGTGAACAAATAAATTATTCAGTCGGCGGTAGTCAACAATCGAATCATGAAACGTTTTTTTTACATTTTTTGAGGCTGATACAAGAAGTATAACTGAAATTGCATCTAGCATGTATCCCATTAGATCATGAAACGTGAACCATTTAACTGAGAATAAATGTTTAGCCGGGTTGAACAATTTTCAAAAGTCAAAAGTTTAAACCAGCAATGAAGTGGATGAATGTAATGAATTATGAGTATACAGTATGTACATAAGTGTTATTCAGGAGCGAACTTAACTGAATGAAACCATAGTTATTGGCGCAGAGATCATAGATGAAATCAAAAATTGTTATAGTTATAACCATACATGACTGGTGGTTTTCCATGTCCGTTTTTTTCAATATTGTGAACGAGTCAAAATTTCAAAATCCAACGGGTCAGATCCCGAAGAAAAAGAGGGAAGACTGAAGAGAGTCAACCAAATAATCTGGTTAACCCTTTTTGTTTACCTTTTTTTCTCTGTTTTTATTTAGAAGACAGACTAATGTATGAAGCACAAAATGTGTTTGTTTGCCTAATACATCGAGTCTGTGAAACGTGAACCAACTACTGAGTAGATCACGTGTTGCTGGGATGTCCTAGAACATTATCACAGATTACATTCAAAACGCTTTATAATCAGCAATGAGACTTTGACTACGAAATGGTGAGCGTGTTACAGTGCAGTACGAAAATGTGGACGAGACGCATTGTTGTCAAGTGGTTAAGGCACCGGCCTCGAAAGCCGTTGGTCCTGGTTCGATACTTGGGTTGTGACACAGCGCATTCAAGAACTTCGTCCATTACCAGAGATTGTCGCACGTACATAAATATGATGACCGTCAATTCACTATGTTTTTGATTTGGTATCCAACTTTGCTATTATGGCATAACAACTGAAGAATTTTTACGTCTTTTTTCAGTTATAACTTTTATTTTAGATCAAAAGATCTTTTTGAAAACGCATCAGACACGCAGTAGATCTGATTGATTACGACCTTACACAACTTTCATGTGAAGGGCATTGAATAAAATCTTCTCGTTCGAGGTTCAGCGCCATTTTTACCGGTTTTCTTCAAGTTGATTTTTTTAATAATAAAGCTTCTATTAGGATAAGATGGGCAACATACTGAATTGGAGTTCGAGGAAGCTGTTTTTCCATGCAAAATTTTTAGTAGTAATGGCTTAGAAGGGTATATTCATCATTCTGTGCAGCACTGTAACACGCTAAACATGTTACGGTCCGAATCTCGTTCCCAATAATAACTAGTTTATAAAACTCGTTCACGTTTCACAAACTTTATATACAGAAAATTAGACGTTGTATTGAGTGATTAAGTTTCCGACATCTTCAATTTAAAACACTAAAAAAACTTTATATATGTACTAAGTGATTATCAAAAATACATACCACGAATGGTAAATCAGTCGCTTATTTGGTATCAGGCACACTCTTTTTTCACCGGGACTTCTTCATTACTAAAGCCAACAGGGCAAAATAATACCATATCAAAATGGTGTTTTCACAGGCCAGAGAGGTATAACTGACGCAATTAAGTTCTCGAACCACCAGTTTCTGAGGCTGCATTACGATAATGCCTAGACGGTTGACAATTATTATCTGCTTTTTATATCGCAGATTATGCAGAAATTGTATGTTAGTGGAATCACTTTGGAGTAATTTCATATAAGGTCTCTGAAACGTGAACAGTTCAACGGGCCATAGGAAATGTCATGTCAGCAGTTCACTTAACTTTCCAGTCGACTTCCACATGAGTTGAGTAATTTTCGTAAATTTCAGTCAACCATAGTTGAGTCGAATTATTTATTCACTATTTGGTAAATAAAAAGATACGATAAATATTTGATAAATAAAAAGATTGGCTTTTCGTCTCTTAGTCTGGTCGCCTGGATTGTATGTAGACTGGAGATCAGTAATTCAAAGAGGGTGACCTGGGATGTGGACCTTTTTCTGGCATGGGACTTATGTATGTATGTACGTAATCAATGAAATTCAGTTTTTTATAAATTGGAGTTCGGCGTTTGAGGCATCAAAGCAGATATACACTGACTCAGTCTATTCCGGTCAGTGAAACGTGAGCAAAACTTTTGTTCAATAACTTTCTACGTGAACATATTGAATACCATGAAAACCACACAATTTTGAGCGTTAAAATAACTCCTTGCATGACAATCGGATTTCAAGACAGAGTGCGGCGTTCTAATCAGTGATCCAGTGATCTGAAAGTGGGATTCAGGATTCAGTGTTATTACCGATGGAACATATTCTATAGCGGAGTTTCCTCGTATTAACTGGCTTATAAATGATAATTTATGTTATTTAATATGAATATCTAATTGAAACAGCTTCCTATCAACATTATGGAACTCTGTACTGGTCTGACCTCGCAAGTGAAACGTGAACTAAACGCCAGGAGACAGTCAAATTATGTCGTGAGAGAAAATGAGAAGTATGCCAGAGTGATTTTGCTGGTTTTTTTCTTCGTGTTTTGACAGGGTTTAGACAACCAAGAACGGCACGGCAATGAACGGGTTCAGTGCAAGCGAATGCAAACGATGTGCTTCGTTCATCAATGCCAAACAATTGCAGTCATTCAGAAACATTTATTAAAGATTTTCTCTAGATAAAAAAGAGTTCGAATACCGGCTGCATAGTTTAATGATTTTTACACTGGCTAGATTTGTGTAAGGTCTACTATTGATATTGCTGATATTAAGGAAACGGAAAGAACTAGCGACTGTCAATTGATTTTATTTTCAATGTTATCGTTATTTGATATCATCAAGATTAGGGGATTGTGTATCCGAGCACAATTGAAACTTATGTTTCAAATTCATAACGTTTGTGAAACCTGAACAAATGATCGAGTCTTTCATTTGATATTTTTTCTCACAGTTGGTATTTTATAAGGTTTATCGTTGTCAATGTTTTCAAACAGCAACAGGGTGAACAGATTACAGTGCAGCACCAAAAATTGCAAGTGACGCGTCATGGAGACTAGTAAAGGCTCTGCGCTGATTGGTTGGATTCGCCCAGAGCCGAGTAGAGGGGCAGTCAAGTGTCACATATTTTTGTTGTGTGCTGCAATTCGCATTCAGGGAGTCATTATGAAACAGGAAACTGAGTGGTTAATGATCTTTGAGTTATTATCTTTTATTATTATATCATGTTCTCTACTGTAGTTAGTCGGTCAGTCAGCCAGTCGGGAGGCCAGTAAATCAACAACCCAAACAGTCATTTATTATACAGTTCACGTTTCACTTAGCTTATGACAATTTTAGAAAATGATTGCTTAACCGATTCCAGACCTTTATGATTTGCAAGTAAAAAACCCCAATAATAAGGTAGAAAATTGTAACAAAAAACACTGACGTAGACGCTGAAATACAGAATGAAACTATGGGATGCAGTACTCACAATCACAATATATGAAGTTGTGGCGCCAAGTCGTCTGGAGAAAGTCTCAAAAAATATTTGTAAACCCTTCAGTACACATGGAGAAAATTTGTTCCTGAGAGAATGTCTGCAATTTTTTGGAAAAATGTGTTTATACGAATTACGAAAGTTTTACAAAATAATTTCTTAAGAGTTCCGTTAGACGACCCAGCCCAGGGTGATTCAAATGTAGGTTGGAAAAGTAACCAACTTTGGAACTGCTGCTGTATCAAGTATGAGAAAAAGTGCTGCTTTTTACTTTACTGTTCAACACAACTCAGCCAAACATTCTATATGGTATAACATAAATATGGGCTAAGAATCCAGTAAAATATATAGTTAAATATTAACCACAGTAATTTTCATGGTATTTTGTGGAAAAAGTTGTGAAGCATTTAGCTTCAGAACAAAAGTTATGCAGATTTTTGTGGCACAGGAACAAAGAACTTTACTTTACTTTGAAGAACGGTAAATTTTCAGTAACTTCAAATATTATTGCGTGTAACAAAGCCAAAAGTAAAAAACCCGCTTATGAACAAAAGAAAATGCTCTCCTTGTTTGCCGTGCGTATATATATACAGGGTGGGCCAATAAAAACCATACGATTTTGAACGTTAATAACTCGATCTATAAACAACCGATTCAAATGTTTTTGCTTTCATTTGAAAGCCAATACTTTAACTTAAAATCCCTCTAATTTTAGTCGTGTTTCATGGAGTTACTCTAAAGTTACAGAATAAAATTTGAAAAATCGTGTATTTTTAGCGAAAAAGTGATCGAAATGCATGGGTTATTGTGTTTTAAAAAACTGTAAACGGAATATTTCAGATTATCAATAAATTAAATGCATAAAATAACAACTAGTTAAGCCTTGTTGATCAAAGATAAACGAATGGCACACTTGATTTGATCATTTTCCTGAACCACCAAAGCCCGGTCTCAGTGTAAAATTTGTCAATGGCGGCTATGACATTTGCCATGAATTTTTTTTTCAAAGCACTTAATATGGTATTACAGAGTTTCCAAGTTAGAATTGAGCCAGAAAACTCTATTTCCCTTATGGAACTTTTTAAATTTAGATATTTGTGGCCCAAAAAGAACATCTTGTTGAACCAAGAAAAATCCGGGTTTTTTTCATGTAACTTGAGGGCAACTCTATAAAACAAGATTAAACTTGGAGGGATTTTAAGTTAAAATATAGGCTTCCGAAGACTGACTGACTGACTGACTGACTGACTGACTGATTGACTGACTGACTGACTGACTGACTGACTGACTGACTGTCTTACTGTCTTACTGACTTACATTTTCGACTGACTGGCTATCTCTAATAACAAAATAAGCGCCATTACTTCAGTTTCATAAAAGTCATAAAAAATTCACTAAGAATACTTTGTAATGTAGAACTGTTATGAAACAAGTTATTGAGAAACATCTTTCGTTTATATAATACTCAAGCACGCTACTCGCTAGCAGATAACAAATGCGTCTTTTAGTCATTCTCGCGGTTCACGTTTCACGTAGCGTACCTTACACTTTGAGTAATGTAATTTTCAATTTATTCAATATTTTTGTCTTTCAAGTTTACTGAGCATCAATTAGAAAGATGAGCAAACAAATTAAACAAAACGAAAATCTGCCGAATGGCCGAATTTACTATGAAATGGATTTTTTACGCGCCTTTTTAGTTCGGAAAATGTACGACTCTTTGAATACTGTAGCCTGTCCAAGTTGTCTTGTCAGCGTTTTCTCCATCAACATTAAAATAAACTACCAATGAAAAACGACAAACCAAAATCACGTTTCACGTAGCGGTTATAGTGGTGTAATTTTTAGAGATCTTGTGTGTCCTGAACTTCTATTGATAAAAAGATGAACGAACAAATAAAACAGAAAGAAAATCTACCGAAGAGCCGGATATACGAATTTTAAAAGCGCACCATTTTATTTCGAAAAAAGTATGGCTTTTTGGTACAGTCTGTTCAAGATGTCTTGCCAGCGTTTTCTAAATCAACCTTGAAAAAGAATTATTATTGAAAAACGAGAAAAAAATCAATCCGCATTAAAACAGACATTTCTTGTTTTATACCATCTTTTAGTGAATTTTTTTAATCCTCGTACCACAGTTTTTTCACGTTTCACTACTGTATGAAGGAATGGCAGAGTAAAATTGAAAACAATAAAATTTGATGCATTTTGGGTAAAGAAAAATAAGCAGCAATTATGTAGTCATCTAGTCAATTAATCGATCAATCAGTCAGTCAGTCAGTCAGTCCTGAAGTCAGTCATTTATTCTGTCAGTCAATAAATTACAAAGGTCAACCAGATGAACATTTTATCTATTATTTTCTAAAATGAAACCTGCATGATTAATAACTGGTGTTTTAGACAACGGGTCATTTTAACTGACATAAATTGAACTGGGAAATCCAAACAGGCTATAATCACTATATTGTGTTAGTCATAGGGTCAAACAGACAGCATGTTAGTCAATCAGTCAAGCAGACCGCATGTTAGTCAGTCAGTCAAACAGACAGCATGTTAGTCAGTCAGTCAAACAGCCAGCATGTCAGTCATTCAGTCAAACAGACAGCTATCAGTCAGTCATTCAAACAGACAGCATGTTAGTTAGTTATTCAAACAGCCAGCATGTCAGTCATTCAGTCAAACAGACAGCTATCAATCAGTCAGTCAAACAGACAGCATGTTAGTCAGTCAGTCAAACAGACAGGATGTTAGTCAGTCAGTCAAACATACAGCATGTTGTTCAGTCAATCAAACAGATAGCATGTTAGTCAGTCAGTCAAACAGACAGCATGCACAGACTGTAAAATAGTGAATGTGTTACCGGGCTGCACAAAAATATATAGTATGTGAAGCGTCATTGCGGTTCAGGAATGCTCTACGCTGATTGGTTGAATCCATCCAATAACCATTCAGCACAGATAATTGAGTGCGTGTCACAGCTTTTTTGTTCTGTAATGATGTTCGCATTCAGGAAAATACTCACGTCTTTATCATTCAATAAAATTTATTGTCTGTCTCTTTTTAACCGCCTACATAACCTTCTCTCGTCCTGCATAGGACATACGAATCGTTGTGACATCTACAAACAACAAAGAAATCCTATCCTTATGTCATTAAGCCTTGTTAGCCACACAAAACGGACTACCAAACAATAATTATTAATTCATTCGTCTATGGCTTGATCCGAATATCTTGATACAAACTTTTTTTTTCAAAAAACCTATTACTATACGATTAATGAGTTGAGCTATTTTTAACAGGCTAATGGAGGAATCGGCAAACATACTCGCTTTGTTTTTGTGTCAGTCTGTGAAACATGAACGATTGAGACCACTGGCGGACGAACGAATAAAATGAAACAATGGAACTCTCTCATCTTTGGTGAATCCAAAAAAGTGGAATTTGTTTCCCAAAGTGTAGATGATATGGACTAAAAAATTTTAGTTTCCCTCTTCGAAAGAAAGCCCCTCCCTTTTCTCGTCCGCCAGTTAATAAGACGATGCGAATCACAAAATATTGACTTTAGCCGCAACAACGCTTCGCGTGTCACAATTTTATTGCTGTTCTGTACTAAAGATCGCATTCAAGTGCTAACAGCATTCACGGAAGTTGCTGTTTGATGGTCAGTTATCTTTATTATTATTATTCTTACGTTGTTATCTTAGTACAACGGGAGAAAACGTTGGAACATTGTTTTCCACTTCTGCTCAGGCTTCATAATAAACATGTACGTCAAAGGGTACAGTGTACCACCTGGTTGACTGACGAATGAATGATTGACAGGCTGACCGGCTGACTGAATGACTGACTCACTGACTGATTGACTGACAGATTTACGGATAAAGTGACTGACTAACAGACTGACTGACTAACAGATTCAAGGACTGACTGAATGGCAGACTAATTTATATCACCACCAGGCTGACTGACTGTCTGACTGAGTGAGGTTTTCTGCTTACTGTATTTTCCATGAATTATGTATGTATGTAGGATACTAAGAGCAACTACGAAACTAAAGTTTTCCAGTCAGTAACATTGTATTTCATGATTTAAATTGTATACAAATGTCTGGTTGGACCCTTTCTGGAACCAATCAGCGCAGAGTAAGTAAAACTCGTATTAAATCGACAGGTTGGTTTTCTTGCCACTAACAACAAGAATCTCTATAAACGTGTATATTGATTGTCAAGTTGTTCACGTTTCACAAAATGGAAGACACCTGAGCAGAAGTAGGATAGCGTAATATTTTTTTAACTCGTCGTCGAATTTAAAACACTGATCATAACGTATTATTGTTAGACAAGATAAAACCGATTGCATGCGTATGTAGCAATTTGCGAATAAATCGACCTTTTTTTGAAATTCCTGGTTCAACATGACTGACCATTGCATTATCGAGAGCTCAACTATGACAACTTATGACTCCTGGGAACTCTTCGTAGTATGCAATAAACTCGACGTTCTGATTAAATGATAAATCTTCGTTTCTACATTCTGCCGCAAATGAAACAAGAGTAGGCAATTACAAACACCACGTGTTTCGCCCTCGCATCATTTTGTTCACGTTTCACACGCTGAAAATGATATCTAAGCTGGACCCAGAAAGTTTTTAAGTATCCAAAATACTCCATAATTATTCACTTTCTTAGTATAGGCACACTAATACCGTACAAAAAAGGTGTTTTCGTAGTTGTCAGAGAGGCTGAAAAAAGGAGAGGAAATACATAGGAAAAACCTCAGACCGATGGTTTATAATCTGTGTACCCAGCCAGGTTTCGATCCTAGGGTCTACGGTTTGATAGTCCGGTGCCTTAACCATCAGACTAGAGCAATGTTTGGTTCTTGAAATGACATTAAGACAGGTCTGAGTTCTGGTCAATAGTTAAGTTTACCTGTACATATATGAACGGTATAATATTTTTAATATTTTTTGTGGTATCGTGCATACTATTATCGAACAGCCGTTGGCTTCCGGGTCATATCTGGTTTAGCCAATAAATAAAAATTTACTTTCTTATCTTTATCGTTTATAAAATTACAGTCTTCTATTGGTTCCAATGAAATAAAGTCGATTAAGATTAACGATTATACCGTATAATTTATACGTAATAACCAATTATATGCTTTTTTATGTACTAAAGATATCCTATCGTATAGATGTACGTACATAATAAACAGCGCAAGGCAAACGTTCATTCAGTTCGTGATCTCGAGCATTTTATTTTTTATTCATGTTTCACAACTCAATGGAGTGAGTAATAAAAGTGCTTTTTTTGCTCAAATTTCGTTTCTGACTTTTTAAGAACAATGTATTACAAAAAAACCTAACATTATATATAACTATGCCGATTGAAACCATAGTTTTTTTGGCTCAGAACCATATGAATGAGACCCCATTGATGAAATAAATTTTTTTATAGTTTTAACCATACATGACTGGGGGCTTACCATGTTTGGTCTTTTCCAATATCGTTTTTTATTTATTTTCATTGTTTCGTGACAGAATACTGTACAATGCACAAAACATGTTTATTTGCATCCTACTATATAGGGAGTGTGAAACGTGAATCAACTACTGAGTAAACCACGTGTTACTGGGAAGAACATTTATTATCTCTTACTTTCTCACGATTGTATTTCCCAGGATCGAAACATATTTGTTACTCCCCGTGCCTTCAGGGCATTTTTAGTTGCTTGTTAATTAGTCGGCCACGTGGCTCAGTGGTTAACGCGCTTCGTAAAGAAGCGTGGGGTCGTGAGTTCGAAACTCACACCTCTCTAGCTGTGACTACAAAGCTGCCCTGTTGGTGAGGGGCGTTGAAGACATCGCACTCTGTCTGTGGGGGTTAGTCTCTCCGCACAGACTGGTATGGGAGGACCTCCTCGTTATCATCTCAACGTAGATGCTGAGAATCATTCCCGACGGCCATCTCCGTCAAATGACCTTTATCCCTTATCCTTTATCCTTTTTTAATAGATGATCCGGTCACCTGAATAATCAACGAAAATTCCAAGGTCCAACATGGTTCAAGAAATGTTTGGCTTTTTTATGCATTATTGCTTCTTATACGGTTTATCCATGGAAATGTGACTCTGGCAGTAATATAATGAGTGCATTAACGCATTGATTTGTACTGCTGCTCACTTCAAAGAACATATTTACAGAAAACTTGATTTAAATTTTAATCGTCTTTAGATTAAAGTTTTTTTCTTTTTAAGTTTGGAGAGTAACAGATCAACGAAGCAATAATATTTAAAGTTGATTCAAAATCTATTCTAGTTATGAAACGTGAACAAGCAGCATGCAGTTCATGTTGTACGAAAAGTGTAACTCGACTCGGACTGAAATCCACCGAAACTAAAACAATCCGAGAGGAACGGACCACTTTTGTAGTTTCCTAATCGATTGCTGAGGCTATAAACAGGATACAACTACATATGATGCTTTCAGATCTGTTGACATTCATCGATCGATGTATGTATTTTACGACATAAAGACTGACTGACTAACTGACTGACTGACTGACTGACTGACTACTGACTGACTGGCTGACTGAGTGACAGTGACTGACTGACAGGCTGACTGACTGACTGACTGACTGACTGACTGACTGACTGACTGACTGACTGACTGACAGACAGACAGACTGACGGACTGACTGACTGACTGACTGACTGACTGACTGACTGACTGACTGACTGACTGACTGACTGACTGACTGACTGACTGACTGACTGACTGACTGCATGAGTGACTGAGTGACTGAGTGCCTGGTTGACTGACCGACTGACTAACTGACTGACCAATTGATCGTGCAATATTTTTGCGGCTATAAATGTTTTGCATTCAGATGTGTTGATAATCCTATTCTACCGGTACAAAAGGCTTTGGCGCAAAAGTCCTGGAACTTACCGATTAAATGGCGCACATTTCTAATCAGCCACCCAACCAGTTTGATGTTACAGCGGATTGGGTTTTAGAAATGAATATATACATATTTGTTATTAATTTAGAGAAATTTTACTAACGAATGATCAGCGATGTCGACGCTCAATCAAAATCTCGTACGCCACGTGAAACGTGAACTGTAAGAATTAACGAACGATGCATTCGTCACCATCAAATAACCAAATAATCATTGAATGTTTTTGTATGGGTACTGTCATGAAGGTTTGCAGCCATTATGAAAAGCGATATAGCAATTTATATCAAAACAGGAATTTAAAAATCCAGCTTTCTTTTGCCTAGTAAAACGTAGTTATGCAACTAAAGTTGAACTTACCCACACAGTATTTTGTTAACCGCAATACTGTATGTATGTAGGTGCACTTTTACCAACACTTTTAGTTCGCATGTGAGCAAAACTCACACAAGGATTGATCCTATGAGTTGACATGAAAACTGTCGCACGATCGATTGGTCAGTCCGTCAGTCAGTCAGTCAGTCAGGTAGTCAGTCAGTCAGTCAGTCAGCCATTCAGTCAGTCAGTCAGTCAGTCAGTCAATCAGTCAGTCAGACAGTCAGTCAGTCAGTCAGTCAGTCAGTCCGTCAATCAGTCAGTCAGTCAGTCAGTCAGTCAGTCAGTCAGTCAGTCAGTCAGTCAGTCAGTCAGTCAGTCAGTCAGTCAGTCAGTCAGTCAGTCAGTCAGTCAGTCAGTCCTTCAGTTACTCAGTCAGTCAGTCAGTCAGTCAGTCTGTCAGTCAGTCAGTCAGTCAGTCAGTTAGTCAGTCAGGCAGACAGTCAGTCAGTCAGCCAGTCAGTCAGTCAGTCAGTCAGTCAGCCAGTCAGTCAGTCAGTCTGTCAGTCAGTCAGTCAGTCAGTCAGTCAGTCAGGCAGACAGTCAGTCAGTCAGCCAGTCAGTCAGCCAGTCAGTCAGTCAGTCAGCCAGTCAGTCAGTCTGTCAGTCATTCGGTCAGTCAGTCTGTCGTACATCGATCGGTTCTCTGTTAATATAAACCAATCAGCAAATAGCGGTAACGAATCGTAATATGCCAAATCCCATTGTCTTGGTACTGTAAATATGTGAAACATGGAGCTCATAAACGAACATATGTAATTTTCTTGTAATCTATCCTTTTGCAGTTTCAGAAACACTACGTTGTATTGACAAATTATTAAATTACTATTCACGTTTCAACAGCACTATGGATGTTTATTTTCTTTAGTATTATGTAGTGAGCTTTCGATTCTATTTTCTGCATGAACTAGGAATAAGTGAATTAATTATAAGACTTTTATGGATTATGTACTGTAAACCATGATTCTAGTTGAAAAACCTGTTCTATAGTCCATCCATGGTTTCTTGTAACTAACAAAAAAATTTGGCGCGCAATTTAAATTCAAAAAATATTTTGGCACGCGTTGACATTTTCGGAAAGAATCGTACCTTCAAATAACTCTTGGATAACATACGAATATTGCGCTTAGTTACTGTAATTATATTTGTGGTAACGGATCCGTAAAATTAATTTTAAATAACCAAAAACCCTGACCAAACTATACAATCACACACGCTCACAATAGCAATATCACTGAAATCCCGGCGGAAAAAGCCGCGCATTCAAATTCAGACTCCTTCAGAGATCAATTGAGAATGTTAAAACACGATTCAACATACGGATAATTCTCTTCTGTAATTTGGCAATGAACGTAAAACGTGGACTACTGATTTTAGCACTGATTCATTACTATATACCACCTGAAACGTGAACTGTGAGGAAGAACAGACGATTTCTCGCAGCATGCTAACATTGAGTGTGCTTTTCGTCATATTACTGTGTCAATCTTAATTTTTTCAGACTTACAAAATGACGTTCATTAAAGACGGCAGCCCATCTAACAAAATTGGTAGAATCGTAACACAATGTTTGAGAGTCATAATTATATAAATTTTCGAAGTTAGCCAGTTTTTAATTAAACAACGTTACCGCGACACAGTGCAAGTGGCAAGAGTTTCATTGAGCAACTTTGAATGTTTTTCACGACTGAACAACTACGAACAACTAAGATCATGAATACTCTGTCCGTGAAACGTGAAAAAATGAATACATGCTGGAACTATATAAACTGTTTTTAGGGGGTTCCGCATAGAACTGACTGCGTTTGACGCTTAAGACACTTTTTAAACAGTCGTTCTCTCGTAAAAGTATTGTTAACTGTACTTAATTTGTTATTCCACCGTTCGCTGTACCTTATTAATAGTTTTCTTTGCATGAACAGTCGTATGCAATAAGACCACTTGACACTCCAATTCTACAGGGTGTTCTATCCTTTTGTACCGATGTTGACGACTCCGTGTTTCAGTTGTCTGAAACCAATACGGCATGAATTTTTTTCTGGAGTTGTGGTGACTGCCGATTTATCTTTTTTTTCTATAGCAGATGATGAGCGCATGTATGCATGAAACCACAGCGATTTACATGAAGAAATCTCATATAAAATTTTTGAAACGTGAACCCATTGACCGGCGGAACTGGAAAAGCGGTCCCAGGAAAACCAGCACGTTTCAGTGTTTTACAATGGAGGTCGGTCAGTCAATAAAAATTTATACTCGTTATATAAATCTGTTACACTTTTTTTATTTCTATTATCGCGTTGTTTCGATCGTATCATCATAGTTTAGCATTCTAATGTTCTTCAATGGCCTAAGAGAAACTATACATGAGCTCTGGTCAATTTTTCTTTTTGATAACTCGAATTGAATTAGCTTTTTTGATTGGTTGGTTCGTTTCGAAAGTTTCGATGAGCCTTGTTTTGTTAGTGAATACTGAAGAAAAATAATTATTAAGTGAGCATACTCGCATTGTGATGTATTTATTCTGTGAAACATGAAAGGAGGGAATGGAGACGCATGTCCGAAATGTATGTATTGAAATGTATGAATGTCCAGTCAACGTCAAAAAGATTGTTCCAAAAGTACAGGATGTCTCAGCGAGGTGTGATCAATGACTTTTTTCAATAACGTTCTCATAATTATAGATAACGACGCAAAAGTTTATATTATATTAGAACTATGTATCTTCGCCCGATATGCTGAACATTCTATTTTTAGATTAGGTTCAGTGTTACTTGTTTTACAGCCGATCTGGCAGCATGCCTGTAAATGTTCATAACTCACCAGATTTTAGTGGATGGTTGGTTTCGAAAGTTTCGATGAGCTTTGTTTTGTTATCGAGTGACGCAGATGGGTACCTTTTAAGTGTACATACTCGCATTGTCTTCTATTCATTGTGTGAAACATGAACCAGAACAACTACTTACCTATACAATGAATTAGGTGCAATTTTTGTATGTTAATTAAATGTTATGTTAAAAAGAACCTAATTCTCGAAAACTTTAAAGCACGCCAAAAACAGATTTGAATTCAAATTGCGCACCAAAAAGTTTTTGTCTAACAAGTTACCCTGGATATACGCACATACAGCGTCGATTGGGTGACATCAATCTTCGCATAACGGGCCACAAACTTTTCGACCCACCTGTATCTACACTTACTTACTTTTGACTTTAATAAACGTGGTCTGTAAAATCCAGAACATGAGATTCTGAATCTGGTTTGGCCAGAACTTGAAATTCTTAACAACCCAGGTTTTCGCAATTTTACGCCATTTTAAATTATTAATTATGAGACATAACCTTAGTACCAATCGACTAATCCTTTACTCGACCGTATTGATATAACCTCTGAAACGTGAGCAAACGGACTCGTCAACCACTTCAAAAACAGGCATTCTGAGTAGGGTTTACATCCTACATAAAAAATTGCATTCTCAATATATTAGGAAACGGAGTTTAACATTCCTTCCATTTTTCTCTGCGGTTAATTTAAAGAAAATAATGTGTGTGTGATTTTTCTCAGATACAGAAAATATCGCACTAATAAAATGACAAATCTAATAAATAACCAGAAAGAAGGGCGCGCTTTCAAGTATACATACATACTTAATCACTCACTCACTGATTAATCGTGAACTTTTTCACGCTCAGCAAGTCTAAGTCTCATCAGTCTTATTCTGTCAGTCAGTCAGTCAGTCAGTCAGTCAGTCAGTCAGTCAGTCAGTCAGTCAGTCAGTCAGTAAGTCAGTCAGTCAGTCAGTCAGTCAGTCAGTCAGTAAGTAAACCAATCAGTCAGTCAGTCATCCATATGCACGTACATACCTTGTTTCATTGTAAAAACAGCTTTTCATACATAAAACTCGAATAAATTATTTAGCTCTGATTAGTACTTGTTTCAGAAACCGATAAGATCAAGAAAAGGTAAAAAAATTGCCAGTCCGCTTCTCGTAGTGCAAGTATACCAACAAAGCAAAATAACGATTATAATTATCAAGCTAACTTTTAATGACTGACAGACTGACTCACCCGACCTACTGCTCAAATTGAGTAATCTAAAGATAGCAAAAGGGATACAAAATTAAGAAAAAAGAGGTAACGCAAGATTTGTCGACTATATTTCTTCCTTCTCATTGTCGGTTAACTTGCAGATGGATTGGCTGCTCTTTGTTTCACTGGTTAACGTGGATTTTCTTTCGGGATTTCGAAGATTTTTTTTCAGATTGAATGAGTTTCAATAAAAAAAATTAATAATATTGATGGTTTAACTATCATTTTGATCAGAATTTCTTGCTATTTAGAGTATAATTTTTTCAAACCGCTCATCAAATGATTCGCTCAGGACACCATTCAGGTTTCAGTTATGTAATATACAGCGCAATACAAACGTTTAATTAGTTCGTAATGTCAAGCAATTCATTTTTTGTTCATGTTTTGCGACCCAATACAGTTAGTAAGAAAATTGCTTTTTGTTGCTACCATTCGTTGCTGAATCGTTAAGAACAATTTTATTAAAAGAACGGAATATTAAAATGTTAATCAGCGGAACAACGATTAATAAACCCATTGTCAAACTACAACACGTGTATCGTTATAATGAGGCCCATTGCTTAACATATACTGACCAGGAATATGTTTATCTTGATTTTTCAGTCATTCTTAGTGAATGTTTCGAACCCAGAAGAGAGTAGTCTTACTAATTAGGCAATATTTGATGATCAGGGTGCCTTGTACATTTAGTTTTCCGTAAAAACTGTAAAAGAAAATCTAAAGATACATGATTCCACGCAAAGCGTGCACGAAATCAGTTTATTCACGTTTCATGATTAGACAATTACGATAATACCAATGACTATTATAATTTTTCATCTGCATCAACATGATAAACTACATAATAAAAGTGAATAACCTAAAGATCATTAATCAATTGAATTAATTTTCTTTAAACAACTCAAACTCCTATATGTACCGTAAAAAAGACGTGGCAGCTTGATTATTGCAAAATTCTACTCACACACAATCCCACAAGACACTGAATCCCAGATAAGAATGAATTGAAAGCTTTATATGCCACAAACGCATAGATCAATGGCACGAATCATTTAATTCGCACTTCATAACCACCCGTTTGGCGCATGAAACGTGAAAGAAAACTTGATCATTAGAAAACTGTGCTGTGTACATTACTAATTTGCCTTTGGTACTGTATAATGTAAGACAGACATAATCAATCGGTAATTCGAGTTAAACTCGGAATTGTTTTCACTAAAAATGTTTTATGGATTCTTAAATTTTATCGTCGTGTGACACAACTTTATGTCCAGTAATAATACTCTGCGCTGATTGGTTGGATTGATTCGCTAACCAATCAGTGCATAGCAATGCTTAGCCACAGGCACGTTTTGCGGCCACGTACATTAACTAAACAGTAAGTCTGTTTTTTTTTCTACGACTTTTAATATATCTTCCTATTTATTGAGAAGTTCATGCTTTATTAACCCCGTTATTGATTCCATATCAGAGTATATTCATTCGATAAGCTTATAGCGATTACTCAATTCAGTTTCGTCAGTCTGTCCGTTGAGGATGAACAATTTCGAATGCATTTGTCACATGGGATAGTCTTTTGTTTAATGGTTGGAACGGTCACTAATTATCGAAAGCATATTTAGTTCTTAGTCTTAAGGTCGGTGAAACGTGAGCCTTATGAAACTACATAATTCGGCGTGTACAAATTTTTTATTCGTATCATGTTCCCTGACCGCTCAACTGATGAACCTCATAGTTTTTGAATACTTCTGTCGTTAATTTTTTATTGATACGCTTTAAATGTTATTAAATAAAAAAAATCTAACTTCTGAACTGACCTGATCATGAAACGTGAACAGTTTTTGAACATATGTGCAGATTACGTTCAGTTTAAATTTATACTAATTACGCCTGCATGTGAACACTATATCAGCATGTTCAACTGTTCTAAATTTATTTATGGCTGAATTAAAAAAGCATTAAATTTTTTTTGTTTTTTTTCTGCAGTTGGTCTTTGTCTTACGTCAAATCTGCCCTTCGAGTGAGAATGCCAGTAAATGTGCATGGTGACAAGTGCTGACGGCCTTGGGGTCAAAGTAGGATTTTAATAAATGTGGTAGTTTGAAAGTTGAAGAACTATTTAAAAAAAGAACAATTGAATACTAGTAGATGTTCAGTCAGTCAGTCAGTCAGGCAGTCAGTCAGTCAGTCAGTCAGTCAGTCAGTCAGTCAGTCAGTTGTTGTGGATTTTTTCACTAGATTAGGCGTTATGGTTTCTAAACGATACACGAAATTTCTGTCAAATTAATTACTCATTTATTATTATTTTTTGTTCATGGAAGAGCATTAATAAACGGGAGCGCTTGAATAGTCTGAGTTATTAATTGGTCTGATAGACTGACTCCTTTACCCACTAGCAGACAAGGCAAAAACGGAACTGTGGAAATAACGCTTTTATGCATCATCAATAAAGTTTGCGCCCGAATGATAATGTAGTTGATAAAATGGCCGCCAAATTACAATTCCCCATACTTAAAAAATCATATTTCATCAGACACACTTATCGACTGACGAATATGTGTAACTGGAACTTCTCAATGGTACGCTTGACGGATACCGAGTGCGAGTCAATAGATGCATCACCGAACGTCACGGCACCAGCCCACA
The DNA here is from genome assembly GCA_964036265.1 of Daptonema setosum. Taxonomy (NCBI): domain Eukaryota; kingdom Metazoa; phylum Nematoda; class Chromadorea; order Monhysterida; family Xyalidae; genus Daptonema; species Daptonema setosum. The sequence continues at coordinate 367,144 of OZ038448.1, forward strand.
GTCCTAAAAATATAATATTACATATTTATAACAGAATCCTCATACAATAATAACAGAAAGCTCCGTCATAAGCTGTGAAACAATGCTATTGGCCTTCCGAATTAAAACCACCTCTTTTTCGCGAGTAACCACAATCGGCAAAAATTCCCAGCCCACGGGCTGAGCCAGGCGGCTAAACAGACTTTAGCTTTAACTAAAGCTACTCGAAGCATACCACAATGAAAAATTTAAGTAAATTCGTTGGATGGTTGCATGGTGAAAGTTAAATCGAGTGCCTAATGAGCTTTTTTTCGCTCTCTGGCCTCACGATAGAAAATCGGGTGTAAACTAACGGCCCGTTAAAGTTTGCACAAAAATGCTTTCGTTCATCCACCACTCAACTCTCAGTTTTGCTATATTTTACACTATGCAAGTATGCAACCGTCCAACTAATTCATTTGAAATAAATAATGTACAGACATAAAACAAACCATTTTATCAGGGCCAGCACTGTCGGCTCGCGGAACCGTCACTCGTCAGTCGGTCATGGCAACGAGTTTATTCGATTTGAACTCGGCGACCGGCGTACCAGAAATAAATTTAATTTCAATCTGTAATGATTAATAAACATGATATATTATAGTGGCATAAACGTAGAGGAAATGAAATTGAAATTGACCCAAAGAAAAACCATAGCAGGACGTGTTTGTAACAATAAATACAACAAAACATTCAGCAAGAAACCTCAACTAATCAATAACAACCAATACTATGATAATAAAACAAAATTTATTCACTGCGCATTCTTCAAGCAGCAAACCCGGGCTAGGAACGGACCTGGAACACGGTACCAGCGGTCTTCAGCGGTCTGGACCGCTCATATTCAAACAGGCGCCTAATTTCATAGACGAAATATTATATCAGTCAAGTCATCATGAAGACGTACAAAATACATTCAGATAAATTACATCGATGTTATCGGTTTCTGTTCCAAGTCCATACCTGCATAGTTACTCTCATTTTATTTGTGGAAATAAACATAAATAGGTTACAAACTTCATTTTACTAAGAATACACATAATATAAATTGATTCCAATAAATATAAAGTAATTAAAATTTTTATTCATTTATAAAAAATACCCATCTTATCCTGTTTCACCAATGTTTTTCCAAAAGTTTGGAAAAACTTGTGAAACAGAATTTCACGAACAAAGTTTGAAATTTGCAACAGAAACTGAAACTGAAACGGAAACACTATATCAACGTTTGAAACTGCTTCGCGTTTCTGTTGCAGTTTCGTGTTTCTGTTTCTGTTTCAGCCAACTATATCTAGCCCTTTAAACACATACAAAATCATTTCAGTTATTATCATCAATTCGATACATCAGGCGTTGCAGTCAACACGCTGTATTGAAAACTTTTCAAATTTAATGAACTTTCCCACCGTTCACGTTTCAAGAGATTTAGTCCCTACAACCGCGTTTGCGAATAGTAATCATCCGAAGTCCGAAACCCTACTTATTTTTGATAATGTTAGAAAAGATAGCCTCACCAGATAGATAGCAATTTTTTTCCGTCAATAACATTGTATTTTATGATTTTTTAAATGGTACAATACGGTTTGGTTAGATCCGTTCTGGAACCAATCAGCGCAGAGCATTGACTTGAGTCGCACCGACGCGTCTTTTACATCTTTTTCCTGTACTGAAGTGGCCGGCTTGCAGTTTTACCTTTTGCTATGTTCACTGTTGGCATGAGAGTGAGACGAGTTAATTGTATACTGACTGAACACAGAAACAATTACTGCTCATTTATAATCGCAAATGGACTGAAATAAATTAAACGAAATTGAAAAAGGTTTTTTTTCATTCGTACATAATTCCGCAGTGATACTTTTGTTGCGTCATAAAATTTTTATGTGACAGAGGAACCGAGCAGCATGAAAATCTCCGTTTCCTATTGATAAAGTTTGTGAAACGATAGCAAACTGGTAGGTACATTAGTGTTCCAAGAAGAGTTTAATATTTTTATACGGTTTATCCTCAGCAATGAGACTCATAAAGTAACATGGTAAGCACTTACAGTGAAGCACAAAATATGCGGGTATTAAATGATCTGCACTGATTGGTTGGCTCCACTCCACCTCACAGCTAAACAGCGCAGAGCATTAGAGCCGCGGCTACACGTTTGTGCTCTACCGTATAAAGTTCGCATACATAATTCAGCAATATAATGACTAAGTGGCATTTAATTATTACTTACACAGAGATGTATTGATCTCCGAAATTAAATTTAAAAACAAATTCATAAAATTAGTGAAACGTGAGCTGATTCAGTTTTTATTTAGCGTTTTCCATGGGTAAGGAGACTGAATTTAATTGTGAGCATTTTTAGGGTGAGTTTTTAGACAGCATTGAGCATTAGAGGTTTCTTAACTCAACGAGTGACTGACTGACTGACTGACTGACTGACTGACTGACTGACTGACTGACTGACTGACTGACTGACTGACTGACTCACTGACTGACTGACTGACGGACTGACTGACTGACTGACGGACTGACGGACTGACTGGCTGACTGACTGGCTGCGCCTGACTCAGTAACTGTCTATTTTCTCGATATGTAACTGCGTGAAAGAGTGACGGAGTGGATAAATGAGCTAGTGAATGAGTAAGTGAGTGAGCGAGTAAGCCCCAAAGGAGCAACGACTGAAAGCAAGTCAGTGATTGACTGACTGACAGCTTTTATTAAAACATTTGCGACAAACTGACGGGTCACTGATGAGTTGCGTAGAAATGCCAGAGGCATTTTCTACTGTTTGTCTAGTACTGTTTATTGTTGACAATGCAGCACCGAAAGTTTCACGCGAAAATTGCACGAGGCTGGTTAATTTTCTGATTGGTTGGATTCGCCCCAGAACCAATCAGCGCAAAGAATCGAGTAGAGGTGAAGTTGAGTGCCACATCTTCTTGTGTGCTGTGATTGAATGATTCGTGGGATAATCCCCAGATTTCATATGGTTTGACTCGTACATAATCATTAATCGGTCTTCACGTTACACTTATGTAATTAACATGAGAGAAACTGAATAAACAGTTGCAGTGATGTAATTACTGAAAATGAAAACATATGTAAGAAGTACCTAATAAGAATGTTTGATATCGTACAGGAATAAAAATCGTATAGTCGGTCACCGTTCACAGTAAAAGTTTTCGATGCGATGTTCGTTTCCTCGTTCATTTGCAATTAAAATACTACGAATTGCATCAGCATAGATTGAAATAAGTTAAGAAACGAACATTGCATCAAATAAAAATAGATGCTTTTTTTAACAGCTTCAACCAGTTTGTTCACGTTTCAGATTCTTGTTGTTATTTAGGTCGAATTCAGTATTGATGATAGACCTCATACCACCATACATAAATGTAAAACCCAAAAAAATCACATGTACAAAATGCAATTAAAAAAGGAGATACATAGCATCGACTACATAATCTCGTTTGTTTCCAATATGAAATCGCGAAGCCACTGCCTTAAAAAATTCATCGTGTTAAGGCACTCCGAATTTCAAAGTCCAATATTCCACGTTTTGTCATATTCCATTGAGAAACGTACTATTTTTTTTTTGTAAAATGTGTTTTATTCTGGGTAATGTGAAATCATCTAGATATTTTTGAACATATGTACAGTATGTACATGATAAATAAAACCTTCTTATCTTCCAACGATCTTCGACATTACAAGAAATAAAATACCCAGTTCAAATAGTTCAAATCATTCACCGCCAATTACCAACCAACTTGTTCAGGTTTCACAAGTCAAATAATCGCTGAGGTTAATTAACAATAAAATGCTATCAACTTTGAATCACGCCATAAATATAAAAAAACGCAATACTCGATGAACCAATCCAACATTCTTCTAAAACCCTTGTTGAGGATTTGTCCACTAGATAAGATTTTTACGGTTTCTGAACGGTACACGAAGTTAATTACTCGTTTATTATTAGTTTTTGTTACTGGAAGAGCTTAAAAAAACGGAAGCCTCTGGATAGTCTGAGTAATCAATTGGTCTGATAGACTGACTCCTTGATCCACTAGCAGACAAGGCAGAAACGGAAATGGGGAAATCACTCTCTTATGCGATATGAATAAAGTTTGCGCCCGAATGGTAAAGTAGTTGATAAAATGGTCGCCAAATTACAATTCCCCATACTTAAAAAATCATTTCTCATGAGACACACTAATCGACTGACGCATATGTGTAACTGGAAAAACTAAAACTAAAAGATTATGAAGAATCGATTCAGAGCGTGTGCGAAAATTATTGCTTTTTCATTGACTGACTGACTGACCGACTGACTGACTAATTGACTGACTGACTAATTGACTGACTGACTGTTTGACTGACTGACTGACTGTTTGACTGACTGACTGACTGTTTGACTGACTGGATGTTTGGTTGGTGATTCGTGGATAAAATTCAATTATATCTTCCCACCGCGCGTGTGCGAAAAATATCGCTTTTTCACTGATTATAGATGATCGAGAGGTTTTCAATACTACATACTCAAGGCTACATACTCAATTTCGAATTTATGACCCGGTTTCCTCAAATGTACAACTTGTTTAAGATGTTGTTCACGTGCAGCAAAGTGAAACGTTGCGGAAATGTGCAAAATTGTGAATGCGCGCCAAAAAACAAGGTGTAAATAGAACGAATTTTCTGAGTAACAAGTCAAGCAACCCTGGAAAGCGCTGGTTGGCTCTGAATGTGGGTCCAACCAAACAACGTTAAACTGTATTATCCCAAGTCACGAAATTTTGTGCAGCACTGTTACACGCTCACCCTGTTACTGTTTGAGTCTCATGGTCAACGATAAACCGTAACAGTGGAAAAAGTACATTTCAGGTATTTCTACTTTACCCGTCAGCTTGTTCACGTTTCACTAACCCTATCAATAATAACTGAATTGAATTTATCATTAGTCGATAAATAACAATACCGAAGAGTTAAAATTAAAAAAAGTAAAACCTAAAAAGTATCACTCACGTGAATATATAAACTATGGGTTCGAAATAATAAAGCACAGGTTATCCAAAAAAGAGCCGACTGGTTGATGTAGGAAATGACTGATTGACTGACTGTTTAACTGACGGACTGACGGAATGACTGAATGACTGAACTATTGGGTGGCCGACTAAATTACAGATTGATTGATTAGTTGAGTGATTGACGACTGTAGTCCGTGGATTGATTAAATTGATGCTGTTAAAAGTTTACTGAATCAAATTTCATTAACAATAATATCGGTCACTATTATTTTTCTATAAAATTCTCTTTTTATTCATCAAAACTTATTTACAAAAATTTATTTACTCCCACGTTCAATCAAGCTCTACCACTCCTCTCCGAAATACCGAGAGCAGATCCACATAAACAATCGTCCAACCAATCAAAAAGCAATCGTCTAACTAATGACAAACTTCCCCATGCACGCATGGAGATACATTTTTAAATAATAGATACACTTAAAAAAGTGTCACTTATATCATATCTACAGCTTGTAAACTAAAATCACACGATGATTAATCCTATGAGTTGCCATGCACAAATGCCGTCTCCGAACCACTGCGGATTTTTTCATGCCGTTGGGCATTTTTGCATGTTATACATCCATGGAAATGTGACTCTGGCAGTAAAATAGTGAGTGCGTCAGCGCATTGGTTTGTACTGTAGCTTATTTCAATTAATATAAATACAAAAAAATTGATTACAGTTTTTTGTTAGTATAAAACTAGTCACCAACCCGTCCCTTCGGAACGATAGTGTTGAGGGTATTTATTTGAAAGTTTTGTCAATTATATTTATAGTAAGCACATCTGCAAATGAACTTGTTGTTATTTATTTAATCATACGAATTTCGTTTATTCGGTGATTGTATTTTTTTCAATACACGAAACATATGAAAAGTAAAAATTGTACTGTAAATAAAGTTATGACAAAATAACTTTCCCTTGCTCATCTATCCCAACAGATGATGGGACGCCGTTATCTATATGTTCTTCAGTACTTCATTGTACACCACATTTTTACGTAGCCATGGCCAAGAGCAAATTTTGAGTTTTGCACCGGAGCATACACCTGCATATATGTACGTATTTAGTCATTATTTAATTATTTTCCGTCTAGCTGAATATGTTTAATAATGTCTATAAATTATTAAAAAAAATGCACACACATGTTTTAAAATATACAATGAAAGGTGTAAACCTTTACTCGATCTTCACAGCCGACTCTACTTAGACCGACGTACAGCTGCCCGTGGCTGAATGGATGCGACATAAGTGCAAGACCTACTTAAATTTAGTTAAGAATTACTGTAAATAAGAAGTATGTTAAAAATCATAAAAAATATTATGTGTATTTATATATTTTTAATTTTGTCCAATTGCGCAAATTGTAAACCGGCGAAATCCAGTGTTTGTCCTTGTGACTTGTGAATTGTCATGGCGAACGCCAAACGCAGGGGAAATTGTCGTCTTCTAAGATGAAATGGGTAATTTCTTTCATTCGGCGTTATAATGATGCGTGGAATTTCCTTCATGGCCAAACTCCAACTACAAACATAAAGAATATGTTTCTTCACTCACTCACGCACTCACTCACTCACTCACTAACTCACTCACTCACTCACTCACTCACTCACTCACTCACTCACTCACTCGCAAACTCACTAACTCACTAACTCACTCACTCACTCACACACTTTCTCACTCACCCACTCATTCATTCC
>OZ038448.1:376421-399476 GCA_964036265.1 Daptonema setosum
GATAAAAAAAATCAATGACTGAAGATGAGCCACATGATCTGATTTATATAGTCACCAATTTAAATTAAATTCCTCTAGCTGCAGTTCAAGATAAATTACATTTTAGGATGCGTTGTTGTTGTTGTTGTTGTTGTTGTTGTTGTTGTTGTTGTTGTTGTTGTTGTTGTTGTTGTTGTTGTTGTTGTTGTTGTTGTTGTTGTTGTTGTTGTTGTTGTTGTTGTTGTTGTTGTTGTTGTTGTTGTTGTTGTTGTTGTGAATGTATGTATATATACTACATTTAATTGGCCTCTATCTGCGTACGGCCAACTTGGATTATCCCGTCCTCTGTATTTGATAGACACTGCACTGTTGGTATGTTTTGCCGTCACTCGGCGCAAGTTTTCAACAGTTTAATGATGGCCGGGGAAAAATTCTTTCACCTTCGTTCTTAGAATTAAAAATTGAGTAGGGTGGGGTTTGGGGCTAGGGGTGATGGGTCAATTTTTTTTAGAGCGCCTGGATGCGTATTTTCCCCATTGCAATGCCTGGTGCAACTGGTGGACCGACATTTTTGTAGCTGAAGTTTGCGAAGTCGTACAGTGAAAGGGAGTCAAATTCGCGGTCGTTTCGACATCGAATTACTGTATAAAATACAAAATTGAAATATATATATTTGCGCAGAAAACACATAGACACACATAAAGTTACCTTGCCCACGAACTGGATTTTGTAAAGTATATCGGCCACGGACATTTGTGTGTTATATAATGATATTGCAAGAATCGTTTATTTTGAGATTTATTCTAGTTATGAAACGTGAATAAATTGCATATGTACATACATACATAAGTATTGTAGGTATGTATGTATGTAGTTGTTTAGTTTCTGCTTTTGTGAGTATCTTATGTTGAACACAAAGTTTTTGTCGGTTCGGACTGATGTCCGCGAAACTACATATAAGGTGAACAGTGTGAGATACAAACTTTGATATTCAATCTCCTAATCGATTTTTACGGCTATAAACAAGATACAACCAGGATGGGTTCGGATGTGTTGACATTCCCGTTCTACCGGTACAAAAGGATTTTACGTAAAAGTCCTGGAAATCACCGATCAAATGGCGCTCATTTAAAATCAGCCACCCAACCAGTTCGCTGTTACTGCAGATTGGATTTTAGAAATGAGTTTATGGTTATTTTTGAAGGAATAAAGCATACGTACTGCGGTGACGACGCTCTTTCACTTATTTATACACCATGTGAAACGTGAAGTGTGAGAATTCTCCCGTTTTTCGGTTTCAAGAAGTTAAGATTGATCTTTTGAATCGTAGTTAAAATGACTTAATTTTTGCCCATTATCTTCGGAAATATTCTCGTCTGTCAACAAAACTCACGTGAAAGTACGAGGGGAAATTCACGAAGTTGAATGAACTTTAGATGCCTAGTTATAAACGTTGTATAATCTTCTGCTGCTTATATTATCGTTAGTTTTTTTTGTCGGATGGGCTTTATAGATCTGAACGAATCGACTAATCTTTAACTCGACCGTAACCATAAATCCTATGAAACGTGAAAAAACGGACTCGTCAACATCTTTCAAAACAGTCATTCTGTGCAGAGTTAAATCCTACATATGTATGTGAATACATAGCGTTCTCAATATACTATGAAATGGAGTTAAACACTTCATTTTCTCTGGGTAACTTGAAAAAAATTTTGTGTATGATTTTTCTCAGATATAAAAAAATGTCGCACTAAAAGAATCACAAATCTAGTAAATATGCTGAATACATTTTCAAGTTTTCAAGTATAGCATTTAATAGCCGCAACAACGCGTCACGTGAAACTTCATTTTAAGCAGCATTGTACCACGATCAGCATGTCTCAGTCTCATTGAGAAATATGAACTGTAGAAAAGTCGTTCACGTTTCACAGAGTCTATCCTTCCAAAATAAAATTTTGTACGGGTGCTAAGATCATCCATTTCTTTTCATCTGTAAAAAACCTAAAACCAACGATCAACGAAAATACCACCCATCTTTTAATGCATTGAACAGTGCGTTAATTCAAAGACCTCTTTTACAAACTCAGAATGGCATTCGGTCAATAAAAGGCAGAGCGAGAAGAAGCAAAAGATTGTAAATCAGCGAAACGCTTCATAAACAAAATTCTGAGTGACGGTATCTACGATTTACATTTGTTCGTGAGAGTAACTCAATAGGTCACGAAGGAATTGATAATCAGAACGATCAGGCTGATTTCGGAGTGTTTCGGTATTAAAATACAGATATGAGATGAAAGAATATAATTAGATATTAACAAGTATGTGAAATTAACAACTGATTGCTGTTTGCATTGCTACATTGATGGAAACATGATGATTATCTAAATGGATGTAATGAGGAAACATGGTTCACGGCCGATGTCTGTTCTGTAAACTGTATGTTTTTATTGTTACTCGCATTTACGATATTTTTAATTAATTTTTCAAGAAGTCAATTGAACCCCAACGATGTCTGAAACGTGAAAGAACTGAACTGAGCAGCAGCGCAGGTGTCATGGTTATATTGAATTGTGAGTTAACAATCAGTTATCTTTGCTCCAAAAATTTTGTGAGTTATATGTAATTAGAGTTGGGTTGTTAATAGTACAACGCTGACTGACTCACTGACTGGCTAACGGACAGTATTACTGACTAACTGACCGACGGACTGACTGGCTGACTGGCTGACTGAGTGTATGACTGACTAACTGACTGACTGGATGACAGCTTTATTATTTATTCACATTATGATGGATTTCAAAATCTGTTTCTTAATTGTTATCTAACTCCAGTAAACAATTGGCTCCATGATTCTAATTTCGTTAAAGTTATTAGAAAATGTACTTGTGATACTTCACTGCACAGCACACCTGTCCCAGCTGTAAGTTTTTAGCCACAGTCCGGGGGGGGGGGGGTAGACTGTGGACGTGAGTGCTTTTAGGCACAGTCCGATTCCGCTTCAGCCACAGTACCGTTTAGCCACAGTACCATTTAAGCACAGACCGATTCCTCTGTAGCCACATTACCGTTTAACCACAGTATCATTTAAGATAAGTCCGTTTTTTAGCCACAGTCTACCCCCCCGGACTGTGGCTAAAAACCCACAGCTGGGACAGGTGTGCTGCACAGTGATACTGTGTTCACGATTCAGTCACATGAAACTTGATAGAACGTAATCAAAGAGATCCCTCGAATGATCTGGATCAGCTATTTCCAAACCACCCAATCCACCACCACTCAATCACTCACTCACTCACTCACTCACTCACTCACTCACTCACTCACTCACTCACTCACTCACTCACTCACTCACTCACTCACTCACTCTATCGGACGAGATGGAGAGGGAAAAGTGGAATTCCCCTGCTTGAAAACGAAATGAAAAATACCAGATTCTGTCAAACAAATACCATTTATTAATATAAAAGCAAGTTCATCTCGGTTTGTTCCAATAAAAAATTTCGGTTTCGAATTGATACAGCGTTTTCAGAAATGTATGATGGTTTGTATCAAAAGTTTCGTTTAGATTTGTTTCGTAAGTGATCACCAGATGATGAGATTCAGACGTGGTGAGCTCGTTGCAGTGCGGCACAAAAAGATGATGAAGTTAATATTATAGATGTTCAGCGCTGATTGGTTGGATCCGTCCTGAAACCAATCAACGCAAAGCATTGAGTACAGCTGCAGCGACGCGTTACGTGCCTTCTGTTCTGATTGAAAAATCACATTTAGGACAAGGAACCTGCTCACGGCAGTGGAAAATACATAATGTATGTGTTTCATGGTCTATACGTTTTTGTTTTTACTGCACATTTGCTGCGAACGAATTACATTTAATTAATATGCTCACGTCCGTTCCGGTCATGAAACGTGAACCAACAAACATGCATGTCGACTTTGGACGTCCTGGGAAAATTATCAGAAGAGATTTCGGTCAGTCAATCAGTCAGACAGTCAGTTAGCCAGGGGTGCTGTGGTTTGGTCGTTAACTAAAAAACCACACTTGACTGCCTCCACTCTTGACGCAGACTCTGTACCTCAGTCATAACTGTCAACTAAGAATGCTATTGATGACATACATACATACATATGAATAGTAATCTGGTAGTTTTCCAGTCCAGCTTGGGTTTTTTAAGTAAATGAAAACGATCAATAACCAAACACTGCGGTTAATTTGATGTTATCTTTCATGAGACAAATGTTCCATATTCCTGCATATACAAGACAACAAGATTTGGCATGTGACACGCCGTTGTATCTATGAAGACGTTTATCAATAAGCAAACGGTTCACGTTTCACGAATTTTTTAGTCTATAAAATAGTTTTTATCATTGCTTTCTCAAATAACAGTTGTTCAAGTAATATAAAAAATATATACATTTATAAAATAATTCAAACTTCAAACAAAATGATTTTCATTAAAAAAGCACAATTGCGATGATGTGGCATGCGACGCGTCACTCCGTCTTCACTCAATGCTCTACGCTGATTGGTTCAGGTTCAGATTGCCTATCGGGCCAGAGCATTTGCGTAACGATATATCGTGTGCCACATTATTTTGTGATGCCATGTAACTTGTTTATCATGTTACTGTATGAGTCGCAATGCCATATAACGATAAACCGTATAAAAGACAAGCTGTTGAAAATGTGTATCTGGCATTTCTACACAACACGTACACTTCACGTTTCACAGACCCTATAATCCTTAGGAAAAACTTAGTTTACTTGTTGTGGAGATATCACCCGTAGCGTATAATAAAAAACCCAAAATTTATTTCTATATTGACAACTCCAACTCATGAAATGATCTCGAACAACGAACCAAAACTGCCTTCAAATTAGTTTAGTTCATTTCAATTAAAGTTACAACGTATCAACTGAACAGTAATGTTGCGTAACGTAATGTTCCATAACGTATTATCTAGTATCACTGTCATTTCAACAGAAAACTTGATAATTAAAAATCTTTAAATTGTTTATCTTGAAAGTAAATCGAATCTGAAATCATTGTGACCCGCTGCTAGTTGAAGCCTCAACACATTTATTTTGGCAAAGAACAACAGAAAAAAATCGGTTCACGTTTTAATAAACGTGATAGTCACTGAGCTGAAACAATTGCATGTGCTTCTTCGGACATCCTATAAAAACTTTTAATAAGAACATCATTAAAGAAGAAAAAAATTATCAGCCAGCAAAATATCGATTTCGTACTTAAATTCCTGAAGGCGGTCTACAGTACTCACTCACTCACTCACTCACTCACTCACTCACTCACTCACTCACTCACTCACTCACTCACTCACTCACTCACTCACTCACTCACTCACTCACTCACTCACTCACTCACTCACTCACTAGTTCACTCACTCACTCACTCACTCACTCACTCACTCACTCACTCACTCACTCACTCACTCACTCACTCACTCACTCACTCACTCACTCAATCACTTGCTCACTCGCTCACTCACTCCTTTCCTCCTTCAAAAAACAGTTTGCTATTAATCGAAATTTACAGTAAAAAAACTTAAAAGCATCTCCTCAAATAAAGTTTTGCTACAATTTGTATTTAGCGTTGCTATTTCAATGGCTGTCGTTACCCCGCCGTTCGGCTAGAGTTTCACCTTGTTCATCTGATGGGGTGGAAAAATAAAATTCATATTTGACCCATAACATGAGATTAACTTCCGCAACTTTCAATGATTTTAAAGTGGCTGTCGTTACCCCACAAGACGAGAAGAGTTTTGCTTTCGCTCTCTCAGAACTGCTCTGAAAGAAATATGTACCGAAGTTGAAACGTTAACTGTATTTTCTCTACCGTTCGGGTTTTTTTCTGGCTGTCGTTGGGTACCCTACACTAAAACTGAATATGAAACGAAGATGACTTCTTACTGTCTGACTCACTGATTGACTGACTGAGTGACCGCGTGAGCAACTTACTGACTAATTATCTCAATGACTGACTGACTGACTGATCGACTTCTAAACTGGTTGATACGATGACTGACTGTCTGAAGGACAGATTGACTGATTATAACTTTACTCACTTACCTTCACAATTTTACACAGACTCGCTCACTACATTCCCTGCTCTGTTACCCAACTATTCACTCACTCACTCACTCACTCACTCACTCACTCACTCACTCACTCACTCACTCACTCACTCACTCACTCACTCACTCACTCACTCACCCACTCACTCACTCACTCACTCACTCACTCACTCACTCACTCACTCACTCACTCACTCACTCACTCACTCACATACTCACTCACTCACTCACTCACTCACTCACTCACTCACTCACTCACTCACTCACTCACTCACTCACTCACTCACTCACTCACTCACTCACTCACTCACTCACTCACTCACTCACTCACTCACTCACTCACTCACTCACTCACTCACTCACTCACTCACTCACTCACTCACTCACTCACTCACTCACTCACTCACTCACTCACTCACTCACTCACTCACTCACTCACTCACTCACTCACTCACTCACTCACTCACTCACTCACTCACTCACTCACTCACTCACTCACTCACTCACTCACTCACTCACTCACTCACTCACTCACTCACTCACTCACTCACTCACTCACTCACTCACTCACTCACTCACTCACTCACTCACTCACTCACTCACTCACTCACTCACTCACTCACTCACTCACTCACTCACTCACTCACTCACTCACTCACTCACTCACTCACTCACTCACTCACTCACTCACTCACTCACTCACTCACTCACTCACTCACTCACTCACTCACTCACTCACTCACTCACTCACTCACTCACTCACTAGTTCACTCACTCACTCACTCACTCACTCACTCACTCACTCACTCACTCACTCACTCACTCACTCACTCACTCACTCACTCACTCACTCACTCACTCACTCACTCACTCACTCACTCACTAGTTCACTCACTCACTCACTCACTCACTCACTCACTCACTCACTCACTCACTCACTCACTCACTCACTCACTCACTCACTCAATCACTTGCTCACTCGCTCACTCACTCCTTTCCTCCTTCAAAAAAACAGTTTGCTATTAATCGAAATTTACAGTAAAAAAACTTAAAAGCATCTCCTCAAATAAAGTTTTGCTACAATTTGTATTTAGCGTTGCTATTTCAATGGCTGTCGTTACCCCGCCGTTCGGCTAGAGTTTCACCTTGTTCATCTGATGGGGTGGAAAAATAAAATTCATATTTGACCCATAACATGAGATTAACTTCCGCAACTTTCAATGATTTTAAAGTGGCTGTCGTTACCCCACAAGACGAGAAGAGTTTTGCTTTCGCTCTCTCAGAACTGCTCTGAAAGAAATATGTACCGAAGTTGAAACGTTAACTGTATTTTCTCTACCGTTCGGGTTTTTTTCTGGCTATCGTTGGGTACCCTACACTAAAACTGAATATGAAACGAAGATGACTTCTTACTGTCTGACTCACTGACTGACTGACTGAGTGACCGCGTGAGCAACTTACTGACTAATTATCTCAATGACTGACTGACTGACTGATCGACTTCTAAACTGGTTGATACGATGACTGACTGTCTGAAGGACAGATTGACTGATTATAACTTTACTCACTTACCTTCACAATTTTACACAGACTCGCTCACTACATTCCTTCCCTGCTCTGTTACCCAACTATTCACTCACTCACTCATTCACTCACTCACTCACTCACTCACTCACTCACTCACTCACTCACTCACTCACTCACTCACTCACTCACTCACTCACTCACTCACTCACTCACTCACTCACTCACTCACTCACTCACTCACATACTCACTCACTCACTCACTCACTCACTCACTCACTCACTCACTCACTCACTCACTCACTCACTCACTCACTCACTCACTCACTCACTCACTCACTCACTCACTCACTCACTCACTCACTCACTCACTCACTCACTCACTCACTCACTCACTCACTCACTCACTCACTCACTCACTCACTCACTCACTCACTCACTCACTCACTCACTCACTCACTCACTCACTCACTCACTCACTCACTCACTCACTCACTCACTCACTCACTCACTCACTCACTCACTCACTCACTCACTCACTCACTCACTCACTCACTCACTCACTCACTCACTCACTCACTCACTCACTCACTCACTCACTCACTCACTCACTCACTCACTCACTCACTCACTCACTCACTCACTCACTCACTCACTCACTCACTCACTCACTCACTCACTCACTCACTCACTCACTCACTCACTCACTCACTCACTCACTCACTCACTCACTCACTCACTCACTCACTTACTGAATCACTCACTCACTCACCCAATTTTTTTACTATTGATCTTATAAAATTATTTCATATATTATTAATTATGTTTTTAAATTTTATTTAGTATTTTCCTAATAGGAAAAATTTTGCACAAAATTTAATCTAACTGTCAATTTGTCTGTCAGTAAGCCAGTCAGTCAGACTGTCCGTCAATCAATTGAAGAGCAGTCAGACTTACTGATTGAATGACTGAATTACAGACTGAATGACAGATAACGGACTGGCTGGAAGAACTGATTATTGACTGTCTCACTCACTGACTCACTGGCACAATAACTAACGGACTGCCATATATTTTGATACAAAATGACAACGAATATTCATATCAACTAGACTTACTTATTATTGGTTTCCATCTGACCTTCTGACGATTTGACCTTCTGACGATTTAACTGTTTCGGTTTGTCTTCACCTCCAACAGTAAATTGACAGAGAACATTAAGTTTTATTTATTTTGCTGATAATAATCACATGAATTTCGAAACAAAGATTTTGAACTATTGACTTTTGAGTTCACTGTATACCAACCATGGTTTGTCACGTTTCAAGGTTCTTTTCAACATTCAGGTGAAGTAATAACATTTGATATGCGTTTTTTGCCACGCAGTTACTGCTAGAGATTCGTTCAAACCTCGAAACATGTCCACGTTCACCATGTGACTGTCTCAGTCTCATTGCCAACGATAAACCGTATAAAAAACGAAAAGGGTTAAAAATTTTCAAGCATTTTTAGTAAAACTTTTATGGCTCACTAGATTGTTCACTTAGATATTTATTAATTGTGGTACCAACCACTTAGAGAAAACAAAACCCACTCCTCATACAATAAATAAAATATTATTTCGTGATTCATCGCAAATCTTGTTTCCTGTTGATTTACTCTCAGCATAAACTAAAGCCCGTATGTTATTTCTGCAAGCAAACGTACTGCCCAAACATCTGATAATGAAACATCAGTAGCCTTAACTCAACTCGGTTGACACCATAGTTTAACACCAGAGCATGGGGTGATGATGATTGACGGCGTGTTGAAACTGATTGTCTGATGTTTCATTATCAAAGGCGGTAAGTCAGCCAGCAGGTGAGAAACTTAAAAAAATGCATTTTTTAATCTAATAAGAAAAAAATGTTATTTTCGTTTACCCAGAACTTCAGAGACTGAAAAAATCCGAAAGCACTGACATGTCCGTCCACAAAACGCATTATTTTGTTCACGTTTCACGAACTGATAGGTTCTAGCAGGTTAACTAATATTGATTACTTTTTACCTCAAGTGTCAAAAAAGAAAACCCTAGTATCATGATCATGATTATCATGAACCATTTCGAAGTTACAACTTCCACAAAAAAGTCAGCATGAGAACTACAATACAGAAGAATAATATGTATGTGGCACCGGCACGTGACTCGTCGCTGCGGTCTTTTATCCTCTGCGCTGATTGGTTCTGGTGCAGACCCAACCAATCAGCGCAGTTTTTTTAATAACCGCAAAGACGTGTCAGAAGCCCGATACATATTTCTGTGCTGTACTGTAGTAACAGGCTCACCATGTTACTTTATGAGTCTCATACTCAATGCTAAACCATAAGAAATACAAACATGAAGCCAAATGAAAAGCAAAGCATGTAGTGAATCCAGCCAATCAGCGCATACATAGCATTTACTAGCGTATTTCTGTTGTGCGCCGTAACACGCTTCATTGACAAAGATAGAACGTATAGTCCGTGACCTATTACTGCAGAGTAAAATACCACTAAACAAAATTCTGTGCGCCGTTGACCACGAACAAACTTTGGCGGGAATTCAAATTTTTGAAAAAACTACCAAAAAAGTTGATGATATTTTTTTATTTTATTTCCATGAGATTTTATTTTCATTGTATAGATCTTTTTTCGCTGATTTCTTTCATGTATTTTTCATGGAAATACGTTGATTTTCGATAGGTTAAATTTATTTTTAATGATTTTATTAAACTTTGAAATTTAATTTAACCTTTCAAAAATCAACATATTTTAATGAAAAATACATGAAAAAAATCAGCGAAACAAAATCTATGCAATGAAAAAAAATTCCTGGAAAAAAAATAAAAAAATTCAACAACTTTTTTGAAAGTTTTTTAAAAAATTTGAATTCCCGCCAAAGTTTGTTCGTGGTCAACCGCGCACAGAATTTTGTGTAGTGGTATTTTACTCTGCAGTAATTGGTCACCGACTATATAAAGTACAATCAGTGACAGTGAATTTATTCGAGCAATTAAAGAATTGCTCACGTTTCACGGACGCTACATAACAGAAGAAGATTTAGATTTTTCAATGAATTCCACGAACTGAGCTCTAAAAGTTAATACTACAATGTAACAAAAAACAAACAACGATATGAATTACCACTTACCTTCATGTAACCCAAACTAAAAAAGCAAAACTGCATTAATTATTTCAGTTTATCTTTATCCAATTCCATTTTAACTCGTTTAAATTTAAGTAATCTTTTTAGAGTGATACCATTATGTATTTTAATTATGTGGTTTAACTGTCATGGCGACAGTGAACTTCACAAATTGAGAATTTACTAAACGTTTCAGGTTGAGAATATTTGTAACCCTGAAGAATTAGGAAATCATAATAACCAGTCTATCCCACATGAATAAGGTTTTATCGATCAAATTGTTCATATTTCACTGTCTCATGGACTCCACTTTGGTTCTTCTTGTGGTGATTCTTCATAGAGCAGAAGCAGATAAAAATAGTTATCAAACACCAAAAAATTAAGTTCGTAAAAAATTTTACCTTGTTTAGAACAAACTAATTTTGATTTTTTTCAATAAATGCATTAAAAGACAGTCGCTGAAATAGGCACCCCAGTTCAGTCAGATGTCATAATATGTAAGTCATTCTCTTCAAACGTGATTTTCATGTACTCTCTGATTGGTGTCAAAAAAATATCCCAGATTTAGGCCATAATAGCCAAGGGGCCGCCTGGAACAATTTCCCTTTCTTATTGGCTTCCAAAGAGCGCTTTAACGCACACGGAAACATAATCACTTCCCAACGATTGTGGATAAACTTTTTAAAAAGATGCTCGATTTGTTATCCCATGTCAGTGAGTCAGTCAGTGAGTCAGTCAGTTAGTCAGTTAGTCAGTCAGGTAGTCAGTCAGTCAGTCACTCAGTCAGTCTGTCAGTTAGTTAGTCAGTCAGTCAGTCAGTCACTCAGACTTTTATTCCATATGGCACTTCTAAGATGAAAAGCATTAACAATCATTAAATGTCTATAAACAATCGGACAATGTACACTAACGGACACAACAAACTTACGAGACTAACTGTTCCGTGTGTGTTTCTTCCGGACTCCAAGATTTTTGCGCTGATCAATTATGCATCTCTTTGCAAATTTCTGAAAATTCACGGAAAATGCTTAAAAAATACGACTTAGTGAACTTCACAATTTCCATTGTTGTATTCAAATGAGAATGCTATTTCGAACTATAATTTCGTTAAAAAAATTCTTTTGTTAAAAAGTAAAAATACATGAAGGCGGATTAATAGACCGCGAAAGAGACGGTTTATCATGCTCACGGTTCACGTTTCACGTGGAAACAAATAGGCAAATGAGTGTCGGTTCTCTGATATAGCGTATTCGCGCCGTCTGTGAAAAGCGCGTGCAGCAGAAAAATGTCGCTCGTGAAACATTACTTTTCACACGCGCGGATGAGCCAACCCACCAAAGGGAAAAAATATGTTTTCATAGAAACAGAGTTCGCAGTCTTCAGATCATTTTACACACGCCTGAGTAAATAAATAAACTTTTTTTCTCTTTAAAGAGAAGGAAATTCAACTTGTTCTTTCCCTTTTCATCCGCTAACGGTGACAACTAATGTTTCATGAACGACATTTTACTGCTGCACGCGCTTACACAGACGGCGCGGATACGCTATACATGTGTTGTTACCCAATTCAAATAATAGCAAAGAAAATCCGCAGTTATGTTGAATTAACTTTGAGACGAGAGACTGTTTCAAAACTCGAAAAATGTAAATATTTCCGTGACTCGTTCGGCTCACTAATCAAGAAAATTTTACTAGAATATCAGTGTGGTTTTTACTTTTTGAGCTGTCCGTAGAGGCAAAATGAACAAATAAAAAATAATGTTTTCACAAAATGCATGCTTTAATAATCATTTTGTTCACGTTTCATCAACCGAATCAATCCGGGCATGAAACTGATTACTGTAAGTTAATTCGAGCATTCAAATTTCTTACATAAAAAATTTCAAACAACCTAATCAGAAAAGAAAAATAAAACCTTAATCAGTATATTTCCTCTTCCATAAACCTCCTTCTTGTGAATTAAAACAGTGCAGAGCAAAAAGACGCTGAGGCACTATCGGACGAGAAGGGGTGGGAAAAGTGGAACTCCCCCCTCTTTGACGTTTTAAAAAGGTATAATTTATTCTCTAAGGTGTAGGTAAAATGACCTGAGAACTGTCAATTCCCCCTCTTTGACGAAATTCACCTCTCATTGGGTTGATCTCCTCTGATTGGTTCTGGGGCGGATCCAATCATTCAGCGCAGAGATAACGGTATATCTTGACAGTATTATTATCTTAGATCAACAAAACCCACTCATATTATGATTTCATGCATTTATTTTGACATAAAACACTGAAAAAATCACCAGTTTTGTTCACGTTTCATCAACTGAATATGCCAGGAGTTAAAAGACGAATTTTGTTGATACAGTTCACACGGTGTTGCATGATTTTGAAATATTAAAAATACAAAATTAATCTGAATATTACTGTTTTGCTACAGAACTTCGCCACTCACGATATTTGTTCAAGAACTTGCTGATTACCTGTTAATATGAGTCTGTCAGAATTAGTTTATTTTATTTTATTACAGCCCACAGAAACCACGGATGATTTTAATTAATCCACGTTTCATGTAACTGATCAATCCAAACAGGAAGTATTTTAGAATACTTATCATAAATTCACAGTTTCTTCCAAAAAGCAAAAAAAAACTAATAACCTGAAAACAATTACCACCAAACTTCTGTACGCAAACTTCCTTAAAAACAATTTTCTGTACTTGACCTACCAGACAAAACAAAAAATGTATAAATGATTGTTTACAGTCCACTGAAACCACGGATGTTAATAATTTCATTATAATTTGTTTCACGTATCATGTAACACAACAATCTTAAGGCGAAAGTTATCAATAATAATTAACATGGGTTTCTAAATAAAAAAATCTGAAATTCAACCATCAAACCACACTTCTTTACAGAAGCTTCTTACGAATACATACAAATTAAGTTACGTGAACTACAAGACAGAGCTAAAAAAAAGTTCAAATGATTTTTTTACATTCCAAAGAAACCACGAATGTTAATAATTTGATAATAATTTATTTCACGTTTCATGTAACCTATGATGCCTAAGCCGAAAATTAGTGAAATAATATACATAATCTAGGTTTCCAAACGCTAAACTGATAAATTACCACCAAACCAAACTTCTACACGAAAACTTCCGTTTACAAATTCCTGTCTCAAACCGTACTACAGTCTTGAACGAAAAATACGATGTTCCTGCATGTGACGCGTCGCTGCGGCTTAACTGAATGCTCTGTTTTTCTTAGCGTCTCAATCGTTCATGTTTCACAGACTGATATATGTAGTCATAATGCTCATAGATTTACCCAATAAACCTGCGTCTGCTACAATTATCCGTAAAAAGTATATGGCGGAGTGATTTCTTTCCCAAAAACAACAGCAAAAGTTCGTTCAATCAGGTTTTGTTCTCTGTGTCCCGGCTTCAGATGCATTCATGTGGGCTCAATTCATGTACCCGAATTGAAAACACACATATGTTTTCTTTCAAAAGTTATTCTCTGCAAATTTATTCCATTTATTTTGATACTTAAATTGTTCTGATCAACAGACGGACGCTAGTTTGTTTTTTATGGCTTACAAAGGTTACATACAGGACTAAAATTTGATTTGCGTTTGACTTGTGAAACGTTAACGACAGTTGCTGCTCACTGAACAAATTGCATTGCTGACTGACAGACTCATAATGTAAAAACACTGATAGTTAGTAATTACTGATTAATTGACAGCTTCTATTACTAAAAAAATACATTTATTTTTATCAATACAGTAGACGACAGTTATGATCGCGCATCCTTGGTATTCTGACTGACTGTCTGTCTGAATGACTTACTGACGGACTGACTTACAGACTGACTGACTGACTGACTGACTGACTGACTGACTGACTGACTGACTGACTGACTGACTGACTGACTGACTGACTGACTGACTGACTGACTGACTGACTGACTGACTGACTGACTGACTGACTGACTGACTGACTGACTGACTGACTGACTGACTGACTGACTGACTGACGTACTGACTGACTGACTGACTGACTGACTGATTGACTGACTGACGGACTGACTTACTTACTGACTAACTTGAGGATACTTGATCAGGAGTTAAGAAACATTATACAAACGTAATAAACAAATTTTTATAGAAAATATGAGTTTTACTACTTATAGTTACTCCTTATAAACTGCGCTCCAAATTCAACGTCAGTCAGCTAGTAGGTGGGGCGACTTCTATTTCAGTCAACTAACCTATCGAGAATAAAAAAGTTAACTGACTGTAACCAAGAACTTTTCCGAGTCTCCTTGTTGTTTGAGAATCCCAAAACATTATGGGTTCATCTGTATGTATCTCAAGGAAGCATTTGTTACCCGCAACAACGCGTCACGTTCCACATTCTTTGTGCTACACTGGTATTTCCACACAACGGGAAGAAAAAGTCATCATTTTGTTCACGGTTCACGAACCGAATCAATATCAAGCAGAGTGGTTGGTTTGATCACGTTCTAGTTCTATCTTCGTAGAAAATCAACTAAATATCTCAAAACATAAAAAAATTGTCACTTTCGTGAAAAAAATTCCCGCGTGGCACGTGACGCGATGCTCCGGTCATCATCCTGATTGGTTCTAGTACGCATCCAAGCAATCAACGCCACACCTATCCCAGTTGTGGGTTTTTAGCCACAGTCCGGGGGGGGGGGGGGGGGGGTTAGACTGTGGCTAAAGAGGAACCGGACTGTGGCTAAATGGTAATATGGCTAAAGAGGAATCGGACGGTGCCTAAATGGTACTGTGGCTAATCGGTACTGTGGCTAAAGAGGAATCGGACTGCCTAAATGGTACTGTGGCTGAACGGAGTGTGCGCGTGAGGGTGCGGTTAGTGTTTATATGATATCGGACTGTGCGCGTGAGGGTGCGGTAAATGTTTAAATGATATCGGACTGTGCGCGTGGGGGTGCGGTAAGTGTTTATACAACATCGGACTGTGCGCGTGAGGGTTCGGTAAGTGTTTATATGATATCGGACTGTGCGCGTGAGGGTGCGGTAAGTGTTTATATGACATCGGACTGTGCGCGTGAGGGTGCGGTAAGTGTTTATATGACATCGGACTGTGCGCGTGAGGGTGCGGTAAGTATTTTTATGATATCGGACTGTGGGAACATATTGACTAAAAAACTTCCAAAACATTTATAACTCAATAATAAAGTTTTCCAAACTATTTGATCATGTAACATTAATAGTGCCGCCAACTCAATACATCTGACTTATTTGTGTAAAACAGCGTAGCGCAGAGTGTTCATGATAGTAGCGCGCGTTAACGTTGGTTGTCTCTTTTTTTTAAATCATCCTTATTTTTGATTATCTGTGACTACCAGGTCAATAAACGCGTTTTAATTAAATCTGAGTAGAACAAGTTCTATGTTCAAAAGACCATTCTATTTTGAAATGCATTTATATACATAATGTATCTATCTATGTACGTATCTATTTACGCATGTAATAAATATATACATGTATGTATGCAAAATATATATAAAAAGTTTATGTGAGTTACCAGTTACATCGTGTAAAATTGTGTTTATACAACATGGTGTACAATGAAAAAATAACGCTTTTGTAAAATCGGTTTGACGGTTTCAATATCCGAAATAAGTGGAAAACTTCTTGTGTCATTGTAGTGAGCCATGGTCTATAAAACGCTGTGAGTGTTTTTGACCCGATTTTTTCATGTTTCAAAAGTTCGATTATTATTTGACCGTTTCATATTGATGATCCGTCCGGTATATAACGTTTAACAAACATGGAAATTGAAAAAGCCCTCAAGTTTTATATCATCAAACCAAACATCTGACCTGTGAAGTGAACACCAATTGATTCACTCACTCACTCACTCACTCACTCACTCACTCACTCACTCACTCACTCACTCACTCACTCACTCACTCACTAAATCACTCACTCACTCACTCACTCACTCACTCACTCACTCACTCACTCACTCACTCACTCACTCACTCACTCACTCACTCACTCACTCACTCACTTGCTCACTCACTCAATCGCTCACTCACTCTTTCACTCACTCACTCACTCACTCACTCACTCACTCACTCACTCACTCACTCACTCACTCACTCACTCACTCACTCACTCACTCACTCACTCACTCACTCACTCACTCACTCACTCACTCACTCACTCACTCACTCACTCACTCACTCACTCACTCACTCACTCACTCACTCACTCACTCACTCACTCACTCACTCACTCACTCACTCACTCACTCACTCACTCACTCACTCACTCACTCACTCACTCACTCACTCACTCACTCACTCACTCACTCACTCACTCACTCACTCACTCACTCACTCACTCACTCACTCACTCACTCACTCACTCACTCACTCACTCACTCACTCACTCACTCACTCACTCACTCACTCACTCACTCACTCACTCACTCACTCACTCACTCACTCACTCACTCACTCACTCACTCACTCACTTACTCACTCACTCACTCACTCACTCACTCACTTATTCACTCACTCACACACTCACTCGTTCAAAGGAACAGCTTGCAATTAATCGAAATTGACATTTCGAAAAAAATTTGAAAGCATTTGCTCGAACCAAAAAGTTTCACTACAAGTTGTATGTCAACCATCCAAGATAAAACGATCAATACAACGGCAAAAAGTAATGAGGGTTTCTATCTGCCTTATAAGTAAACATGCTCCCCTGCCTTGACCGTGCGCCAACGGTACTAAATTGAAGAGCACTTTTATAAACTCTGCATAGTCGCGAAACATGAACGTTCGAATAGCGTTGCTATTTCAATGGTTGTCGTTACCCCGCTGTTCGGCCAGAATTTTACCTTGTTCATCTGAAGGGGTTGAAAAATGAAATTCATATTTAGTTCATAACATGAAACCAACTTCAGCAACTGTCAATGATTTCAAAGTGGCTGTCGTTACCCCATAAGTCGAGTAGAGGTCTACCTTTGCTCTTTCGGAACTGCTCTGAAAGAAACATGTATCGAAATTGAAACGTAAACTGTATTTTGTCTACCGTTCGGGCTTCTTTCTGGCTGTCGTTGGGTAGCCTGCACTAAAACTGATTATGAAACGAAATTGACTTCCTGCTGTCTGACTGACTGAGTGACTACCTGACTGAGTGACCGCGTGAACAACTTACTGACTAACTGTCTGATTGACTGACTGACTGACTGATTGACTACTATAACTGATTGTTGCCATGTCTGACTGTCTGAAGGACAGACTGACTGATTATAAATTTACTCACTTACCTTCAGATTATTACACAGACTCGCTCAACGTGCAGAAAATGATCCGACATGCGAGTAGGAAAAAAATCTGAACTGGCGATACTTTTTTCATCCCAAATTTTTTTCACGATATTTCTAACTTTTTCACTTTCAGTAGAATACATAGCTCTGATTTTAAGTTTCAGCACAGATGAATTCCGACACATACTTTAGTCCTTTGCTGTAACTGCTTTATAATTTTTCATACAGTTCCAAGTGGAAATACCATATGCAATCCCTTTTTAACTAAGTAGCAGTGAGTTTTAGGTAGTTCCAATTTGTCTACTTGTCTAATGTTGGCATGACAGTAATAAACAGATTCATGTGCACAAATGTGTTCAATTAAGTTTTTTCTTCATATTATTGTAAGAGTATTACACTCTTTAGTAGAAGTCATTTTCGAAAAGAAACATGAAAAGGTTTACAGAAAAAGTGCGAAATAAGTTGCAACTCCGACTATGAAGGCACCCAACGAAATCATTGGAAAACAACCAGCGCAACCACAGTTGTTCTGTTCACGTTTCATAAATCAATTGAGTTTGAAGCAATTTTTATTTCATTTATTGATCTGATGCTAAAAGCAAAACAAAAAAAAGATGGAAAAGCGAGCCCAGCGATGTTGGTGTTGAGGTGATGTCCGGCAAATTAGGTTTTGTGGTTTACAAAGATATTCTAAACGGGATTTGTTGTGGTCAGTCATAACAAAAACGGGATTATTCTTATTTGTAGATTGACGTGTATGTTTGACATTCTTTTTAGTCTACAAACAACAGATATTTGTCTTCTTTTTAGTTTGTGAAACGTGAACAAAGTAATGCGTTATTCCCGTGCATACATTGAAAGTGCCTGATACAGGATCACTTATGTAGTCGGATAACTCGTGCATTAATACAGTTTTATTTGATTGATATCTGTCTTT
The DNA here is from genome assembly GCA_964036265.1 of Daptonema setosum. Taxonomy (NCBI): domain Eukaryota; kingdom Metazoa; phylum Nematoda; class Chromadorea; order Monhysterida; family Xyalidae; genus Daptonema; species Daptonema setosum. The sequence goes on from OZ038448.1 coordinate 395,454, forward strand.
AAAATTTCAATTTTTATTGTCAAATATTGACCTAGACTCTAGATTTATACCACCGTGAAACGTGAACAAATAAATTATTCAGTCGGCGGTAGTCAACAATCGAATCGTGAAACGTTTTTTTACTACATTCTTTGAGGCTGAAACAAGAAGTATAACTGAAATTGCATCTTGCATCTCGATTAGATCATGAAACGTGAACCATGTAACTGAGAATAAATGTTTAGCCGGGTTGAAACATTTTCAAAAGTCAAAAGTTTAAACCAGCAATGAAGTGGATGAATGTAATGAATTATGAGTATGCAGTATGTACATAAGTGTTATTCAGGAGCGAACTTAACTGAATGAAACCATAGTTATTGGCGCAGAGATCATAGATGAAATCAAAAATTGTTATAGTCATAACCATACATGACTGGTGGTTTTCCATGTGCGTTTTTTTCAATATTGTGAACGAGTCAAAAGTGTTTGGCACTTGCAATAAAAAGCAACTGGTTTACGTTTCATGCTATGCCATATTTTTACGTTTGAAATGATCATTCATTATCGAAATCATACAGCTGATTTGAATTGAGGTTAGCTTTTTAGACTGTCATCAACTTTTATCAATTAACCAGCGCAGAGCATTGATTTGAGTATAGACCTGGAGACATTTTCTTGTTATTGGCAAACCGGAACTTGTTTACGGAAATGATTATTTGAAGGGTATTGTTCTGGTTTCTTAGTTACTCTTAGATCACTGTCGTAATTAACTGTTTATTTCGACAGTATAAATCTAATCTAATTTACTGGTGAAACGTGAAAAGAATTGATGATAAATTCGTGTTGTAATTTGTCAATTCATAATTTGTCTTTATCAATCAATGTCATTTGTTGTCTGTCTTTATTAAAACCATGTCATTTATTGTCTGTCTTTATCAATCAACGTCATTTATTGTCTGTCTTTATTAAAACCATGTCATTTATTGTCAGTCTTTATCCAGCAATGTCATTTTTTGTCTGTTGTTATCAAATAATGTATTTTTTGTCTGTCTTTATTGACGCAATAACTGTGTACCAAAGGTATTCGGATTTCCAATCAATAGGGTCTGTGAAACATGAGCAAACTACTGTATCGTTCACGTGTTGTTCGGATTGGATTGAAAACATTTCGATGCTTCTCATTGAGATGGTTTTCGTTGCCACTGTGGCCCAATCAGTAGTTAGTAACAGAGTGGATATTTTACAGTGCGACGTCCAAATTGATGTGGACGAGAAGGGGAGGGAAACGTGGAATTCCCCCGTATTTGGCGATTTAAAAAAAAGGTTGTGCCTTAAGGTGTAGGTAAGTTAGCCAGATGTCGGCTAATGCCCCATCCCCCTCTTTGGAAAAATTCCCCTCTCTTTGGATAATTGACTCGTCCGTCTCTGGTCCAAAATGATGTGGACGGGACGCGTCGTTGTGGATATGGATGAATGCAGATATGGCAGCGTTGAATGCTCTTCGCTGATTGGTTGGATTTGCTCTTGACTCGAGTTTGTGTGATTTTAACCTTTTTAATGCGAATTATATTTGTGAACGTAACTGTTTTCTCGTTATCAATTTTGACAAAAAAAACTCAAAGGGTTTATGCGGCCGAGGGTTAATGACAAACGTCCAAATATTGGTGGGATGTTTACTTCAGTCTCTCAATCAAAGTAGGACTGTATACTTTTGTGAAGTTGACTAGGCTTATTTTAAAACAACAAGGGTATTTTCAACGGCGTTATGTAGTATGGCAACTTATTATGGTTTGAACGTGGCAAAAGATTTGACGAAAAACTTCAGATCATCTCATATCGCTTCAACTGTTTATTGATTCAACCCTTGAAACGTGAACGAAAATATGTACATAGGTATTGTGGTTGGCCAACTGTGAACTCAAAAGTCAATAGTAAAATATCTTGAATTTCAGTCAGTTTGTCAGCCAGTCAATCAGTCTATCAGTCAAATCAGTATGTCAGTTCGTCAGTCATTCAGTCCGAAGTCAGTTATTCAATCAGTCAGTGAATCAGTCATGCAGCCAGTCAGTCGTTCGCCACAGGCATTGGGTGTTATCAATGTCAAACTTATGTATGGAGACATCAACAAATAACATGATGTTAAAGTGAACAAGCATGATTGGAGTAAAGAGGCATTGTCATTTATATGCTGATATTTTTTGTTTCTTTTGATTCCACATCTAAACGGAATTTGTGAGCACCTTCTCTTAAGTTCTGTGCTCTTTCTGATTATGCTGTTGTGTGTCACTGTGCACAGCGTGAAAGTATCTTTCATTCTTCTTAGAAATGATTCTTCAACATACCGGGTGTCCAAGCAAAGTATCACAAGTAAACTTCCAAATTATTTTAACAAAATTAGAATCATGGAGCCAATTGTTCACTGGAATTATATAACAATTAGGAAACAGATTTTGAAATCCGTCACATTGTGAATAAATAATAACGCTGTCAGTCAGTCAGTCAGTCAGTCAGTCAGTCAGTCAGTCAGTCAGTCAGTCAGTCAGTCAGTCAGTCAGTCAGTCAGTCAGTCAGTCAGTCAGTCAGTCAGTCAGTCGGTCGGTCAGTCAGCCAGTCAATCACTCGGTCAGTCAGTCAGTCAGTCAGTCAGTCAGTCAGTCAGTCAGTAAGTCAGTCAGTCAGTCAGTCAGTCAGTCAGTCAGGCAGTCAGTCAGGCAGTCAGTCAGTCAGTCAGTCAGTCAGTCAGTCAGTCAGTCAGTCCGTCAGTCGGTCAGTCAGTCACCAATTCAGTCTTATCAGTTAGTCTTACAATCAGTCAGTCAGTCAATCAGCCAGGTAGTCATTCAATCATTCAGTTAGTCAGCCAGTCATTCAGTCATACAATCAGTCAGTGAGTCAGTATTGGCAAAAAATTACGCACGGAATCAAATAGAAAATTTAACTCACATTCGATTTCAGTCTGCCAATCAGCTGATAATATCACATTTTACTTGAAAAAAACGATAGAAAAAAATACTGTACACACAAACCGTTGATTCACGTTTCACAAACCATTCTTATAAGATTAGGAGCGAACACAGATTTTTGTTAATACTAGTTGCATCATAATGTAAGAAAATAAGTTCATGACCCAACACGTACTTAGTAGCCAAGTTGTACAAGTGTAAACAAATTCCTGAATGCTAACTTCAGTACCTAGAAAAAGAAGAGGCCGCGTCGGTCAATTATTCATTCCTGTGCGCTGATAGGTTATGGGGCGAAACCAACAAATCAGCTTAGAGCATTTAGTAACCACAACGATGTTACTACCACGACTCTTGAATTCTATTAACTGGCTTATCATGCTACTTTCTCACTATTGCCAATGATAAACCGCACGAAATACATACAAGCAATGAAAAATAATTATTAATTCCCTATGCAACACGTGATTTGCCAGTCGGTTTCTTCATGTTTCAGAGACCCAATCAAGCCAAAAATGACCGTGAATTTTTGCTGCACGGCTTGCTCTAAAACTTATAACAAAAAAAAGTAAAACGATAAAACGCAATGAAATTATCCCCAATGTCAATCTATTTAAAATTAACTAAGTGAAAACCAAATTCAGTTTCTCAATAATTCAAGAATGCTCTCTTATGTCAAGTCATACGTTTTGAAAATATTTTTATATAGTGCTACTGTATGGTCATTCAGATCTTCTTGTTACTTGGTAAGGGACGTGTTCAAATTTTCGTGAACACATCTCTTTTCACTCGAAGTTTGCGCCTAACTCATTGTATAAGTGCGTCATATGAGTCCTCGTCGCTCATGACACACAGATGTGTCTTAAATTTCCATGTGACGATGTATGTAATTGTTTCGGGTTGTCTTCACTTCCAACAGTGAATTGACTGTGCACATTGAGTGTTATATATTTGGCTCTATAATGATCAGCCGGAATTTCGAAACAATGATATTGAACCATCCTTTTATAGTTCACTGTATGCCAACCATGGTTTGGTCACGTTTCACGGTTCTTTTCAACATTCAGGTGAAGTAATAACATAT
>OZ038448.1:399676-409676 GCA_964036265.1 Daptonema setosum
AGACCAAATGTATATTCGACGAACAACCCTGACTGGCTGAATGACTGACTGACTGACTGATTTACTTAATCTCTCTCTCACTCACTCACTCTCTCACTCACTCACTCACTCACTCACTCAACTCACTCACTCACTCCACTCTCTCCACTCACTCACTCACTCACTCACTCACTCACTCACTCACTCACTCACTCACTCACTCATCACTCACTTCACTCACTCACTCACTCATTCACTCACTCACTCAGCGCTGACAGCTAAGAAATTCCAAGCCACCGATTCTTCATTTGGCACGGGAGCCGAACTTGGATCCGCACAACCGATGCCATCTCGCACTGATTGCGGTCACCTGTGTCGTGATCACTTTGCTTGCATGTCCGTCAGGTCAGTCAATCAGTCAGTCAGTCAGTCAGTCAGTCAGTCAGTCAGTCAGTCAGTCCAGTCAGTCAGTCAGTCAATCAATCAGTCAGTCAGTCAGTCAGTTATTCAGTCAGTCAGTCAGTCAGTCAGTCAGTCAGTCAGTCAGTCAGTCAGTCAGTCAGTCAATCAATCAGTCAGTCAGTCAGTCAGTCAGTCAGTCAGTCAGTCAGTCAGTCAGTCAGTCAGTCAGTCAGTCCGTCTGTCCCAGCTGGATACCAAAGGACATCGAGCTGCCAGCTTCACTACGTGACCAGTCGTGACTCGAAGTTGACCCTTGTCGCTGGTAGTTCGGGTGACAAACACTATGATATTGTTGACTGGATTACTAACTAACAGACAGACTGACTGACTGTTTGACTGACTGATTGACTGACTGACTGATTGACACAATTCGAGGAATTGCCCGCAATTGTACTTATCGTGTGTTCTTACATTGTAAACTAAAAGTCGCTGCCTGTAGAAAGCATCCGAATGAGTCGATTTTCTCAAAAATTTCAAATTCGTCGATTTGGCTGAAAACCAGTTTACAAAAGAAAAAAATAGATTCAGCCTAAATGATCTGCATATCTTGAAAAAAACCAAGTTTTCCAACATCAAGTCAAAGTTATGTCGAGAAAATCTTTATGTCACAAAAATATAAATTTTACGAGTTGTGTTTGACCAAACGTGACGAATTTGTTTGTCGTCAACCTAAACCTATCACCTACATCTACTTAAAATTACAGCCCGAAGATCTTTATACTTTTACGCTTGTTTTCCCCTTAATCGCGATTTAAATCTTGTATTATTCATATTTACTGTGACATGTCAGCGTAAGTGCTACAAATAAAGTAGAAAAAATAACTGCTAACTAGTAATTCACGCTAATTCAGATTACCCAGATATAGCAAGATCTTCAAAACATCAGCGTCAGCGTCAAATGCGATATCAGCCCTTTTAAGGGCACGGGCACTGTAATTGGCTTGCATCAAGGCTATTTTCAATGAAATGGTTAATAATACTGATAAAGTAGTTTTGAAAGTGATAAATGATTAAATTTATAGCAGAATTTTTAAGGTTTTCATCTAAAATAGCCCTGATGCAAGCCGATTGTAGTCAATGCACGACCATTTGAACAGGGCTGGTATCGCATAACGCTAATGTTTCATGTTTTGACGGTTTTGCCTGATCTGGGTATTCTGAAGTTGCGTGATATACTAGTTAGCATTTTTTTCTACTTTATTTGCAGTAATTACGCTGAAATACTCACAATAAATATGAATAACACATGGTTTTAATCGTGAGTAAGAGTGAAATAAGCGTTAAAAAAGTTAAAAAACGTGTTTTTGTACGTTCGTGTGTATAACTCGTGAAATATTCATCTGAGAACAAAACGAAGGGCATTTTTGGAAATTTCAGGTAATTTCCAATCCGACCTTATTTATCCCGTTGTATTATGATGATTTTACACACGCGAAAAAGATGGTTAAAAAGTGTACATAAACTTTTGGGCCACCCTGTATAGTGCTCCGCAGTTCTCATATGTTATTCACAAAAAATTATAGAATAACAATTAAATGATAAGGAGTCTGAATTCGAAAACGCTTTCAGAGGAGTTTTTGAGAATTCAGTGTTTTATTGAATGATTCTCGGGCTATTATTTGCAGAAAAACGAATTACAATAGAAAAAGTTATAATTATGTACACACTTCGATGTTTGATTTCCAGATTTCAATGTATTGACTCGTATATAATCGATCTTCACGTTACACTTATGTAATTAACAAGAGAGAAACTGAATAAACAGTTGCAGTGATGTAATTACTGAAAATGAAAACATATGTAAGAAGTACCTAATAAGAATGTTTGATATCGTACAGGAATAAAAATCGTATAGTCGGTCACCGTTCCCAGTAAAAGTGTTCGATGCGATGTTCGTTTCCTCGTTCATTTGCAATTAAAATACTACGAATTGCATCAGTATAGATTGAAATAAGTTAAGAAACGAACATTCCATCAAGTAAAAATATATGCTTTTTTATCAGCTTCAACCAGTTTGTTCACGTTTCAGATTCTTGTTGTTATTTAGGTCGAATTTAGTATTGATGTTAGACCTCATACCACAATAAATAAATGTAAAACCCAAAAAATCACATGTACAAAATGCAATTAAAAAAGGAGATACATAGCATCGACTACATAATCTCGTTTGTTTCCAATATGAAATCGCGAAGCCACTGCCTTAAAAAATTCATCGTGTTAAGGCACTCCGAATTTCAAAGTCCAATATTCCACGTTTTGTCATATTCCATTGAGAAACGTACTATTATTTTTTTTTTGTAAAATGTGTTTTATTCTGGGTAATGTGAAATCATCTAGATATTTTTGAACACATGTACATGATAAATAAAACCTTCTTATCTTCCAACGATCTTCGACATTACAAGAAATAAAATACCCAGTTCAAATAGTTCAAATCATTCACCGCCAATTACCAACCAACTTGTTCAGGTTTCACAAGTCAAATAATCGCTGAGGTTAATTAACAATAAAATGTTATCAACTTTGAATCACACCATAAATATAAAAAAACGCAATACTCGATGAACCAATCCAACATTCTTCTAAAACCCTTGTTGAGGATTTGTCCACTAGATAAGATTTTTACGGTTTCTGAACGGTACACGAAGTTAATTACTCGTTTATTATTAGTTTTTGTTACTGGAAGAGCTTAAAAAAACGGAAGCCTCTGGATAGTCTGAGTAATCAATTGGTCTGATAGACTGACTCCTTGATCAACTAGCAGACAAGGCAGAAACGGAAATGGGGAAATCACTCTCTTATGCGATATGAATAAAGTTTGCGCCCGAATGGTAAAGTAGTTCATAAAATGGTCGCCAAATTACAATTCCCCATACTTAAAAAATCATTTCTCATGAGACACACTAATCGACTGACGCATATGTGTAACTGGAAAAACTAAAACTAAAAGAATATGAAGAATCGATTCAGAGCGTGTGCGAAAATTATTGCTTTTTCATTGACTGACTGACTGACCGACTGACTGACTAATTGACTGACTGACTAATTGACTGACTGACTGTTTGACTGACTGACTGACTGTTTGACTGACTGACTGACTGTTCGACTGACTGGATGTTTGGTTGGTGATTCGTGGATAAAATTCAATTATATCTTCCCACCGCGCGTGTGCGAAAAATATCGCTTTTTCACTGGTTATAGATGATCGAGAGGTTTTCAATACTACATACTCAAGGCTACATACTCAATTTCAAATTTATGACCCGGTTTCCTCAAATGGACAACTTGTTTAAGATGTTGTTCACGTGCAGCAAAGTAAAACGTTGCGGAAATGTGCAAAATTGTGAATGCGCGCCAAAAAACAAGGTGTAAATAGAACGAATTTTCTGAGTAACAAGTCAAGCAACCCTGGAAAGCGCTGGTTGGCTCTGAATGTGGGTCCAACCAAACAACGTTAAACTGTATTATCCCAAGTCACGAAATTTTGTGCAGCACTGTTACACGCTCACCATGTTACTGTTTGAGTCTCATGGTCAACGATAAACCGTAACAGTGGAAAAAGTACATTTCAGGTATTTCTACTTTACCCGTCAGCTTGTTCACGTTTCACTAACCCTATCAATAAGAACTGAATTGAATTTATCATTAGTCGATAAATAACAATACCGAAGAGTTAAAATTAAAAAAAGTAAAACCTACCAAAAAGTACCACTTACGTGAATATATAAACTATGGGTTCGAAATAATAAAGCATAGGTTATCCAAAAAAGAGCCGACTGGTTGATGTAGGAAATGACTGATTGACTGACTGTTTAACTGACGGACTGACGGAATGACTGAATGACTGAACTATTGGGTGACCGACTAAATTACAGATTGATTGATTGATTGATTGATTGATTGGTTAGTTGAGTGATTGACGACTGTAGTCCGTGGATTGATTAAATTGATGCTGTTAAAAGTTTACTGAATCAAATTTCATTAACAATAATATCGGTCACTATTATTTTTCTATAAAATTATCTTTTTATTCATCAAAACTTATTTACAAAAATTTATTTACTCCCACGTTCAATCTAGCTCTACCACTCCTCTCCGAAATACCGAGAGCAGATCCACATAAACAATCGTCCAACCAATCAAAAAGCAATCGTCTAACTAATGATAAACTTCCCCATGCACGCATGGAGATAAATTTTTTTTAAATAATAGATACACTTAAAAGTGTGTCACTCATATCATATCTACAGCTTGTAAACTAAAATCACACGATGATTATGAATTGCCATGCACAAATGCCGTCTCAGAACCACTGCGGATTTTTTATGCCGTTGGGCATTTTTGCATGTTATACATCCATGGAAATGTGACTCTGGCAGTAACATAATGAGTGCGTTAACACATTGATTTGTACTGTAGCTCACTTCAATGAATATAATTACAGAAAATTTGATATTAGTTTTTTATTAGTTGGGATAATGCAAGAAAGCAAAAAATACTGTTTAGTTTGACATTTTATTCTAGTTATGAAACGTGAACAAACTGCATACATACATACTGTAAGTATTGTAGGTATGTTGTTGTTTAGTTTATGCTTTTGTGAGTATCTTCGGTTCGGACTGATGTCCGCAAAACTACAGATAAGGTGAACAGTGTGAGAGAAAAAGCAAACTTTGATAATCCATCTCCTAATCGATTGTTACGGCTATAAACAAGATACAACCCTGATGCGTTCGGATGTGTTGACATTCCAGTTCTACCGATACAAAAGGATTTGGCGTAAAAGTCCTGGAAATCACCGATTAAATGACGCTCATTTAAAATAAGCCACCCAACCAGTTTGATGTTACTGCGGATTGGGTTTTAGAAATGAGTTTATGGTTATTTTTTTGAGGGAATAAGGCATACGTATTGCGGTGACGACGCTCTTTCACTTATTCATACGCCATGTGAAACGTGAACTGCGAGAATTTCCCCGTTTTTTGGTTTCAAGAAGTTAAGATTGATTGTTTGAATCGTAGTTAAAATGATTTAACTTATGCCCATTCACCCTCTTCGGAAATATTCTCGTCTGCCAACAAAAAAAACTCTCGTGAAAGTACAAGGGGAAATTCACGAAGTTGAATGAACTTTAGATGGCTAGTTATGAACGTTGTATAATCTTCTGCTGCTTATATTATCGTTAGTTAATTTTTTTGTTGTCGGATGGAGTTCTAATGGGGTTAGAAACGAATCGACTAATCTTTAACTCGATCGAAACCATTAACCCTATGAAACGTGAACAAACGGACTCGTCAACATCTTTCAAAACAGTCATTCTGTGCAAAGTTAAATCCTACATATGTAAATACATAGCGTTCTCAATATATTATGAAATGGAGTTTAACATTTCATTTTCTCTGGGTACCTTGAAAACAATTGTGTGTGTGAATTTTCTCAGATATAAAAAATGTCACACTAATTATTGTATTAATCTAATAAATAACCAGAAAGAATGGTGCCTTTTCAAGTATATGTAGCATTTAATAACTGCAACAACGCGTCACGTGAAACTTCATTTTATACAGCATTGTAACACGATCAACATGTTACTGTCTCAGTCTCATTGCGAAATATAAACTGTAGAAAATGCATTCACGTTTCACAGAGTCTATGGTTCTAAAATAAAATTTGTATGGGTGCCGAAACCATTGTCTGCATTTCTGTAAAAACCGAAACAAACGTACTAAAACGATCAACGAAAACACAACCCATCTTAATATTATTGTAAGTGCGTTAATTCAAAGACCACTTTTACAAACTCAGAATGGCATTCGGTCAACAGAAGGCATGGCGAGAAGAAGCAAAAGATTGTAAATCAGCGAAACACTTCATAAACAAAATTCTGATTCACAGTAACTGCGATTTACATTTGTTCATGAGAGTAACTCAATAGTTCACGAAGGAATTGGTGATCGACCACGTTGATTTCGGATTGTTTCAGTATTAAAAATTAAAATACAAAGATGAGATGCAAGAATATAATTAAATATTGACAAGTAACTGATTGCTATTTGCATTGCTGCATTGATGGCAACTTAATGATTATCTTAATGGATGTAATGATGAAACATTGTTTTAAATAAAACAGTCTTAAAAGACTGATGTCTGTTTTGTAAACTGTATGTTTTTATTGTTACTTGCATATGCCATATGTTGGTTCTGATTGATGTTTCAAGAAGTCAATTGAACTCAAACGATGTCTGAAACGTGAACGAACTGAACTAAACAGCAGCGCAGGTGTCATTTCTTAATCAGTTAAAAAAAATTGAATTGTAAGTTAACAATGTGATATTTACACCAAAGATTGTGTGAATTAAATAGAATTAGAGTTGTGTTGTTAATATAAAGTACAACGCTCACTGACTGACTGACTAGCTGACGGACAGTATTACTGACTGACTGGCTGACTGACTGACTGACTGACTGACTGACTGACTGACTGACTGACTGACTGACTGACTGACAGACTGACTGACTGACTGACTGACTGACTGACTGACAGACTGACTGACTGACTAACTGACTATCTGACTGACTGACTGACTGACTAACTGACAGCTTTATTATTCATTCACATTATGATGGATTCCAAAATCTGTTTCCTAATTGTTATCTAACTCCAGTAAACAATTGGCTCCATGAATCTAATTTCGTTAAAGTTATTGTAATTTCGTTAAAGTTATTGGAAAGTTTACTTGTGATACTTCACTGCACAGCGATACTGTGTACATGCAATTTGTTCACGATTCAGTCTCATGAAACTTGATAGAACGTAATCAAAGAAATCCCTCGAATGATCTGGATCAGCTATTTCCAAACCACTCACTCAATCACTCACTCACTCACTCACTCACTCACTCACTCACTCACTCACTCACTCACTCACTCACTCACTCACTCACTCACTCACTCACTCACTCACTCACTCACTCACTCACTCACTCACTCACTCACTCACTCACTCACTCACTCACTCACTCACTCACTCACTCACTCACTCACTCACTCACTCACTCACTCACTCACTCACTCACTCAATCACGCACTCACTCACTCACTAACTCACTCACTCACTCTAGCGGACGAGAAGAAGATGGAAAAGTGGAATTCCCTTCTTTGGTGGTTACAAAAAGTTAAGTTTGTTCTTCAACGTGTCGGTAAAATATTTTATTTTCAATTCACCAATTTACTGCCTTTGGAAATAATCACATACATAACTCACGTGATCGTACGAGTGAAAACTCACGAAATTGAATGCCTAGTTATAAACGTTGTATAATCTTCAGCTGCTTATACTATCGTTATTAATTTTTTTGGTTGTCGGATGGTTTTAGAGATCGACCAGCAATACCGTCCTTCAAAGGAATACTGTTTGGCCACTTGAAACGTGAACCGTGTGAATAAACCGAAATGCATTTGCGATTGCAATGATTTGAGTGCGGCAACCAATTTTGTCAAGTCTGCAACAAATTGCACAAGACAGAAATCGATGTCCTTAATATGTATCATAAAGTTGTGTTGTCAGTCATTTTGCTGATGCTTGCGATTTGCCAAACCAAAAACTATTTTTTCGGTCACTATGTATTGTCGACCTGATTAAGGCCAAAACCCATCTTCATACGAATACTGAAGTAAAAAAGTATAGGCCCTCAAAAATCCGTTCCCATCTCACGAGTTGAAGGATTCTTATTTTGAAAGAGAAGGTTGTTGTCCCATTGGTTAACAGTGATTTTTTACTTTTTCTTTCTTAGTGCTTCTAACTTGGAGGTAATTCCATCAAAGATTTCAATCAAGCTACTCTGTAAAACGATTTGTGAAACGTGAACAAAATACCAGTTGTTGCAAATTGGTCGAGAAATGAGCGTCTTAAGATTTCTTTCATTTTGTTCGACCTTCGTTGAATCAGATATATCCGAGGCGAATAAACTGGATAATTTTTTAGTGAAGTTTAACTTAAATTGAAGTTACTTTTAGCAGCAAAAAGATTACATCATACTGAAAAGTCAGTCAGTCAGTCAATCAGTCAGTCAGTCAGTCAGTCAGTCAGTCAGTCAGTCAGTCAGTCACTCAGTTAATCAGTCAGTCGGTCAAGTCGGTCAGTCAATCAGTCAGTCAGTCAGTCAGTCTATCAGTCGTAGTCAATCTACAATTTGTTTGATAACACGTAACAAAAATGAATAATCGATAAAGGATCAGTAAAAGAAATCATGAGTTCTTAACTCTCCAGTCAGTCAATTAATAGATAAATCAGTGAGTCAGTTTCCCAGACCATCATTTTTATTGAGATATCAGCATCTTTTATTAAAATATTTATATGCATCTGAAGACAAATCGAACCTCTATATTACTGACCCAAAACATAACTTATCCCTTTTATTAGTCAATTTTTAGTCAATAAGATAGAGGTTTGATTTTTTTTTCAGAAGTATATATAAATGTTTTCAGTTTGCGAAAGCGAAAGTATTTTTAGTTTTCTCACAAGATTAATCTCGGTTGCATGTATCTATCGCAATTAATTTTGTGCACACCTGTATCCAGTCTGTTATTTGACCAATAAAGCGATGATGTTTAACACGACTTTTGAAACGTGAAACGTTACCGGAGGACGCACACAGACTACATTGTGTGTAAATACAGATGATGTGTCCGTTTTAGTAATTGTGTTCATTTATTGCTCCGATGGTAAACAGTTTTCAATAAGTTTTCTGTGTGTTTATTCTACGTTATAAACCAGTACATTTAATATTCTTATACATTGACGAGATTTGTGAAACGTGAACAAAACGATTGCTATCGCATAATGGTTGTGAAACGAGTGATTTCGGTTTTGGTTCTATTAATCGTCGACTTGTTGTGCCGGCATGAAATGAGTTTACGTTGATGATCATTTGACTTTATATAATATTTTGGTTATTGTCGTTACAATTTACAACCGTTTAATCGCTGAAACTCAGTAAAGCTCCAATGTGATCAGCTAATGAAACGTGAACGAAATCTTTCGTTCGTTCTGGCGTTTCTTGAACATGTAAAATTTATGTAAATACACGATGATGCGACTTATGTATAAACCGATAACAGGCAAACTTCCTAATTATAGTCAGTTTCTGATATTGAAAACATTGAATAAGAATAATAAACATTGAATATTGAAAAACTTCGAGAATGTTTTGAAACCAGTCAGTGTATTCAGTTTACAGTTAAAGCATGATCAATTGATTGGAAAACTGAAATTGAAAAAATGGTCAAGTACAACAAGTGTAGTATTGGTCAACTGAACTCTTCATCAATCTCATACTAGTATTTTCGTCCGAGGCATTATCATTTTTTTCATTTACTTTTTATTGTTACAAGCAATAGACGAACCGCAGCACTAAAAGTATGTTCTGCTTCAGATTCGTAAAATCTACGAAAAGTTAGTGATCCTCTAGTTGTGTGATAACGCCTATCCACATGCTTTGCTTTTCACTTGGCTATGTTTGTATTTTCTAAGGTTTAGCATTGAGTATGGTACTGTTTA
>OZ038448.1:417176-419676 GCA_964036265.1 Daptonema setosum
AGATGAACGGTCGAGCTTGCTCGAACGTGGAAGTGAATAACTTAAGTTTTGATGAATAAAAAAGTGACATTTAAAGCAAAATAATAGTGTTAGATATTATTGTTAACGAAATTTTATTCAGCAAACTTTTGACAGCATCAATTGAATCAATCCACGGATTACAGTGTTAAATGAATTGGTTTGTTAATCATTCATCTGATCAGTCAAACAAACAAACAAACAATCAATCAATCAATCACACACAGTGAATTAAGTATTTTTGCTGATGATATTAAACTTTACAGGAAAATTCGAACCATTGAAGACGTTCATCTATTTCAAACAGATATCGACAATTTAGCTAGATGGATACGAGATAATAGTTTGAAGTTATCTGTAGGAAAATGCCACTTCCAACAACTAGGGCGCCGAACTCTACCGCCTTTCCAATATAAATTGGAAGACAACTTATTACAAACATCACTAGTTTGTCGTGATCTTGGAATAGAAATAGATAGAGATCTTTCCTTCAAAGCACATGCAAACAAAATTGCCTCATCTGCAGCCAGATTCTCAGGATGAGTACGTAACTGTTTTAAAACCAATGCTATATCGTTCAGATCGAAGATACTAACCACATACATTATGCCAAGACTTGAGTACGCAACGACTGTCTGGAACATATGTAGATTCGCTGAATGTTATTTCTACCGTAGAAAGGCCCTTTAGACGATTCACAAAAGTCTCCTGTCAACTGTATCAAACCGAATACCAAGAAAGATTGAGTATATTGTCTTTGGAAAACCACATTTTTCGAAAAACAGTTTTAGATATGGTACTTGCTTTTAAAATCATTACGGGATATTTTTTGAATGTTGACCCTTCTGATTTTTTCTGTCTTACTGTAGACACTAGTCTTCGGCGAAACAATAGATACAAACTTCGATTTCCTGAATGTCGCACAGAAAAACGCCGCTCCTTCTGGAGTATAAGAATAATTAACCTTTGGAATACCATACCTGATATAGCATTTGTCTCAAATTGCCACAAATCGTTCAAAAAGTTTTTAGAAAACGATTTCAAAGAAAATATAAATATCTATCTGAAAAACAATTACTGTAACGTAGACTATATATCAAACCAGAGTGCATAAATTTGTAACTTGTGCTAGAATTTATGATAAATGTGATTAATTGCGCTTTCACTGACGACATTATTGTGTTCAATTGAGCACATCCGTCCATTTTTGGATTGAAATAAACTAAACTAAACTAAACTAAACTAATCAATCAATTAATCAATCTGTAATTTCGTCAGTCACCAAAGTATTCAGTCGGTCAGTCAGTCACTCAGTCAGTCACTCAGTATGATATGACTTTGATCCTCGTGTGATTTTGGTTTACAGGCTGTAGATATGAGTGACACACTTAATTGTATGGAAAAGTTAATGTATGAAAAACTAATGTTATCTTATTGAAAATATAACAGTCTTACCAAGTTTCGAAAAATGATGGGCTTTAAAAAATTTAGTCTTATAATGAAAATAGAGCGCTATATCGCTTTATAGAAATATTCGTAAAAATGTATTTAACACAGTGCCACTTAAATGCAGAATAAATTGGATTAGCAGACCGTGAATCAGTCGATTGTTCGAATCGACGGTTCACGTTTCATATGATGTATGAATAAATGAATGAGTGCCGGCATCCATGATGGATACTATATGTTCTTGATCCTAAACTTCATAAATAAATAAGAATCATTTATTGTTCCATTTATTGCTCAAAAACAAACCAGAAATACGATGATTTGGTTGGGCGGCTGATTTCAAATGCGTGATTAAATCTTACTATTCAGTGAGTGTATGTATGTAGGTGTGCAGCCAGACTGTCGCGCTTCTAACCAATTGAAAACACGATACAAACAGGGTTATCAGAACAATTTGTTCACATTTCACAAATCGAAACAAAGCTAAGACATGCTTTGCATAGTAGATAAATTAAATACCATTACCTCGATTCAGTAATTCTATCAGTGAGACTATTAGGTCAAAAATTACTCAGAGACGATGCCGATCAAACATTTAGCAAGAAGATGAAACGATAATCATGTGTCACTGACCGACGAGTTAATCTTTCAAAGAGAGGGGGCTTTTGTCAAAGAGGGGGGAATTGGCAGTCTTCAGGTCATTTTATTTACAACCTGGGGAACAAATTCTTTTTTTGAAGATGCCAAAGAGGGGGAATTCCATTTTTCCCACACCTTCTCGTCCGCTAGTGCGTCAGTGACTGAAATGGAGTATAAGTTTGGAGGCACACCATTTTTCCGGTGATTACCTGGTAGACTATGTGTGTCTACTTCATTCCTTTTATGTTTGTCGAAATATAATTGGGATATGTACTGACCACTCGCACAGCACTCAGCACAATCGTATTTATCCAGTCAATTTGTTCACGTTTCATGTCGGATGAGATATACATGTAATTATGTACTACGTTGCACAACTTACACTACATCTAAA
>OZ038448.1:424676-432176 GCA_964036265.1 Daptonema setosum
GAGAAAAAAATTATTTTGCTTTGTTTTTTAAGTCAGCGATTCAGTTTGTTTGTCAGTCAGTGAATCGGAGTTCTCATATTGTGAGAAATGTATTCATCTAATTACAAAGGGTTCTATCAATATTCGACACTTAAAAGTGGTGTACAACATGGATTGACATAAAATGGGTCTGTTTTTGTTTATTTTTTTGTTTTTCAAGCAAGGACATTTATCCTAAAACGCACACCCAACCCAACTCAACCATCACCGTCACCACGCACCCCACAAATGTAAAACAATTCCAGCAGTCAAGTAAGTATTTGTTGATCTCACAGCTCATGAAACATTGTTTGTGCCTGAAAATGTCCATGATTTCCCAATAATAAAATATTGAAAAAATTTAAATCATTTAACTGTTATTATATTTTTAATTTGATCTTTAAATGTTATTCGATGGTGTACAACAAAGGATTACAATAATGAACGTTTTCATCAACACTGATTGGGCTGTGAAACGTGAACAAACTTGACTACTGTCGCGCGTGTCAAATGGATTCTCCCAGTCAATTTTAAAACATGATTTTCATATGAATAAGTTGAACCTGTCTGGTAGATAGCACCTATACCGTTTGTATTAATATTACCCTTTAGGGCAACCTATTCAGCATTTCATCCTTCCAGCAATCAGTCAGTTCCGCGTTAACGAGCGAAGTCAATAACATTATGAACGTTTTTTAAGTCTTTACTCAGATATCGTTTCAATTCTTATATTGAAACAGCGTAAATAAAACTAAAACGATTATTTTCTTATGCACTGAGATTTTTTTGCATGACTTTTTATGGTCATCTATGTATAATTGACATAAATGTTTGAAAGAGGTTCATGAAAGAGCATCGAACATTTCTGTTTCCGCTTAACATTGATACGACTTGTGAAACGTGAAATCCTGCTATTTTTGGACCTGAGCAAGACTGTCATGCAGTGTATTTCGTACATTAGTGCGACGAACAATTACATTCGTAGACATTTTTCGTATTTTTGCAGTTCTTATTCTATCATTTATTTCAGAGTAGAAAGTGCTCTCCAGATTGGATAATTAGAGCTCCACCACGAGTTCTGCCTGCAAAGCTGCCCGCCACGCAATTCACTAGTGAAACATCAGGCACACGGACAGCTCACAACACAAATTTTTATAACCAGCATTCTAATGCGTGTGTGACAAAATGTTCCTTTAATCCTCTAATGTTTCATAAGTGAAAAGTTTTGCACACGGTTTTGGCGGCAGAATGTGTGTGTTGGCTTTACACTCTGCTTTTTGGTAACCAGTTCAGTGTGCGTTGAAGTACTTCTCTATGTCTGAAATTACTGAGACACGGTATTTTTTCTCCGTAAAAGATTTTTAAGATGTAGCACACAAAGTCAACCCATATAGAAAATCCGTACATATCTGATAGAACTTTTGAAACGTGAACAGTTAAACCGTTCTTTATACATTTCGCACCGCATGGAAGTGAACATTTATGGTTGGAATTTTGGGTTATAATTTTCCCAACTCAACTTCCGTAACTTTTTAACTTGATTTGAATAAATCAATTGGAATGTTGATACCATTTTTACATGTATAGCACTAGCGGATGGCCTGATCCATCAAAGGGAGGGGAATATGGTCGAAGAGGGAGGAACAGGCAGTTTTCAGGCCATTTTACCTACATCGTAGGGAACAAACTCAGTCCACTTGAATGTTGTGTAAAGGCGTTTTTATTGCGACTCCTTCATTACAGCGATCATACGAATAACATATTTTGCTCGCATCGTTGCAGATTTTTTCACACCAGTTCTCATTCCACACTGAATTCATTACAATACAAAGCAAATTAATAGGGCATTCTCCTCTGAAGGATCAGAAGAAAACAAATTTTTTATGCAATTCGTTTTTTGTATAACGTTTCCGTACATTTGAAAAATGCGTATGCTGAGCATTCCCATTCCCAGCGCGTTTATTGTCTGTCAATTTGTTCACGTTTCACAGAGCAAACAGGCTGTGAGCAGACTTCTTCATGGTTATGCTGTACATTCAACAGTAAAAGTTGTAACGAAAATATAACAATTATTACATAAATAGCCATAACTGAATTTATAGAAATTTCAACATTCAAATTCAAATAATAAATAATTATAATACTATAAAACTTTTGGACTCATGCAATCCCATTGGACTCATATGACGCACTTATACAATGAGTTAAGCGCAAACTTCGAGTGAAAAGAGATGTGTTCACGAAAATTTGAACACGTACCTTACCGAGCAACAAGAAGATCTGAATGACCATACAGTAGCAATATATAAAAATATTTTCAAAACCTATGACTTGACATAAAAGAGCATTCTTAGATTATTGAGAAACTGAATTTGGTTTTCACTTAGTTAATTTTAAAATAGATTGACATTGGGGATAATTTTATTGCGTTTTATCGTTTTACTTTCTCTTTTTAAGTTTTATTTTCGCTTTTGGTGCAAGCCGTTCAGCAAAAAATCACGGTCATTTTTGCCTTAATAGGGTCTCTGAAACATGAAGAAACCGACTGGCAAATCACGTGTTGCAGGGGAATTTAATAATATTTTTCATTGCTTGTATTTCGTGCGGTTTATCATTGGCAATCGTGTGAAAGTAGCATGATGAGCCACTAGAATACAAGAGATGTGGTAGTAACATCGTTGCGGTTACTAAATGCTCTAAGCTGATATGTTGGAATCGCCCCATAACCAGTCAGCGCACAGGAATGAATAATTGACTGACGCGTTACAGGCCTCTTCTTTTTCTATGTATTGAAGTTAGCGTTCAGGAATTTGTTTACACTTGTACAACTTGACAACTTAGTACGTGTTGGCCATCAACTTATTTTCTTACATTATGATGCAACTAGGATTAACAAAAGTCTGTCCAAGGATTGGCCAAGATGGACCATACTTCGCCCATGAGAAACCATGGTTGGTCCAAGCTTTACCATGAATTATTTCATGGTCGTAAACAAAAAGCTAATGTTTCAGGTCAGCATTCAAGAAAAATTATCAGATTTTTGATATGATAGAGTCAAATACAGTTCGACTTCAAACCATCGCGGCTATATACATAGTTTTCAAGCTCTAGAAATGTAATTTTACAACATCACAAAGGGAACCTTAAGGTTTAAGACGAGCTCAACCACAAAAATTGCAGAATTGAACATTTCTAAAAACGTCCAACTACCTTCCCACGCCGCCCTACCCTTCCCCATGCAAGCAAAAACACACACCACTCCCCACCATGTTTTTTTATAATTATTTTACACCTTGAAGATAAGCAATTAATAGCAAGAAAATCACACCAATACTACAAGGTGGTTCACATCTTGGCTTTCATTAACACGCTTTTTTTCGGAATTTCCATCGTTTAATGAGTTGTTAGTTTGAGTGTGCGTTGATAAAAACGTTAATCTTAAAGTTGGATAATTATCAATCGGATTATCAGTTCATAGAATCACCATAAATGATACCGAAAACAGAAAGTTGGATTCAAATATAACAAAAAAAAACGTATATTTCCCGTTCGACCTTACCCCCTTAAAATCGACTCTAGCACCGATATTCGTTAATAACAATTCGAAAACAATTTATTTCCCTAAAATTAAACAACTCAGTTCCGAATTGTGTATTTCTAAAATTAATTTCGCCCAAACACTGTGAAGAAATATGAGCATAATGTTTCAAACTCCTTGGTGGCGTCATGGTTTCTCTTGGTAATCCTTGGTGAGATCTTGGCCCATGCTTGGGCAAACCTTGGTGTTCCTTGGTGAGCATTTCTCTATGGTTTATCACGCACCAAGAAAATTTTCTTGGGCCAACCTTGGACCCAAGGAAAAATAAGGTGAGACATAATTTATTCTCGTGAATTTAACTTTCATAACTTGACTAACTCAACTCAACTGACTGCTCTTTGATTGATTGACGACGGACAGACTGACTGAATGGCTTACTGACAGACAGATTGACCAGCTAAACTGATTTGTGTGTACAGTTATTTCCTATTAATTTATTATTGTTGATGTACGGAGCAATGAAGCACGGAGCAACAAGCCATGTTCTGTTCCCTGAACATAAGGTCTGTGAAACATGAAAAAATTCCTGAGCGATTAACGTGATCCATTTCTCGCTGTTAGTCTTTTATAGGATTTATCTTTGGCATTGAGACCCATTCAGTACCATGATAAACGTGTAACACTACATAACATAATGATGTGTCACGTGGCGTGTTGTTGCAGCTAGAAAATGCTCGTTGCTGATTGGTCCTGTACTTCGCACCTAGGAATTTTGTTTTTGTTTGAAAAAAAATTGGATAGGTGTTTTTGCCGGTTAATAAGGTTAACACCGTTAAGAGCAGCACAAAATGACGTGGAGTTTATATGACAGTGAAAACAAATATTCACATAATATAATGTCTTTACTATAATACGATTATTGCTTGATTTATATTACATTACAACTGGAACGTTGATAAACAGCAAATTAAAAATGTCTTGTTGCGTAATTTTTTTATGAAAAAATAAATGTACAAGGAATAAACGAAAAATTCCGTTCGACGCATTAGCGTTTTTTATTATCTTTTTATTGTTACGAGCGATTTACGAACAACAGCACCGAAAGAAAGTTTTGCTTCAAATTCATAACATCCATGAAACGTGAAACAAAATGTGAGTATTTTGATACATGCTTTGCTTTTCATTTGGCTTCATGTTTGTATTTCATATGGTTTAGCATTGAGTATGAGACTCATAAAGTAACATGGTGAGCCTGTTACTACAGTACAGCACAGAAATATGTATGGGGCGTCTGACACGTCTTTGCGGTTAATAAAAACTCTGCGCTGATTGGTTGGGTCTGCACCAGAACCAATCAGCGCGGAGGATAATAGACCGCAGCGACGAGTCACGTGCCGGTGCCACATACATATTATTCTTCTGTATTGTAGTTCTCATGCAGATTTTTTTGTGGAAGTTGTAACTTAGAAATGGTTCATGATCATGATACTAGGGTTTTCTTTTTTGACACTTGAGGTAAAAAATAATCAATATTAGTTAACCTGCTAGAACCTGTGTCAGTTCGTGAAACGTGAACAAAATAATGCGTTTTGTGGACATGTCAGTGCTTTCGGATTTTTTCAGTCTCTGAAGTTCTGGGTAAACGAAAATAACATTTTTTTCTTATTAGATTAAGAAATGCATTTTTTTTAAGTTTCTCACCTGCTGGCTGACTTACCGCCTTTGATAATGAAACATCAGACAATCAGTTTCAACACGCCATCAATCATCATCACCCCATGCTCTGGTGTTAAACTATGGTGTCAACCGAGTTGAGTTAAGGCTACTGATGTTTCATTATCAGATGTTTGGGCAGTACGTTTGCTTGCAGAAATAACATACGGGCTTTAGTTTATGCTGAGAGTAAATCAACAGGAAACAAGATTTGCGATGAATCACGAAATAATATTTTATTTATTGTATGAGGGGTGAGTTTTGTTTTTTTAAGAGGTTGTAAGAACAATTAATAAATATCGAATTCTGTTGTTTATATATAGAGTCTGTGAAACGTGAACAATCTAGTGAGCCATAAACGTTTTACTAGAAATGCTTGAAAAATCTTCACCCTGTTTGTTTTTTATACGGTTTATTCGTTGGCAATGAGACTAAGACAGTCACATGATGAGCGTGGACATGTTTCAAGGTTGAACGAATCTCTAGCAATAACTGTGTGGCAAATAACGCATATCATATGTTATTACTTCACCTGAATCTTGAAAAGAACCTTGAAACGTGACCAAACCATGGTTGGCATACAGTGAACTCAAAAGTCAATAGTTCAATATCTTTGTTTCGAAATTCATGTGATTATTATGAGCAAAATAAATAAAACTTAATGTTCTCTGTCAATTTACTGTTGGAGGGGAAGACAAACCGAAACAATTAAATCGTCAGAAGGTCAGATGGAAACCAATAATAATTAAGTCTAGTTGATATGAATATTCGTAGTCATTTTGTATCAAAATATATGGCAGTCCGTTAGTTATTGTGCCAGTGAGACAGTCAATAATCAGTTCTTCCAGCCAGTCCGTTATCTGTCATTCAGTCTGTAAGTCAGTCATTCAATCAGTAAGTCTGACTGCTCTTCAATGGATTGACGGACAGTCTGACTGACTGGCTTACTGACAGACAAATTGACAGTTAGATTAATTTTTGTGCAAAATTTTTCCTGTTAGGAAAATACTAAATAAAATTTAAAAACATAATTAATAATATATAAACTAATTTTATAAGATCAATAGTAAAAAAAATTGGTATCGTTAATTTGTTTGTGTTAAGGAATACAGACAGTTTGAATTGAATGCACAAAGCATTTTGGTTTTTTGTCGGATAATAACGTAAAGAGCATAACAAAATGACGTGCATGATGACCTCTGATTGGTTGGATCCACCGAGTGCATTAAGTTGAGCTTGAGATTCAGGGCTATGTAGTTATCTACTCGGCAAAGGCTTGAACTCACCACATACTGGATACAAAGCCTCAGCTCCAGCCTAAACTCTCGAACAATTCTACTCAGGCGCGTTGGTTTTTTTCTTACTTAGTTTTATTGCTTAATAAGCAGAAATTTTTGACGATGCAGACCATGTGTGTGAATTTTACGAGCAATTCTTATTGAGACTTTGATTGAATAAAAAATTGGTTGATACTATTCATTATATGGAATGTTGAATTTTTTACGGTAATCTTTGAACTCCCATTTCTCCATTCAACCACTGGAAGTGAATTACAGTGATGATGCTGATAGAAATCTGTAAGGATTTTTTTCCAAACCGGATTTCCTATAAAAAATCGCAATAAACCAACCCGTTTCATAAATTACGAATCAAAAAAACTTAGCTAGCGCTTGATTTCATCTAAGGTAAATAAATCTCCTTTAAAACAATCGATCATTTACTCGCAGCGTTATGTCCCGTTTCCATAGGATTTTGTGCAAAAATGTGTAGCCATGAGCATGAACTATGCAAACGGATTCATCTCATAAGTCTAGGCATTAACGGTAAAGTGTTATCATAGCTTGCTCAAAAACTCATGTTAAACTTAAGTTTGTTGAAAAAACTTCTCGTATTCATGAGAAACCCCGGACAGGCTAAGATACATATGTACAGAGAAGTTACATAGCCTTTCAAATTCAGAAAGTGTACCAACAGAATGATTAGCTTATTATTACTATTACTCTTGTGTTTATCACTTCTTTAACTTTATTTGACAGGGTGATCGGGCTCGCATTGAAATTTTTTTATTCCACTATTAAAAAATAATCGAAACGTGAACCAATCTGATCTGAGTGAGTGACTGACTGACAGACTACATGTAGTTTTCGGTGTTCAATACATCATTTCTTTGTGTTATAGCATTAAGTTTGCTTAGCGCTGCTATTTTTACCATCTATTAAATTTCATTGTAG
>OZ038448.1:437176-438266 GCA_964036265.1 Daptonema setosum
GCTCCCGTTTACGCAGGGTTTCCAATAGCAAAAACTCGAAGAATACAGAACTTTTACGAAATGCCTTTTATCTTTTGTAGACCATCAAACTCAATCTGCCGGACATCACCACAACACCCGAACTCACTGGTGATTGTTATATTTTTTTGTTTTTTTTCACCCTTTTTCATGCGTTGAAATTTTTTGAAAGAATCGTACCTTCATATTCATTCCTCTTGGATAACATTGCGTTTGCGATCGTTTGAAAAAATTCCAAAAACACACGAAATGCTGACTTTCGTTCACGTTTCACAGACCCTATAAATAAGAAATGAACATTCCGATTCATTGATTTCAGGCTCAGCTCATTCCTTTCTGAATACCTGAAAAACAAAAATAGCACAAAATTAGCAATGATGTCAAGAAAGTAGCAAATTTCGTAAACAGGTTAATTGGGTTCGATTTAATAAAGCACAAGTTATGCAAAAAGAGCTGACTGGATGATAGAGGAAATGACTGACAGACTGACTCCATGACTGGCTGACTGACTGACTGACTGACTGACTGACTGACTGACTGTTTAATGACGGACTGACTGAATGAATGAACGACTGACTGAACTATTGGGTGACAGACGAAATTACAGTTTGATTGATTGATTAGTTGAATGATTGACATACCAACTTACAGACGATTTTAGTCCGTGGATTGATTCAATTGATGCTGTTAAAAGTTTACTGAATCAAATTTCATTAACAATAATATCCAACACTTTTATTTTTCTATAAAATTCTCTTTTTTATTCATCAAAATTTAAGTTATTTACTTCACGTTCGAGCAAGCCCAACCGTTCATCTTCGAAATATCGAGAGTAGATCCACATAAATAATCGTCCGATGAATCAAAAAAGCAGATTGTTTGAGAAAGAAGAAAAACGACCAGCTGAATAATCAGGTTATTGGACTTTCGTTTATAGCTTACATATTTAATTTTGTTTGATGAGGCAGGTCAACTAAACACGAATTTTTTTCCTTCCACTAAGTTTGAATTCGTCATGTGAACGGTGAACACAGCTAAACGAAGTTCATGACCGCAATATACGGAAATATCC
>OZ038448.1:438466-465966 GCA_964036265.1 Daptonema setosum
AGCCGTAAGTAGAGGAGTGTTATCCCGATAATTGGTCTAATATTAATCAACGATTTCAACCACAACACACGTTTATTCTGGATTCAAAGAGATTCGAAAAATTAAATCCTGAATGTGAGTCTTTGTTCACGTTCCTTTTATTTAATTTTTATATCCTTTATTAGGGAGGTGAACCTAATTTACTTATTCTGCGATTATCGAGAGAATCACTGCTGTCATACTCCAAGCCTCTGTGAAACGTGAACAAATTTACTAGAGCAATGTTTTGGATTTTAGCCCACGTGCAGTATGAAACGCCGGACTTTTACAAAGAATTTGGACGAATTAAGAAATTTATCCAAAAAGTGAGTTTATAAGCTAGCGAAATTAACAAGGTACCTATTATGAATAATCAATATTTCAATTATTTGAAGGTTTCTTTTCACTGTATTTATTAGCGGAATTGAGGAGAAAGTATCAGCGAAACAAATGTAATTTTCAGCACTTGTTTTGTCTGTGAAACGTGAACAAACTGGCACCGCATAGCGTTAAGGTCGCAGTGAGTATTCCATGCTCCTTGTAGCACTGCATGTCCATGAAATGAAGAATCCTTCGGTTCACGTTTCATTTTGCTTTATTATTCTACACCATGCGTGCAACAACGATCTTTTCCTTCATGTTTTAAAAGTAGTATCGGCAGCAGACCGTAGTTTTTTTGCCGAAAAGTAGGAGACAAGGCTGTTTTTTCTTCTGCTAGGTTGGATTTCCTGAGCGGGAAAAGGTTTACGATTAAACAGGAAGCAACATTTTTCACTTAGTAAGTGAGTGAATGTCAAGTACGTACTGTATGTCATCTATTTTCTTATTGTTTTTTACATACGCTAGTAACGCCACTTCGTCAGTCAGTCAGTCAGCTGGGTGGTGCTGTTGAGTGTGTACATACATATGTATGTAAATATAAATGAGAAATTAAACCAGTGAATACTTCTGTTCTTATGTGTATAAATCTGTGAAAATCCAAAAAAATCACTAGTTTGAAAATCAAATAAAATAACAGTCTTAGTCCTAATCAACCGAGAACGATATGTATAAACGCCAGCCAATTCGCTCACGTTTCACAAACCAGATCAATTCAAAGCCTACAGATATTTTTCGGTTCCTTGTTTATCCCAATCTACGAATAAAATAATATATATTCTGATACAGTATGTAAACAAAAGTCAGTCTACGCAGTACAAAAGGCACCGGTGCATTAGTTATTTCGCCAATGTCTCTTTGCCAACCATACATGTACAGGGTGTTCCAACGAGGTGTGATCATCGAATTTTTTGAACAACTTTTACAGTGTTAAAGATAACGACCTAAAATTTCACAGGCAAGTGAAGCAAGTAATAGAGCAAGTTTCCGCTGATACGCTGAATTTTGAGTGGTTCAATATTGCGTGTTTAACGGCCGATCCAGCAACAAGCCCTAAAATTACACTTTTTAGCTTGTTTATGAAACATTGAATAACTTTCAACTATATGACTTGAAATATACAACACTGATAGCTAATACCATAAATCTGGAGTAATGGAAACATTTTCAGATTGATCAATCATTCATCGTTCTATTGAATATTCAAAACAGAAACGCAATTTTTTGCATAAATTGGCAAGAAGTTGCAGAAAAAAAAGTTTGAAAAAAGCAATTAATTGGATGAAAAAAGTACGTCTACTTTTGAAATATAATCAATGTTTACTAAAATGCTGAAATGTGACAATTGAAAAACTGTTGGCGAACATTACATATGTTTCACGTTTCATGAATTTACCTAACCACAGACGGTGATTGACTGGAGTGAAGTCTTGCTCTACTCGAATAAAATCAAGTAACAAAAGTATAGGAATTTCATAACGTTTCATGTCGTCTGTCATGTCTTTATTCAATGACAAACAACTTTCATTCACGATTCACAAGTCAGAGCCAAATCAATTTTTAGTCTACCAGTACATTTTTAAACCATTTAAAAAAACTAACAAGCATCCGTTCCTTGATCGAGAAAAATGTATTCGAGGGACGGGAGAAAGAATCAGCAAATTACTTTTCAAAATACATATTTATTGTTTGAAAAAGGTTATAATCGTGGAACATGATTTGAGCTCAACTGAATGCATCTGAAATGTTCGCTGAGAAACAGAACGTTTGCTGATGTTTTTTGAACGAATTTACTTGTTGATATATAATATTTAGTTTCCGCATAGATATACAATAAGGGTTGCAGGCGCGGTTTTATTGAATGAACCATTTTACACTGTTGTCAGATCAGGCTGTGAAACATGAACGATTTATGCACATCAACTCGTCACATCTTTTTGTATCTTTTGTTCTGTACTGGAGTTCGCATACATTACATTTTTTCAGAAAAGTATGGTATGGTGGTTGTTTATATGTATTTTCATAGGTTATTAGTAATTTTGTACTTTGGGAGTCAATGCGTTATCATTATGATGACTTTCTTCTTAGTATTGATCAGTTACATGAAAATTGAATTAAAGTATCGTCATCCATGTTGTTCGTAGACCGTAAGAAAACAAAATAATACAGTTCTGACAATCGCATGTTAACCGATAATCACCAAGTGCATGTTGTTTAAATAAAATAAAGAGTAAATATGAGTTTGGTAGCAAAACATTGAGTCTAGTCCGTATGAACGAAGTATTGTACTGGATATCTGTGCTTAACAGTGGCATTACAAATCAACAGGTTCACGTTTCACAATTCAAGTAAATTTATGCACATTGAAAAAATTGTTGCGCAAAATTACACGTAAGTAAAAAAACTGAATCAGCTCACGTTTCATCATTCAGATAAATAATATTTTTGAATATTTTCTGGCAATATGTGCGTTTCCATGATGCTAATATGCCACTAAGGTCAATAAATTGCTGAAATATAAACGGAATATAAATAAAATACGTCGCAGACTCGCAGGCAACGCGCTGCGCTGATTGGCTATGATGTGATTCCAACCAGTCAGCGCTGAGCTTTTCATAGCCGCATATTTTTGTGCTGCACTGTTAGTGCTTACAATGTTACGTAATGAGTCTCATTGCTAATGATAAACCGTATAAAAGACAAACAGTTGGAAATATAGTGAGCATTTTCATGCAACACTTGTATCACTGCTCACAAACTTTGTCGAATAGAAACGGAATCGTTTCCATTCAATAGAAACGGTGTTCCAATCTGACATTAAAAAAGATTATGATGATACAAAAATACCAATGCGGAATTGTGTTCTGATTCAAAATTATTTACGAATAAAAAAAACTTCTTTCTATTTTGTTTAATTTTTATTTCAATCTATTTTAAATCATTCAATACAATGTTACTGACTGCAAAACCTGGGTTTTGTACTTGCTGCTTGTATCTAATAATAGACTGACTGGCCTACATACAGTATGTACAAACATTACTCATGAAAAATTAGCAAAAAACTCTCGCAGTCAGAATGCATTTGGTAATTCGTCAGTCTGTCGTTATGTGGGGACGTAAATTAGTCAGTCAGTCCGTCGGTCAGTCAGTCGGTTAGTCAGTCAGTCAGTCAGTCAGTCAGTCAGTCAGTCAGTCAGTCAGTAAGTCAGTCAGCCAGATAGTCAGTCGATCAGTCAGTCAGTCGGTCGGTCATTCACTTCATCAGTAAATCAGTCAGCCAGTCAGTCAATCAGTCAGTCAGTCAGTCAGTCAGTCAGTCAGTCAGTCAGTCAGTCAGTCAGTCATTCAGTCAGTCATATCATTGCAATCGCAAATGCATCTCGGTTTATTCACACGGTTCACATTTCACGTGGCTAATCCCTATTATTTGTTTGACTGATTGTATTACTGATTAATAAACTACTCTACTACAAAAAAAAACTTAATAACGATAATACAGAGTGTCCCAGCGAGGGGTTCACGACTGTTTTTTGAATAACTTTTGTATGCGTTGAACAATAATCTTAAAAATTTATACTGTAAATACCAATACCTTGATAATTTTTTCCGTTTTTGAAATTTTGAAATTCGTTAAGTACAGCTCGAATTATAGTCGAGTTAAAAAAATCTTAATTTTTAAATGAATTTTCAGATTAATTTCATTCTGAAACATAATAAAAACAACCTCAATGGTGATTTTACGACTTATATATTGGCAAATAATGCGGGAAAAAATAGAAAAGAAAAGTTTCACTTGATATGACCACCGGATTTTTTTCGAGACAACGATCTTTAAAAGCAGGCACTGACCTAAATCAACGTTTGGTGCCAAATTTAAATGGCGGTTTGAGCGAATCTTTTTCTTTGACGTTCGATGGAGCTGTAACTTGTGACAAGTACCTGAACAGGCTCAATCATTTTTTACTGCAGCATCTCGAAAATAATGAAGAATTAGTTAATGAATCAATGATCATGCAAGCTGACGGTGCCCCACAACACAGGGCACGGTTCCTGAGTGCACGGTCAATTCATTGAATGGGTCGAACGTGGAGGAACCCCCGATTTGACCGCTACTGATTACTGGTGG
The DNA here is from genome assembly GCA_964036265.1 of Daptonema setosum. Classification (NCBI taxonomy): domain Eukaryota; kingdom Metazoa; phylum Nematoda; class Chromadorea; order Monhysterida; family Xyalidae; genus Daptonema; species Daptonema setosum. The sequence goes on from OZ038448.1 coordinate 442,989, forward strand.
TTTTGAAGACATTTAAAGGAACTAGTTTATTCCCACAAAATCAGCACAGTGGAACTCAATGAAATTATCTTAATGAAAACGACAAAAATTAATGCAGAATCGCAACCAAACGGACTACTCGATCTCAAAACTCGTAAAGATCGTTGTCTCGGAAAAGTCCGGTGGTCATATTAAGTGGAACTTTTCTTTTCTATTGTTCCCTGCATATTTGGCAAATATAAATGTCGTAAAATCACCATTGAATAAGTTTTGAATATGTTTCAAAATGAAATTGTTTCTGAAAATTTATTTACAAATTGAGACTTTTTTCACTCGACTATAATTCGAGCTGTAATAAACGAATTTCAAAACTTCAAAAAAGGCAAAAAATTCTCAAGGTATTGGTATTTACCGTATGATTTTCTAAGATTATTGCTCAACGCATACAAAGTTATTTCAAAAAACAAATCGTGAACCCCTCGCTGGGACACTCCGTATAAAACAGTACAGTCACCGAAACCAGTCTTTCGAGCATTGTCTTACCCATTCTCATGAGTTTGGGTGTTTTCTCCAAAGTCTAGTGGACAGGTTATTGGCATCGGAAACTGTTGGTCATTTTTTTGCACTATTTCAAATAATTGGTTATGTGGCAAAACTTGATGTAAATCGACAAATTCTTCACTCGACCGGATTCATAAGCACTATGAAACGTGAACAAACGGAATTTTCAACCATTTGCAAAACAGTCATTCTCTGTAAGGTTTATTTCTACATAAATACATAGCGTTCCCAATATATTAGGAAATGGAGTTTAACATTCCTTCCACTTTTCTCAGATATAAAAAATGTCAAACTAATAAAATCACAAACCTAATAAACAACCAGAAAGAGAGGCGCGCTTTCAAGTTTAGCATTTAATAGCTGCAACAACGTGTAAATTCATTTTGTGCAGCATTGTAACATGATCAGCATGTTACTGTCTCAATCACGTTGCGAAATAAACTTTAAAAACGTTCACGTTTCACAGTCTGTTGATTAGAAAAAAGAATTTTGTATCGAGTGTTAAACACAAATAAACTAAAACAAACGCACTAAACGATCAACGAAAACACCAATAATCGTAGATATATTGAGAACAACAAAGTAAACCATTCATTAGTTAAATTTATTTTCAATCATTCTAATGTTGTTTAACGAAAGTTTAACAGTAATGATGTTAGAGTGTAGCATTCTCAATTGGTTATGAAACTGAATTTGAATGCTCGCCATTTCTAACCTTCGTCTTTGGCTGTTCAGTCCAGCGATGTGCGGCTTTTGATCAACATACATATTTTAATGGTCTGCATGGCGCTTAATTCATTGCAAACGCGCGTAACGGTTCCATTACAATGTTTTTATTTGTAAGAAGAAATACTGGTCAAACCATTGGTTTTATTCGGGGAATCGGCGTTTCTGGGGAAGGGGGGGGGCGAATTTTAATATGAATCTACAATATGTTTTTATCAACATCAAGATTCACATGTATCAGCAATATTGGTGCTGACTCAATCAATTATACAGCATGAAACGAGAACCGTGTAAAGCGCGGTACCATTTGCAGAACATCGCAAAAAACCGAGGCCAAACAACAACAAAAAACAGCGGAGAATTGCCTGCCCTCACTGTGCATCCACACACTAGCGGACGAGCTAAACCCCAAAGGGATGGGAATTTCTCCAAAGAGGATGAATTTGGTGATATAGGTCCATTTACCTACACCTTATTGAACAAATTCTACTTTTTGAAATCGCCAAAGAGGGGAGAATTCCACTTTTCCCTCCCCTTCTCATCCGTCAGTTCATCCACAAAATCCGTTCACGTTTCAATGGTCAGATATATAAATTTTCCACAGTCAAACGACAATTTATGTGTAATTCCTAAATTGAAAATAACAAAAAAATAAAAACCTCATTAAAAAACCGTAAGCTTACAACTTGAAATGTGTGTCTCAATTCTCAATCTCACTCACTAACTGACTCACTCACTCACTCACTAACTAACTAACTCACTCACTCACTCAGTCACTCACTCACCTCAATTGTATTGGTTCACGTTTAGTCAGTCGTTTAGTCAACAAGTCAGTCAGCCAGTTAGTCAGTCAGTTAGTCAATCAGTCAGTTGCTCAACCACTCAGTCAACTTATAAACATAAGTGATCAACAGTAGATTGACAAATTGAGCTTTTTTATCATCGTTTGAGGTTAATTAACCAGTAAGTTCTTCATTTCCTCTATCAGCCAGTCAGCTCTGTTTTTGCATAACTTATGCTTTATTAGTTCGAACCTGCGACATATTTTTTGAATTTACGAAAGGTGCTGCTTTTTTTGAAATCTTTGCATTCGTTGATGCTAATTTTGCTTTTTACCTAAGGAGAAAGAATTCAAATCGAGAAACGTTCTTCTCATTTCGTATTCGAAAGGTCTGTGAAACGTGAACGGGAGTCAGCAAATCGCGTGTTTTTAAGATTTTTTTCCAAACGAATGCCCATCAGTGTAGTTGATGTGTGAAAATATATTCACACAGTAAGTTATGATTAACAATTGCAGTGAATGGCAGGTAGTAATTATCAAGTTTCATCCTACTTGGTTTTATACTTTGTGGAAAAATGTCAGAAGAAAAACAAACATAATTCAAAAGCTGTTCTTCACATTTCATAAATAAACATAACATTGGACTGAACTTATTTGATTTGTTATTGCAAGGCCATCCTTCCAACATAATACACTAATAGTAACCCAAAGATCTTTAACCACTCAAGAAACTTCATGTTCCATGAACGACTTCTCGAAAGCGAACTACATTAAGGAACAAACAGATGTGGCACAAAAAACAGTCAGTCAGTCAGTCAGTCAGTCAGTCAGTCAGTCAGTCAGTCAGTCAGTCAGTCAGTTAGTCAGTCAGTCAGTCAGTCGGTCGGCCAGTCGTTCAGTCAGTCAGTCAGTCAGTCAGTCAGTCAGTTAGTCAGTCAGTCAGTCAGTCAGTCAGTCAGGCAGTCAGTCAGTCAGTCAGTCAGTCAGTCAGTCAGTCAGTCAGTCAGTTTGTCAGTCAGTCAGTCAGTCAGTCAGTCAGTCAGTCAGTCAGTCAGTCAGTCAGTCAGTCAGTTAGTCAGTCAGTCAGTCAGTCGGTCGGCCAGTCGTTCAGTCAGTCAGTCAGTCAGTCAGTCAGTCAGTCAGTCAGTCAGTCAGTCAGTCAGTCAGTCAGTCAGTCAGTCAGTCAGTCAGTCAGTCAGTCAGTCAGTTTGTCAGTCAGTCAGTCAGTCAGTCAGTCAGTCAGTCAGTCAGTCAGTCAGTCAGTCAGTCAGTCAGTCAGTCAGTCAGTCAGTCAGTCAGTCAGTCAGTCAGTCAGTCAGTCAGTCAGTTAGTCAGTCAGTCAGTCAGTCAGTCAGTCAGTCAGTCAGTCAGTCAGTCAGTCAGTCAGTCAGTCAGTCAGTCAGTCAGTCAGTCAGTCAGTCAGTCAGTCAGTCAGTCAGTCAGTCAGTCAGTCAGTCAGTCAGTCAGTCAGTCAGTCAGTCAGTCAGTCAGTCAGTCAGTCAGTCAGTCTCAAATGAGTAAACCTCTCACTGTTTTTCAAGTTTTGACGCGTATCCAAATTTTTTAAAGAGCTTTCCTTGGATAAACTTCAGTTGACTGACAGTTTGACTGGCTGACTGACTGACCGACTGACTGACTGACCGACTGAATGACTGACTGACTGACTATTTACTAGCCGTTTTCAAATACAGTTTAAAAATGTTCTGGGTTTCTAGCAGATTAAGTCTGATGATTAAACGACGATAAAATTCAGTACATATGTACAAGTTGCACATGTGGTTGCGTATTTAGTTAAAATAATAGTATGCAGAAACTTTTTTTGGACGGCGTGCTTTGACAGTCGGTTCACGTTTCAGTGACTGAATACGTTTGGTCACAGTTTATTTTTATCCAAGGACAATTTCACATCGTAAATCAAATCTGTAAAAGAACGCCGAATAATTCCATAATCCCATACAGTGGCTGAATGATTGACCGAAAATAAGTTTCTTAATATATTGAGAACGTATAACAAATGCAAAAACAGTCATTCACGTTTCACATGTCATATCATTACTGGTATAGAGTGATGGTTCAATAATCAGCGAACGGTAGCTAACTAAAAAAATTATAACTACAAAAGTAAAAAATAAATAATTTTTTGAGATACATAACACGAACCTACGGCAACTGTTAACACTACATACTGTAGTACTGTAGGTCTGCTTATTCATTGGAAGCGTGGAAATATTTTCGGGTTATTCATCGAAACTTGGTCGTAAACATGGTTGCAATCGTGACGGATCAGCCAGCTACTACAAAGATGTGCATACTTAACCTGAGCACTGATAACAATCACGTTGTGTTCAGTCAATCACATCATGATGGAAAAAAATACTGGTGAAAAAAATAACTTACGATGAATTTTCTTATACGTCACAATTGTGAATCTCGATTATCCGAGAAACTTCGGTGACACCAAAAAAAGGCGAATTATGGATCCACACTAAAACTGCTTCGAAAATGGTTGTTTTCGAAGTGAATTATACTTTAGGTATGTAGTCAGCAAAACAGGGTCTTTCATTGAATCTATGTTTTATAGTCCCATTGTGAGCTTAGAACCACTTATAGTTTATTTAATCTCCGAAAAAATCATTTTCGAGGTGTTTCTTGTGTGGATCCATAATTCGCATTTGTGCAGGATAAAATGTTACAATCAAAATTTTCTAATAGAAGTTTGTCCGCACTATAATCTTGTGTGTACATCCAAACTAGACGAGACAAAATTAACCTGAGTAAATGTTTTTTAACTCGCACTACAGATTTTTTGGGAAAATGTACGTTTTCGGATTGTGCAGAGCAATGCAAGCAGATCTAATTGTTGTCTTTTATACGGTTTATTTTTGACATTGAGACTCAGACGTGTTACATCATCATCATCGCTTTATTGGTTAAATAACAGACTGGATACATGTGAGCACAAAATTAATTGCGATAGATATGTACTTGCAACCGAGGATTGATACAACACAAATGATGAGGATTTTTGTGGGCCGATATTGTCTCCGTATTGTTTCGCATAAGGAAATGAATTTGTCGTTCTGAACCACAGGACAAGTTACATACATAACTACCTAACACTATTTATTCTCGTGGCTCTAAAAATCTTAAAACAGCTATAAATAGCATAACTAAACTATAAGAAGATTTACTTTAACAATTGCTGCATAAATATTTCGACACCTTTTTTCTTGCAAACACACGATATTTTCTGGTTGGTTTGCTTTATTTTAGGATGGCTGGAAAATTCTCTCAACTCAATTGACTGCTTTTTTGATTGACTGACGGACAGTCTGGCTGATTGGCTTACTGAGAGACTGAATGAATGGCTAGATTAAAATTTGTGTAATTATTTTATTGCTGTCAAGCAAATGCTGTGTTCGAACATTATTCAATTGATGAAACATGAACAAACTGAGCAGTTGATATTGTTGCCAATTACGGCAGCATTCAGCCCATTAAATTAGCAGATTTCTCAATGATTCGAACCATGTGTGTGAATGTTTCGTGAATTTGTATTGAGATTTTGATCGAATATAAACGTATTTTGATACTAGTCATTATTGTGAATCTAAATCTGGTACAAACCTTAACAGCACAACACAACCCATCCGCAAATTCAATCCACTTTCGTGAAACCCTTCTCCAATGAGTGGACTACTCGGTCGGTTGTTAGGCGGTTTCATCGGAAGAAAATGCCAATTTTCTGATCAAGTAAAAAGTTCATCACTTTGCTGCCAATGAACAACGGAAATCTGTCACGTTTCACAGGTAGTACAGGTTATGTGCACATTTGAATTGCACAATTCTTCGTTTGACCACGTATAAAAAAACAAAAATTAATTTTAACTAGAGCGAATGCAAGTTACTGATTCATGTTCTATTTCCAAAACAGGAAAGCGTTCAGCAGGTATCTGCCATCAACCAGTGCCCACTGCCGGACGAGCCTATCCCCCAAAGGGAAGGGGATTGTGTAAAAGAGGGGGAATTAGCAGTTTGCAAGCCATTTTACCTATACCTTAGAGTACAGATTCTACATTTTGAAAACGCCAAAGAGGGGGGAATTCCAGTTTACCCACCCCTTCTCGTCCGCTAGTGCCATTGTCCCACGACCACGAGCACCGGATGAAAGGCCCACATTTCAAAATAACCAGGTTTGTGGCCAAACGGTTCTCACTTTCCAGACAAAGTATTGAAGAATAATAAAAAAATTGTGATGTATCGGGGCCATTTGAAACGTCAGAAACATATCAAAAGATCCTTATTGAAATATTTCAAAAGCTCGCCAGAAAATAATCCCTTTTATTACAGGCTTGATACACGTAAAGCCGGTATGTTGTTTCTGCGACCGAAGTATTGCCCAAAACTTCTGATAATGAAACATCAGACAATCAGTGTTAACACGCACACCAATCATTATCATCTCATGCTACACTGTGGTAAACTATGGCGTCAACTGTCAGTGTCAACCGAGTAGAGTTGAGGATACTGATGTTTCATTATCAGAGGTTTCGAGCGATGTTTTTCCTTGCAGAAACCTCATACGAGCTTTATATTCACTCGCTTTTTTTTATCTTTTTGTTATTTCTTTGCGATGGCTCGATCATAGAAGTTCAGTATTCACCTGACTGATAAGGCTTTTGAAACGTGAACCAATTGACTGTTGATGCTGTACGTATTGGCACATGTGAAAATGTTTGATCGCTTTTCAATTTGCTTGTTCATTGACGTTTTTATTCTAGGCAATACAGTATTACTGAAACAGTAACATGGTGACCGTGTTACAGTACAGCACAACGATATAACATGAGTGAAGTCAGTTTTATGCCAACAATCTTTTATTTGAATGACTTTTCTATTTTCCGTCGTCCATTTCATTCCAACCCGAATGGTTCTGCGACAATAATTTCTATATAAGGCTTTAGCCGCACATCCAACGAGTGGTGCACGCCGTTCGATTGATGCATGCAGCTTGATAGTCCATAGAAGTTTTTTACGCGTGGCGCGAAACTTGAGTACAGACTGAAAATTGTTGTTAATGCTGACATTCCTGCCCCTATTAAATAGAAAAACACATAATTCGATAGAGATTATAATCAAAATCCATACTCCGCCGTACAAAAGCAACCGTTTATTAGTATTAATCACGAAAAAAAGTTGTATCGCACCATTTTAGTTGCATGAGCTTTGAATCACACAAAATTAGTATCGACAGCTATGTTTTGCTTTGATTGAAAAAAAAAACAACAGACGTAGTATACTAATCAACTGAGAATGCGTATGTATCAACGCCAGTCAATTTTTATTACACGTTTCATATAATGTTCAAGTAAACAAAAAGTTTGGTTTCTAGATACGTAGTTAATTTTTTTTAATAACCTGACAAACAAGGGCAGAAACCCAGAAGCAACGCATCAGTGCCTGTAACTCAAGTTGAGTTTCGAACCAGGACCATCAGTTTCGTGGACTGGCACCCTACGCACAAGACAAGACAGACGACAAGCTCACCGAAGTAGTACCTATACAAAAACCCGATGTCGACAGTTCACGTTCCATAAGCCGTAAGGATCAAGAGAAAAATTGATTTACAATGATTCAACGTATTTACTGTAACCAATAAAAAATATCAGTAATAAAAAACTATATACATTTTTCACAATGATGCATTATAAGCTTACAAAAACGTATAACATCCGTAGCACAGAGCGACATTAACGAGTTTGTATATTCTTAAAAATAATGGGTTCGTAATACCTGAAATCCTGAGCTCATTGGACCGCGGATTTTAATGTTTGATATGTAAAATAGAGTGGAATCATTTTCATTATATTGTTAAGAACCGTGGATGGCCAACAATTCGAGGTTTCTATTAATTCATTGCATGCAAAAACAATCCTTTTATTCACGTTTCATGAACCGTACATAGGTGGAACATGTAAACAAAGCTTTTGATTCAAAAATGTCTTGCTACACAAATAATAAAAGAACAACTTAAAAGCCGTAAACTACCTGATGAACCGTTTATGAAAAGAAATTTCCTTATTGTGACCTCCAGTAAAGGTAAAAATAATTTTGATTCTGTTGGCTCCTGTTTCATTGATGAAATCAGTGTTTAGTGGTTTTTTGCGATGTTCTACAGACTTTTATCAACAAGAAAAAGTTGGTGCAAAAGCTTGAACGATGATATTTAGTTCGATGCCATTCTCATGTAAATTGTGTTGTCAATCAATTTGCTCATGTTTCACGTTTTCTATAAGGCAAAATATCAGTTCCGTTTTCGATAATTAACGCTTGTTATCAGTTTTCCATAATAAAGTAATATAAGAGGAATATGCTAAACAGCCAATCATCACAGAGCGAGCATTTACTAGGATCAGAGTATATTCTAACCATCTTTCGACATTTGACTGGATATTTCCGTATATTGCGGTCAAGAACTTCGTTTAGTTTTGTTCACCGTTCACAGCACGAATTCATACTTAGTGGAAGAAAAAAAATTAGTGTTTAATTGACCTGCCTCATCAAACAAAAATAAATAAGCTATAAACGGAAGTCCAATAACCTGATTATTCAGCTGGTCGTTTTTCTTCTTTCTCAAACAATCTGCTTTTTGATTCATCGGACGATTATTTATGTGGATCTACTCTCGATATTTCGAAGATGAACGGTTGGGCTTGCTCGAACGGGAAGTTAATAACTTAAATTTTGATGAATAAAAAAGAGAATTTTATAGAAAAATAAAAGTGTTCGATATTATTGTTAATTAAATTTGATTCAGTAAACTTTTAACAGCATCAATTGAATCAATCCACGGACTAAAATCGTCTGTACAGAAAAATTAACTTTGCCTCATGTGGAAATTAATTTCTCGTTCTGAATTAAACGACAGCAAGTAGTGGTTGTCGTTACACAGTGCAAAGCATACATACCTGTTGATTTTGTAGTTTGCTTCAAAGTTTGTAGGAAAAATAAGGTGCGACATAATAAGGTGCGACTATAACTTTCATAACTTGACTAACTCAACTCTACTGACTGCTCTATGACTGATTGACGACGGACAAACTGACTGAATGGCTTACTGACAGACAGATTGACCAGCTAAATTTAATTGGGTGTACAGTTATTTCCTATTAATTTAATATTGTTAGCTTGTATGATTTTTCTATTAGAAAGAAAGGGAATTTGGAATCATGGAACAACAAGCCAATTTCTGTTCCTTACAGATAAGGTCTGTGAAACATGAACAAATTCCTCAGCTTTTTACTTGATACATTTCTCGCTGTTTGTCTTTTATACGATTTATCGTTGGCAATGAGACTCAATCAGCAGCATGGTGAATGTTTTACAGTGCAGAAATAATGATGTGGCACTTGACGTGTTGTTGCGGCTGGAAAATGCTCGTCTCTGATTGGTCTTTTACTGTACTTCACATCTAGGAACTGTGTTTTGATTAAAAAAAATGAATAGGTTTTTTTCGGTTAATAACGTTAAAAGCAACATAAAATGACGTGGATGATGACGTGGACGCGACGCAAAGTTCTTCACGCTGATTGGTTGGATCCACCGAATGTATGGAGTTGAGGTTTAGGCCTTGTTGTATACTTGAAAGGCTGGAACTCATCACGTTCTACATACAAAGAAGCCTCAGCCACAGCCTGAACGCTCTGGATTAACTATTCTTCTCAGGCGCGTTGCGTTTCTTTCATAACGGTTAAAATAGTAAGACAAGAACAAAGGTACATATACAATACAATGTATGTCATTGTACCTTTGACTTTTGTGCAATTACATATTTGGGTTTTACCAAAAACAGCGAACATATTTCATCTCAACGTTAACTGTTTCTCTACAAAGAATCTGCATAACTCGACTTGACTCACAAATTTGTGGAACAAATATCACATGATTCACACAAAGTCATTCTGAAGATTGAATATGTCGATATGACATGTGCGTCAGCAATCACATTGTTCACGTTTCAGACTTTGTAAATATTTATATGACCGAATGCATTGTCAATAAGCTACGGGTTACTACCTTTATAAATTCTTATATCACAAAGATTTTATATGTCAAACTGATTATCTTATGGCTTTTTTGAGGAATTATAGAAATGATTTGCTCGCGGGTTTAAAAGATTTACGCAAAAGGTTATGAACACAATAACTGTGAACGTTAAATGCTAAGCGATTGTAATCTGTGATTTATGTTAGTTTTCGATTCCGAGTCCGAATCCATGTCCATATTGTGATGTGCGGTATGGAGGCGGCGGTGTGCGGCAGCAACGAGTTCAGCCGATGCAGCGTCTGCAGACGCGCAAGGCAATTCTGTCTACGGACAAGACTGGATTGGACTGACTTGCGACACAAGAACTGGTTATGACTGCATTGCGCTGTGCAATCAGAGAACATTTTTCTGGAACAAAATCTGTAGTGCAAACAAAAATGTTTGTTGTTCCGGTTAGTTTTCTTTCATCTAGTTTGAACGTACGAATTTGTGAATTTATGTTGTTAGAGCAATAAAATCATGTAATTACAAAGTTTATTTGTCCTGACAACAGAGAGCTTCAAAAAGTGGAAACAACTAAAACCGATCACCATGAAAATAAATCTAATCCAAAAACATTATGAGCCACTGGCTAATATTGAGCGTTCGAAGAATGTTATCAAGGTTGTATCTTCACACATAACACTCGTCCATAGAAACTTTGTTCATGTTTCATAAGCCAAATAGGTCGAGAAAATGCTAAAATTTTACTGATCCTTCGTGGTACACACTAATCTTACACAACAGCATAATCAGAAAGAACACAGAACTTAAGAGAAGGTGCACAAAACTTCCGTTTAGTTGTGGAATCAAAAGAAACAAAAAAATATCAGCATATAATTGAGAATGCCTCGTTGCCTCTTTACTCCGCTAATGCTTGTTCGACTGACTGGCTGAATGACTGATTCACTGATGCTTGTTCACTTAACATCATGTAATTTGTTGATGTCTCCGTACATATATTTGACATTGATAACACCCAATGCCTGTGTCGAATTACTGACTGGCTGCATGACTGATTCACTGACTGGTTGAATGACTGACTTCGAACTGAATTACTGACAGACTGAGTGGCTGATAGACTGATACACTGGCTGACAAACTGACTGACATTCTATATATTCAACTATTGACTTTTGAGCTCTCAGTTGGCCAACCACAATACCTACATAATTTTGTTCACGTTTCAAGGGTCGAATGAATATGCAGCTGAAGCGATATGAGATGATCTGAAGTTTTTCATCGAATCTTTTGCCACGTTCAAACCCTAATAAGTGGTCAAACTACATAACGCCGTTGAAAATACCCGTGTTGTTTCAAAATAAGCCTAGTCAACTTCATAAAAGTATACAATCCTACTTTAATTGAGAGACTGAAGTAAAAATCCCGTCAATGTTTGGACGTTGTCATTGACCTTTGGCTGCATGAACCCTTTGAGTTTTTTTTGTGTCAAAAAAGATTACAAGATAACAATTACGTTAACAAGTATAATCCGCATTTAAAAGGTTAATCACACGAACCCGAGTCAAGAGCAAATCTAACCAATCAGCGAAGAGCATTCAATAGCCACAACGACGCGTCCCGTCCACATCATTTTGGACAGCCCTGCAAAGTATTAACCATGTAACTGTTTGAGCCACAGTGCCAACGACAACCATCTTATTGAAAAGCAGCTCAATGTTTTCAATTCGAACAACACGTGAGTGACACAGAAGTTTGTTCATGTTTCACAGACTCTATTGAATGGACACCCAAAAAAATATGGGTGCTTAAGTAGTAAGTACTTTCTCTTATCAGAAAAAAACTAAAAATACATACTGTGCATACAAACATTTTATTGTTGGGTTGTTTCACTCAGATCAAGACTTCGCCGGGTCCCAATCACGAATGGTGTTTGCCACATGCATATCATGGAATCAAGTTCCAGTCACTCCATAGGATGTTCAAGGCATATTCTTTAAGGACCATCAACCAGTAGGTCACACTTCTGTCTGACTGCCAAAAAGCTTTGCTACCGGACCACCGATGAACTGATTGCGTCAGTCCGATCGGTTCCAGCTCGTTTGACACCCTTGCAAGCATTTATGTAAACCAGCCAGTCTGTCATTGACAGATGCAAAGAGTATACGCAAAATCGAAGTTTTGCAATCATGAAATTTATATTGATTGACTGATTTGAGTGGTATAACAATGATTGGTTGTATCCGTTCTATATCCAATCAGCGCAGAGCATACGTGTAACTCCCGCCGTCAGCTGGACGCGTTCAGTTCCCAGAGGGGGCGATGAGGACGCGTCCTGTTCCCAGGTCGAGGGATGTGGACGCGTCCTCATCGCCCCTTCTGGGAACTGAACGCGTCCAGCTGACGGCGGGAGTTACACGTATGGCGCAGAGCATTGACTTGAGCTGCACCGACGCGTCACGTGCAGCTTTTTTCTTGTGTCTTGTTCATCTTTTTGTGTGCTGTTTTATGAATTAAGGAATTCATTCATGAAAGAGGAAATCGAGTGGTTTTTGGTTTTTTTATGTTCTTTATTATTATATTATGTCCTTTACTGTAGTTAGTCGGTCAGTCAGCCAGTCGTGCCGCCAGTAAATCAACATCCGAACAGTCTGTCAATCAGAAAGTCAGTCTTTCAGTGAATTAGGTAGTATAATAATAAAAAACTCATAATTATTATTGTTCATTGTACACGTTAAACAAAAGTAAATGCCAGATCCCAGACACTGAAAATTTTGAACTGAATGTTGGTGTAGTTTTTTTGTTATTTATTTATTTTATTGATTGGACTGACACTTTTTTTATTTTATTGAATGGATCAATTGACAATTCATTGAAATGTTACTTTGCCCCATGTAGTATAACGACTCGTGAAACGTGAACCATTCGACTATCACTGAAACGCTGTATAGCATTCTCAAAAAGTTCAAGATAATATTCTTGTTTTATTTAAGTGATGAGAAAACCAATCTGTCGATTTAAAATACGAATTAATTTCAGATATTTACTTATGTACATCCGTCCTTTGATCCATGCAGTCAATTACGAATTGTCTTACGTTTAGGCAATCTACTAAACATGAATAATCCTTGAAACCGTTCACGTTTCAGAAGTAAAATAAGTTGTTAGCATATTGTGTTTTCAATTAATGAGCAATGAAAACTATTGTGCAAAAAACGTATCATCGCGAAAAAAAATTCGGTTCTCGGAATTAAGAAGGATTCATCATAACTGACATTGAACAACGGAAATCATTCACGTTTCAGAGGCACAATAGTTAATGTGCACATTTTAATTGTACATTTCGTAAAGAACCATAATAAAAAAACAAATATAATTTTTAGCAGTGCAAACTAAAAATTCTGTTTCCTAATAAACTCTAATGAAAAATAACGTTCACCAGATTCCTGACCTCAACCATTGCCTCACAACCACGAGCACCGAACGAAAGGCCACACATTTAAAAAAATAGGATACTTCTCAATTCCTACCTACATACATATGCACTATCGACAAGATGAGAAAACAGAAAACAAAAACATTATCAAAGTTAGTATTCTCACTTACGTGAATATAATCCTGATTTTTGACTGCGGTACAAGACAATTGTCTACGCGGAGTCGTTTTCACAATAAACCGTATAAAAGACAAGCAGTGGAAAATGTATCAGTTGTTTCCATGCAACACGTGAATCACCGTCAGTTCGTCCACGTGAGCGAAGAGTTTTATTCTTCTAATATGGATTATGCATCTCTGACTACATATTGTATGCCTTATGTCGTATTTTTGGATCTTTTTGATTTTACAATCATAAATATGCACATAGCGTATCCTGCCTCTGAAACAGGAAAGATTTCTGTTGTTCAATGTCAGTTAACCTATGATGAATCCTTCTTATAAATTCTTCCTACAACCGGATTTTTTTCGCGATGATATAAATTTATTCTTGCAATAAATTTGTTCATTAAGTGCAACAAATCGTTAATATGCAACAACTCATTTCACTTCTGAAACGTGAATGGTTCACGGATTTATTCTTGTTCAGTAGATTGCCTGAACGTAAAACAGTTCGTAATTGACTGCATGGATCAAAGGACGGATGTATGTAAGTAAAACTCGGAAATAAAATCGTATTTTAAATTGACAGATTGGTTTTCTCGCCTCTTAAAGAACAACTAGAATCGTTTTTTGAGAATGCTAAGCAGCGGTCAGTGGTAGTCAAATGGTTCACGTTTCACGAGTCTTGATAGTACGTGGGCAGAGTAACACTCCAATGTGATGTTGTCAATAACATTTTAGTACATTCAATAAAATAAATAGGTTTTCAGTCCAATCAATAAAAAAATTAAAAGTCTACAGCAACATTCAGTTCAAAATTGTGAGTGTCTGTAATTTTTCACTTATTTGGTATCATTGCTCAACTTGTACGATGAACGATATTGAACATGAGTTTAATATGATCGCCTAATTCACTGAATGACTGACTTTCTGATTGACTGACTGTTTGGATGTTGATGTACAGGCTGCCCGTCTGGCTGACTGACCGACTAACTAAAGTAGAGGACATAATACATATATTAATAAATGATAAAAAAACCAAAGATCATCAACCACTCACTTTCCTGTTTAATGAATGACTACCTGAGTACGGATCACAGCACACAACAAAAATATGTGACACGCGACTGAACCTCCACTCGATTCTCTGCGCTGATTGGCTATGTGATGATTCAACCAATCAGCGCAGAGCATTTACCAGCCTCCATGACGGATCACGTAATATTTCTGGTGCTGCACTGTACCCTGTTCACCATGTTGCTGTTTGAAACACATTGACAAAGATAAATATTATAAAATATCAACTGTGAGAAATGTATCAAGTGAGTGACTTGGTTATTTGTTCAGGTTTCACAAATGTTAAAGAAGTTAGGATGGGGCTTTGCGCAACAATCTCTTGTTCATAATAAAACTAAATAAAAATAAAAATAAAAATATAATTAAGGGACGGGCGCTAATTCTATCCGTTCACTAACCATATCGTTGAAATAGAAGTAAAGGTTTCAAAAATTGTTGAAATGGTGTTTCGACCAGATATGAAGACACCGATTTAGAAGAAGGGTCTTGAGGTCTCATCAGTTAAGCAAGACCGAAAAAAAGAGAAAGAAACAAAAAAGGGGAAAAAAATTATTATTATTTTGATGATATGATCGCATTTGTAACTCAGTGCAAGTATATGAAGTTAACTCAAACCTTTTGCGTACGCCTTTGGATGTTTTTATGGTATGCAATTTTTTTCATGAAAATGTGATGCAGTTGGTCGTTAACGTAAATACATGACTAACAAACCGGGAATTTATTTGTATAAAATACTTGATAGAATAGTTATATTTCATGTATCTGATTATTTACTTGTTGTTTCTTTCAAGTTTTACATTTGGCGAGGGAGTCATCTATCATCGATGAAAAAGCGAGTTCTTTAATGATATAGCAAATGAAACGTGAACAACCTGATGGGCAAAACGAAGTAAATTAATTCTTGGTTGTAACCAATTGTACAGGGTGTCCCACGTAACTTGCAATATTCTGCGAGGCCGCCAAAACTTTTGTGGTTGAGCTATTTGAAAAATTAAAAAAACAAACAAAAGCCCATTTTATAAAGTTTTTTTCACCGCATACTAGAAGTTTATAGCTATCACGCAGATTGAGATATTTTCATTTCCCCAAAAGTAGTCATTTTTCGTTTTGAAATTTCAGTGGGCTCGGTGATCAACAGCACCGGTTGAAACCTATTTAAATGGCTTTATTTTGTCAAAAAGATTGAAAGCTGATCATTTCCCGTGTAATTAAATGTAAAAAGGTAGTTTTCTGATTCAAAATACGGTTTTAAGAATAAATCAGTAATATGTTTTGTTTGTGATTTTTTTGTCTTTTGATGACTCCTGCGGGGTTTCGAACGATTATTCAACGTATAAATATGTCCCATGGTGATTTAAAAAAATATATTTATTAATAATGATCACACACACTTATTTTCAGACTTATATCAACTTTTCACTGAAATACTGTGTTTCTAGAACAATTTTTAGAGCCCTCGATAATACTTCAAAAACCTAAAATGACTACTTCTGGAAAAGTAGCCATAACTCGTGAACTGTTAGTACAATGAACCTCTGGTGGGTGGCAAACAAAACTTTACAAACTGGACTATCATTTGCTTCTTTAATTTTCAAAATAGCTCCACCACAAAATTTTTTGTGGCCTCGCAGAATATTGCAAGTTACGTGGGACACCCTATACTTATGTACATACAGGGTGGGGCAAAAAAAGTTTGCGCGTTTGAGCAGTTATTAAGAAAGTTGTATACAAGCTGTGAGATTGCGGTTTAGTGCATTCGATTGGGCATATGTTTGTCTACAAAATGATGTCATATGACTAGGTTTAGAAGTTCACCGCAGCAGCGGCATAAGTTTATTTAAATGCGCGCCCAACGGATCACGCAAACGTGACCTGAGTGAGATCATGTTTGTGTGCTCTGTTTTGCTTGCTGCTTGCACGTTCTTCGGTTTGAGTAAATTTATTGACTTTTTAATAATGAAGAAGCAACGTTTTTTGCCCATCCGCTCCGCTTTAAACTATCTTTTGTAACCGAAAGACCGTTCTAATGAATTCAAGCCGCCATGGTTGCTTTCTGTAGTTTGTAACCATGAACTTGACTTGACAACAGTTTCGAGCGTTATTAACAATACGTATCACTTTCGAGTTTGAAAATGTTTAGTTTCATATATAATGGTTATGTTTTAGGCCTCATATGCAGTTCTTTCAGTTATTAATCATGTTTTTAACACAAATTAAACGCAATTTGTTGCGAAATTTTAGATTTTTCTCAAATTGATTTGTAAAATCAGAAAAAAGTTGAATGAAACCTACAGGGTGGTCCAAAAAAATGACAACACTTTGAAGCTGAATAACTCTCGGCACAGAGATCAGATTTGATTGAAAGTTTCAGGTATTATCATCAACATACTAACTTAAAAAGATATATAAAACCAAGTCGATCGGACAATCACAGCGGCCACCACGCATTAATGTTTGCAGAAATGCGCATGGGTCAAAAACCGCCTAATCTTGCATGCATATTCAAGGGATGATATGCACATAATAAATGAAACATCAGCTTTTTCTAGCCATTAGTAAAAACTCCACGTTTAATGAACTTTTATCGTTGGGTTTTAAGCATTCTGTTCAATTGGTTTTTATTTTTTCGTTTTAAATTAGCTAACTAAGCTTTTTCAATTTCAGAAGAAGATACACGCAGTTTTCATCTCTGAAACAAGATTTTATTAAATGAAAAACAAATTCTGAAAATTGTAAACTAAAAATGCTTCAGAATGAGTAAAAAAGACTTTTGATTGATTACAGGCTAAAATAACTGAGTTTATTGTTTCACAAGTCACGGGTAAACCATGTCCTGAATGCTCATGTATGAATCGCTCGGTTTTTGACCCACACGCATTTTTGCAAAAATTAATGCGTGGTGGCCGCTGTGATTGTCCGATCACTTTGATTTTATATATTTTTCTAAGTTAGTATGTTGATGATAATACCTGAAACTTTCAATCAAATTTGATCTCTGTGCCGAGAGTTATTCAGTTTCAAAGTGTTGTCATTTTTTTGGACCACCCTGTAAGTCACACATTATTTTGTAGGCAAAAACATACTTATTCGAATGCGCTATACCGCTGCCACACAGCTTTTCTACAACTTTTACAGTAACTCCTCAAACGCGCAAACTTTTTTTTGGCAGACCCTGTATGTATTGTGCATACAGTATGTACGTGACTAAATGTTCAAACATCCTTATTTAAAAACAGGGTTCTTTATTCAGTCAGTTAATCATTCAATCAGTCAAGCAGTAATGGTAACGAGATATTTCAAGTCAATTGAGATTTTGAGTTTTTTGAACCACCATATGAGTTTTTAGTACTTACAGTTTGTTTTGAGAAACGACGATGGCCAATGAACGTATAAAAACATAATTTATTTATTGAATCTATCAGTTATCTTGACAAAGATACAACAAGCAACAAGTTTTCTTTTCGTTCTGCCCTTACTGGTTTTTGAAAAGTGATTATAAAACATTTGACGGTCGAAATACTGTTTGGCATCCTGACAGCATGCATGACAGTGCTGCAATAGTTATGTAGTTTCGGAATCGAATGTGCTTCGTCAATAAAAACATGTGGAAACTTTTAAGTATAGCCGCAAACAAAACTGAAACCCTGGAAAGCGCTGGTTGGTTCTGAGTGTGGGTTCAACCAAACACCGTTAAACTTTGAGTCACGTTTCACAACATTTTTATAGCACCATTACATGCTAAACATGTTACTGTATGAGTCTCATGGTGAACGATAAACCGTAATAATCAGTGAAAAAACATCAAGCATTTCCACTTTACCCGTCAGTTTGTTCACGTTTCACTAACCCTATGGGTGGGAATTGAAATTAAAATATTACCGGGAGTTTACAAATAAATAACCTCATAAGCACACAGTGTATGATCAAAATGAGCGAAAAATAATTTAGTGAAATTTTCGATAAAAAAGTGACGCGCATAGGCGAGCAGGAACTCAATACTTTTTGTAAATATTTAAATCACAACCCCCCCCCCCCTCTCCGGGCCGAATGCATAAATCCGCAGTTCGTTCATGTTTCACAGACCATGTATATAAAATCAGAAAACTTATCTTGACTGTTGGTTAAGTAGCAAACGCCAAAAAATGAAATGCTAATATAATTCAAAACAACCCAGAACGTTCAGCGTAGTAATGTCTCGGTTTCCACTATCATTAAAACTAACTAGATCGCACTGATTTACAATACGCAATACAGACCTGCCAGAGTTTCTTTTCAATTAAAAAGTTGAATCATCCTGGTGGCAGTAGTTGATGCTTGGTGGAACTTAAAAGTCGTACAATACAATATTGACTGACTGACTGACTGACTGACTGACTGACAGATTGATTGACTGACTGACTGACCGACTGACTGACTGACTAAGTGACTGACTGACTGACTGACTGACTGACTGACTGACTGACTGACTGACTGATTGATTGACTGACTGACTGACTTACTGAGACTGACTAATCTATTGAGACTGACTGACTGACTGACTGACTGACTGACTGACTGACTGGACTGACTGACTGACTGACTGACTGACTATGACTCGTAACGAGTATGAATTGACTTTGCATTCTCTTTTGATCATAAATTTGATTTTTCAAAGATTGGATTAAGTTTAAAGGATTCCTGTCACAGATCTCAACTTCTGAACGTATGTTCTGTGAAACGTGAACCAAAAGCAGTTTAAACAAACATAAATCCCATAAAGTCTGGTCAGAATTTCCCGTTACTCTGAAATTTTTACCGTAATCCTTTCGGCGTGCATTCAAACTGAAACGAAATTTTCAGCAGATCACACTACATCAGAGACAACATGCTAATAAAATAGCCCAACTTATTAATCGTATAGTAATGGGTTTTCTGAAAAAAAAACTAGTAACAAGATACCCTGATTAAGCTATAGACGAATAAAATAATAAATCTCGTTTTGGTGGTCCGTTTTGTGTGGCTAACAACGCTTAATGACATAAGGATACGTTTTGTTTGTGGTTTGTAGATGTCACAACAATTGATGCATCGAATGCTGGACGAGGGAAGATTACATATCTAGATGCACGATGAACAAAAGACAGACAATAAATGTCATTGATTGATAAAGACGTAAACATTCTCCTGAATGCGAACAGCATTACAGAACGAAAAAGCTGTGACACGCAGTCAATTATCTACGCTGATTGGTTATTGGATGGATTCAACCAATCAACGTAGAGCGTTCTTGAACCGCAATGACGCTTCACATACTACATATTTTTGTGCAGCCCGGTAGCACGTTTCTTATTTTACAGTCTGTGGTGAACATCCGAAGATGAACCGTATGCAAAGACAGGCTGTGGAACATGTGGAAAGCATAAGCTCTCAATCAGTTTGTTCACGTTTCACAGATCATACGGGTAATGAAACAATTACTCGTATGTTGCTTCATGATGTCCCTTATCGAAGTTAAAATATAAAAATAAACAATACAATGTGAAAAGATAACGTACTCAAAGGTCATTCTCAGCAGTCAGTCAGTCAGTCTGTCAGTAATTCAGTCAGTCAGTCAGTCGGTCAGCCAGTCAGTCAGTTAGTCAGTCAGTCAGATAGTCAATCGTGTCAACAATTACAAACCATCGTCTGTTCATTCACGTTTCGTAGAGCTTACAGTCAAAAACCTTCTAATTGTTATCATTGTTCTTCTCGCACCTTTCTTTTTTATTATACGAACAAGCAAAAGCAAAATAATCAATAATTAAAGTGTGTAATACTCTTACAACAATATGAAGAAAAAAAACTTAGTTGAAAACATTTGTGCAAACGAACCTGTTTAGCTGTCATGCCAATAGTAGACAGATTGGAACTACCTAAAACTCACGTCTACTTTGACGGGGGTTAAAAATGAAAAGGGATTGGAATTGATATTTCCACACGGAACTGAATAAAAAAATTATAACGCAGTTACAGCAAAAGACAAAAGTATGTGTCTGAAACCGCGGTCGCCCGGAGACAAGCTGCGCGCAAATACAGTAGAATAGTTCACGTTTCACGGACAGAAAGTGTACTGAAAAATTATATTGTTTCGCTGGTTTGTGCTGAATTCTACTCAGAGCTACTCTACTAAATCAGAGCTAATCTACTATAAATAATAAAGAAATATCATGAAAAGAAAATTTGGGATGAAAAGAAGTAAGGCCAGTTCAGATTTGTTTTCCTACTCGCAAGAAGCTTCTCGCATGTCGGATATTTTTCAGCACGTAATAACATTTTAGGAAAAGTTTCACTGTGGAGCACAGTAATCGACAGCTCACTCAGTCAATCAGTCAGCCAGTCAGTCAGACAGTAAGAAGTCAATTTTGGTTCATAACTAGGTGAACAGGTAAAAAAAGGCTAAAAATTCAAAAAATGCCACTTCATGTACTTTAAGTGCATTCAGAATTCATCATGCTATCGGGAATCCAACATTCTACTCTGCGCTGATTGGTTATATCGTTGTGCTGCACTGTAACACGATCACCATGTTACTGTTTCAGTAATACTGTATTGACCAGAATAAAACCATTTAACAAACGAGAAAATGGAAAATGGATCAACCATTTCACGCGCGCCAATACGTAGCATTAACAAACAATTTGTTCACGTTTCAAAAGTCTAATCAATAAGGTGAACACTGAACTTCGATGATTTAGCCCAGCCCATGATATCTCTAGTTTACAGCATCTGTAATTTTTTTTATTGAAGCTAGTGAATTCCCTATTTATTTTATCATTATTATCGCATGGATTGCAGACTGTAAAACCGA
Organism: Daptonema setosum; assembly: GCA_964036265.1. Taxonomy (NCBI): domain Eukaryota; kingdom Metazoa; phylum Nematoda; class Chromadorea; order Monhysterida; family Xyalidae; genus Daptonema; species Daptonema setosum. The sequence continues at coordinate 464,582 of OZ038448.1, forward strand.
TTGACTGACTGAATGACTGATTGACTGACTGGCTCTTTGACTGAGTAACTGAGTGACTGATTGACTGACTGACTGAATGACTGACTGACCGATTGACTGACTGACTGAATGACTGACAGACGAAGTGACTGACTGATTGAGTGAGTGATTGACTGACTGACTGAATGACTGACTGAATGACTGACTGACTGAATGACTGACTGACTGACTGAGTGACTGATTGACTGATTGACTGACTGACTGAATAACTGACTGATTGAGTGACTGATTGACTGATTGACTGACTGACTGACTGACTGAAAGACTGACTACTTGATAAAAATGAATTGCATGGTATAGAATTTCAACTTGGAAGCTGCGTTATGTACACATGTTTGTAGTTATGTGAAATCCTCACTGTGTCATGTGTCTGGGCTCATATGTATGTATGTGATTGTGTAACTTGTTTCGGACATGATAATATTCCGTTGACTGACTGTCAGAATAACTGACTGACAAACTTACCCACTGACTGAATGCCCGATGTTTGATAAATACTGAATAGTTTAGAAAAATTTAAGGACTCTGTTTTTCTTCCAAGTGCCATTTTTATTAGGACACATCCCGTTGAGGCAAAATAGATCCTTCGATTATCGAAAAAAGAAATAGTTTTGGAAAACGACAAATACGTACATAATTCCGCGCAACGCGGGCGTGCAACTATATTTCTTCACGTTTCATGAAACAATCAATATAGACTAAATTTGTAATTTTTCAATGTTCAACTGCCACACACAACAACTACAAATCTATAACAGCATCAGTTGAACCCACCACCGTAATGCGGAGGTCAGTGAGTTGGTCAGTCGATCAATCAGTCAGTCAATCAATCAGTCAGTCACTTAGTTATTTCATTTGTCTGTCGGCCAATTGTGTTTGCGAAAGTCTTACTTTTTCACATCATTGCTTGCATTGCTACTTTTGATATTTTAGCGGTGAAAGAGGTTGACGATTAAGTGCCTCACCTCCCGCTTCATAAGCGTAGGGCCTGTGAAACGTGAACAAACTTGAGCATTTATAGTGTTGTTAATTTTCTTACGAATGACCATCAGAGTAGTTGGCGCGTAGAAAGGTTTACATAGTACGTTATAAGTAACAGTAGCTAGGAACGGTACATAATTACACTTTTCTATGTCTACTGTTTTTTATACATTTCTGTTGTTGTCTGATCAAACTTTAGTGTTTACATTGGTCTGCAAATACGTTATCTGTTTTTTTTTATATTTCACCTGTGAAACGTGAACCTGTCTATTGTTGATGCAAGCTTTAAGTACAGTTACCCAATACTCCATAGGGAGATGACTGACTGTTTTGCTATCGAATAGATACATGCAACCGAGATGAAA
>OZ038448.1:468466-490966 GCA_964036265.1 Daptonema setosum
CCAGGAATTGTCTACAAATCAGCGCAGAAATTTTCAAAATCGGTCCATTCTATCAAAAATTAAAGCAAATTCTCATTGAAACTTTTAAGTGGGACACCCTGTAGTTGATACTGTTTATAGCCTCAGCAATCGATTAGGAAACTACAAAAGATGTCCGTTTCTCTCGGATTGTTTCAGTTTCGGTGGATATCAGTCCGAGTCGACTTATGCACACTTTTTGTACAACATAATATGCTTGGAGAATTAACAACTGAACTGAACAATTAGTGATACGAATTGTACAAATAAAATGTGTACATAACCTCCTCTGCCTCTGAAACGTGAAAGATTTCCGTTGTTCAATGTCATTATGATGAATCCTTCTTATAAACCCAATTAATCGAGTAAAAGACAAACCGTTGGAAATATATTACGCCTTTTATCCAACCTTTTATGCAACCCTAATATCATTGGTCACGTTTCACAAACTTTAGGAAGGAGTAACGGAAATTTGTTAAGTGCTTATTGTGATGTCCTTTGTTCAAAAAATTATATTAATGCAACAAAAATACATAATATAACCAATTTAATTTTATTCCGAACCATGTGCAAATAAAAAAACTTCGTTAAGTTTTGGTTCAATATATTTCGATCCATTTGCGATTATAAATGAGCTGAAGGGCTTTCCGTGTTCAGTCAGTATACAATTACCTCGTCTCACTCTCATGACAACAGTGAGCTTAACGGAAGGTAAAACTGCAAGCCGGCCACTTCAGTACAGGAAAAAGATGCTTATGACGCGTCAGTGCGACTCAAGTCAATGCTCTGCGCTGATTGGTTTTAGAACGGATCCAACCAAACCACTTTGTACCATTTAAAAAATCATAAAATAAAATGTTATGGACTGCAAAAATTCAGACTGTGAAAAAGATTGTATGACTGACTGACTGACTGATTGTATGACTGACTGATTCTCACCGACTGATTCCATGAAGGATTGTATGACTGACTGACTGAATGATTGTATGACTGACTGATTATTTTGGCTTTTAGGAATTTTGGTAGGGACCCACAGACGGTGAAAGATATCAAATTTTCAATCATTCAAAATAATATATTAGCCACGTGAAACGTGAACCGTGGGAGTTAACCGAAATTCTTCTACGATTGCAATGCTATTTTTAACTTTTTCTTTCCTTTATTATCCACTAATGGTGACAAAAATGTTTCATGAGTGACAACTTCATGCGCGACAACTTCATGACGAGCCGGATACGTTGTAGTGTACACGCGCGGAGAAGCCAATCCACCAAGGTGGAGGGGATTTTTTTTAAAGAGAATTTTTTTTCGTCAAAGATAGGTAACTATAATCTTTTCTTTCTTTTCTCATCTCCTAATGGCGGCAAAAATGTTTCATGAGTGCCAACTTCATGCGCTTTCATAGACGAGCCGGATACGTTGTTGTGGCGGCGATGAAAATGCTCTGCGTTGATTGGTTGTATTGTGGTTGAACCAATCAGCGCAGGGCGTACAGTAGCAACAGGGTCACGCAGCACCACTGCACTCGGGTCTCCCCCTCTCCCCTTTTCTACATACGAACTATCTATCCAGAGAACAACGAAGAACACTTGCCCAACTACGAACCGGTTTCGGTCGAAAAATTCAAGATACCTCTATCGCAAGCCTCAAATCCAATTTGCCCCCGCTGTACCGATATACTCTTTCGTATATCAAATCTTTAATTTACTTGAGAGGGTAGCTTGGAATCAGAAAAGTTGTTCTCCCACTTTCAATGGGTGTGTCCCGTGAAACGTGAACCGACAAAATTTAGGTAAGTAAGTGAGTGAGTGAGTGAGTAAGTGAGTGAGTGAGTGGGTGAGTGAGAGAGTGATTGAGTGATTGAGTGAGTGAGTGAGTGAGTGAGTGAGTGAGATTGAGATTTGAGACATACACATTTCAAGTTGTAAGCTTACGATTTTTTCATGAGGTTTACACATTTTATTTTATGTTACTTTTTTCTTGTGATCGCGCATAAACTGGTTTTTACGTTCTCAATTTTCGAAATATAACAGTTAACACATCTGAAAATACAAAACTTCAAATTCGTATTGCCTGTAAGAGCAAACTGTAGGCGAAACACTTTGATTTCATCATTATCGAGTATTTAGAACAGTTTTTTTTCGAGTAAGAATGTAGAGAAAAAATTGCGCTATTTCAAATGTAAAAGGTGGTATATTTATCTTAAGAAATCCGGTTTGAATTTTTATGATTGCGTACCTAATGTGTGTGGTCGAGCTGACAGTTTGTTCACGTTTCACGTACCGAATCAGTCGAAAGCAGTTGCTAAATTGCCAGTTTGGCAACAGTGGTACAAAATCACATAATCTATTGATAAAATGAATAAGCAAAACAAACAATGAACATTAAACAAACGCGATTACATACGTACTCTCTTGAATACAAACCGGCAAAAAAGATTTTTATCAGTATCATAGCCGTAATTATTTACTTCCAGTGGTTGACTGCGGAAATGGAAATTCTTAGAGTAACGTAACAAATCCAGTATTCATTATAATGATTAGTATCAACAGACTCTTCATATTCAATCAAGATATCAATAAAAAACTTACTCGCAAAATTCACTCACATTTTTTACTTTGACTTCTCTATTACCTGAAGTCATAATGCACACTAATAACATATCAGAATGGTGTTTTCGTAGTGGCCGGAGAGTTGAATAAACTGACGGGCAATGGCAGAAACCCCAGAGCAATGCGTCAGGATCTGTTTCTCAAGTCAAGTTTTGAACTAATGACCGCCGGTTTTTTAGGCCGGCGTCCTACGCACTAGACTGGACATGGTTCCATCGTTAGACGGACAAACGCTGCAGTGACTCGCAACACATTGCAGCTCAGTTTGTTCATGTTTCATCAGTCGAGTGAATTACGAACACAATGTTTTCTGGAATATAATCGTTAAAATACAACTGAAAAAAAAGAAATCAGATGAAAATAAAACAAAACCCACTTCTGTAATTATTTTGTAGATGCAGTCTGAATTTTTTTTTCGGTTTTATATTTTTCTAGTTACACACCCGTATTCGGTCAGTCGATGAGTTGACCTCCAAAAATAGTTTATTCTTTAAAGAATGTGGATACGCAGTTTTATCAACTATAGTTGTTCACCATTCTGCCACAAACTCTACTTTTCGAAAATGCTAAAATGTGAGAATTTCACGTCTCCATTCCTCGCTCGTCCGCTGGGAAGTTCAGGCAATCAGTCTATCAGACCATTGACTTACTCAGACTATCCCGCAGCTCCCATTTATTAATGCTCTTCCAGTAACAAAAACTAATAACAAATGAGTAATTAAGTTAACAGAAATTTCGTGTATCGTTTAAAAACCATAAAAACCTAATCTAGTTGACAAATCCACAACAAGGGTTTTAGAAGATTATTGGATCATTGAGTGTTGCGGTTTTTTGATAGCTATGGCGAACGAGTGGGTAACATTTAATTTTCTTTTACTTCATTTCTCACTTGATTTGTGAAACGTGAACAAGTTGGTTGATACCGTAATCGGCAGTGATTCATTTGAACGGTTATCTGTATTTTATTTCTTGTATTATCGAAGATCGTTGTGAAGATAAAAAGGTTTTATTTATCATGGACATACATACTATACTGTACGTTCAAGAAGATAAGGTTGATTACACATTTCCCAGAACAAACACAGTTTACAACAAAACAATACTAGTACGTTTCTCAATGGAATACGACAAATCGTGGAATATTGGACTTTAAAACCGGGAGTGCCTTAACACGATGAGATTTTTTGAAAGGCAGTGGCTTCGCGATTTCACGTGGAAGACAACCGAGACTAATCGATATGATCTCTTCGTTTAATTGCTTTTTGTACAAGCGCTTTTCTGGAGTTTACATCGGTTGGGTGTTTTTCGGTAAGCATCAAAACTAAACTCGATCTGATTACCAACAAGAATCTGAAACGTGAAAAAACTGGCTGATGCTGTTCCAAAAAAAGCGTCGCTATTTAATCATTTCAATGTTCGTTTCTTAACTTATTTCAATCTATGCTGATGCAATTCGTAGTATTTTAATTGCAAACGAACGAGGAAACGAACATCGCATCGAACACTTTTACTGGGAACGGTGATCGACAAAACGATTTTTATTCCTGTACGATATCAAACATTCTTATTTGGTATGTACTTCTTACATATGTTCTCATTTTCAGTAATTACATCACTACATTTAATTATTCAGTTTCTCTCTTGTTAATTACATCAGTGTAACGTGAATATAATTATATACGAGTCAATACATTAAAATCTGGAAATGAAACATCGAAATGTGTACATAATTGGAACAGTTTCTATTGGAATTCGTTTTTCTGCAAATAATAGGCCATGAATCTTTCAATAAAATACTGAATTCTCGGAAAATAACTTCAAACTCTAAAAAGCATTTTCGAATTCAGACTTCTTATCAGCTAATTATCATTCTATAATTTTTTGTGAATAACATATGAGAACTGCGAGCACTATATGTATGGAATCTGCACATATTCCATCCTGTCAGTGAAACGTGAGCCAACAAGCTTAAAAGACGACGTAGAAATCCCAGAAATCGACAGATAATCTGAGGAAAAAATGTGAAATTACAGGAGGAACATACATGACGCGTGGTTACGGCTATTTATTGTTCTGCGCTGATTGGTTGGGTTCGCCAAATAACCAATCAGCACAGAGTATTTATTTCAGCCGCAGTCACGCGTCGCGGGCCACGAGTTTTTAATTTTTGTTCTGTGCTCTTTCTCTCATTCAGGGTGATTATTTACGGAAATTACAAGTTGGTGGTTGATAACCTTTGGATTTGAATTAGAATATTGTTTATCACGTTATTTGATAAGTCAGCAGGGTGAGGTCACATCTATCCAAAAATTTGTTGCTTCCTTTCCATAAAGTTTGTGAAACGTGAGCCATTTCTGTTTTTTTTTGTTTCTCGTACGCGGCAGGATCGTGTCATCAGTCATCAGTTACTGAATCCGAATCCTCGATGCCATCCAAATCATTATTTCGAAATCTATGAACAAATAGTAATGCAAAGGAAATCTGCACTGAGTTCTCTTCACTGCAACTTCTCCTTTGCCGAAGCCAACAAGAAGGCTTACTAATACCAAGGCGAACCAACCAGCACTTTCCAGGGTTTCTTGCTCCGACCGTTATTTTATACTCACTTTGAAACCAAATCCACGTTCAATTTGTAGCACACCTGTCCCAGCTGCGGGTTTTTAGCCACAGTCCGGGGGGTTAGACTGTGGCTAAAAAAACGGACTGTGCTTAAATGGTACTGTGGCTAAAAAAGAATCGGAATGTGCCTAAAAGCACTCACGTCCACAGTCTACCCCCCCCCCCGGACTGTGGCTAAAAACCCACAGCTGGGACAGGTGTGATTTGTAGACAGTTCAGGTTTTTATCTTTTTCGCTCGTGAAAAACATCGGTTCGAACCGAACGAGAAGAGGTGGTTGTCGGTGTTTTTCATCGCTCACGTTTCAGATTTATGGTGCGACCTTTTTGGATAAAATCCATCAGTTTCATTCGGCAAATGATCACCAGCGAAAAATTTTTTAAATTGAAATATAATATCAGAATCGATTTTTTTGGTTAATTCTGAGCTTGGTTCAGCATCAAAATCGAATCACACGGAGGAAATTCGTTCGTAACTGGCCGTCAAAAAGTGTTACGAAACTTTTGGCCATCCCTGTATTACCGTGTAACACGTTACGCAGTGAATAAATAAACTAGTAGTTCACGGTTAAAGGAAGTGAAAATACAAAACAGTACCTTTAATACCTTTGTTGAGCCCTTCATAAAAACCACAGATCAAGCATACACAGCAACTTGAGACTTTTCCTTTTGTTCATGTTTCATGAAAGCTACATAAGCAAATCGAACACGGTGATTCTAATATTTCAATTGCAAACGCAAAAAACAAGCTAAAAACAACAACATTGAACAGTCATTTACATATAAGTCATAAAACACTTTATGGATATCAGTTTTAAAAAATATATGTTTTGGACAGCTAATTATATTACTAATTTGCTATTATTAACAATTCCCAATAGAAACCACCCTGTATTATTGAGGTACCCATTTTAGCTTACGTGTAACCTACATAGCATTTGATCAATACTTAGTTCCAATAGAATGAAGTGATCTATCAAAAATTAAACAAACTCTCTCTGAACACCTGGATTAGACACCGGGTCTTTGAATACCGGAGGCTATTGATCGGGGACTAAAGCGACTGCCTGACTGACTGACTGACTGACTGACTGACTGACTGACTGACTGACTGACTGACTAACTGACTGACTGACTGACTGACTGACTGACTGACTGACTGACTGACTGACTGACTGACTGACTGACTGACTGACTGACTGACTGACTGACTGTCTGACTGACTGACTGACTGACTGATTGTCTGACTGACTGACTGACTGACTGACAGACTGACTGACTGACTGACTGACTGACGGACTGACTGATTGACTGACTGACTGATTGACTGACTGACTGACTGAATGATTGCATATGATAAAAACATCCTACAGTGTATTACCTTCCGAAATACAGTCTGATATTCGGGAGTTTTATGACTAATTGTGATGTTTTGCAATGATAGGAGTAAGAGGAATAGGAACTTCCACTGATCCCAATGCGAATGTCACTGCGTCCAGTTGTGCCTAAGCCGTAAAAAGAGGAGTGTTATTCTGATAATTGGTCTAGGAATCAAGGATTTCAACCACAACACACGTTTCAAAGAGATTGCAAGAATTATTCCCTGAAAGTGAGTCTTTATTCACGTTTCTGTTATTTAAGTTTGATATCCTTTATTAGTTCTGGGGTTGATTTATTCTGCAATTATCGAGATAATTACTGCTGTCATTAATGAAGAGTTCAGTTGATGAATACTACACTTGTTGTACTTGACCATTTTTTTCAATTTCAGTTTTACAATCAATTGATCATGCATTAACTGTAAGCTGAACACACTGACTGGTTTCAAAACATTTTCGATGTTGTTTCATTATTCATAGTTCAATATTCATATTCAATCTTCTCAATATCAGAAACTGACTGTAATTAGGAAGTTTACCTGTTAATCAAATGAGTATACTCTGATATGGAAACAATAATGCGTTTAATGAAGCATGAACTTCTCAATAAATAGGAAGAAAAATTATACCGTAGAAAAAAACAGACTGACTGTCTAATTACTGTACGTGGCCTTGGCTAAGGATTGTTATGGTCTGATTGGTTAACGAGCCATTCGAACCAATCAGCGTAGAGTAATAGTACAGGACATAAAGTTTTGTCAAACGACGATATAAATTGAGAATCCATATACCTTTTTAGTGAAAATATCCGAGTTTAACTCGAATCACCGATTGATTATGTCTGTCATACAATATACACTACCAAAGAAGAATAAATATGTACACAGCACAGTTTTCTAAAGACCAATTTTTTCACGTTTCATGCGCCAATTGGTTGGATACGAAAAGCGAATTAATTGATTGATGCCATTTATCCATCCGTTTGTAGAATATAAAGATTTCAAATCATTCTAAGATGTGTACCTGTAATCTCGCAGCCACTACTCAATACAGTGAATACAATGGTTCATAAATGTATTTATTAAGATTTTCCAAATATTTTTGTTTCAGATCATTATAGTCAACAATCATGCGCATTCTCTAAGTGGAAATGATTGACTGACATATAATTAGTCACAAATTAAAAAATATGTTCATTAAAAAAAAACGCAAAAATGAAATATTGAATGTTTTTATTTCATAATTCAGAGCTCAGATCAATCTTATAACCGTACATGCTAGAAAAGAGTTAAGGTAAAAGTGCACATGATCTCTGGGTCATTGAAACTTTACTATGATACTTACATATAGGGGTGGGGTTGCACACAAAGAAAAAAACAAGTAGGATAAAACTACCTACCGTTCACAGACAGCAATTGTTATTCATAACTTTCTTTGTGATTGTTTTCACGCACCAACTACACTGATGGGCATTCGTTTGAAAAAAGAACACGCGAATTGCTTACTTTCATTCACGTTTCACAGACCCTATAGAAATGAAATGAAAAATCTGGTTCTCGGTTCATTTACTTCCGCCAGTAAACAGCAAAAAATAGCAGCAACAATGCAATTAGGTCAAGAAAGTAGCACCTTTCGTTAACACAATACAGTACAGTTTGTCACAGGTTTGAACTATAAAGCGCAAGTTATGCAAAAAAGAGCTGACTGGCTGATAGAGGAGATGAAGAACTCACTGGTTGACTAACCTCAAACGATGATAAAAAAGTTAAACGCTCAATTTTTCGTCAATCTACTGGTTGATACACCTTTGTACTCATCTAAGTTTGAAATGTTAGTTCCAAGGCAGGCTTCGAATTTATGACCACCAGACTAGACAGGCGACATTAAAACTTATCAACCAGCCAAGTTCGTTCACGTTTCATGAGCTGAATGGATATTTAGCTAAAAATATGCCTAATGATTTTTGTTAGCGTATGTCTCTGTAAACAAACTGGAGAATAAAAACTAAAGAACATGTGAAACATTACTGAAAACTTTGGCAGCGGTTTTACAACTTTGCGGCGATGATTTATTTTATTCTCTTGTTCAGAAACTAAGATGAATTGGTAGAACTAAATCTGAGAATGGAACGGGTTAGGTTTATAAGTTGACTGACTGGTTGATCAACTGACTGATTGACAAAATGACTGACTAACAGACTGACACACTGAATAACTGACTGATTGACTAACTGACTAACTGACTGACTGACAAACAGAATAACTGACTGATTGAATAAATGACTGACTAACTGACTGACTAACTGACTGACTAACTGACTAACTGAATGACTGAATAACTGGCTGACTGGCTGATTGACTAAACGACTGAATATAAGACTGATGGTCTGAGGTCTGAATGACTGACTACATACGACCAGAGGATCATGTTTTGTTCACGTTTCATGGTTGTTATCCAAACGAAGCAGAACTTACTTCGAGTTCATCCTCCAAAAAGAAAGAGATTTTTTCAAAGAGGGAGGAGTTGGCACACTTCAGGTCATTTTATTTACATATTTGGGAACAAATTCTTCTTTTTTTAAGACGCCAAAGAGGGGGGAATTCCATTTTCCATCCTTCTCGTCCGCTAGTGCGTCAGTGACTGAAATGGAGTTGGATATAAATTTGAAGGTGCACCATTTTTCCGGTGATTACCTGGTATAGGGAATCGGTCATCTTTGCCACCGAGACAAGTTTGCCACTCTAAATCGAGACAAGTTTGCCACTTTTTAGGGGGTTTTCGGTGGCAAACTTGTCTCACCCAAAAAGTGGCAAACTTGTCTCGATATTTCACGAGACATGTTTGCCACTCAAAATTCAGGAAATGAGTGGCAAATCTGTCTCAGGATAAAAGTGGCAAACATGTCCCACATCGCGAACCAAGTTCCATGAGACAAGTTTGCCACTCTGACTACCGTAATCCAAGGCGGCATCCCTTTGTCAGTGAGTCATAATTATCATCCGATGAGATGACATGGAATATGTACGTTGACAACAGCACCTCATTTGAAGCTCAAATTGATAATCACAAAAATTGCAAATTTCAATAATTCTGACATTTTACATAAGGAACGCGATTTTCTTACTTATTCTTCCATACCGTGAGTAATTTAATTAATTTTTTCACCAGAGTGAGTGAGTGAGTGAGTAAGTGATTGAGTGAGTTAGTGAGATAGCGTATGAGTGAGTGAGTGAGTGAGTGAGTGAGTGAGTGAGTGAGTGAGTGAGTGAGTGAGTTAGTGAGTGAGTGAGTGAGTGAGTGAGTGAGTGAGTAAGTAAGTGAGTGAAAGAGTCAGTGAGTGAGTGAGTGAGTGGGTGAGTGTCTGAGTGACTGATGAGTGAGTGAGCAAGCAAGCAAGTGAGTGAGTGAGTGAGTGAGTGAGTGAGTGAGTGAGTGAGTGAGTGAGTGAGTGAGTGAGTGAGTGAGTGAGTGAGTGAGTGAGCAAGTGAGTGAGTGAGTGAGTGAGTGAGTGAGTGAGTCATTGAGTGAGTCATTGAGTGAGTGAATGAGTGAGTGAGTGACTGGGTGAGTGACTGGGTGAGTGAATGAGTGAGTGACTGAGTGAGTGGGTGAGTGATAACAGTGAGCGAGTGAGTGAGTGAGAGAATGACGGAGTGAGTTTCAAGAAGGTGGGTGAGTGAGTGTAAGAGTTATAAAGCATAATCACTCAGTAAGTGAGTATAAGAGTCATGGTACGGGAGAATAAGTGAGAAAATCGCGTTCCTCATGTTCGAATTAGTCTATCTACTTGAAAGAAGTATGTCTTCCGTACGTTAGTAAAAATCATCGGACAAACATTTTCAAGAATTCTTCTTGGTGTGCCACACTGGTCCGTTCGTTCACGTTTCACAGCTTTTTGATACAACTGAAGAACAAATTTGTCGATGCTCCGCTGTCTAAACCGTTTGAAAAAGAAAACAAAAAAATATTTGATTGCTATTAGATTCTAGACTAAAATTGAAAGACAATTTAATATAGATAAAAACGTTTTTTTCTGTTTGTTCCATTACTCACCACAGTCACGTTGACATTGAGCTGACTGACTTAATGCTTGAAGAACTGACTGACTGATTGAATGACTGCCTGAATGACTGCCTGACTAACTGACTGAATGACTGACTTACTACCTGACTGACTGACTGACTGACTGACTGACTGACTGCCTGACTGACTGACTGACTGACTGACTTACTGGCTGACTCACTGACGCACTGACTCACTGTTCACAGGAGGGATAAAGTCAACTTGTACATAAGTTTGTTGGCTCACGTTTCACTGACCGAATGCAGGCTGAGCAGATTAATTAAACGTATTACGCAGACGATGTTTGCTGATAGATATTTTTGAATTCAAATAGCGATTAATTGTCAAGACTGAAAAAAACATCGTGAGATGTTGTATAAAATGAAAACGACCAGTAAAAAAATCACGGTTTTCCGCTCAAATTGAACATAATAGCTACCTTTTATGTCAACAGAAACCGTTGTTCACTGTAATAAATGAAGTAACTCAACAAAAAAACTTCACGTTTCACAAACTGAATACATACTTAGTTGAATAAAAAAATTCTATTGATACATACTTTCCAATGTTCTTTGATCAAACAGAAAAAAAACTAAAAACCACGTATTTACAAATTCCTAAATGAGAACTTTAAATCAGAACGAAAAAAGAATATTTCGTTGTGGACACGTACGTTGTTTTACAGATTTCCTTTTATCTTTCCTTTTTTACTTTACATTCTGATTAAGTGAGAAGCCGTTGTTTCTAAACTTAAGTGCAGGCAATTACAAACACCACTTGTTTCGTGTTTCGGCCTCGCATTATTCAGCATCATCACCACGTTTCACACGCAGAGTAAGACATCTACGCTGAGTATTTAACGATGATGTTTCTCTTTCCAAACAACCCAATAAGTATTCACTTTATTACTACTAGTTGAATACCCGTTGCCAGCAACGTATGATCGAGTTTTATAGGAACCGAAGCTTCACGGGAAATCATGAGATGCATATACTAAACCCGTTGATTTATTCTTTTTTTCCTGTTTAGACAAAAATTGCATTCTGTGGCATTTACCCGACCTGTAAATTTTTTATATCATCCAATATCGGAAACTACATCAGTTGAAAAACTCCATTCGTCCCGTTAAAACGTCCGAAGATAATTTTTAACTGTGACCAGATCCGAAGATTAAAAGTGAAGATAAACTGAACCAACACAACCCTATCCAAAGATTAATTGGTTCAAATATGTATTTTTTGCTACCTCAGTATTTTTTGGATTCGTATCGGCGATTGAGCTGAAAATAATGAAGAAAAAAAACATATTTTTAGAGCCCGTTGTACTTGTGGCAAAGGCAAAAATATTTGATCTGTGATGAAATGGCTTGACACGACTTTTAATTTGATGTTTTCAATTAGCAATTATGTAACAGCTCAGACGGTTTATTATGTACGTTCAGCAGTACAGTAGATTTCCTGAAGTAGCACAAAGTACATTCAGTGTAATTAGTTTATTTGAACACCTTACTAAAAAACCCTAATAAAAATTCAATCATCTCGTTTAAGTAATTACTGTTTTGAAAAAAAAAATTCTACCCACCCGACGGATGAGCTAAACCTCCAAAGGTAGGGGAATTTTAACAAAGAGGGGGAATTGGCAGTTTTCAGGTCATTTTACCTACACCTTATCAACAGCAGGAACAAATTCTGCTTCTTGAAAACGTCAAAGAGGGGGAATTCCACTTTTTCCACCCCTTCTCGTCCGCTACTGATAAAGATCAATTGAACCAACCCAACGTGATCCAAAGATAATTCTCTCTGATACTGCTACCGAGAAGAATGTCCCTTTATTGCAAAGAAAACAAACGTCATCCATTGAGTTGTTAATTTAATTCATCGAAAATGAAACGTTTTTTATACCCGTTGCCGGCAACTGTGAAACAAGTTTTACAGAAACCATCCAGTTAAAGGAAATCAAGGGATAAAAATCTTAAACGTTGGTTATATCTTAGACCGACCCGACCCGTATAATATAAGTTATTTCATCAAATACTTGAAATAACAGTACTTCAGTTGAACAGTAAGGGAATTTTTCCTTCCATGCACAGCCACACAAACGTCTCAATTGAAACAAATGGGAGATAAATATTCGAACAAACATTAGATTGAATGATTCAATCATCAAAAATTATAGCAGCATCGTTATCCATCAAAATGTGTGAAAAAATAGGTAAAACCATAAAAATGAAGAGAATAAAGAATCGAACTTTTCAACTAACTCGGCGCGTTGAACGACTACGCTACGTAACCGTTGCTAAATAGAGGAATTTCTTACATTATAAAGCTCATACCGCTGCTGTCAAAATTAGTTTCACAGTTGACAGTAGTGTTAGGGCGCGTTCAGAGCCGTCTTGTGAGTTTCTCAAGAAATTTTTGGTAGCAGATGACCATTGGGAAACTTCCAAAATTAAATTATTCAGCCGTTCTATAAACTTTTTAAAAAATTCAAGGTAAATAATCGAATTTAGGGAACAACTTTCATGCAGGATGGAACTTCAATTATGAGTTTTCCGGTTGATCATCCGCGACTCAAATTTTACCAAGCATTTTGCCTGTTCATGCAGAACTGAAACCTTTGGACAAGCATACATACACGACCCAAAAATTTTCGTTGTCAAATTTATATATAGATAGATAGGCACACTAATATATTCTAATATCGAATGGATTTTACGTAATAGCTAGAGGGGTTGGGGGTAACTTTGGGACAAAGGCAGAAACCTCAGAGCAACGAGTGATTATCTGTGTGCCAGGTTTTGATCATTGGACCTGCGGATTGCGAGTCAGGCACCCTAACCACTGGACTAGACCAATGTTTGGTTCGTGACATGACATTAAGGTGGTCTTAAAAGTCCTGGTCAAAATATAAATTTATGAAATTATTAATATAATTTGTAAAAATATTTATGGTACTGTGCATTCTATTATCGAACCACCGCTGGCTTCCGGGTTTGAAATATTTGGTTTATACGCATTTTTGTTCTACACTGTAACACGTTCACCAGGTTTGAGTTTCATTTTCAACAATAAACAGGTTAAGACAAACTGTAGAAAATGTATCTGGCATTTCTAGCCAACGAATTATTGACCCGTCATTTTGTTCACGTTTCACTATTTCTATGAATAAAAGACAAAACTTTTATCCTGTGATTTTCCGATAGTTATTCGATGTTAATAAAACGTCTAAAAAACGTAAAAGTAAAGAGAAAATAAAACTTTTGAACGAAAACGCGTTCACCCTATTCGAACCAAGTGCTTAGCAATTATTTTATCAAAAAGCTGTCAGTCAGTCAATCACTGACTTGCTTTTCGTCGTTGCTCCTTTTGGCTTACTCACTCACTCTTTCACTCACTCACTCACTTATTCATTCACTTACTCATTCACTCACTCACTCACTCATTCACTCACTCACTCACTTATTCATTTACTTACTCATTCACTCACTCACTCACTTAATCACTCACTTACTCATTCACTCGCTCACTCATCCACTCCTTCACTCCTTCCATCACTACATACTTCTCAGTCAAATAGACAGTTATTGAGACAGGCGCAGCCAGTCAGTCGTCCAGTTATGTAAGAAGCCTCTTATGGTTGTCTAAAAACTCACCCAAAAAAAGCTCAGTCTCCTCATCCATTGAAAACGCTAAATAAAAAACTGAATCAGCTCACGTTTCACTAGTCAAATGAATTAGTTCTTGAGTTGTGATTCAGAGATACATCTTCAAATGAGGTAATGAAATAAAATGTCAATTATGTAATTAAGTTGCTGAATTATGTATGAACTTTGTACGGTAGAGAACAAAAATACGATGAACGCAACGCGTTGTTGCAGCTCGAATGCTCTGCGCTGATTGGCTATGAGGCGTATCCAACCAATCAGCGCAGATCATTTATTAACCACATCTTTTTGTGCTGCACTGTAAGTTCTTACCATGTTATTTTATCCCGAAGTCTCAACAACAAACAGTGAACAATATTTTTAAAGCCATTTCATGCAATACTTATATCACTGCTCACGGTTCACAAACTTTAAGAATGAGAAAAGTAAATTTTATGGTGCTCAATAGTATCAAAATGTAAAACTACATGTATGAGGAAACAAAAATAACACTGCGGAATTACTCACTCACTCACTCACTGACTCACTCACCAATCACTCACTCACTCTTTCATTTCCATAATCTCATCAGTCAAATAGACAGTTTCTTGATCTGACAGTCAATCTGTCAACCTAACAGCCAGTTATTCAGTCATTGAGTTAATACGCTTCTAATGCTCAAGATTTTCTAAACACTCACCTCTGAAAGGTTCGCAACTAAATTTAGTTTTCCTTTTTTCAAAAGAACTCACCTCTGAAAGGTTCGCAACTAAATTTAGTTTTCCTTTTTTCAAAAGAAAACGCTATACAAGAAACACGGATTACATGTATACGATGCAGCAACCAAAGAAAACCAGCTCTGAATCAGCTCACGTTTCACTAATCAAATCAATAATTTTCAGGGTTGTTTTCAACGGTGATTGGGCAGTAAGTCGACCAGTTAGTCAGTCAGTCCATCAATCGGTCAGTCTGGTTCACTTGATGGATGACCGCTTGACTGACTGACAGACTGACTGACTGACTGACTGACTGACTAACTGACTGGGTACATAACGGACTTCCTCACTGACTGACTGGATGAACAGTGCGGCTATTGAATACTCGGTGCTGGTTGGTTAAATGTGTACGAGAACCAATCAACGATGCGATGCGTCGTGTAACATATGTATTTCTCACCTGCGGAAATCTTTCTTATATGTTCTTGTTCAAACTTTTTATGAGTTATATGTGACTCCTGAATACGAGTTTTTGCATACGAGTTCGTGTAGTTTCACCCCGGGGAACTTTCACCACGCGATTTTAAGGTCTTTTCACCCCGCGGGAAAATGGGATTTTCGCGGGGTAAAAAGACACCGCTAAAATTTGAGTTTGACATCCCCGAGAGCGGTGTCTTTTCACCCCGCGTAGTTTACCTACCGTAACCCAATTTCTAGTCTATTGGTTGATCGACCAAGATATGTAGCATACCCATGGGCCATGATCAGTGAGTGAGTCAGTGGGTGAGTGTCAATTTCAAATTCGACAGTCATTTTATGCATCAAAGTGCAAAATAAACTTTTTTCGCAAACACACTCTAGAGCGGTGTCTTTTCACCCCGCCTTGTTAACCTACCGTAACCCAAACTCTAGTTTATTTGCAGAACGACCATAATACAGTATGTATGATACACATGACGTATCAGTGATTCAGTGAGTGAGTAACAATTTCAATTTCGACAGTCATTTTGTTCATTGAAAGACGAAATCAATTTTCTAACAAACTGTGAATATTATCTCGATTTGCATAAGATTAAATATCCAGACTAAACCGTACACTCTTATTACGATGGTGAAGTCAGATTTGGAGTGGTATTTACGCTGAATTTTTTTATCTTAGCGGTATATTTTTTTTATTCTTAGATAAATACTATGCATCTCATGCATCTAATATGCAACCTGTGAAACATGAGCAAATCGATTGGTTCACTACATGTAAAGAAACTCTAACTTTACTGACTAGTATTTATAAACGTTCATGTATGTATGAAATAGATTTAGATGAGGCAAAGTGTTCTGGTATTGACACTCTGTTCTTAATCTGTAATCTTTATATTATACGTCAAGTAAGAACATCAGAAATATAACTGTTCCTTTTTCTGCACTAACCTGTGTATGAAACGTGAACAGTTTTTTTTAACAATTAAGTATATTTTGCTTGCATACAAACAATTTATATATTGATAGCTGAATTGAAAAACCCATGATATTTTTTTCGCAGACGTTATTCTTCTCATACCAAATCTGCCCTTCTAGTCAGATAAGTCAGTCAGTCATTTAATCAGTCAGTCATACATTCAGTCAGTCAATCAGTCAGCCAGTCAGTCCGTCAGTCATTCAGTCAGTCAGTCAGTCAGTCAACCAGTCAGTCAGTCAGTCAGTCAGTCAGTCAGTCAGTCAGTCAGTCAGTCAGTCAGTCAGTCAGTCAGTCAGTCAGTCAGTCAGTCAGTCAGTCAGTCAGTCAGTCAGTCAGTCAGTCAGTCAGTCAGTCAGTCAGTCAGTCAGTCAGTCAGTCAGTCAGTCAGTCAGTCAGTCAGTCAGTCAGTCAGTCAGTCAGTCAGTCAGTCAGTCAGTCAGTCAGTCAGTCAGTCAGTCAGTCAGTCAGTCAGTCAGTCAGTCAGTCAGTCAGTCAGTCAGTCAGTCAGTCAGTCAGTCAGTCAGTCAGTCAGTCAGTCAGTCAGTCAGTCAGTCAGTCAGTCAGTCAGTCAGTCAGTCAGTCAGTCAGTCAGTCAGTCAGTCAGTCAGTCAGTCAGTCAGTCAGTCAGTCTGTCAGTCAGTCAGTCAGTCAGTCTGACTTATAACTAACTTACTGCCTAATTTATACAAAAAATGACTTATTCAATATCAACTAGATTTATTCAATATTAACTTCCACGTGACGATGTCCGTAATTGTTTTGGGTTGTCTTCACTTCCAACAGTGAACTGACTGAGCACATTGAGTGTTATTAATTTTGCTCATAATACATACTTTATGAGTCTCATACTCAATGCTAAACCATATGAAATACAAACATGAAGCCAAATGAAAAGCAAAGCATGTATCAAAATACTCACATTTTGTTTCACGTTTCATGGATGTTATGAATTTGAAGCAGAACTTTCTTTCGGTGCTGTTGTTCGTAAATCGCTCGTAACAATAAAAAGATAATAAAAAACGCTAATGCGTCGAACGGAATTTTTCGTTTATTCCTTGTACATTTATTTTTTCATAAAAAAATTACGCAACAAGACATTTTTAATTTGCTGTTTATCAACGTTCCAGTTGTAATGTAATATAAATCAAGCAATAATCGTATTATAGTAAAGACATTATATTATGTGAATATTTGTTTTCACTGTCATATAAACTCCACGTCATTTTGTGCTGCTCTTAACGGTGTTAACCTTATTAACCCGCAAAAACACCTATCCAAATTTTTTTCAAACAAAAACAAAATTCCTAGATGCGAAGTACAGGACCAATCAGCAACGAGCATTTTCTAGCTGCAACAACACGTCACGTGCCACATCATTATGTTCTGTAGTGTTACACGTTCATCATGTTACTGAATGGGTCTCAATGCCAAAGATAAATCCTATAAAATACTAACAGCGAGAAATGTATCACGTTAATCGCTCAGGAATTTTTTCATGTTTCACAGACCTTATCTGTAGGGAACAGAACATGGTTTGTTGCTCCGTGCTTCAATGCGCCGTACATCAACAATAATAGTAAGGTCGAACGCGAAATATACGGTTTTTTTATATTGGAATCCAACTTTCCGTTTTCGGTATCATTTTATGGTGATTCTATGAACTGATAATCCGATGGATTATTATCCAACTTAACGTTTTTATCAACGCACACTCAAACTAACAACTCATTAAAAGATGGAAATTCCGAAAAAAGCGTGTTAATGAAAGCCAAGATGTGAACCACCTTGTATGTAGTATTGGTGTGATTTTCTTGCTATTAATTGCTTATCTTCAAGGTGTAAAATAATTATAAAAAAACATGGTGGGGAGTTGTGTGTGTTTTCGTTTGCATGGGTAAGGGTAGGGCGGCGTGGGAAGGTAGTTGGACGTTTTTAGAAATGTTCAATTCTGCAATTTTTGTGGTTGTCGACTTGAACCTTAAGGTTCCCTTTGTGATGTTGTAAAATTACATTTCTAGAGCTTGAAAACTATGTATATAGCCGCGATGGTTTGAAGTCGAACTGTATTTGACTCTATCATATCAAAAATCTGATAATTTTTCTTGAATGCTGACCTGAAACATTAGCTTTTTGTTTACGACCATGAAATAATTCATGGTAAAGCTTGGACCAACCATGGTTTCTCATGGGCGAAGTATGGTCCATCTTGGCCAATCCTTGGACAGACTTTTGTTAATCCTAGTTGCATCATAATGTAAGAAAATAAGTTGATGGCCAACACGTACTAAGTTGTCAAGTTGTACAAATGTAAACAAATTCCTGAACGCTAACTTTAATACATAGAAAAAGAAGAGGCCTGTAACGCGTCAGTCAATTATTCATTCCTGTGCGCTGACTGGTTATGGGGCGATTCCAACATATCAGCTTAGAGCATTTAGTAACCGCAACGATGTTACTACCACATCTCTTGTATTCTAGTGGCTCATCATGCTACTTTCACACGATTGCCAATGATAAACCGCACGAAATACAAGCAATGAAAAATATTATTAAATTCCCCTGCAACACGTGATTTGCCAGTCGGTTTCTTCATGTTTCAGAGACCCTATTAAGGCAAAAATGACCGTGATTTTTTGCTGAACGGCTTGCACCAAAAGCGAAAATAAAACTTAAAAAGAGAAAGTAAAACGATAAAACGCAATAAAATTATCCCCAATGTCAATCTATTTTAAAATTAACTAAGTGAAAACCAAATTCAGTTTCTCAATAATCTAAGAATGCTCTTTTATGTCAAGTCATAGGTTTTGAAAATATTTTTATATATTGCTACTGTATGGTCATTCAGATCTTCTTGTTGCTCGGTAAGGTACGTGTTCAAATTTTCGTGAACACATCTCTTTTCACTCGAAGTTTGCGCTTAACTCATTGTATAAGTGCGTCATATGAGTCCAATGGGATTGCATGATTCCAAAAGTTTTATAGTATTATAATTATTTATTATTTGAATTTGAATGTTGAAATTTCTATAAATTCAGTTATGGCTATTTATGTAATAATTGTTATATTTTCGTTACAACTTTTACTGTTGAATGTACAGCATAACCATGAAGAAGTCTGCTCACAGCCTGTTTGCTCTGTGAAACGTGAACAAATTGACAGACAATAAACGCGCTGGGAATGGGAATGCTCAGCATACGCATTTTTCAAATGTACGGAAACGTTATACAAAAAACGAATTGCATAAAAAATTTGTTTTCTTCTGATCCTTCAGAGGAGAATGCCCTATTAATTTGCTTTGTATTGTAATGAATTCAGTGTGGAATGAGAACTGGTGTGAAAAAATCTGCAACGATGCGAGCAAAATATGTTATTCGTATGATCGCTGTAATGAAGGAGTCGCAATAAAAACGCCTTTACACAACATTCAAGTGGACTGAGTTTGTTCCCTACGATGTAGGTAAAATGGCCTGAAAACTGCCTGTTCCTCCCTCTTCGACCATATTCCCCTCCCTTTGATGGATCAGGCCATCCGCTAGTGCTATACATGTAAAAATGGTATCAACATTCCAATTGATTTATTCAAATCAAGTTAAAAAGTTACGGAAGTTGAGTTGGGAAAATTATAACCCAAAATTCCAACCATAAATGTTCACTTCCATGCGGTGCGAAATGTATAAAGAACGGTTTAACTGTTCACGTTTCAAAAGTTCTATCAGATATGTACGGATTTTCTATATGGGTTGACTTTGTGTGCTACATCTTAAAAATCTTTTACGGAGAAAAAATACCGTGTCTCAGTAATTTCAGACATAGAGAAGTACTTCAACGCACACTGAACTGGTTACCAAAAAGCAGAGTGTAAAGCCAACACACACATTCTGCCGCCAAAACCGTGTGCAAAACTTTTCACTTATGAAACATTAGAGGATTAAAGGAACATTTTGTCACACACGCATTAGAATGCTGGTTATAAAAATTTGTGTTGTGAGCTGTCCGTGTGCCTGATGTTTCACTAGTGAATTGCGTGGCGGGCAGCTTTGCAGGCAGAACTCGTGGTGGAGCTCTAATTATCCAATCTGGAGAGCACTTTCTACTCTGAAATAAATGATAGAATAAGAACTGCAAAAATACGAAAAATGTCTACGAATGTAATTGTTCGTCGCACTAATGTACGAAATACACTGCATGACAGTCTTGCTCAGGTCCAAAAATAGCAGGATTTCACGTTTCACAAGTCGTATCAATGTTAAGCGGAAACAGAAATGTTCGATGCTCTTTCATGAACCTCTTTCAAACATTTATGTCAATTATACATAGATGACCATAAAAAGTCATGCAAAAAAATCTCAGTGCATAAGAAAATAATCGTTTTAGTTTTATTTACGCTGTTTCAATATAAGAATTGAAACGATATCTGAGTAAAGACTTAAAAAACGTTCATAATGTTATTGACTTCGCTCGTTAACGCGGAACTGACTGATTGCTGGAAGGATGAAATGCTGAATAGGTTGCCCTAAAGGGTAATATTAATACAAACGGTATAGGTGCTATCTACCAGACAGGTTCAACTTATTCATATGAAAATCATGTTTTAAAATTGACTGGGAGAATCCATTTGACACGCGCGACAGTAGTCAAGTTTGTTCACGTTTCACAGCCCAATCAGTGTTGATGAAAACGTTCATTATTGTAATCCTTTGTTGTATACCATCGAATAACATTTAAAGATCAAATTAAAAATATAATAACAGTTAAATGATTTAAATTTTTTCAATATTTTATTATTGGGAAATCATGGACATTTTCAGGCACAAACAATGTTTCATGAGCTGTGAGATCAACAAATACTTACTTGACTGCTGGAATTGTTTTACATTTGTGGGGTGCGTGGTGACGGTGATGGTTGAGTTGGGTTGGGTGTGCGTTTTAGGATAAATGTCCTTGCTTGAAAAACAAAAAAATAAACAAAAACAGACCCATTTTATGTCAATCCATGTTGTACACCACTTTTAAGTGTCGAATATTGATAGAACCCTTTGTAATTAGATGAATACATTTCTCACAATATGAGAACTCCGATTCACTGACTGACAAACAAACTGAATCGCTGACTTAAAAAACAAAGCAAAATAATTTTTTTCTCGTGATTTTTTTCAATATCTGAATTTTTGCCAAGGTTCGGGAACTATCTTACAGTTTCTTATCAATATACATACATCACATCATTCTTATCAATACTAATGATTTTTGGAACATGAACAATATGACTGACGACGCGCGAAAACCCGATCAATTGTCTACCGTTCGTTCAGGTTCAGTTCTCTTTATGAAATATAATAATTTTTTGCATGTTTTAGCCTGAAACAAACGCAACTTATGTTAACGGTATTGATAGTGTCTGTGAAACATGAGTAAATTGAAGGGCAAGAACGTTGGGCAACAGGGCGTCTGCGGTGAGAAAGGCCATATTTCCTGTTATTTTTTATTTTGACACACTGAAAAAGAGTGATTAAGAAAATGGTGTATGAAATGTGTATATAAAAATGATAGTTTACATTCATTTCTTTTTTAATATGGCTGCTATGAACTTTCGCATGAAGAAAACAATTTAGATCATATTTTTTCACAAATCTATTGGAGAATTAACACAAATTTTAGTTACACCGAAACTACGGCTGCTTTTATAAAAAAACTGGCTTATGTACAGTACATATAACACAAACAAATACAATCCACAGTCAAATTTACTTTGAACGTGCATGAAAAACACTCTTTAACTCTTTTTAATCAGTTACTTCAGCACACTTGAATTGTGATCAATCAGCAGTAAAGTAATAATGTCAAAGTGTAAAATTGATTATGAAAAAACAGTTACGTTAACAAATATAATCCGCTTTTGAAAAGATTAATCACACGAACTTGAGTCAAGAGCAACTCCAACCAATCAGCGAAGAGCATTCAATAGTCACAACGACGCGTCCCGTCCACATCATTTTT
>OZ038448.1:496260-567033 GCA_964036265.1 Daptonema setosum
TTCACAAATTTTCACATTTTTTGTTTTTTTTTTTAGTTAGGTAAAGTGTTTGAAATTGTTCAGCAAGCATCATTTGCATACATAGTGCCAAGCACAGCTACCCAGTAACAAAACTCCATACGGACATGACTGACTGTTTTGTTGCCGTTCTTCCCTAATCGTGATTCGTGATTCAAACAAAGCAAAATCGATAGTGTTTACTGCTCGCCGGTCTATATGTTTGTACCTAGTTGTTTCATTGGTTTTATTGATAGTCTACAGAAACCATGGATGACAATCACTTTGTGCTAAAACCATCATTTTATTCACGTTTCATGCACCGTATGAATACAGAGCAGAACATGATAGTACTGATGTGATAATAGCAACAAACTCCTAGGATCTTATGTAGCAACATGCTTAATCATAGCCTAAAGATATTCAACTGCCAAATGGTTATTTCAAAAAATGAATGTTTATGCAATCTTCACAATTAAATAAAAGGGATATTATGGCAGGCGTCACTGCGGCTATTAACAATGCTGTGTGGTTTCACTTAGTCTCATTAACTGGCGGACGAGACAATGCTCCAAAGGGAGAGACTGTCTTTCGAAGAGGGGAACTGGCCGTTTTTAGGCCATGTCAACTACACTTTGAGGAAAAAATCCCAAGTTTGTGAACTGCCACAGATGAGAGCATTTCATTGTTTCGTTTTTCTTTCGTCCGCCAGTGTTCTCATTCGTTCATGTTTCACAGACTGTACAAATAAACAAAGCGAGTATGCTTGCTCAATAGTTCTTTGTCCGCTACCAAAATAACAACCGTAAAATAAAAGTTTTATCGGGAAGGAAAATCTTTCACCATATTTTACAGCAAACGATCAATAAATTAGTGCTTTTGCTTTCCGGTAATTTTTTTTCATGCGTTCATCTGGGCGACGTTTTTCTGTTTGAATGTGCCTGAAAACCAATCAGCACATGGCAGTTTCTTAGCCGCAGTGTAGCGTCACGAAACAGAGTGCTTCTCTGTCACTCAAAGTTTTGTCACACAAGTTTGGTGTTGCAACAGTTTTATACTTAAGCATATTCAGTGCTTTAGGTGCGCAATTTGAAATCGAAACTGTTTTGGCGAGCATTTTTCACATGTCAAATAGACAACATATTGTCCCAAATTAATTTAATACGGTAATAGTGTTCAAAACATATGTTTTATTTACATGAAACTTTGGCCAAGGTATAGGTTATAGCCGGAAATACTATTTGTGTCGCATGTGTCGAAGTTGTATACATGCGCTTGTCATAGAAACTTCTACGGGTCGATTCAGAGTTCGCAAGCTTTCGCATTCTTGAAACCAACGACTGCTTAATCGACCCTATAAACGTGTATGTAAAGCATCAAAGTATGGGTAGCGGATGATCAAACGGATCGGAAAAAATCTAATTTGAAGTTTCATCATGCATGAAAGTTTTTCTCTAGGTTCAATTATTTACTATTAAATCATTTAAAAAATCGTAGGGCTCATTTATAATTATATTTTTGATGTTTCCCGTTGGTCATGCGCTAAGCTACCCAAACTTTCTTGAGATGACTGACAGAACCCGCCCTGGTTCAACTGAACAACTATGTATTTATTGTAAGAAAAAACTTATTAATTGAGACCAAAAGATTTTAAACAGTAAATAATTGAACCTAGGGAACAACTTTCAAGAATGCGAAAGCGTGCGAACTCTGCATCGACCCGTATAAGTTTCTATGACAAGCGCATGTGTAAAACTTCGACACATGCGACACAAATAATTTTTCCGGCTATAATTGTTAGTCAGTATTCAGTTTTACACAACGGTTGAATCAGTCGACTTGTTCATGTTTAGAGGAGTGTAAATAACAGGTTTGAGATACATATTTATCGATGGCTCAAAATCTACCCTGATAAACAGCTTAAAATAATAATCGACGCTTTTAACCAAAAGATAATTTTTATACAATCTGATCTACAACAAAGCGAAACAATCAGTATGATACCATTGACCTTTCACTTTAGGAAGCTGAGATTTCTAAACCACAAATGTTATACCCGCGATCACGAAACTGACTGACTAACTGAATGACTGACTGAACAACTGATCGTGCAATATTTTTACAACTATAAAAAAGATATTGAAAAAAAGTTTACAACAAAAAATTAAGTTTGGATGTCGTAGTTTAGTTATTACTTGATGTCGTTTGTTAAATAGTTAATAAATTTTAGTCTACTAATTAAATTAAGTTTTATACAGTTTACTAATGCTATTGCTTTTATGTTTTATGGTTTGTTTATATTTAGTTTATTAAGAACACGAAACAAAAAGTGCTCGCAACCGCAATTTAAGTTCAGTTTTATATTGATAATGTCTGTGAAACGTGAACAAAGAAAAAACAAAGTTGCATACATGCTCAGTTCACTGATACGTTCTCACTGTTTATCGTTTATATGGTTTATCGTTGACAATGGGACTCAGACAATTTAGCTTGGTCAGGGCTTCTTTTTATCAATAATAAATATAGTGGGCCGGTTACGCCCGTATGCAATGCAATTTTTATATGTTATCTAAATGTTATGTGAAAAAGAAGTTATTCATCGAAAATTTGAAAGCGCGCCAAAAAACAGATTTTAATTCAAACTGCGCGCCAAAATGGTTTTTGTTAACAAGAAACCCTGAATAACATGGTTAACGTGTTACAGCGCAACACAAAAATCTGTGCCACGCGACACGTCGTTGAAGCTTGTAAACGCTCTGCGCTGATTGGTTGGATCTGTCAAAGAACCAGTCGCTCTCTATCACAACTTTAATAGTTCACGAACAGGAGGAAGTTTTTGGAAGAGGAAATTGATTGATTTAATTAAATTTTGGTTTTTACACTTTTTGAATTGGCGTATTCTGTAACTTAAATTACAATAAACAGTTCAGTCTCGTATTGATAAGGTTCATGAAACGTGAATGAAAGGCTTGTTATTCAAGTTTTGCATTGAGGGACGGTTCATAGTTTTATATTTTTTTCCTACCCCATCAGTTATTGGCTAAAAAAGTCACCATGAAACTCGAGTAAAATATAACTACTAAGCCGATTTTTTCTGGATTCGAACATGTTCTAAGAATGAAGAAAAAATCATAGAAATACATAATTCTATTCAGCTTATCATCGACAAAGGGACTCATTCCATAACATGGAAAACATGTTGTGATTATGAATTGTGTTTATTTGAGGTTGCAACGGTGCTCTACAGTTTTTATACGTTTTCTAAATTTGTATTCTACCTAGGGTTAGGTTTAGCCGTCGAGCATCAAATTTTAATTGTGTTACAGATTCAATTAATTTGTGAAACGTGAACAAAATGATTGTTGTTGCATGATAGTTGTGAAATAAGCGATTTTGGTTATGCTTCCATAATTCTTTGAACTTGTTTTCGTTATAACATTTTCATTTTAATAGACTGCAAATTTCGTAAAAGTAAAACTTTTCTATGAATGTTCAGTAAATCCCATTGAAATCCGTATGTACATTTTTTACATCAGTGCGTGAGTGAGTGAGTGAGCGAGTGAAGGTGTGAGTGAGTGAGTGAGTGAGTGATTGAGTGATTGAGTGAGTGAGTGAGTGAGTGAGTGAGTGAGTGAGTGAGTGAGTGAGTGAGTGAGTGAGTGAGTGAGTGAGTGAGTGAGTGAGTGAGTGAGTGAGTGAGTGAGTGAGTGAGTGAGTGAGTGAGTGAGTGAGTGAGTGAGAATTGAGACACGTTCAAAGTTGTAAGCTTACTGTTCTTTGTTAATGACGTTCAAATTTTGTGTTTATGTTATTTAATTTCTCTTGATTGCACATACATAACTGCTTTTTAACTGTGTAGAATTTATATAATTGACCTTTGAAACGTGAATAGACTTCATGGATGCAAAGTGAGAGCAGAAAATATTCCGAATTTTTTTGGTTGTTTTGTCTTGGCTCAATCAATAGTTGACTGAAGTTCGGCTAAACGAAGGTTTTACCGTTTGACATGAACAAAGAATTATAAATCATCACATTCACTTCCTCTAACGGCATAACTCAGTCATTAATTCAGTCAGTCAACCAGTCACTCACTCACTCACTCACTCACTCACACTCACTCACTCACTCACTCCACTCACTCACTCACTCACTCACTCACTCACTCACTCACTTCACTCACTCACTCACTCACTCACTCACTCACTCACTCACTCACTCACTCACTCACTCACTCACTCACTCACTTCACTCACTCACTCACTCACTCACTCACTCACTCACTCACTCACTCACTCACTCACTCACTCACTCACTCACTCACTCACTCACTCACTCACTCACTCACTTCACTCACTCACTCACCCTCACTCACTCTCTCACTCACTCACTCACTCACTCACTCACTCACTCACTCACTCACTCACTCACTCGCTCACTCGCTCGCTCACTCACTCACTCACTCACTCACTCACTCACTCACTCACTCACTCACTCGCTCGCTTTTGGTTTAATCACGCTTAAGAGTCGATGCCAGAGAAAAGCACCCGTCCGGGCAGTTTTCCTCAGATTTTCCGAAATCGTTAATTTCGCTGTTATCAACGCTATATATGTAGAAAAATGTGGCGATTCTGAAAATATTCTTTGTTTTCAAATTTGATCGACACAATTCATAGGAAACTCCTTTTTCTGACCACAGGTCAAATGGTTTTGGAAAAAATCGACTTTTTCATGAATTCATCAATTTCTCTATATGTGAGCTTCAGAGGCTCATAATATTTCAGATATATATTTTCCAGGTCATTATCGATTTGTGTTTACAATTTCAGTTTGAAAAAACAAATTTTTCGTTTGTCAATTTCTTCTCTAAACATGGGACCTTTTACGAGGCGACGAGATTCTCAATCGTTTCCAAGCGCCTAGAAATTTGTGCGCGTAAATCTAAAAGCTCCTATCGGCATAAATTAGTAGTCTTTTATATGGAGAATCTTATTAAATTAACCATTTCATAGCAATTTCCTATATCTCTCACACAGTTCGTCAAAGAAGTTGAAGAAACTTGTGGTTTAGCACCTTCATGGGAGTTCCAAGACTAACACACATGGAACGTCAACAAGCAGCCAAATGCGTAATAATCGTGTGAGGCGCATGGCTACTCATCGCGTGTTTAACATAGTGGTTAGCACTTTAGTTTTGCACGCGCCAGGTTTCGGGTTCGATACCCATACGACGGTTTCGGACTATTTTTTTCGTTGAATCGTTAGTATATGGGGAAAATTATAATCCTGATGCGTAGCACGAAGTCTTGCCATATTTTTTTTACCAAAACAGCAACGTTATATGACATAACGATGTTCAAAACACCGTCGGCTGAAAATCACGTAGAAAGCGCGTGTTCCAGCGTAAGCTTGGCACGCATATTTGAGTCTTCTTCGAGGTATTATGAAAGATATAGGAAATTGCTATGAAATGGTTAATTTCAAAAGATTCTCCATATAAAAGACTACTAATTTATGCCGATAGGAGCTTTTAGATTTACGCGCACAAATTTCTAGGCGCTTGGAAACGATTGAGAATCTCGTCACCTTGTAAAAGGTCCCATGTTTAGAGAAGAAATTGACAAACGAAAAATTTGTTTTTCAAACTGAAATTGTAAACACAAATCGATAATGACCTGGAAAATATATATCTGAAATATTATGAGCCTCTGAAGCTCACATATAGAGAAATTGATAAATTCATGAAAAAGTCGATTTTTTCCAAAACCATTTGACCTGTGGTCAGAAAAAGGAGTTTCCTATGAATTCTGTCGATCAAATTTGAAAACAAAGAATGTTTTCAGAATCGCCACATTTTTCTGCATATATAGCGTTAATAACAGCGAAATTAACGAATTCGAAAAATCTGAGGAAAACTGCCCGGACGGGTGCTTTTCTCTGGCATCGACTCTTAACTATAGCTCTGTTACAAACACGGTATTACTACAGATGCGAAATTGCAGCACAATAACTGAAATGTCACTCGAGCGTAGCATCATATCATAATGTGTTTGGTGTAACACAATGAATGAGAACACATAGTGAATCTTCACGTGCATAATGAAAAAGACGCTATTTTGGACTTTGATCTCAAATAAATTGATCTTACAGAAACTGATCTCACTAATAAGACGATCTCACATATATCAGATCAGGCTGCATATTTGGAAACTGCGGCGGTTTTTTGTCAGAATCCCGAATTCGACTTTACAATTTTGGAGTCACGAAGAGGCTAGGCTAGACTATCTCCTTTACTAACGTACAGATCGTGTTCGGAACTATGCCGAAGCCGTACAAACAATCAAATGGTTATTAGCTGTCGTTGGATCCCAAAAAATACCGCCGCCGTTTCTAAATATGCGATGCGAAATTACAAAACCCAGAAATTTTTCTAGAATTTTTACCAAGCGCCAAAATTTTCTGTCACCAAAATTATATTCCATATGAAGTTTCACAGTCCGTTAACCCCCAATTACCTATCGTAAGGCTGGCTTGTCTGAGCGGGAGCGAGGACAAGCGCGTTATGCCCGCGCAGCGGTGGTACTTCAGTTATTACTGCCTGTATGGGAGAAATTCTAGGAACAATAATGAGTTTTGGGAATATGAATATGCGATCAGGCTATGCAGGAAAGCTCGATAGCCCCGGCGGCACTGAAAACGTAGTCGGGGAGCAGCGTTAGTGAATTCAATTTCCAGACGTTCTTCTCTTCATCATACGATTCGGCCGAGTATTCGCCGTAGCCGCCCACCGCGTAGACTCGACCCTCGAATCGGACGAGCGCAAAGTTACGTCGAGCCCTCTTCATGGACGCTTTCGTCGTCCACTTGTCCGTCGCCGGATCGTAACTGCAAAGCATCAGGTCACACGGAAACATTCGGGATACTGTTCAAAGGATCGATCAACACAGTGATGACGTGATTTAGAGTTCTGTCTGACGTGCTTTTTGTAGCTCTATTTTTTTGCGTTCTAAAAGTTACAGCCTATTCAGGGTTTCTTGTTTGCCAAGAACTTCTTGGCACGGCGTATGAATTCAAACCTGTTTTGGAGCGCTTTCAAGTTTTCTAAAAATAAAATCGTTTTCACATACCATTTGGTCAACGTACGAAAACTGCATTTACCTCATTGCATACGTGCGTAACCGACCTAAATAGTTGTAGCAGAAAACCTGCCCAAGCTATACCGATATCAAGTAGAATAAACACGTTGTGATGCAATAATTAAATACTCATAAGTTTTTGTTTTTTATCCGACAAATCTATTTCATTTTTGTGATTACTCACTGTTTCATGGCCAGTTGTTTGCTGACCTTTCACATGTGTTAAGAAGGCTAGCTCCGTCGAGCCCACCGCACACCAGAATATGGCCGTTTTTCAGCAGAACCGCACCGGGCTGTGCGTTTCTCTCGGTGGTCATTGGTGTTCGACGGGTCCACGAAGCATCGCCTTTCAACGAGTAGTCCAGTATTTGGCGACTCTGGTACCCATTGACAGTTCCTGAAAGTTTTTATAACTCTCTGGTTATTGAAATTTTTTTATTTAATGAATTTTATCCCGATGAAAAGTTTGATTCAGGTGTTCAGGTTCCGTTTACCGTTTTCTTATTTTTACAATAGGCTTCTTATTATTCAAAAAAACGGGGAATAGTGAGCACCCAGCAAAGTTTACCATTCGTGAAGGGGTTTTTCATACGTTTTCGTTTGCTTATTCTAAAACTTTTGCTCTACAGAAAAAACCCACGTGGTATAATACCGTTCACAACCGTCACAACATGTTATTTCTCATGTGCGTTCATGATACATATATTGAGGTTTTCATACGCCACAAATAGTTTATTACAAAGAAAAGTACATAAAAAATGGTCAGCAACGCAGACAAGCGGCTAGCGCGCACTAATCAAACCACCACGCTTGCAGGCGTGATCAACCAATCAGCGACGAGTATGTCGTAGTTTAAATTAAGGCGCGTTGGCAGCTTGTTCGCATCGCTGGCCACTGTTGTGTTGTTCTGTACTGTACCTTTGGTCCATGTTCACTCACCTCCGATTACGTACAGATGGTCCGGGCTTGCTACAGCAGCATGCACGCAAACTTTCTCGGGCATCGGCAGTGCCAACGGTACGCACACCGGTGAGGCCATATGACAATATTCGCATGAATTCAGTTTGCCACCCGAATTCTCACCGCCACAAATGATCATCGTGTCGTTGTCAATGCACGTCATCGAATGCCATTCTCGCGATGTCGTCATCTTTGTGAGGATCCGTTTCGTGTCCGCCCGCGGGTCGTTCACCACCATCGTTGAGAAATACGTCGACTTATAACTGCCGCCACTGATGTAGAACTTGCAATTACAGGCGGTGCCACCGTAGCCGAAATAGTTTTTGTTGACGCCTGTAGAGAAAATGATGTGCTATCGGAAACCAATGGATGATTTGGCTATCGATGTTTATACTGACTGAATAGATAAAAAAAAACAATTCGCTCATTCAGTTAGTTTCAGTCACATCAAAGAGAAAGGGTTAACATGGTGAGTGGATGGTGAACTTGTTGCTTGCTTACTCTAGTGCGTAGAATGCCTGCCTGCAAAAAATTGCTAAGAACGTTCGAAAACGAACGAGTCAGCGAAAATACAAAATGAAACGAACGTGACATAACCAACCAAAATCTTTGGTCAACACGTCTGTGCCAGGCACGTAGATTTGTCCGAGATGACCGCCCTGCTGTGTCACGGCAATACCGCTCCAGATACTTGATTGGATGCCATTAATTGATGACAAGATGGTGATCAGTTGCAGAGCGTACATTGTGACTGTGGCGCTGAAGCACATTACAAAAATAATGAGTATCACTATATTAATACGGTGGGGAAATCATGTGTTGCCTTGGCTCAGTCTTCTGAGCTTGTTTGAAGTCCTATAAAAATTTTCAGACGTGTCAAAACATGAAATAATACACCAAATGACACTGCGTTTAATGGTCAACAGTTTATTTTAGTCGATGTGTGGCCGTAAAGGGCCATGAGTTTATGGTCGTCAAAACAAATAACATGCGGATGTGCAGGGTGGCTAAAAAAACGTGGCACGTTTGAACCGATAATTTGAAAGTTGAAGAGAAGTTCTGACGTTGCAGTATAACGCATTCGATAAAGGACAGTTTGCCTTTTAAAACAAAGTTCAACGGAGTGCATGCGTGTGTATGTGTTTCGTGCGCTGTGCTTCGTTCACTACTTGTTTGATTTTCTAATTTTATAACATTGGTTTACTTTTTGAAGAATCTTTAATGACCAATCTAACTGAAAAAAAATTTAGTGACTAACAAGAAATATAATAACGATGCTTGTATTTAATTTTTTGTTTCACAACTACAGTTTTGTTTTCTACTGTTTTGTACAGTTTTTTTTAGCAATTTAGCATGTAAAAAAACACAATAAGCATTATTTACTATCAATTCGGTGTATTTTCCGAAACTCACCTGTAAAAGCAAATAAAAGCTGAATTAAACTTCAGTCACATATAAATTTTCAAGTCAAAAGGTCCTATATCGAATGCGCTATACCATAGTGTCATCGCTTTTCTACAACTTTTGCAACATCTATTCAAAAATTCAAAGTTTTTTTGGCCACCCTGTATGTATGCGAAAAGTGAATTGTTCGATGGAATGCTCGTGAAACGATTGACCGTTTGATAGCTGTCCATTTGATCGCTTTATTCAATTTCGTCACCTTTCTCATTTCGCAAGAAAGCACAATTCTCAAAAGTAATTTTCTTAGTTTTTTTTGAGAAATTTCCTTTTTTAAGAAAAATATCTTTTGAGAACTTTACCTTTTGAGAAATTTACATTTTGAGATAAGAAATAAACACTTTGAGAAAGTTTCTCAACCCCCTAGCTTCTTATATCAGTATTCATCGCCGCCCTTGGAATACTCCAAAACTGCGCATTGGAACGAACAAACTGGCAGGAAAAAGCACATCAATGTCAGACACTAGCAAGGGAAGATCGTAAAATGGACTTCGGGGAGGTTACTCAAATGGGTACAAATATCCATATATGGTGCGCACCATATAGGGATTCATATGTGGTGATCACCACATATGACAGCACCAAATATGAACCTTTTTTCAAATACCAGTAATGTGTGATGCTCGGCCAGCACCATATATGACAAACACCGCTGACGAAATCACCAAATATGGAACACCAGTCATGTCAGGTGATCACCACATATGACAGCACCAAATATGGAGCACCAGTCTTGTCAGGTGATCACCTCACCACATATGACAGCACCAAATATGGAGCACCAGTCATGTCAGGTGATCACCACATATGACAGCACCAAATATGGAGCACCAGTCATGTCAGGTGATCACCACATATGACAGCACCAAATATGGAGCACCAGTCATGTCAGGTGATCACCACATATGACAGCACCAAATATGGAGCACCAGTCATGTCAGGTGATCACCACATATGACAGCACCAAATATGGAGCACCAGTCATGTCAGGTGATCACCACATATGACAGCACCAAATATGGAGCACCAGTCATGTCAGGTGATCACCACATATGACAGCACCAAATATGGAGCACCAGTCATGTCAGGTGATCACCACATATGACAGCACCAAATATGGAGCACCAGTCATGTCAGGTGATCACCACATATGACAGCACCAAATATGGAGCACCAGTCATGTCAGGTGATCACCACATATGACAGCACCAAATATGGAGCACCAGTCATGTCAGGTGATCACCGTTCTTGAACGGTAAAACTCAGGTGATCACCGTAAAACTGAAAATTCCCTCCCTTTGAGGAAATTCCCTTAGCTTTGAAGGATCAGCTCATCCGCCAGTAACGCCAGACCATTCAAACCAGGAATGTCAGACAATTCGCCATAAATGCCGACTTGAAACTCCGAGTTTTTTTCAAATTCGATAATGAGGATGTCTACAAGTTGACGCAAAAAAATTAATTTGTTTAATTCTATTCATCCACTGAATTCTATTCTTTTTTCGCCTACGACTGCTCACGGACTGACTGACTGATTGACTGATTGGATGAACAGACTGACTGATTGATTGATTTTAATTGAGTGAGTGACTTTTAAGAATGTTTAGTTGACTAACTGACTAACTAATTAACTAACTAACATACTGACTGACTGATTGACTGACTGAGTGGCTGACTGTCAGACTGACTAAATGACTAACTGACTGATTGACTGACTGACTCTCACTCTTTTAGTATTCTAATTTTAGATTGTAAACCAGGCATGGGATGCAATCATCAACATTACTTTTCAGCTCAAGACCGACACACACAACCTATGAAACAAGAACAAAACATAAGCAATGGGATAACTTTTGTACTAATTAAAATGAAACATCTATAACATCTCTAACAACAACACAATCCTTCACATGCACGCGGTGGCGTTGGTTACCAAAGTACATACATCTTAAAAGTTACAGATTTTGTTTTTTTAGTGATAACTATCAAGCACCGAGCAATTTTTTCATATTCTGGATAAAAACATAAAAGTTTTGTGAAACGTGAACAAGAAGGGTAAAAATGCTATTTTAGGATCACTCCAATTCAATAATCATCATTACACAGTCAGTTCATTATTAAGTCACATAGTCAGTCAAACCGTAAATCAGTCAGTCAATTAGTCAATCATTCAGTAAATCAGTCGTTCAAACAGTCAGTCAGTCGGTCAATTAGTAAGTCAGTCAGTAAATCAGTCAGTCAGTCAGTAAGAGAGTCAGTCAGTCAGTCAAACAGTAGTTCAGTCCATCAGCAGTCAGTCATTCAGTCAGCTAAACAGGATGGTTTTTCAACCAATTTGTTAGTTATTCAATCAGTCAGTCAGTAAATCCGACAATTATTTTGTTGTAAATAATAATCCCTCTCTCACCAATCCGGGTAACTAATGTACAGTAAGAATGTCAACTGTTCACGTTCCAAAATTTTTATAAATCAATATCAGTAGGTAAATAGTTTGACTGTCAAAAACCAATCTAAAAAAAACAATACTCAAGTCAGTAAGTACAATGTCATTCAGTCAAGCGTTCATACACGTTCCCGGCCTTATGTAATTTCACTGTCGAAAGAAAATTTTTGAAATTAAATTTAATTGTTTTTCTCAGCGCTAATAAGAACCATATTATAAACTCATTATGCGTTTAAGAATTTTTATTTCTTGTTTATACCCTCAACTTATTCAACTTACCTGATCATCAACACCCCAAAAGTCAAATCTCAGATACTGATTTTCTTGCTTGCGCTCTAATCAACTATTTGTCATCATGGCGTTAGTATTTTGCGAAATACCTTACTGAATGACTAAATGAATGACTGACTGACTCATTCATTCACTGACTGACTCACTGGCTGGCTGACTGACTGACTGACTGACTGACTGACTAACTGACTGACTGAATGACCGATTGACTGACTGACTGACTGACTGACTGACTGACTGACTAACTGACTGACTGAGTTTCAGACAACCTCAAGGGTATCCTGAAGCTATTCTCAGAAATGGCGTTCTGTTCCATCATTTATGTAATAGAACGATGACTCCGGATGAGCGTCAATTATTAAGAGATAACGGTAGGGGACTGACTAACTGACTGACTGACTGACTAACTGACGGACGGACTGACTGACTGACTGATTGAATGACTAACTGACGAACTGATTGACTGACTGACGGACTAACTGACTGACTAACTGACGGACTGACAGACTGAGTTATCGATTGATTGACAGGTATCATACTAAAATATGGTCTATTCAACGCCGAAGAAGACGAGAAGATATTGAGAAATTGGCGTATGATCACTGAACCGATGACTAATGAACAAATACGGGAGTTCCAGTGAGTGAGTGAGTGAGTGAGTGAGTGAGTGAGTATAGTGCTGACAAACTTCTATTAGAAAATTGTAACATTTTGTCCTGCACAAATGCGAATTATGGATCCACACGAGAACCACATCGGAAATGATTGTCTTGCAGCTAAAATAAATATTTGAATGCTTGTAAGCTCACATTGGGACTATAAAACAAATTTAATGAAAGGTCACTTTGGTTTTTACTACTTTTATATTTTTTTGCTAAGAAAGCTATTTTTAGACTGGAAAACGAAAAATAAGATAAAAATCGAATTATTCATACAGTAAAGTGATGTTTCTTGAGCCCATTGTAAGTTTCGAACTACCTAAAATATAATTCACCTTGAAAACAACCCTTTTCGGAGCAGTTTTTGTGTGGATCCAAAATACGTATTTTGCAGGACAAAATGTTACAAACAAATTTTTCTAATAGAAGTTTGTCAGTACTATAGGAGCCTAAACGCTTAATCACAGCTGGGACAGATGTGGTTACGTTGGAAAACGTTATCCACATAGTCCGGCTCTACTTCTCGAAGATCATGTGCACGTCAATGTAAAGAACGACACGTCAATGTAAAGAACGACACGTCAATGTAAAGAACGACACGTCAATGTAAAGAACGACACGTCAATGTAAAGAATGACACGTCAATGTAAAGAACGACACGTCAATGTAAAGAACGACACGTTATTGTAAAGAACGACACGTCAATGTAAAGAACGACACGTCAATGTAAAGAATGACACGTCAATGTAAAGAAAGACACGTCAATGTAAAGAACGTCACGTCAATTTAAAGAACGTCACGTCAATGTAAAGAAAGACACGTCAATTTAAAGAACGACACGTTATTGTAAAGAACGACACGTCAATGTAAAGAAAGACACCTCAATGTAAAGAACGACACGTCAATGTAAAGAACGACAAGTCAATGTAAAGAAAGACACGTCAATGTAAAGAACGACACGTAGATGTAAAGAACGACACGTCGATGTAAAGAACGACACGTCGATGTAAAGAACGACACGTCAATGTAAAGAACGACACGTCAATGTAAAGAACGATACGTCGATGTAAAGAACGACACGTCAACGTAAAGAACGGCACGTTGATGCAAAGAACGACACGTCAATGTAAAGAACGACACGTCAATGTAAAGAACGACACGTCAATGTAAAGAACGACACGTCAATGTAAAGAACGACACGTCAATGTAAAGAACGACACGTCAATGTAAAGAACGACACGTCAATGTAAAGAACGACACGTCAATGTAAAGAACGACACGTCAATGTAAAGAACGACACGTTATTGTAAAGAACGACACGTCAATGTAAAGAACGACACGTCAATGTAAAGAACGACACGTCAATGTAAAGAAAGACACGTCAATGTAAAGAACGTCACGTCAATGTAAAGAACGACACGTCAATGTAAAGAAAGACACGTCAATTTAAAGAACGACACGTTATTGTAAAGAACGACACGTCAATGTAAAGAAAGACACCTCAATGTAAAGAACGACACGTCAATGTAAAGAACGACAAGTCAATGTAAAGAAAGACACGTCAATGTAAAGAACGACACGTAGATGTAAAGAACGACACGTCGATGTAAAGAACGACACGTCGATGTAAAGAACGACACGTCAATGTAAAGAACGACACGTCAATGTAAAGAACGATACGTCGATGTAAAGAACGACACGTCAACGTAAAGAACGGCACGTTGATGCAAAGAACGACACGTCAATGTAAAGAACGACACGTCAATGTAAAGAACGACACGTCAATGTAAAGAACGACACGTCAATGTAAAGAACGACACGTTATTGTAAAGAACGACACGTCAATGTAAAGAACGACACGTCAATGTAAAGAACGACACGTCAATGTAAAGAAAGACACGTCAATGTAAAGAACGTCACGTCAATGTAAAGAACGACACGTCAATGTAAAGAAAGACACGTCAATTTAAAGAACGACACGTTATTGTAAAGAACGACACGTCAATGTAAAGAAAGACACCTCAATGTAAAGAAAGACACGTCAATGTAAAGAACGACACGTAGATGTAAAGAACGACACGTCGATGTAAAGAACGACACGTCGATGTAAAGAACGACACGTCAATGTAAAGAACGACACGTCAATGTAAAGAACGATACGTCGATGTAAAGAACGACACGTCAACGTAAAGAACGGCACGTTGATGCAAAGAACGACACGTCAATGTAAAGAACGACACGTCAATGTAAAGAACGACACGTCAATGTAAAGAACGACACGTCAATGTAAAGAACGGCACGTTGATGCAAAGAACGACACGTCAATGTAAATAACGACACGTCAATGTAAAGAACGACACGTCAATGTAAAGAACGACACGTCAATGTAAAGAACGACACGTCAATGTAAAGAACGACACGCCAATGTAAAGAAAGACACGTCAATGTAAAGAACGACACGTCAATGTAAAGAACGACACGTCAATGTAAAGAACGACACGTCAATGTAAAGAACGGCACGTTGATGCAAAGAACGACACGTCAATGTAAAGAACGACACGTCAATGTAAAGAACGACACGTCAATGTAAAGAACGGCACGTTGATGCAAAGAACGACACGTCAATGTAAAGAACGACACGTCAATGTAAAGAACGACACGTCAATGTAAAGAACGGCACGTTGATGCAAAGAACGACACGTCAATGTAAAGAACGACACGTCAATGTAAAGAACGACACGTCAATGTAAAGAACGACACGTCAATGTAAAGAACGACACGTCAATGTAAAGAACGACACGTCAATGTAAAGAAAGACACGTCAATGTAAAGAACGACACGTCAATGTAAAGAACGACACGTCAATGTAAAGAACGACACGTCAATGTAAAGAACGGCACGTTGATGCAAAGAACGACACGTCAATGTAAAGAACGACACGTCAATGTAAAGAACGACACGTCAATGTAAAGAACGACACGTCAATGTAAAGAACGACACGTCAATGTAAAGAACGACACGTCAATGTAAAGAAAGACACGTCAATGTAAAGAACGTCACGTCAATGTAAAGAACGACACGTCAATGTAAAGAAAGACACGTCAATTTAAAGAACGACACGTTATTGTAAAGAACGACACGTCAATGTAAAGAAAGACACCTCAATGTAAAGAACGACACGTCAATGTAAAGAACGACAAGTCAATGTAAAGAAAGACACGTCAATGTAAAGAACGACACGTAGATGTAAAGAACGACACGTCGATGTAAAGAACGACACGTCGATGTAAAGAACGACACGTCAATGTAAAGAACGACACGTCAATGTAAAGAACGATACGTCGATGTAAAGAACGACACGTCAACGTAAAGAACGGCACGTTGATGCAAAGAACGACACGTCAATGTAAAGAACGACACGTCAATGTAAAGAACGACACGTAAATGTAAAGAACGACACGTCAATGTAAAGAACGACACGTCAATGTAAAGAACGACACGTCAATGTAAAGAACGACACGTCAATGTAAAGAACGACACGTCAATGTAAAGAAAGACACGTCAATGTAAAGAACGTCACGTCAATGTAAAGAACGACACGTCAATGTAAAGAAAGACACGTCAATTTAAAGAACGACACGTTATTGTAAAGAACGACACGTCAATGTAAAGAAAGACACCTCAATGTAAAGAACGACACGTCAATGTAAAGAACGACAAGTCAATGTAAAGAAAGACACGTCAATGTAAAGAACGACACGTAGATGTAAAGAACGACACGTCGATGTAAAGAACGACACGTCGATGTAAAGAACGACACGTCAATGTAAAGAACGACACGTCAATGTAAAGAACGATACGTCGATGTAAAGAACGACACGTCAACGTAAAGAACGGCACGTTGATGCAAAGAACGACACGTCAATGTAAAGAACGACACGTCAATGTAAAGAACGACACGTCAATGTAAAGAACGACACGTCAATGTAAAGAACGACACGTCAATGTAAAGAACGACACGTCAATGTAAAGAACGACACGTCAATGTAAAGAACGACACGTCAATGTAAAGAAAGACACGTCAATGTAAAGAACGTCACGTCAATGTAAAGAACGACACGTCAATGTAAAGAAAGACACGTCAATTTAAAGAACGACACGTTATTGTAAAGAACGACACGTCAATGTAAAGAAAGACACCTCAATGTAAAGAACGACACGTCAATGTAAAGAACGACAAGTCAATGTAAAGAAAGACACGTCAATGTAAAGAACGACACGTAGATGTAAAGAACGACACGTCGATGTAAAGAACGACACGTCGATGTAAAGAACGACACGTCAATGTAAAGAACGACACGTCAATGTAAAGAACGATACGTCGATGTAAAGAACGACACGTCAACGTAAAGAACGGCACGTTGATGCAAAGAACGACACGTCAATGTAAAGAACGACACGTCAATGTAAAGAACGACACGTCAATGTAAAGAACGACACGTCTTCTAAGCAGTGCCATCCCGATCCGGTTATTGCATGCTCCATTCACAATGCGTGGCAGATTTGCTTTTTAATGAGGGATCGTTTGCAAATCAGCAACTGCAAATTGAGACTCGAACCAGCGAACGAGACGGCAGGATCGGGTTAAGCTAAATCTCATTGGCGATGCATTAGGAACGGACTACGGAAAGAAAAGACATCGAAAAGCATCAAAATTTCCTAATACCTTTGGCAGTAAATTAGGGACAATCTATTCCGTTAGATGTATCCTAAAATAACTAGAATTTTTTCGGGGCAGTTTCTTCATTTTTGACGATGTTCCTGATCATAAGATTTAGGCAACTGAGGAACGGCCAACAAAACGGTTCAATGGATTTTCTCACAAATAAATGGCACGCATTCAGTTTCAGTTTCTCAAGCCATTGTGAATTGCTGACTTGAACGTGACCATGAACTGGCTTCAGCAGCATGACCGAAGTCGGTTCTTCCAACAAATGCTGGCCTGATGTTACATCTTTTCGACCGTTTGGTTATTCGAGCTTTCGGATAGATAAAAACCAATTAGAGTCCGATCACAGTTGTAATGCCATATTCGAAATGAGTTAGTAAGAGTATGCCATATTCGAGTGAGTGAGTGAGTGAGTGAGTGAGTGAGTGAGTGAGTGAGTGAGTGAGTGAGTGAGTGAGTGAGTGAGTGAGTGAGTGAGTGAGTGAGTGAGTGAGTGAGTGAGTGAGTGAGTGTGTGAGTGAGTGAGTGAGTGAGTGAGTGAGTGAGTGAGTGAATGGAGAGTGAGTTAGTAAGAGTATGTTCAAACTCAAACGTTAAAATTTCAATGGTTCTGTACGTAGCTTCCCATTTGCTACCATTACGAACTAACCGACGGACATTTTTTTGGTTTCAGTCAAATACCAAGATATAGCTGACGACACCAAAAATAGACCGGCTATTGTGCTCCGATGGCTAATTGGATTTCGAAATCGGTACTAAAGAAAAATTTACTGTCACATTATATCCATTCATCCTTTCGATGGTGGTTTTTTGTCTCCAGCTCTTGTGGTAAGCTCATGCGCTTTTGGTACGCTGCAGCTGTGGTGGTAAGCTCTAGCTCTTGTGGTAAGCTCCAGCTCTTGTGGTAAGTTAATGTGCTTGTGGTGAGCTCCAGCTCTGGTGGTAAGCTCCAGCTATTGTGGTAAATTCCAGCTCTTGTGGTAAGCTACATCTCTTGTGGTAAGCCCATGCTCTTGTGGTAAGCTCCAGCTCTGGTGGTAAGCTCATGCGCTTGTGGTAAGCTCTAGTTCTGGTGGTAAGCTGCACCTCTTGTGGTAAGCTCCAGATCTTGTGGTAAGCTTCAGCTCTTGTAATAAGTGAATGAGTGAGTGATTGAATGAGTGAGTGAGTGAGTGAGTAAGTGAGTGAGTGAGTGATTGAATGAGTGAGTGAGTGAGTGAGTAAGTGAGAGAGTGCATTAACCCTACTTCAGGTATTGTAAGTCGAAGCCAACACCGATAACGAGCAGAAAGTAACAGATTTCCCGATTATAGGCTTATCAGGGTATCTTGTCACATGAGAACTTTGGCGCGTTATAATATTAACAAAGTTTAACTTTATACAATTTTTAATCATCCAATAAAAAATATAGGAAAAATTATTATTTTTAAAGACTATGTACAAGATACAATGTTACAGCTATGGAGTTTCACTTCTGCTTTCTTCTTTCATGTTTTGGATCATTTTATGCGATTAGTAGGATACACTCAAACGGGCATAAAGTCGGATATGATAAACCTTTCCAAAAAGGTGTACATTATTTTATGTATAGAAACATAGAGAAATGATATTTCAGCTCTGTTTCGTCGCATTTAAAAAGTTTTCCCAGAAGAGGTTTACAGTTTCCACGAAAAAGTTCTATTTTCTAAACCGCTACGCAGCATAAGTCAAACACGACGAAACATACAATTGTAAACTTCGAAAGGTTTTATCATAACCGACTCGAAAGGTTTAAATTTATTTAAATTGAAAAGTTATTTTCGACAGTTATTAAAGTTTTAGGGTTTTTCATTATTTAAAATAATATTACTATTTTATTTACTAACTATATTTTTTCAAATAAATTACTGTGGCTAATTTCTACCAGACTACTACTTTTAATGTAAAATAAAAGCGTTTCATTTCCTTACATTGGACGTCAAGTTGTTGAAAAAGTCATCAGTAAAGAAATCTCAAGTTTTAACAATCATGGTTAACTTTAGAAACGTTGAATAATAGCACAATGAAAAATCGATTTTTTTGCACCCTAACTAATAGGAAAAAGCGAGGAATTATAAAGTGAAACATTTTTTAGAAAGCCTATCGACATAGTTCCTTTCCTCAGCAGTAGTCAAACGAAATCGCCAACACAATTGCAACTGGGAAGCTGTCTTTCATTTTAAATCTTAAATGCTTTACCACTCCATTAAATTAACATCCATCGATGACCCGCCCTGTATCACTGATAGGGGTCGGGGTGGCACAAGATTTGGACGGGACGGGACGCATATTTGAAAACTGCGCCCACTTCTTGTCAAAATCCCAAGTTCTACTTTTTTATTTTAGATTCACAAAGAGTTTAAGTTAGGATATTTCCTTTACAAACGTACAGTCGTTGTTCGGAACTAACCCTAAGCCGTACACACAGTCAAATGGTTATGAGCTGTCGTTGGATAGCAAGAATTCTGACAAAAATGGGTGCAGTTTCCAAATATGTGGACGGGACGGAACGGGATAAGAATATTTATTTGCAAACGGGACGGGACTGATTGAATTGAATGCAGGAGACGGATTGAATGCTGAAGAAACCTAATGCGCAAGAGAAAAATAAACCGGCACAGGACGGGACGGGAAAAACACTTGTCCCATCCCGTCCCGGATTTCGTCCCGGCACACCGACCCCTAATCACTGATCATACCACACACGAGTGATCGATGCCACCGACGGCATTGTAGTAGTAATCGGGCAACAACTGTATTGGCTCCATTGTCCACATATCGTAAAACTCATCGTACACCTCTATTGTATCATGGCCATCTTCACCAAATACACTGCCCACCGCGAAGACACGACCTTCGAATCGGACGAGTGTAAAGAGTCGTCTGGCTTTGTTCATGGCTGCCTTCATGGTCCACGTGT
This sequence comes from Daptonema setosum, assembly GCA_964036265.1. NCBI lineage: Eukaryota > Metazoa > Nematoda > Chromadorea > Monhysterida > Xyalidae > Daptonema > Daptonema setosum. The sequence continues at coordinate 516,871 of OZ038448.1, forward strand.
CACTGATCGGGTCGTAACTGCATTCAATCACGTGACGGGCAAGAAATATGTGTGAAACCAAATTGAATGTTGGAACTTCAATATTATATTTTACTGCCATGTGTTGTAATGAAGGAGTAAGACGAATTTGAGAAAAGATTACGACCACAACGCAAACTTCCAAACCACAACAAGAGTTTCCAAACACGAAATTTTTGCGTGCATACTTCAGTGAATGAACCTTTGATGTATGTATGTACCACCGATGCGCGGGGCTAATGCGCGCGCTTGTCTCATCAGGGTTAACGAACAGTGAAACGTCATATGAATTTTTTTGGTGACACAAAATTTTGGCGTTTGACAAATAACTCAAAACAACTTTAGGGATTTAGAAATTTGCGACCACAACGTAAAACTTACTCTCCCATTTATAATTTCTTCAGACTCGTAAATTAATTGCTCACCTCTCACACGTGTTGATGACACCATCGATGCCCAAGCCGCCGCACACTAGAATGTGTCCGCTACTGAGCATAATTGCACCCGGCTGCTCCATCCTTACCGTACTCATCGACTGACGTTGATTCCACGATTCATCGATCAGTGACAAGTCGTACAGGCGGCTACTGCCGGCACCGTTCACGTACCCTGAAACTCGAAGCACCTTATTAGTGATTCATTTAATGATGTTGCTTTTCCTTCGGTTTTCTTGACACTTTCTTGGCAGAATATTCACATTATTCATTCTACTTTTAACGATGGAACAGGAACTCAATTCATTTTCCAGGAAAAAATTAATCGAAGCCTAACCCGCATACAATGAAAATGTAGAGTTTAGGCTCAGTTTTGCATTGTCAATCAATTTCAATTGTTCTCCGCTAAACGTTTTTTTTCTAGAAAACGCAATAAATTAACAATAACTTTCTCAACAACCGGCTTTTTAACTTGCCTCTTCATATGAAAACACTTTTCATGATTCAGGTTCGTTATGAAAAATGCATGTACACTCGCCCGCCTAAAACAACCCACCGAATCGAGAAAACGTGTTGATCACTCACCTCCGATCACATAGAGATGACCCCGGCTGTAGACGGCCGCATGATAATAGACGGGCACGGGCATAGGGACCAGCGACACGCATATCGGGTGCGCCATATGGCAAAGCTCACATGAACTCAATGCAACACCATGATCAATTCCACCACAGATGACGATCGTGTCGTTGCCCGTACATGTCATGCTATGGTCATCACGTGCCACAGTCATATGCGTCAGCAGTCGGGTATTGCCGGAGCCCGGGTCTGACTCGTACACAGTGTCCAGGTAATTACCATTGTCGTTGTACCCGCCACTCGTGTAGAACTTGCAGTTGCATGCGGTGCCGGCCATGTTGTAATACGTTTTGTCAGTGCCTGAGGAAAAATACAGGGTGGGCAAGAAAAAACTCCGCGATTTTGTGAGAGTATAACTTTTGCTATGGATAATGAATTTCTTTGATATTTCCAACATTTTAACTTAAGTTTGTCTGAAATTTCAGAGGTACTGTGATTGTGTAGCGGCCACACGATCACAATATGTGAAAATAACAACTTTCCCTTTAAACGGAGTGTTAAAGTGAAGTCAATTTTGAGAAATCATAAATGATGGGCAGGGGAACAATAAAATTGAGCTGTGTCTTTTTGTGGGAATCCAAGTGAACTCATGAAACACTATGCAAAATAACCGACCAAAGTTATCGGGTTTGGCGAACACACCCGCATCAGGCACGCAGATCTGTCCGTCATTACCATTTTGTCCAACAATAGCGATGCCACTCCAGTAGGCTGGTACGGTTGGGAAGAGGCACAGCAGGACGAGTTGAATGATATACATGGTGAGTGGAAGGCTGAAATACGGTACGGCATTTTCATTAAGAAAAGTAAGTAGAAATGAAGGGTTAGAAAAACAAAAGGATATATATTGAATTCGAAGTTTTTTTAACTGAATGCAACTAAATTGTATCAGAATTAATTGAAATTCAAATTTACTATGGAAATCTTCATAATATATTATGATTCTGCACATCAAAAATTCACTGCTAATACTAATATTCAATTTGATAGCAAAGGTACATACGATTATTATCAGATGAGAAATTCTTTACTATGTATAACAGTGGTAGAGATGCTTAAATAATTAATTCGAGACATTCCCGTTGTCTTTACATGAGTACATGATGAGTGAGTAAGCGAGTGAGTGAGTGAGTGAGTGAGTGAGTGAGTGAGTGAATGAGTGAGTAAGTGAGTGAGTGAGTGAGTGAGTGAGTGAGTGAGTGAGTGAGTGAGTGAGTGAGTGAGTGAGTGAGTGAGTGAGTGAGTGAGTGAGTGAGTGAGTGAGTGAGCGATTTACAAACGTACGGTATGGTTTAACACATGTAAGAAACAGATGAATTTTATATGGACACAATGTTAGGGAAGAGAATAGTACTTACCACAGAGAGAGGAAACATAAAACAGTGAACAAAATTTGCGCCGACTCTATTGCCTCTGTTGATAAGAAGACACAAAAACATAAGTTGATGGTGGTAAAACAAAGATAACCTCGCAAGGTGCGCCGATCTATGCCATCGAGAACAGTCGTGTTTATGATGGTGCTAGAAAAAGGAATATCTTAGTCGCTGAAAATGATGATAACGGCTCGGCATTAAAGAAAACTAAATTTATAATCGTTATTGAGTGGCACGATCACCGTTTTCTGGATAAGAGAATCATTAACGGTCTTGAAAAAAAGAACTCTGCATGAAAATAGTTCAACTATATATCTTGAAGTATACAACACTGATAGCTAATACCATGAATCTAAAGTACTGGAAACAGTTTTCGATTTGATCAATTTTTCCACTTTCTATTGGATATTGAAAACAGAACCACAAGTTTTAGCAAAAATTGGCAAACAGTTGCGGATAATTTTTTTGTTGGAAAAATCAAATAATTGGATGAAAAATGTACTTTGACTTTTGAAATATACCTCTTCCTGCTATTTAACACAAATGTAAACAAAATTTCATTCTTTTGTATTACACTATATATTTTTTATAAAGTTCTCTAAATCGCGTTGAGAACATAAACAGGCATGTTGCTGGATCGGCCGTAAAACACGCAATGCTGAAACAAATAATTTTTTTAAGATTCAGGGTATCAGCGGAAACGTGTTCTATTAACCCGTAAAGTTTTAGGTCATTATCTGGAACACTGTGACAGAACTAGGGTAAACCCGTTGCTACGCAACTGTCTGTTGAGATTCGAAATCCACTATTCCAGATAAACATCATAATTCGTTGTTTAAATACGTTGAACTCACTCTCATATTTTCAGAAACTATCCATAAAAAAATTCGCCAGTAAAACTTTGCCTGAACTGTCATGGATGGTTTTGAACAAATGACCGAATGAAAAAAATTAACAAGTTTAATTTTTTTTATTTGTTTTTTTTGGAATTTTTACTTTTTTGAAATTCAGCTTGCTTTGCTTATTTTTTCATGTAATTTTCATGGAAATATGTTAATTATTGAATGGTTATAATAACTTTCAAAGTTAGAATTACCTTAAAAAAATATTTCAACTTTTCAATAATCAACGTATTCTGATGAAGAATACATGTTATAAAAACACCGTTTATGAGTGTTTCACCTCTGAAGTTTTGGCTATTGGTTCGGCTTGTCGTGACATGAAAAACCACGCTAGACACCTCCGCTCCGCGGTGCTAATGGTCCAAGGCGGGGGCATAAAACGCTGAATACTAACTCATACTCGGCGATTTCGCTTAGAACGAACAGTCTTTTATAATGACTAAGACCAAGCCATACAAACATAATGGGATAGTTTCTTAATAGCAGGCAATCCTATTTTTTCTCTAATTTACCAAAAAGCTTTATGGCAGTCAAACAGAAGTGTGACCTACTGGCTGATGGTCGTTAAAAGATTATGCCGATGGAGTAACTAGGAATTTGATTCCATGACATGCCTTATGGCAAGCACCATTCGTGATTGGGACCCGGCGAAGTCTTGTTCCGAATGAGACAACCCAACAATAAAAAAAATATGCTTCGTTTTCAATAAAAAATAATGAACAAATAAAAACAAATTTTTAGCCAAAACGAACAAAAATTTCCGTTATTTTGTGTGAAACTATATTTTTTTGAACATTTCTGAAAAGTTTTACTGGTGAATATTTTTTATAGTTTATGTAAATATGCGACCCGTAATTAGTGAAATTAATTAAGATCTTCAGTTGAAATGTCTATGTCTATGTCTGTGTCGTTACTCTTACTTTATATTTTTTAATTAAATTTATCTCATTCACTTTCCTTATATTCATTTATTGCTAATTCAATGTAATTTGTCATTTGTAAGACCGAGTATATACGAGTCAACCCAATGAAGTCTGGAAATCTGATGCAAACTCAGGTTTAAAAACATTGTTCAAGGAAGGCAAATACCAAATTTTACTCACTAACTCACTCACCTAGTCAACACCAACTCACTAAAATAAACAAACTCTCTAACATTAATCTCAGTCCGTCAATTAATTTTTTTATTAAAAGCGACCGTGTTGAAACTGTGTTCAGTATAGCCTATTACTAAAACAACGCTATATGTTTATCGTTGGAAATTTGAAAAAAAAATCTTCCCTCATCTGATTAAGCCATGTTCAACCAAAGCAGAGCACAAAATAGTTTTAATGTTGACAGACAAGAAAATACGAAATGGGGTGTATAGAAATAGCGAAGATTGAAATATGTAAGCAAGATGAAAACTTCACTTTCAAAACATGCTGTTCTCAAGTGAAAAAAAATTTTAAAATGAATAACAGAAGATTTTAAGTTTTTTTTGAAGAGTATAACAACATTATATGTTTGAGTACATATATGTATGTGAGTATTTGACTATAAGAGGATACATTTGCGTAAGTGTGTATGTATGTACATATATGTACAAGCAACAAAAAATGCCCTGAAGGCATGGGGAGTAACGAATATGGTTCGATCCTGGATAGTCCAATCGTGAAAAAGTATGAGACAAGAAATTTTATTCTCATATTTTAAATAGTCTGATCGTGAAAAAGCAGGAAACAAGATTTGCGATGAATCACGAAAAAATTTCGCACTTCATTAAGTCAAGAATCAAACCAAATTACACGAAACATATTTGGGACTTTTCACGATTGTTGTGGTATGATTTATCCTTATTCAAAATGCTGGTATCCAATTTTAAAATATAAGTATCTTATGAAAAAATCCCATCATTACTGGATGGAAATGAAATAAAAAAATTTTGTGTCACACAAACCGAAGTAAAATGACCCATGCTCACAACGAGCTAAACGAAAAAGGGGATTTGGTTTTCACCGAAAAGTCCCAAATATGTTTCGGGTAATTTGGTTTAATTCTTGACTTAATGAAGTGCGAAATTTTTTCGTGATTCATCGCAAATCTTGTTTCCTGCTTTTTCACGATCAGACTATTTAAAATATGAGAATAAAATTTCTTGTCTCATACTTTTTCACGATTGGACTATCCAGGATCGAACCATATTCGTTACTCCCCATGCCTTCAGGGCATTTTTTGTTGCTTGTCTATAACTTTTTTATGTGTGAACAAATCACATGTACAGTATGTATACTAAATACATACATGTATATGGGCTAATGTAACAAAAATGCTTTATGAGTTGAAAGTTGTTCATAAGATTCATGAACTTCAGCCCTTTTGGATTTTCGAATATTGAATTACAATAATATTTGTGAACAGTGATCGTTTGCGAACCTCCTTCAATATTTTCCTTGTAACAAGGAGTCTCAACATAATTGACATAATGATGAAAAAAAGTTCCTGAATTAGTACTATAGTGAGTTAAACGCTGCCTTATTATGTCTAAAGTAGACAGTTGAAGTGCGGGAGAAATATATAATATAAAAAATAAAACAAATTCCCACTTTTGTGTTTTTGATTTTCAGGGGTATTGAACCCAGCACCACTCGTTTAACTTGCAAACGCACTATCCACTCGACTACCTTGAGGAAAATAGTCTAAAAGTTCATTTGCTACATCAAACCTAGTTTCAAATCATAGATTTATCATTGCATCTAGTGTTAGTGTTAAAATAGCTTCAAAACTTGACTATTATTAGGTTAGCGCCGAGCTGTACTTAACAGCGGACGCTATGTACCATGTGACACTTGATTTTTTTCCTTACTTCCAGACTACTTATAATAAAAAAATGATGTGTTTTATTGATATTGATACATGTCTAAAAAAGGAGAAAAAAATTTTGAAAAAAATTTTTTGACCTGTTTTATTTTATTTCTGTACATCTTGACGGATTATAAAAATTTATTTAAAGGTATTGATCGAGTTTTAAAAATGTAGTTTATTAGAAATGTACTCTCCCTAGACCTCCTGTTAAAATTAGGTTTTTCCTGTTTTTATATAAATAAAAATTTTGGAATCCAATGTGGCTGAAACAGCGTGAATAAATAAACTTGAATTTTCACCGGTTTTTGGCGGCTCATAAATATTTTTTGAAAACACGCAGAGAATCATCTTTTCTCTATTCGATACAGCTTCAGTCATTCTAGACATTCAGATAATACACTGGATGTCAAGGCATTAAATCTTGGGATAATCTGATTTTCGATGCAGCAAAAATCGTCAAAAACGTTGAAACTTTCTAGATCAGTTTCTTCAAGTTTTTGTCAAAGTACGATGATTTTATCGAAAAATGCGTCGAATAGAGGTCATATCGAAATTTAATTCCACATATGATAGGCTAGTTTTTTTAGCCATTCGATAAGTTTGTCACAAGGAATAGAGCTTTTGTGAAAATTTTCGCTAATTTTGCCTCTTACATAACCCGTGGCGTTTTTTGTGTGTTTTAATGAATAACTGAATTGAACAGCGGAACAAACTTGGACATGTGTAATACACATCCAGTTAAAATTTCAGTTCGATCGGACCACCCTATCGCTCATACAACAATTCTTTCTCCATTTTGCCTGCGATTTTGGACATTTTTTTCATAAAATCCCTCAAAAATAGTGAAAAGCTTCATCCGATCTCTGTGACACTCAGGAAATCGTGTTCTGGGCGTGCAATTTACCTATGTACCAATTTTCAGCTTTGCAGGTCTTACCCAGTTCCCATACAACGTTTTGGGTGGAGGAAAAAAAAACGGAAAATCGCATTTTCATCATTTTCGGACCTGAAAAATGAAATATCATCCCTACCAAGTTGAAAATAGCCAAAAATATGTAGAATCTCACGAGAAAACCGATGAAACAGACTAGAAGTTGATACGATGAGGCTAGATCGAGATACCCGCAAAAAACCTTATCTTAATCGAACCATATTAAGGGAACGGCCTAGCGGCCGTCCCTTGATACATACATGCGTATTTGAATATAAATATAGGAGTATATTAGGATATGAATATATGGTGGACCATGACGCCTTCGTGATGCTTCATGCAAGCTTTAATAAAACCGTTCATATTCATCATTATGTACTATCAAGTTTCAACAATTATGGTTAACTAAGGAAACGTTGATTAGCAAAAAGAAGAATCGAATATAATTTTTTTGCATCTTAACAGCATCTCATCAGTAGTCAACCAAAATCGCCAGCACATTTCCAACTGGGAAACTGTCTTGCATATTCAATGTTAAATGCTTTACAAATCCATCAAATCAACGTACATCAATGACCCGCCCTGAATCACTGATCCTATCACACACGAGTGATCGATGCCGCCGACAGCATTGTAGTAGTTGTCGGGCAACAACTTTATTGTCTCCATGTTCCACGTATCGTAAAACTCGTCGTACACTTCTATTGTATCATATCCATCTTCACCAAATACAGTTCCCACCGCGTAGACACGACCTTCGAATCGGACGAGCGCGAAGAGTCGTCTGGCTTTGTTCATGGCCGCTTTTATAGTCCACTTGTCACTGATCGGGTCGTAACTGCAATCAATCACGTGACGTACAAAAATATGTGTTAAACATTAAAATAATAGAGATTTGGAAAAAACTTTCTCGATCCTGTGGTGTATGGAACCATCTGTTTGCTTCGTGATTCAACTGATTTGTTTTCAGAACAACTGACTGATGTGGAAATGGTGATTTCAAACTTCTTGTTTCCTGTTTTTTTTTGTTTGAGTTCCTGTGAAGTGTCTATTATGCGGTAAAAAATACAACTAACATAAAATGGCTAAAAATACATGTAGATTAATAAAAAATTAGTTCCTCATTTGGCTCTTTTTGTGGTAATCATGAACAATTTAGATAATCGAGTTCGATGACGTTCGTGAACAACTAATTTTCATGAAGTTTCACATGCTCAGCAAACATAAGAAAGTAAAAGTTAACCCTGATGATAACCCTACCATACAAAAAGCGTCGAAAATAGACAAGAATGAGAATCGTAGACGCATGTCATGAAAAAAATTCTGTAATTTCTGTGCAGGTTCTATTGAAAAACCAAATTGGATGATGGAAATTCAATATTCGGGTATGTTCACTACTGTGTGTTGTTTTGAGAGAGTGAGACAAATGAAAAAATCATGACACCCACAACGTAAAGACGAAAGATACTTTTTTAGATAGCCGATATGCCTAAACCACAGAACTGTAATGAATTTGCTATTTACTACTATTCCACCTTACCATAATCACACATTCCATTAATCAATCGAATCTCGACTTTTTATTTACCAATATTTACTCTTATTTGATTTGTTTTTGTATTACAGTAACAAAAGATGTATTCGTTTATTCGAACCCGTTGTTATTCCTCTTCTTAAACCCTTCCGGTTTTTGATATGTTCATCAGGACAAGTTCCGTGTATGTCTGGTCGTTACTCTCACTTTATATTTTAATTTTTATTAATTACGTCTCACTTACTTTCATTATATTTCTTTATTGATTATTCAAAGTAATTTGTATTTCGTAATTTTTTAGACCGATTATATACGATCAACCCAATGAAACCTTATGAAACCTTAAATTCCTCATGCAAATTATGGTGAATGATCCACTGATAAGAAACCAATGCGCGGGCGTAACGTAAAGTGCTTCTTCTCGATGGTTCGAACATGCCAGCCTCACGATAGGTGATCAGGGGTTAACGAACAGTAAAGGTTCATATGCAATTTTTTTTGATGAAGAAAGTTTCAGTATTTCAAAAAAAACTCTAGAAAAGATTTTGAGAATTTTTGAAAGTTGTGACCAAAAACTCATGGAAAATTGCTCATGAACCACTAGGGAATTTTTTTAAATAAACAAACGTTGTCATTAGAACAAAACGAATTTTAGACTTCCAGACAAACACATTTTGATAGCAACGGAAAACTGCTATTGAACGTCAGAAAACACAGAAACTGCAAACTAGTGACTACAAATTAGTGACTGTTTAATTGCTCACCTCTGACACGTGTTGATGGCACCATGGCTGCCCAAGCCGCCACACACCAGGATATGTCCGCTCTTGAGCAGAATGGCACCCGGCTGTTCAATCCTAACCGCACTCATCGACTGACGTTGGGTCCATGATTCATCGATCAGTGAAAAGTCGTACACGCGGGTATCGCCGACACCTTTCACGTACCCTGCAACTCGAAGCACCTTATTAATGATTCATTTAATGATGTTGCTTACCCTTTGTTTTTCTTGGCACTTGACAGATTATTCATATTATTCATTCTACTTTTAATAATAAAATTCATTGTCGGTTATAACGAAAAAGCCTGGATAGGCTATATCCAACACATCTAAACCGACCACCGAAACAAACGCTTTCACTCACCTCCGATCACATATAGATGACCCTGGCTGTAGACAGCCGCATGATAATAAACGAACACGGGCATCGGAACCAGCGGTACGCATATCGGCTGGGCTACATGGCATAGATCACATGAATTCAATGCAACATAATTATTTATTCCACCACAGATGATGATCGTGTCGTTGCCCGTGCACGTCATGCTATGGGCATTACGTGCCACAGTCATGTGCGTCAGCAGTCGTGTATTGCCGGAGCGCGGGTCTGACTCGTACACCGTGTCCAGGTAATTACCATTGTCGTTGTACCCGCCACTCGTGTAGAACTTGCAGTTGCATCCGGTGCCGGCCATGTTGTAATACGTTTTGTCAGTGCCTGAGGAAAATTACAGGGTGGGTAAAGAATACGATTTTGCGAGAATATAATTTTCGCTGTGCATGATGAATTTCTTTGATATTTCCAACCAACTTCACTAACGTGTATACTTAATTTTGTCAAAAATTTCAGAGGTGTTGTGATCGTGTCACTGCTACACGCTGAAAACAAAAACTTTCTTTTTAAACGGCGTGTTGAAGTCACTCAAAACATCAGGTGTTTTCACGTACATATTATTATTATATAGACTCATACCATTAAAAGAAGGAAATATAATCAACATTAAGCGACAAATAGTTTTGCTCAACTTGAGCACCATAAATTTTAACAATAGACCATAATCTAGTTTCAAATTGTGAGATCACTGAACGAATGTTATCAATAGAAAGTTCATTCCATTCATTAACGATGCGGGTACGCAATGCATCCAATTTATTGAGTACGCCATCAAAATAAACACGCTGTTCCATGAAGCAACAATACCTATAATCCAAAGGATAAGCATCTGGATTACACGGTGACCATTGTTCTGGTGTGATGAACTGAATGCCGACCGTGACGAGTTCGTTGATGGTCATCTGCGTCTGTTCGCCGTCTTGCATCCGGATCAATTAATCTTAATACCATTTTAGAAATCACAATTGATGGGCAGGGGAACGATGGAATTGAGTTGTGTTTTTTTGTGAAACACTATGCAAAATAACCGACCGGAGTTATCGGGTTTGGCGAACACACCCGCATCAGGCACGCAGATCTGTCCGTCATTACCATTTTGTCCAACAATAGCGATGCCACTCCAGTAGGCTGGTACGGTTGGGATGAGACACACCAGGACGAGTCGAATGACGTACATGAAGAGTAGAAAGCTGAAGTACGGTAAGGTATTTTTAATAAGAGAAGTAAGTACAAAAGAAGAATTGAAAAAAAACGAAAGGATATTTAATGAAATCTAATTTTCTAAACAGAATGCAACTAATTTATATTGTAAATAATTAAAATTCAAATTTACTATATATGTAAATCTTTAAAATATACATATGTATTATATGTTTAGAAGTTTCAATATTCTGCACATCAACAATTCACTGCTAATACTAATATTCAATTTGATAGCAGAGGTACATACGATTATTATCAGGTGAGAATTCTCTACTATGTGCAGGGGCAAAAAAAACTCCGCGATTTTGTGAGACCACAACTTTTAGAGTGGACGATGAATTTTTTTGAAATTTACAGATTATTTCAATAACATATTAACTTAATTTTCTCTAAAATTTCAAAGAGATATCTAACACACACCGGCCACACCATCAGGAGTGAGTGAGTGAGTGAGTGAGTGGGTGAGTGAGTGAGAGAGTGAGTGAGTGAGTGAGTGAGTGAGTGAGTGAGTGAGTGAGTGAGTGAGTGAGTGAGTGAGTGAGTGAGTGAGTGAGTGAGTGAGTGAGTGAGTGAGTGAGTGAGTGAGTGAATGAGTGAATGAGCGATTGAGTGAGTTAGTGAGTGAATGAGTGAGTGAGTGAGTGAGTGAATACCAAACGTACGATATGGTTTAACATTTGTAAGAAACAGGTGAATTTTATTAGGACATAATGTTAGGGAAGTGAATAATTCTTAATCCACAGATACAGGAAACATAAAACAGTGGAAAAAATTTGCGCCAACTTTGTTGCCTCTGTTGATAAGAAGACACAAAAATGAGTTGATAGTACCAAAACAAAGATAACCTCGCAAGGTGCGCCGAGCCATCGAGAACAGTCGTGTTTATGATAGTGCTAGAAAAAATAACATCTTAGTCGCTGAAAATGATGATAACAGCTCGGAGTTGAAGAAAACAAAATTTATGATCGTTATTGAGTGCCACGATCATAATTGTCTGTAAGAGAATATCATTAGCGGTTTCGAAAAAGCAAACTTGAAATATCAGCCTATTTTATTTACAGGTGAACCCAATGAATGTATACAATCATTGACTTGAGCTCAGATATTCAATATGGGCAAAAATTCTATTTGGTTTCATTGTACGTTTTATTTTATTCCAACAAATAAATGATTCAATTACGCGACTAACATGCTACACAACACCGAAATACACTAGTTAAGCACATAGTTAAAACGCCTTGCCTGAGAAAACCTACAGATTTTGGCCCCTCTTATCAAAATCGAGTTATGTGGTGTTTTGGAACCTACCAGGGTAGTGTATCAATACACTATGACCGTTTGGTTCAAAGTTGCTCAAAATCGGAAATATCCGGATTTTTCGATTTTGGCTGTAGGGCATGCGTCACCATGCGATCAGCTCACTTTGAACGGCGGCCGTCATCGATAGAGAACTCCAATCACTAAATGAGGAACATAGTAAGAAAGTAGACTTAATTCTGCGTGTTTTAAGCCCTATTTTACCGCATTTGATGAATTATTCAATTTAGAAACCGACCCCGAAACATTTTGAAAATTCACTTTTTTTGAAAAAATTGACAAGTTGGAGACATAAATGTCAAAATAAAAAAAGTTGCAAGATTTATCCAGACAAACCGAGTATGAGGGATGATGCCCACATAGTAGACCTTCAAAAAGGTCATGTGCTACCCCCCCCACATGGCCCCATTTTTTCGAGCTACGGGTCATTTTTTGCCAAAAATCACTAAATTTCTGAATTTTCTGCTATTTTCCGTATATGGTTGATTGTTTATCGGCGAATTGTGCATGATAATACCTTCCCCTGATAGGCAAAGTAATGATAGGACACTTCCATTTGCTTTATTCAGTCTATAAAATACGATAAATAGGGCTGGAAATTACCAAAAACGACGAAAAACCGCGAATTTCTATGTTTGCTCAAAATAGGGAGGTTTTTACGTTGTAAGTAGGCAAGAATGAGTCGAGAAGGGTATATAGTGGAATAAACAGTGTCTTTGGTTCCATTTTATCAATTATAGAACTAGCTTCAACGTCAAAATACTAGTATTATAGGGGCTTTGAACAGTCGTTTTCAGCGATTTTTAAATAAAGTTCGTCAAATTAGCGGGTTTCCATCAATTTTCCTGTCGTGGTTCATGGTTTTTCAGTAGTTAGTCCATGAAAATACAATCCCCTGATAGGAATGGTAATGAGGGAATACTTTTATTTGATTTAATCGGTTTAGAAAATTTTCTAAATAGGCTTAAACGGCTGAAAATGACGATGACAAAGTATAATTTTGATGTTTGCTGAAAATACCATAACTTCACCATTGTATTGAGGAAGAATGAGTCAAAAAGGCATATCGTGGAATAAGCAGTGTTCTTGGTTTACTTCAACAAATCCATGTGAGTAAGTTGCAACAAAGTTATCGGGCTTACAGGAATGTCTTCTGTACAAAGCAGAAGTACTGAAAACATAAAAAATTTTGCGCTACGCATCATCCGTTCTCGTGCGTCCATGGTACGTCTAAGTTGAAAATTAGAGGTGTGGAAACGTCGAATTTGTGGCGCCTTGCGCCATCTATTTACAGGCTGTAATGTTGAGAACTCCAATTTTTGACCCTACTTGGATTTTAAGATCTCGGGCTTTCAAGATACGTATCCAATACATATCCGGATATTTCCGGTTTTGAGCAACTTTGAACCAAACGGTCATAGGGTATTGATACACTACCCTGGTAGGTTCCAAAACACCACATAACTCGATTTTGAAAAGAGGGGCCACACTTCCCATACAACCTGTAGGTTTTCTCAGGCAAGGCGTTTTAAGTACGTAGTACACATGTAAGACAATAGTGACAAAACTCATATTCAGCCCATCATAAAGTTGTGAATGCTACTCTTTCGTCCGTTGGAAAACAACTGATATTAGACCTGTCATCTTTGATGTTTATTTATGTATTTATGATAAATTTGTTGAAATTTGTACAGTTTTATCGATGTGTTGACCGTTTTTTTGTCTGATCATGACGACTAATCCGGTCATCATTAGTGAGCTTTTTTAATGAAATCTTTGTGCTGAAGCTTTGCATTGAAGCTTTATCATCCGCTTATTCACTCACTCACTCACTCATTCACTCAATCACTCACTCACTCACTCACTCACTCACTCACTCACTCACTCACTCACTCACTCACTCACTCACTCACTCACTCACTCACTCACTCACTCACTCACTCACTCACTCACTCACTCACTCACTCACTCACTCACTCACTCACTCACTCACTCACTCACTCACTCACTCACTCACTCACTCACTCACTCACTCACTCACTCACTCACTCACTCACTCACTCACTCACTCACTCACTCACTCACTCACTCACTCACTCACTCACTCACTCACTCACTCACTCACTCACTCACTCACTCACTCACTCACTCACTCACTCACTCTCTCACTCACTCACTCACTCACTCACTCACTCACTCACTCACTCACTCACTCACTCACTCACTCACTCACTCACTCACTCACTCACTCACTCACTCACTCACTCACTCACTCACTCACTCACTCACTCACTCACTCACTCACTCACTCACTCACTCACTCACTCACTCACTCACTCACTCACTCACTCACTCACTCACTCACTCACTCACTCACTCACTCACTCACTCACTCACTCACTCACTCACTCACTCACTCACTCACTCACTCACTCACTCACTCACTCACTCACTCACTCACTCACTCACTCTCTCACTCACTCACTCACTCACTCACTCACTCACTCACTCACTCACTCACTCACTCACTCACTCACTCACTCACTCACTCACTCACTCACTCACTCACTCACTCACTCACTCACTCACTCACTCACTCACTCACTCACTCACTCACTCACTCTCTCACTCACTCACTCACTCACTCACTCACTCACCCATTCACTCATTCACTTACTTACGAAACTGCAATCTGATGTTGGTCAAAAATAAATCGTCGTTGCTTAATAATTTTTCAGAAAAATTCTAAACCGGAGCAAGACTCGAAAATA
The DNA here is from genome assembly GCA_964036265.1 of Daptonema setosum. NCBI lineage: Eukaryota > Metazoa > Nematoda > Chromadorea > Monhysterida > Xyalidae > Daptonema > Daptonema setosum. The sequence continues at coordinate 532,012 of OZ038448.1, forward strand.
CTCGGCAAACACTAGCGCATATTTTCTCCAAGGGACAAAATATTTAAGTTTAGGAACACCGTTACTGCAAAAGAGAGAGCATGTTGTTTCCAAGGGAAACCATATTTGAGCTAAGGGACTCCGTTACCAAATAAGAGAGCGCATGTTTTCTCTAAGGGAAGCCATACTTGAGCTAAGCGACACCGTTACTGGATCAGAGAGCGCATTTTGTCTCTAAGGGAAACCATATTCGAGCTAAGAGACACCGTTTCTAGATAAGAGATCGCACGTTGTCTTTAAGGGAAACCATATTTGAGCTAAGGGACAACGTTTCTGGATATGAGAGCGCACGTTGTCTCTAAGGGAAACCATATTTGAGCTAAGGGACACCGTTACTGGTTAAGAGAGCGCATGTTGTTTCTAAGGGAAACCATATTTGAGCTAAGGGACACCGTTTCTGGATAAGAGAGCGCATGTTGTTTTAAAGGAAAACCATATTTGAGCTGAGGGACACCGTTACTGGTTAAGAGAGCGCATGTTGTTTCCAAGGGAAACCATGTTTGAGCTAATGGACAACGTTACTGGTTAAGAGAGCGCATGTTGTTTCCAAGGGAAGCAATATTTGAGCTAAGGGACACCGTTACTGGATATGAGAGCGCACGTTGTCTCTAAGGGAAACCATATTTGAGCTAAGTGACAACGTTACTGGTTAAGAGAGCGTATGTTGTTTCCAAAGAAAACCATATTTGAGCTAAGGGACACCGTTTCTAGATATGAGATAGCATGTTGTCTCTAAGGGAAACCATATTTGAGCTAAGGGACACCGTTACTGGTTAAGAGAGCGCATGTTGTTTTTAAGGAAAACCATATTTGAGCTGAGGGACACCGTTACTGGTTAAGAGAGCGCATGTTGTTTCCAAGGGAAACCATGTTTGAGCTAATGGACAACGTTACTGGTTAAGAGAGCGCATGTTGTTTCCAAGGGAAGCAATATTTGAGCTAAGGGACACCGTTACTGGATATGAGAGCGCACGTTGTCTCTAAGGGAAACCATATTTGAGCTAAGTGACAACGTTACTGGTTAAGAGAGCGCATGTTGTTTCCAAAGAAAACCATATTTGAGCTAAGGGACACCGTTTCTAGATATGAGATAGCATGTTGTCTCTAAGGGAAACCATATTTGAGCTAAGGGACACCGTTTCTAGATAAGAGAGCGCATGTTGTTTCCAAGGGAAACCTTATTTGAGCTAAGGGACACCGTTTCTGGATAAGAGAGCACCCGTTGTCTCTAAGGGAAACAATATTTGAGCTAAGGGACACCGTTTCTTGATAAGAGAGCGCACTTTGTCTCTAAGGGAAACCATATTTGAGCTAAGGGACACCGTTACTGGTTAAGAGAGCGCATGTTGTTTCCAAGGGAAACAGTATTTGAGCAAAGGGACACCGTTTCTGGAAAAGAGAGCACCCGTTGTCTCTAAGGGAAACAATATTTGGGCTAAGGGACACCGTTACTGGATAAGAGAGCGCACGTTGTCTCTAAGGGAAACCATATTTGAGCTAAGGTACAACGTAACTGGTTAAGAGAGCGCATGTTGTTTTTCAAGGGTAGCAATATTTGAGAAAAGGGACACCGTTACTCGATAAGAGAGCGCATGTTGTTTCCAAAGAAAACCATATTTGAGCTAAGGGACTCCGTTTCTAGATATGAGATAGCATGTCGTCTCTAAGGGAAACCATATTTGAGCTAAGGGACACCGTTTCTAGATAAGAGAGCGCATGTTGTTTCCACGGGAAACAGTATTTGAGCAAAGGGACACCCTTTCTAGATAAGAGAGCGCACGTTGTTTCTAAGTGAAACAATATTTGGGCTAAGGGACACCATTACTGGATAAGAGAGCGCATGTTGTTTTTAAGGGAAACCATATTTGAGCTAAGGGACAACGATACTGGTTAAGAGAGCGCATGTTGTTTTCAAGGGAAGCAATATTTGAGCTAAGGGACACCGTTACTGGTTAAGAGAGCGCATGTTGTTTCCAAGGGAAACAGTATTTGAGCAAAGGGACACCGTTTCTAGATAAGAGAGCGCACGTTGTTTCTAAGTGAAACAATATTTGGGCTAAGGGACACCATTACTGGATAAGAGAGCGCATGTTGTTTCTAAGGGAAACCATGTTTGAGCTAAGGGACACCGTTTCTGGATAAGAGATCGCACGTTGTCTCTAAGGGAAACCATATTTGAGCTAAGGGACAACGTTACGGAATAAGAGAACGCATGTTGTTTCTAAGGGAAACCATATTTGAGCTAAGGGACACCGTTACTGGTTAAGAGAGCGCATATTGTTTCCAAGGGAAACCATATTTGAGCTAAGGGACACCGTTACTGGTTAAGAGAGCGCATGTTGTTTCCAAGGGAAACCATGTTTGAGCTAAGGGGCAACGTTACTGGTTAAGAGAGCGCATGTTGTTTCCAAGGGAAGCAATATTTGAGCTAAGGGACACCGTTACTGGATATGAGAGCGCACGTTGTCTCTAAGGGAAACCATATTTGAGCTAAGGGACAACGTTACTGGTTAAGAGAGAGCATGTTGTTTCCAAGGGAAACCATATTTGAGCTAAGGGACACCGTTACTGGTTAAGAGAGCGCATGTGGTTTCCAAGGGAAACCATGTTTGAGCTAAGGGGCAACGTTACTGGTTAAGAGAGCGCATGTTGTTTCCAAGGGAAGCAATATTTGAGCTAAGGGACACCGTTACTGGATATGAGAGCGCACGTTGTCTCTAAGGGAAACCATATTTGAGCTAAGGGACAACGTTACTGGTTAAGAGAGCGCATGTTGTTTCCAAAGAAAACCATATTTGAGCTAAGGGACTCCGTTTCTAGATATGAGATAGCATGTCGTCTCTAAGGGAAACCGTATTTGAGCTAAGGGACAACGTTTCTAGATAAGAGAGCGCATGTTGTTTCCAAGGGAAACAGTATTTGAGCAAAGGGACACCGTTTTTAGATAAGAGAGCGCACGTTGTTTCTAAGTGAAACAATATTTGGGCTAAGGGACACCATTACTGGATAAGAGAGCGCATGTTGTTTCTAAGGGAAACCATATTTGAGCTAAGGGACAACGATACTGGTTAAGAGAGCGCATGTTGTTTTCAAGGGAAGCAATATTTGAGCTAAGGGACACCATTACTGGATAAGAGAGCGCACGTTGTCTCTAAGGGAAACCATATTTGAGCTAAGGGACACCGTTACTGGTTAAGAGAGCGCATGTTGTCTCTAAGGGAAACCATATTTGAGCTAAGGGACACCGTTACTGGTTAAGAGAGCGCATGTTGTTTCCAAGGGAAACAGTATTTGAGCAAAGGGACACCGTTTCTAGATAAGAGAGCGCACGTTGTTTCTAAGTGAAACAATATTTGGGCTAAGGGACACCATTACTGGATAAGAGAGCGCATGTTGTTTTTAAGGGAAACCATATTTGAGCTAAGGGACACCGTTTCTGGATAAGAGATCGCACGTTGTCTCTAAGGGAAACCATATTTGAGCTAAGGGACAACGTTACAGAATAAGAGAACGCATGTTGTTTCTAAGGGAAACAACATTTGAGCTAAGGGACACCGTTTCTTGATAAGAGAGCGCATATTGTTTCCAAGGGAAACCATATTTGAGCTAAGGGACACCGTTACTGGTTAAGAGAGCGCATGTTGTTTCCAAGGGAAACCATGTTCGAGCTAAGGGGCAACGTTACTGGTTAAGAGAGCGCATGTTGTTTCCAAGGGAAGCAATATTTGAGCTAAGGGACACCGTTACTGGATATGAGAGCGCACGTTGTCTCTAAGGGAAACCATATTTGAGCTAAGGGACAACGTTACTGGTTAAGAGAGCGCATGTTGTTTCCAAGGGAAACCATATTTGAGCTAAGGGACACCGTTACTGGTTAAGAGAGCGCATGTTGTTTCCAAGGGAAACCATGTTTGAGCTAAGGGGCAACGTTACTGGTTAAGAGAGCGCATGTTGTTTCCAAGGGAAGCAATATTTGAGCTAAGGGACACCGTTACTGGATATGAGAGCGCACGTTGTCTCTAAGGGAAACCATATTTGAGCTAAGGGACAACGTTACTGGTTAAGAGAGCGCATGTTGTTTCCAAGGGAAACCATATTTGAGCTAAGGGACACCGTTACTGGTTAAGAGAGCACATGTTGTTTCCAAGGGAAACCATGTTTGAGCTAAGGGGCAACGTTACTGGTTAAGAGAGCGCATGTTGTTTTCAAGGGAAACCATATTTGAGCTAAGGGACACCGTTACTGGATAAGAGAGCACACGTTGTTACCAAGGGAAACCATGTTTGAGCTAAGGGACACCGTTTCTTGATAAGAGAGCGCACGTTGTCTCTAAGGGAAACCATATTTGAGCTAAGGGACAACGTTACTGGTTAAGAGAGCGCATGTTGTTTCCAAAGAAAACCATATTTGAGCTAAGGGACACCGTTTCTAGATATCAGATAAAGGTGAAGATGGAATATATTGCAACAGTTGATTTCGATATTGCACAGTAAGTAAGTTGCCAGGCAGGAATTTTTTTTGGCGGGAATTCAAATTTTTTTTAATTCTAAAAAGTTTTCGGGTCGGCGGTTTTAATTCACGTTATTTTAGTGATTTTTTTTGAAATTTTCATTCCGGATTCGAGTTCTCCATCAAATTTTAGGCCCGAATGAATTTTTTCAGCTTCGTACCTAACGGCTTCAGCGGTTTTCGCTTTCTTCTTCCCGTTTCTTAAAGAAATTTTAAAATTTTTCAAATTGGTTGACTTCAACGATCGAAAAATTCATGTAGGCTCCAAATTTGATGGAGAACTCGAATCTGAGACAAAAATTTCGAAAACGTTTCTAAATTAAAGTGAACCGATGTCGCCAACCCAAAAACTTTTGAGAATCCCAAAAAAATTTGAATTCCCGCCAAAAAAATTCCTGCCTGGGAACTTACTTACCAGACAAATTCAAATTGTTTGTTGCAATATATCCCATCTTCACCTATAGCATGTTGTCTCTAAGGGAAACCATATTTGAGCTAAGGGACACCGTTTCTAGATAAGAGAGCGCATGTTGTTTCCAAGGGAAACCTTATTTGAGCTAAGGGACACTGTTTCTGGATAAGAGAGCACCCGTTGTCTCTAAGGGAAACAATATTTGAGCTAAGGGACACCGTTTCTTGATAAGAGAGCGCACGTTGTCTCTAAGGGAAACCATATTTGAGCTAAGGGACACCGTTACTGGTTAAGAGAGCACATGTTGTTTCCAAGGGAAACAGTATTTGAGCAAAGGGACATCGTTTCTAGATAAGAGATAGCATGTTGTTTCTAAGGGAAACCATATTTGAGCTAAGGGACACCGTTTCTGGATAAGAGAGCACACGTTGTCTCTAAGGGAAACCATATTTGAGCTAAGGGACACCGTTTCTTGATAAGAGAGCGCACGTTGTCTCTAAGGGAAACCATATTTGAGCTAAGGGACACCGTTACTGGTTAAGAGAGCGCATGTTGTTTCCAAGGGAAACAGTATTTGAGCAAAGGGACACCGTTTCTAGATAAGAGAGCTCACGTTGTTTCTAAGTGAAACAATATTTGGGCTAAGGGACACCATTACTGGATAAGAGAGCGCATGTTGTTTCTAAGGGAAACCATATTTGAGCTAAGGGACATCGTTTCTAGATATGAGATAGCATGTTGTCTCTAAGGGAACCCATATTTGAGCTAAGGGACACCGTTTCTAGATAACAGAGCGCATGTTGTTTACAAGGGAAACCTTCTTTGAGCTAAGGGACACCGTTTCTAGATAAGAGAGCGCATGTTGTTTACAAGGGAAACCTTCTTTGAGCTAAGGGACACCGTTTCTGGTTAAGAGAGCGCATGTTGTTTCCAAGGGAAACCATATTTGAGCTAAGGGACACCGTTACTGGTTAAGAGAGCGCATGTTGTTTCCAAGGGAAACCATGTTTGAGCTAAGGGGCAACGTTACTGGTTAAGAGAGCGCATGTTGTTTCCAAGGGAAGCAATATTTGAGCTAAGGGACACCGTTACTGGATATGAGAGCGCACGTTGTCTCTAAGGGAAACCATATTTGAGCTAAGGGACAACGTTACTGGTTAAGAGAGCGCATGTTGTTTCCAAAGAAAACCATATTTGAGCTAAGGGACACCGTTTCTAGATATGAGATAGCATGTTGTCTCTAAGGGAACCCATATTTGAGCTAAGGGACACCGTTTCTAGATAAGAGAGCGCATGTTGTTTACAAGGGAAACCTTATTTGAGCTAAGGGACACCGTTTCTGGATAAGAGAGCACACGTTGTCTCTAAGGGAAACAATATTTGAGCTAAGGGACACCGTTTCTTGATAAGAGAGCGCATGTTGTCTCTAAGGGAAACCATATTTGAGCTAAGGGACACCGTTACTGGTTAAGAGAGCGCATGTTGTTTCCAAGGGAAACAGTATTTGAGCAAAGGGACACCGTTTCTAGATAAGAGAGCGCACGTTGTTTCTAAGTGAAACAATATTTGGGCTAAGGGACACCATTACTGGATAAGAGAGCGCATGTTGTTTCTAAGGGAAACCATATTTGAGCTAAGGGACACCGTTTCTGGATAAGAGATCGCACGTTGTCTCTAAGGGAAACCATATTTGAGCTAAGGGACAACGTTACTGGTTAAGAGAGCGCATGTTGTTTCCAAAGAAAACCATATTTGAGCTAAGGGACACCGTTTCTAGATATGAGATAGCATGTTGTCTCTAAGGGAAACCATATTTGAGCTAAGGGACACCGTTTCTAGATAAGAGAGCGCATGTTGTTTCCAAGGGAAACAGTATTTGAGCAAAGGGACACCGTTTCTAGATAAGAGAGCGCACGTTGTTTCTAAGTGAAACAATATTTGGGCTAAGGGACACCATTACTGGATAAGAGAGCGCATGTTGTTTTTAACGGAAACCATATTTGAGCTAAGGGACAACGATACTGGTTAAGAGAGCGCATGTTGTTTTCAAGGGAAGCAATATTTGAGCTAAGGGACACCATTACTGGATAAGAGAGCGCACGTTGTCTCTAAGGGAAACCATATTTGAGCTAAGGGACAACGTTACGGAATAAGAGAACGCATGTTGTTTCTAAGGGAAACCATATTTGAGCTAAGGGACACCGTTACTGGTTAAGAGAGCGCATATTGTTTCCAAGGGAAACCATATTTGAGCTAAGGGACACCGTTACTGGTTAAGAGAGCGCATGTTGTTTCCAAGGGAAACCATGTTTGAGCTAAGGGGCAACGTTACTGGTTAAGAGAGCGCATGTTGTTTCCAAGGGAAACCATACTTGAGCTAAGGGACACCGTTACTGGTTAAGAGAGCGCATGTTGTTTCCAAGGGAAGCAATATTTGAGCTAAGGGACACCGTTACTGGATATGAGAGCGCACGTTGTCTCTAAGGGAAACCATATTTGAGCTAAGGGACAACGTTACTGGTTAAGAGAGCGCATGTTGTTTCCAAGGGAAACCATATTTGAGCTAAGGGACACCGTTACTGGTTAAGAGAGCGCACGTTGTTTCCAAGGGAAACCATGTTTGAGCTAAGGGGCAACGTTACTGGTTAAGAGAGCGCATGTTGTTTCCAAGGGAAGCAATATTTGAGCTAAGGGACACCGTTACTGGATATGAGAGCGCACGTTGTCTCTAAGGGAAACCATATTTGAGCTAAGGGACAACGTTACTGGTTAAGAGAGCGCATGTTGTTTCCAAAGAAAACCACATTTGAGCTAAGGGACTCCGTTTCTAGATATGAGATAGCATGTCGTCTCTAAGGGAAACCATATTTGAGCTAAGGGACACCGTTTCTAGATAAGAGAGCGCATGTTGTTTCCAAGGGAAACAGTATTTGAGCAAAGGGACACCGTTTCTAGATAAGAGAGCGCACGTTGTTTCTAAGTGAAACAATATTTGGGCTAAGGGACACCATTACTGGATAAGAGAGCGCACGTTGTTTCTAAGTGAAACAATATTTGGGCTGAGGGACACCATTACTGGATAAGAGAGCGCATGTTGTTTCTAAGGGAAACCATATTTGAGCTAAGGGACACCGTTTCTTGATAAGAGAGCGCACGTTGTTTCTAAGGGAAACAACATTTGAGCTAAGGGACACCGTTTCTTGATAAGAGAGCGCATATTGTTTCCAAGGGAAACCATATTTGAGCTAAGGGACAACGATACTGGTTAAGAGAGCGCATGTTGTTTTCAAGGGAAGCAATATTTGAGCTAAGGGACACCATTACTGGATAAGAGAGCGCACGTTGTTTCTAAGGGAAACAACATTTGAGCTAAGGGACACCGTTTCTTGCTAAGAGAGCGCATATTGTTTCCAAGGGAAACCATATTTGAGCTAAGGGACACCGTTACTGGTTAAGAGAGCGCATGTTGTTTCTAAGGGAAACAACATTTGAGCTAAGGGACACCGTTTCTTGATAAGAGAGCGCATATTGTTTCCAAGGGAAACCATATTTGAGCTAAGGGACACCGTTACTGGTTAAGAGAGCGCATGTTGTTTCCAAGGGAAACCATGTTTGAGCTAAGGGGCAACGTTACTGGTTAAGAGAGCGCATGTTGTTTCCAAGGGAAACAGTATTTGAGCAAAGGGACACCGTTTCTAGATAAGAGAGCGCACGTTGTTTCTAAGTGAAACAATATTTGGGCTAAGGGACACCGTTTCTAGATAAGAGAGCACACGTAGTCTCTAAGGGAAACCATATTTGACTAAGGGACACCGTTTCTTGATAAGAGAGCGCACGTTGTCTCTAAGGGAAACCATATTTGAGCTAAGGGACACCGTTACTGGTTAAGAGAGCGCATGTTGTTTCCAAGGGAAACAGTATTTGAGCAAAGGGACACCGTTTCTAGATAAGAGAGCGCACGTTGTTTCTAAGTGAAACAATATTTGGGCTAAGGGACACCATTACTGGATAAGAGAGCGCATGTTGTTTCTAAGGGAAACCATATTTGAGCTAAGGGACACCGTTTCTGGATAAGAGATCGCACGTCGTCTCTAAGGGAAACCATATTTGAGCTAAGGGACAACGTTACGGAATAAGAGAACGCATGTTGTTTCTAAGGGAAACCATATTTGAGCTAAGGGACACCGTTACTGGTTAAGAGAGCGCATATTGTTTCCAAGGGAAACCATATTTGAGCTAAGGGACACCGTTACTGGTTAAGAGAGCGCATGTTGTTTCCAAGGGAAACCATGTTTGAGCTAAGGGGCAACGTTACTGGTTAAGAGAGCGCATGTTGTTTGCAAGGGAAGCAATATTTGAGCTAAGGGACACCGTTACTGGATATGAGAGCGCACGTTGTCTCTAAGGGAAACCATATTTGAGCTAAGGGACAACGTTACTGGTTAAGAGAGCGCATGTTGTTTCCAAGGGAAACCATATTTGAGCTAAGGGACACCGTTACTGGTTAAGAGAGCGCATGTTGTTTCCAAGGGAAACCATGTTTGAGCTAAGGGGATACGTTACTGGTTAAGAGAGCGCATGTTGTTTCCAAGGGAAGCAATATTTGAGCTAAGGGACACCGTTACTGGATATGAGAGCGCACGTTGTCTCTAAGGGAAACCATATTTGAGCTAAGGGACAACGTTACTGGTTAAGAGAGCGCATGTTGTTTCCAAAGAAAACCATATTTGAGCTGAGGGACAACGTTACGGAATAAGAGAACGCATGTTGTTTCTAAGGGAAACCATATTTGAGCTAAGGGACACCGTTACTGGTTAAGAGAGCGCATATTGTTTCCAAGGGAAACCATATTTGAGCTAAGGGACACCGTTACTGGTTAAGAGAGCGCATGTTGTTTCCAAGGGAAACCATGTTTGAGCTAAGGGGCAACGTTACTGGTTAAGAGAGCGCATGTTGTTTGCAAGGGAAGCAATATTTGAGCTAAGGGACAACGTTACTGGTTAAGAGAGCGCATGTTGTTTCCAAGGGAAACCATATTTGAGCTAAGGGACACCGTTACTGGATATGAGAGCGCACGTTGTCTCTAAGGGAAACCATATTTGAGCTAAGGGACAACGTTACTGGTTAAGAGAGCGCATGTTGTTTCCAAGGGAAACCATATTTGAGCTAAGGGACACCGTTACTGGTTAAGAGAGCGCATGTTGTTTCCAAGGGAAACCATGTTTGAGCTAAGGGGATACGTTACTGGTTAAGAGAGCGCATGTTGTTTGCAAGGGAAGCAATATTTGAGCTAAGGGACACCGTTACTGGATATGAGAGCGCACGTTGTCTCTAAGGGAAACCATATTTGAGCTAAGGGACAACGTTACTGGTTAAGAGAGCGCATGTTGTTTCCAAGGGAAACCATATTTGAGCTAAGGGACACCGTTACTGGTTAAGAGAGCGCATGTTGTTTCCAAGGGAAACCATGTTTGAGCTAAGGGGATACGTTACTGGTTAAGAGAGCGCATGTTGTTTCCAAGGGAAGCAATATTTGAGCTAAGGGACACCGTTACTGGATATGAGAGCGCACGTTGTCTCTAAGGGAAACCATATTTGAGCTAAGGGACAACGTTACTGGTTAAGAGAGCGCATGTTGTTTCCAAAGAAAACCATATTTGAGCTGAGGGACACCGTTTCTAGATATGAGATAGCATGTTGTCTCTAAGGGAAACCATATTTGAGCTAAGGGACACCGTTTCTGGATAAGAGATCGCACGTTGTCTCTAAGGGAAACCATATTTGAGCTAAGGGACACCGTTACTGGTTAAGAGAGCGCATGTTGTTTCCAAGGGAAACCATGTTTGAGCTAAGGGGCAACGTTACTGGTTAAGAGAGCGCATGTTGTTTTCAAGGGAAACCATATTTGAGCTAAGGGACACCGTTACTGGATAAGAGAGCACACGTTGTTACCAAGGGAAACCATGTTTGAGCTAAGGGACACCGTTTCTTGATAAGAGAGCGCACGTTGTCTCTAAGGGAAACCATATTTGAGCTAAGGGACACCGTTACTGGTTAAGAGAGCGCATGTTGTTTCCAAGGGAAACAGTATTTGAGCAAAGGGACACCGTTTTTAGATAAGAGAGCGCACGTTGTTTCTAAGTGAAACAATATTTGGGCTAAGGGACACCATTACTGGATAAGAGAGCGCATGTTGTTTCTAAGGGAAACCATATTTGAGCTAAGGGACACCGTTTCTTGATAAGAGAGCGCACGTTGTTTCTAAGGGAAACAACATTTGAGCTAAGGGACACCGTTTCTTGATAAGAGAGCGCATATTGTTTCCAAGGGAAACCATATTTGAGCTAAGGGACAACGATACTGGTTAAGAGAGCGCATGTTGTTTTCAAGGGAAGCAATATTTGAGCTAAGGGACACCATTACTGGATAAGAGAGCGCACGTTGTTTCTAAGGGAAACAACATTTGAGCTAAGGGACACCGTTTCTTGCTAAGAGAGCGCATATTGTTTCCAAGGGAAACCATATTTGAGCTAAGGGACACCGTTACTGGTTAAGAGAGCGCATGTTGTTTCTAAGGGAAACAACATTTGAGCTAAGGGACACCGTTTCTTGATAAGAGAGCGCATATTGTTTCCAAGGGAAACCATATTTGAGCTAAGGGACACCGTTACTGGTTAAGAGAGCGCATGTTGTTTCCAAGGGAAACCATGTTTGAGCTAAGGGGCAACGTTACTGGTTAAGAGAGCGCATGTTGTTTCCAAGGGAAACAGTATTTGAGCAAAGGGACACCGTTTCTAGATAAGAGAGCGCACGTTGTTTCTAAGTGAAACAATATTTGGGCTAAGGGACACCGTTTCTAGATAAGAGAGCACACGTAGTCTCTAAGGGAAACCATATTTGACTAAGGGACACCGTTTCTTGATAAGAGAGCGCACGTTGTCTCTAAGGGAAACCATATTTGAGCTAAGGGACACCGTTACTGGTTAAGAGAGCGCATGTTGTTTCCAAGGGAAACAGTATTTGAGCAAAGGGACACCGTTTCTAGATAAGAGAGCGCACGTTGTTTCTAAGTGAAACAATATTTGGGCTAAGGGACACCATTACTGGATAAGAGAGCGCATGTTGTTTCTAAGGGAAACCATATTTGAGCTAAGGGACACCGTTTCTGGATAAGAGATCGCACGTCGTCTCTAAGGGAAACCATATTTGAGCTAAGGGACAACGTTACGGAATAAGAGAACGCATGTTGTTTCTAAGGGAAACCATATTTGAGCTAAGGGACACCGTTACTGGTTAAGAGAGCGCATATTGTTTCCAAGGGAAACCATATTTGAGCTAAGGGACACCGTTACTGGTTAAGAGAGCGCATGTTGTTTCCAAGGGAAACCATGTTTGAGCTAAGGGGCAACGTTACTGGTTAAGAGAGCGCATGTTGTTTGCAAGGGAAGCAATATTTGAGCTAAGGGACACCGTTACTGGATATGAGAGCGCACGTTGTCTCTAAGGGAAACCATATTTGAGCTAAGGGACAACGTTACTGGTTAAGAGAGCGCATGTTGTTTCCAAGGGAAACCATATTTGAGCTAAGGGACACCGTTACTGGTTAAGAGAGCGCATGTTGTTTCCAAGGGAAACCATGTTTGAGCTAAGGGGATACGTTACTGGTTAAGAGAGCGCATGTTGTTTCCAAGGGAAGCAATATTTGAGCTAAGGGACACCGTTACTGGATATGAGAGCGCACGTTGTCTCTAAGGGAAACCATATTTGAGCTAAGGGACAACGTTACTGGTTAAGAGAGCGCATGTTGTTTCCAAAGAAAACCATATTTGAGCTGAGGGACACCGTTTCTAGATATGAGATAGCATGTTGTCTCTAAGGGAAACCATATTTGAGCTAAGGGACACCGTTTCTAGATAAGAGAGCGCATGTTGTTTCCAAGGGAAACCTTATTTGAGCTAAGGGACACTGTTTCTGGATAAGAGAGCACCCGTTGTCTCTAAGGGAAACAATATTTGAGCTAAGGGACACCGTTTCTTGATAAGAGAGCGCACGTTGTCTCTAAGGGAAACCATATTTGAGCTAAGGGACACCGTTACTGGTTAAGAGAGCGCATGTTGTTTCCAAGGGAAACAGTATTTGAGCAAAGGGACACCGTTTCTAGATAAGAGATAGCATGTTGTTTCTAAGGGAAACCATATTTGAGCTAAGGGACACCGTTTCTGGATAAGAGAGCACACGTTGTCTCTAAGGGAAACCATATTTGAGCTAAGGGACACCGTTTCTTGATAAGAGAGCGCACGTTGTCTCTAAGGGAAACCATATTTGAGCTAAGGGACACCGTTACTGGTTAAGAGAGCGCATGTTGTTTCCAAGGGAAACAGTATTTGAGCAAAGGGACACCGTTTCTAGATAAGAGAGCGCACGTTGTTTCTAAGTGAAACAATATTTGGGCTAAGGGACACCATTACTGGATAGAAGAGCGCATGTTGTTTCTAAGGGAAACCATATTTGAGCTAAGGGACACCGTTTCTGGATAAGAGATCGCACGTTGTCTCTAAGGGAAACCATATTTGAGCTAAGGGACAACGTTACGGAATAAGAGAACGCATGTTGTTTCTAAGGGAAACCATATTTGAGCTAAGGGACACCGTTACTGGTTAAGAGAGCGCATATTGTTTCCAAGGGAAACCATATTTGAGCTAAGGGACACCGTTACTGGTTAAGAGAGCGCATGTTGTTTCCAAGGGAAGCAATATTTGAGCTAAGGGACACCGTTACTGGATATGAGAGCGCACGTTGTCTCTAAGGGAAACCATATTTGAGCTAAGGGACAACGTTACTGGTTAAGAGAGCGCATGTTGTTTCCAAGGGAAACAGTATTTGAGCAAAGGGACACCGTTTCTAGATAAGAGAGCGCACGTTGTTTCTAAGTGAAACAATAGTTGGGCTAAGGGACACCATTACTGGATAAGAGAGCGCATGTTGTTTCTAAGGGAAACCATATTTGAGCTAAGGGACACCGTTTCTGGATAAGAGATCGCACGTCGTCTCTAAGGGAAACCATATTTGAGCTAAGGGACAACGTTACGGAATAAGAGAACGCATGTTGTTTCTAAGGGAAACCATATTTGAGCTAAGGGACACCGTTACTGGTTAAGAGAGCGCATATTGTTTCCAAGGGAAACCATATTTGAGCTAAGGGACACCGTTACTGGTTAAGAGAGCGCATGTTGTTTCCAAGGGAAACCATGTTTGAGCTAAGGGGCAACGTTACTGGTTAAGAGAGCGCATGTTGTTTGCAAGGGAAGCAATATTTGAGCTAAGGGACACCGTTACTGGATATGAGAGCGCACGTTGTCTCTAAGGGAAACCATATTTGAGCTAAGGGACAACGTTACTGGTTAAGAGAGCGCATGTTGTTTCCAAGGGAAACCATATTTGAGCTAAGGGACACCGTTACTGGTTAAGAGAGCGCATGTTGTTTCCAAGGGAAACCATGTTTGAGCTAAGGGGCAACGTTACTGGTTAAGAGAGCGCATGTTGTTTCCAAGGGAAGCAATATTTGAGCTAAGGGACACCGTTACTGGATATGAGAGCGCACGTTGTCTCTAAGGGAAACCATATTTGAGCTAAGGGACAACGTTACTGGTTAAGAGAGCGCATGTTGTTTCCAAAGAAAACCATATTTGAGCTAAGGGACACCGTTTCTAGATATGAGATAGCATGTTGTCTCTAAGGGAAACCATATTTGAGCTAAGGGACACCGTTTCTAGATAAGAGAGCGCATGTTGTTTCTAAGGGAAACCTTATTTGAGCTAAGGGACACCGTTTCTGGATAAGAGAGCACCCGTTGTCTCTAAGGGAAACAATATTTGAGCTAAGGGACACCGTTTCTTGATAAGAGAGCGCACGTTGTCTCTAAGGGAAACCATATTTGAGCTAAGGGACACCGTTACTGGTTAAGAGAGCGCATGTTGTTTCCAAGGGAAACAGTATTTGAGCAAAGGGACACCGTTTCTAGATAAGAGATAGCATGTTGTTTCTAAGGGAAACCATATTTGAGCTAAGGGACACCGTTTCTGGATAAGAGAGCACACGTTGTCTCTAAGGGAAACCATATTTGAGCTAAGGGACACCGTTTCTTGATAAGAGAGCGCACGTTGTCTCTAAGGGAAACCATATTTGAGCTAAGGGACACCGTTACTGGTTAAGAGAGCGCATGTTGTTTCCAAGGGAAACAGTATTTGAGCAAAGGGACACCGTTTCTAGATAAGAGAGCGCACGTTGTTTCTAAGTGAAACAATATTTGGGCTAAGGGACACCATTACTGGATAAGAGAGCGCATGTTGTTTCTAAGGGAACCCATATTTGAGCTAAGGGACACCGTTTTTGGATAAGAGATCGCACGTTGTCTCTAAGGGAAACCATATTTGAGCTAAGGGACAACGTTACGGAATAAGGGAACGCATGTTGTTTCTAAGGGAAACCATATTTGAGCTAAGGGACACCGTTACTGGTTAAGAGAGCGCATATTGTTTTCAAGGGAAACCATATTTGAGCTAAGGGACACCGTTACTGGTTAAGAGAGCGCATGTTGTTTCTAAGGGAAACCATGTTTGAGCTAAGGGGCAACGTTACTGGTTAAAAGAGCGCATGTTGTTTCCAAGGGAAGCAATATTTGAGCTAAGGGACACCGTTACTGGATATGAGAGCGCACGTTGTCTCTAATGGAAACCATATTTGAGCTAAGGGACAACGTTACTGGTTAAGAGAGCGCATGTTGTTTCCAAACCATATTTGAGCTAAGGGACACCGTTACTGGTTAAGAGAGCGCATATTGTTTCCAAGGGAAACCATGTTTGAGCTAAGGGGCAACGTTACTGGTTAAGAGAGCGCATGTTGTTTCCAAGGGAAGCAATATTTGAGCTAAGGGACACCGTTACTGGATATGAGAGCGCACGTTGTCTCTAAGGGAAACCATATTTGAGCTAAGGGACAACGTTACTGGTTAAGAGAGCGCATGTTGTTTCCAAAGAAAACCATATTTGAGCTAAGGGACATCGTTTCTAGATATGAGATAGCATGTTGTCTCTAAGGGAAACCATATTTGAGCTAAGGGACACCGTTTCTAGATAAGAGAGCGCATGTTGTTTCCAAGGGAAACCTTATTTGAGCTAAGGGACACCGTTTCTGGATAAGAGAGCACCCGTTGTCTCTTAGGGAAACAATATTTGAGCTAAGGGACACCGTTTCTTGATAAGAGAGCGCACGTTGTCTCTAAGGGAAAGCATATTTGAGCTAAGGGACACCGTTACTGGTTAAGAGAGCGCATGTTGTTTCCAAGGGAAACAGTATTTGAGCTAAGGGACACCGTTTCTTGATAAGAGAGCGCACGTTGTCTCTAAGGGAAACCATATTTGAACTAAGGGACACCGTTACTGGTTAAGAGAGCGCATGTTGTTTCCAAGGGAAACCATATTTGAGCTAAGGGACACCGTTTCTAGATAAGAGTGCGCACGTTGTTTCTAAGTGAAACAATATTTGGGCTAAGGGACACCATTACTGGATAAGAGAGCGCATGTTGTTTCTAAGGGAAA
This sequence comes from Daptonema setosum, assembly GCA_964036265.1. Lineage (NCBI taxonomy): Eukaryota > Metazoa > Nematoda > Chromadorea > Monhysterida > Xyalidae > Daptonema > Daptonema setosum. Next base: position 548,569 of record OZ038448.1, read on the forward strand.
CCATATTTGAGCTAAGGGACACCGTTTCTGGATAAGAGATCGCACGTTGTCTCTAAGGGAAACCATATTTGAGCTAAGGGACAACGTTACTGGTTAAGAGAGCACATGTTGTTTCCGAGGGAAACCATGTTTGAGCTAAGGGGCAACGTTACGGAATAGGAGAACGCATGTTGTCTCTAAAGGAAACCATATTTGAGCTAAGGGACAACGTTACTGGTTAAGACAGCGCATGTTGTTTCCAAAGAAAACCATATTTGAGCTAAGGGACACCGTTTCTAGATATGAGATAGCATGTTGTCTTTAAGGGAAATCATATTTGAGCTAAGGGACACCGTTTCTAGATAAGAGAGCGCACGTTGTCTCTAAGGGAAACCATATTTGAGCTAAGGGACACCGTTACTGGTTAAGAGAGCGCATGTTGTTTCCAAGGGAAACAGTATTTGAGCAAAGGGACACCGTTTCTAGATAAGAGAGCGCACGTTGTTTCTAAGTGAAACAATATTTGGGCTAAGGGACACCATTACTGGATAAGAGAGCGCATGTTGTTTCTAAGGGAACCCATATTTGAGCTAAGGGACACCGTTTTTGGATAAGAGATCGCACGTTGTCTCTAAGGGAAACCATATTTGAGCTAAGGGACAACGTTACGGAATAAGGGAACGCATGTTGTTTCTAAGGGAAACCATATTTGAGCTAAGGGACACCGTTACTGGTTAAGAGAGCGCATATTGTTTTCAAGGGAAACCATATTTGAGCTAAGGGACACCGTTACTGGTTAAGAGAGCGCATGTTGTTTCTAAGGGAAACCATGTTTGAGCTAAGGGGCAACGTTACTGGTTAAAAGAGCGCATGTTGTTTCCAAGGGAAGCAATATTTGAGCTAAGGGACACCGTTACTGGATATGAGAGCGCACGTTGTCTCTAATGGAAACCATATTTGAGCTAAGGGACAACGTTACTGGTTAAGAGAGCGCATGTTGTTTCCAAACCATATTTGAGCTAAGGGACACCGTTACTGGTTAAGAGAGCGCATATTGTTTCCAAGGGAAACCATGTTTGAGCTAAGGGGCAACGTTACTGGTTAAGAGAGCGCATGTTGTTTCCAAGGGAAGCAATATTTGAGCTAAGGGACACCGTTACTGGATATGAGAGCGCACGTTGTCTCTAAGGGAAACCATATTTGAGCTAAGGGACAACGTTACTGGTTAAGAGAGCGCATGTTGTTTCCAAAGAAAACCATATTTGAGCTAAGGGACATCGTTTCTAGATATGAGATAGCATGTTGTCTCTAAGGGAAACCATATTTGAGCTAAGGGACACCGTTTCTAGATAAGAGAGCGCATGTTGTTTCCAAGGGAAACCTTATTTGAGCTAAGGGACACCGTTTCTGGATAAGAGAGCACCCGTTGTCTCTTAGGGAAACAATATTTGAGCTAAGGGACACCGTTTCTTGATAAGAGAGCGCACGTTGTCTCTAAGGGAAAGCATATTTGAGCTAAGGGACACCGTTACTGGTTAAGAGAGCGCATGTTGTTTCCAAGGGAAACAGTATTTGAGCTAAGGGACACCGTTTCTTGATAAGAGAGCGCACGTTGTCTCTAAGGGAAACCATATTTGAACTAAGGGACACCGTTACTGGTTATGAGAGCGCATGTTGTTTCCAAGGGAAACCATATTTGAGCTAAGGGACACCGTTTCTAGATAAGAGTGCGCACGTTGTTTCTAAGTGAAACAATATTTGGGCTAAGGGACACCATTACTGGATAAGAGAGCGCATGTTGTTTCTAAGGGAAACCATATTTGAGCTAAGGGACACCGTTTCTGGATAAGAGATCGCACGTTGTCTCTAAGGGAAACCATATTTGAGCTAAGGGACAACGTTACTGGTTAAGAGAGCACATGTTGTTTCCGAGGGAAACCATGTTTGAGCTAAGGGGCAACGTTACGGAATAGGAGAACGCATGTTGTCTCTAAAGGAAACCATATTTGAGCTAAGGGACAACGTTACTGGTTAAGACAGCGCATGTTGTTTCCAAAGAAAACCATATTTGAGCTAAGGGACACCGTTTCTAGATATGAGATAGCATGTTGTCTTTAAGGGAAATCATATTTGAGCTAAGGGACACCGTTTCTAGATAAGAGAGCGCATGTTGTTTCCAAGGGAAACCTTATTTGAGCTAAGGGACACCGTTTCTGGATAAGAGAGCACCCGTTGTCTCAAAGGGAAACAATATTTGAGCTAAGGGACACCGTTTCTTGATAAGAGAGCGCACGTTGTCTCTAAGGGAAACCATATTTGAGCTAAGGGACACCGTTACTGGTTAAGAGAGCGCATGTTGTTTCCAAGGGAAACAGTATTTGAGCAAAGGGACACCGTTTCTAGATAAGAGATAGCATGTTGTTTCTAAGGGAAACCATATTTGAGCTAAGGGACACCGTTTCTGGATAAGAGAGCACCCGTTGTCTCTGAGGGAAACAATATTTGAGCTAAGGGACACCGTTTCTTGATAAGAGAGCGCACGTTGTCTCTAAGGGAAACCATATTTGAGCTAAGGGACACCGTTACTGGTTAAGAGAGCGCATGTTGTTTCCAAGGGAAACAGTATTTGAGCAAAGGGACACCGTTTCTAGATAAGAGATAGCATGTTGTTTCTAAGGGAAACCATATTTGAGCTAAGGAACACCGTTTCTGGATAAGAGAGCACACGTTGTCTCTAAGGGAAACCATATTTGAGCTAAGGGACACCGTTTCTTGATAAGAGAGCGCACGTTGTCTCTAAGAAAAACCATATTTGAGCTAAGGGACACCGTTTCTTGATAAGAGAGCGCACGTTGTCTCTAAGGGAAACCATATTTGAGCTAAGGGACACCGTTACTGGATAAGAGAGCGCATGTTGTTTCCAAGGGAAACAGTATTTGAGCAAAGGGACACCGTTTCTAGATAAGAGAGCGCACGTTGTTTCTAAGTGAAACAATATTTGGGCTAAGGGACACCATTACTGGATAAGAGAGCGCACGTTGTCTCTAAGGGAAACCATATTTGAGCTAAGGTACAACGTAACTGGTTAAGAGAGCGCATGTTGTTTCCAAGGGAAACCATATTTGAGCTAAGGGACACCGTTCCTAGATAAGAGATAGCATGTTGTTTCCAAGGGAAACAATGTTTGAGCAAAGGGACACCGTTTCTAGATAAGAGAGAGCATGTTATTTCCAAGGGAAGCCATATTTGAGCAAAGGGACACCGTTACTCGATAAGAGAGAGCATGTTATTTCCAAGGGAAACCATATTTGAGCTAAGGGACACCGTTACTGGATAAAATAGCACACATTGTCCATGAGGGAAACCATATTTGAGCTAAGGGAAACCATACTTGAGCTAAGGGACACCGTTTCTGGAAAAGAGAGCACCCGTTGTCTCTAAGGGAAACCCTATTTGAGCTAAAGGACACCGTTACTGGTTAAGAGAGCGCATGTTGCTTCCAAGGGAAACCATATTTGAGCTAAGGGACAACGTTACTGGTTAAGAGAGCGCATGTTGTTTCCAAGGGAAACCATGTTTGAGCTAAGGGACAACGTTACTGGTTAAGAGAGCGCATGTTGTTTTCAAGGGAAGCAATATTTGAGCTAAGGGACACCATTACTGGATAAGAGAGCGCACGTTGTCTCTAAGGGAAACCATATTTGAGCTAAGGGACAACGTAACTGGTTAAGAGAGCGCATGTTGTTTCCAAGGGAAACCATATTTGAGCTAAGGGACACCGTTTCTAGATAAGAGATAGCATGTTGTTTCCAAGGGAAACAATGTTTGAGCAAAGGGACACCGTTTCTAGATAAGAGAGAGCATGTTATTTCCAAGGGAAGCAATATTTGAGCAAAGGGACACCGTTACTCGATAAGAGAGAGCATGTTATTTCCAAGGGAAACCATATTTGAGCTAAGGGACACCGTTACTGGATAAAATAGCACACATTGTCCATGAGGGAAACCATATTTGAGCTAAGGGAAACCATACTTGAGCTAAGGGACACCGTTTCTGGAAAAGAGAGCACCCGTTGTCTCTAAGGGAAACCCTATTTGAGCTAAGGGACACCGTTACTGGTTAAGAGAGCGCATGTTGCTTCCAAGGGAAACCATATTTGAGCTAAGGGACAACGTTACTGGTTAAGAGAGCGCATGTTGTTTCCAAGGGAAACCATGTTTGAGCTAAGGGACAACGTTACTGGTTAAGAGAGCGCATGTTGTTTTCAAGGGAAGCAATATTTGAGCTAAGGGACACCATTACTGGATAAGAGAGCGCACGTTGTCTCTAAGGGAAACCATATTTGAGCTAAGGGACAACGTTACTGGTTAAGAGAGCGCATGTTGTTTCCAAGGGAAACCATATTTGAGCTAAGGGACACCGTTTCTAGATAAGAGAACGCATGTTGTTTCCAAGGGAAACCATATTTGAGCTAAGGGACATCGTATCTGGATAAGAGAGCACTCGTTGTCTCTAAGGGAAACCATATTTGAGCTAAGGGACACCGTTTCTTGATAAGAGAACGCTAATTGTCTCTAAGGGAAACCATATTTGAGCTAAGGGACACCGTTTCTGGATAAGAGATAGCATGTTGTTTCCAAGGGAAACCATATTTGAGCTAAGGGACATCGTTACTGGATAAGAGAGCGCACGTTGTTTCTAAGGGAAACAGTATTTGGGCTAAGGGACAATGTTACTGGATAAGAGAGCGCACGTTGTTTCTAAGGGAAACAACATTTGAGCTAAGGGACACCGTTTCTTGATAAGATAGCGCACGTTGTCTCTAAGGGAAACCATATTTGAGCTAAGGGACACCGTTTCTAGATAAGAGATAGCATGTTGTTTCCAAGGGAAACCATATTTGAGCTAAGGGACATCGTTACTGGATAAGAGAGCGCACGTTGTTTCTAAGGGAAACAACATTTGAGCTAAGGGACACCGTTACTGGATAAGAGAGCACCTGGTGTCTATAAGGGAAACCCTATTTGAGCTAAGGGACACCGTTTCTTGATAAGAGATAGCATGTTGTTTCCAAGGGAAACCATATTTGAGCTAAGGGACACCGTTACTGGATAAGAGAGCGCATGTTGTCCCTAAGGGAAACCATATTTGAGCTAAGGGACACCGTTTCTGGAAAAGAGAGCACCCGTTGTCTCTAAGGGAAACCATATTTGAGCTAAGGGACAACGTTATTGGTTAAGAGAGCGCATGTTATTTCCAAGGGAAGCAATATTTGAGCAAAGGGACACCGTTATAAGATAAGAGAGAGCATGTTATTTCCAAGGGAAACCATACTTGAGCAAAGGGACACCGTTACTCGGTAAGAGAGCGAATGTTGTCCTAAAGGGAAACAATCTATGAGTTAAGGGACACCATCACTGGATAAGAAAGTGCATGTTGTTTCTAATAGAAACCTTATTTTAGCTAAAGAACACCGTTACCGATAAAAGAGCGTATGTTGAAATCCCCACCAATTTTACCATATTCCCAATAACATCGGAGTGAAACTCATTTTCATGATGCGGGTGACAAAAATTTTACAAACCATAAATTACTGCACCGACCGGTATGAAAAAATATGCTTTACGTAACTGCTTTGCGTTACATAACATTTTCATATTTCTGGTTTTATTGCTTATTTTATGGTTATTAAAGCAACACCCAATAAAAATGCAAAAGTGATGATGTATTTTTGTTGCCACATGGCCTGTGCTGAAGTCACACACTAGCGGATAACGGAAGAGCAAAAATTGAACTTCCTCCCTCTCTAACTTTTTTAAAATGTAGCAATTGATATTTGAAATTCATGTAAAATGGCGTGAAAATAGCTAGTTCCCCCGTCTTTGAATAAATTCCCCTTCCTTTGATGGATTGGTTTGTTGGGCAGTTAATTCTCTCCTCAGGGCTCATTTGGTTCAGATATATCACCTTGGCAGCTGCTCACTGAACGTTTGTCAACGCGTTTCTAGACACGGACAAGTAAAAAATAAATTGATGTCTCATAAATGTAGGCATTATTTGTTAGTTGATAATTTGGAAACTGGTTAACAAAATATGCTCACGTTAAATATGTTTGGGCGAAACTACCGGTTGACACCACTGAGTATCATGGTGATAACCGTGTGTGCCACAACTGCTTTATTCGCATTCATCAAGATGGTTAGTGGCAGTTAGCCAACTGTGTTCATCGTTAACTAGAAGACTAGACTACATTGATGTGAATGTTGTTATTCCCGGGTTTCTTACAGTACAGTAATAAAGATGCGACAAAATCGCCGAAGCTAAGGAAGTGAGCGCGCAGCTTCAGCAAGTGGTCTTCTTCGCGGATTGGTTGGTTTTATTGTCTCCCACGCTTTTAAGAGAATAGGAATAAGACCTACTTGCTGAAGCTGTGCGCAACTTTGACAAAGCTTCGACGATTGTGTCGCATCTTTTGTCCTGTACTGAAGCAAACTGCGTTCATGGTTATAAAGACCAAAATACGTGAATGTTCAGTTCACTTCATGTTCATGTTCAGTTGATGTTCATGTTCAGTTGATGTTCATGTTCAGTTGATGTTCATGTTCAGTCGATGTTCATGTTCAGTTGATGTTCATGTTCAGTTGATGTTTATGTTCGGTTGATGTTCATGTTCAGTTGATATTCACGTTCGGTTAATGTTCATGTTCAGTCGATGTTCATTCGATGTTCAGCCCAAACGAGTGTTCATCGAGTCATGTGCCAATGTACCAGAAAAAGTGTTAAATAAGTCGGCCTCTGGCACTTATGCGGCCGCAGCAGTGGCTGCAAACGATGGTCTATGCTCGGAGATTGGAAGGTATCGCTCACTCACTCACACATCATCCTTACTCATACACCCACGTACTCACTCACCCACTCACGCACCCACTCACTCACGCACCCACTCACTCACTCACTTACTTACTCACTCACTCACTAACTCACTCACACACCCACTTACTTCCTCACTCACTCACACACCCACTTACTCACTCACTCAGTCACACACCCACTTACTCGTTCATCCACTCACGCACCCACCCACTCACTCATTCACTCACTCACTCACTCACTCACTCACTCACTTTTTTCACTCACTCGCTCACTCACTCACTCACTCACTCACTCACTCACTCACTCACTCACTCACTCACTCACTCACTCACTCACTCACTCACTCACTCACTCACTCACTCACCCACTCACTCACTCACTCATTCACTCACTCACTCACTTAATCACTCGCTCACTCAATCACTCACTCACTCACTCACTCACTCACTCACTCACTCACTCACTCACTCACTCACTCACTCACTCACTCACTCACTCACTCACTTACGCACTCATTCGCTCACTCACTCATTCATTCAGGAACGTTCTGATCAAAGGTGGCAATGCTGTGGATGCAGCGATAGCCGCCGTTTTATGCACTGGTGTTTTGTCACCTCAAAGTTCAGGCATCGGCGGAGGGTTAATTATGACCATTTATAACAGGTAATGTACGGTATGCAATAGAAACCAGATTCATTGTTCAGTAATTTAATTGTTCAATATATTTCACAGGTTGGGCCATTACTTTTCACACGATTTCAAATGTTAATAACAGCGGTTGTGTTTATGTTCTGATTTTTTCTCAAATATGTGGTAAAGTTACCGTGTATAAATTTTAAGCTGATTATGACGTTTCTATTGACCAACACACAATGAAGACTAAAAGCATGCAACAAAAAACTGACAGGATTTTGGATTTTGAAGACCATTTTGATTTTCATGAACTAATTGATGTTGTTGATTGCTCATATTATTCATCATTCACGGACCGACTGTTGTTTTTTTCAGATTCATATACTAGTTTCCGTAATAGTATACAGTCGTCAGTATGTTAGCAGTCTCATATCAGTATGACATTTGAAATATTATTTAAATTTAAAATGTTATATATGTAGTTATTTTTTTCAATGATTATTATAAAATAAAGTAATGTTAAATTTTTCAGTTCGATAAATGGTTGTGTTGTGATCGATGGTCGGGAGACGGCACCATCTCTTGCGGACAACTCGGTGTTCGATCGTATGTCCGACGAGGCTTTACATGACAGTTAGTCATTTACTTGTTGTTGTTGTTGTTGTTGTTGTTGTTGTTGTTGTTGTTGTTGTTGTTGTTGTTGTTGTTGTTGTTGTTGTTATCAAAATGTATCATTACACCGCCCGCCTTGAAATAATACAACAGTGGTAAGCGGTCGTCAAAAATATTCATTTGTGTGAAAGTCGAAGCGAAAGCTGTCGATAAAAAAATATTTATCACCAAGTCTTCTCGACTGAATGCGTGGCGACACATTTATTCATGCTTCATTATTATGTATTATTAACTTTATTTCTGCAAGGTTGGCTGTCGATTGGAGTACCCGGCTGGCTGCATGCACTCTGGACGGCACATCAAGGTTACGGTAGGGCACCATGGTCGCAGATTGTTCAGCCCACGGTGGATTTACTGAAAGTTGGCTATACTTTGTCAAAAAAAATCCCACAACGCAGTGTTCAATGGTACTCAAAGCATTTCGTGAAAATATTTTCAATACCACCAGTTACTTGACGTCTTTGTTTCTCTATTTATGAAATTCATAACCGCGGTCGAAAATCCCCACGTAATTTGTGTGGGTGATAAAAAAACGTTTTCAACAGGAACATGGTGTGAAATGAAATAGTTACGAAACTACAGTTACGTTACAGGACGAAAAATATGTAACGAAATTGCCGATGCTTTGACAACTCTTCGTGCATCATCAGCAAGTAGATAATCTTCGGGTTTTGGTTGGGAGCGTGAAAGTTGCCGAAGCTTCGGCTAGAATTTCCGCTTTCAACCAATCAGCGCAGACGAAATAATTGCTGAAGCTGCGCCCATACTTGCCAAAGCTTCGACGATTTAAACAATTTTCCTGTACGGTACGCTTCGTTTCAGAACGGAGCGCCTGTGTCCGAAGTACTGATGAGAGATTTGCATGGTGTCGGTAACCGTAATGAGTTGGTGAAAAAAAATTTTTACATTATCAATCGACTCGAAAGAGATAATAATTCTGACTGCTCACCGTCGTTGTACAAACTTTTTCATGGATCAGAAAAAATAATTATGACGAAAAATACGGAAAACCCGAATATATGTACGTATTTTCTAATGGTCATTTATGAAAAAAGTGTCCTGGAAATGTTCGCTCGATTCAAATTTGAACTTAATCTTCAAAACAATCGGTATCCCTGAAATCATTACTTCATACACTCAAGATTCATTTATAGCGGATTAAACTGAATCCAGTAATGCGCTGGTACAGAAACGCAAAATCCAAGCGGGTTTTCGTTTACATACAGGGCAAAAAGATGTGGTAAAAAAATTCGCCAACGCGAAGGCAAGTATGCGCACAGCTTCAGCCAGTGGGTCCTGTTCAGGAACGTGGAAGTAGCCGAAGCCTCAGCTAGAAATTTCACTTCTAATCAATCAGCGAAGAGGACTACGTGCTGAAACTGCGCGCACATTTGCGATAGCTTCGGCGATTTTGTCACATATATTGTGTACTGGACTGTATATCGAGTGTTTGATCTAACGGCGAGAATTTTCCAGCGTAAACACCTGGTTCACCAATCCGGCCACCGGCACAAACTACAAGCAGTCCGAAATCTATCGGAATGATCGATTAGCTAATTTGATGCAGCAGATCGCCGACAGTGATGATCCGATACGACTGTTTTATGACAGCAACATCACCGACTCTTTGGTTAAGGATATTCAGGCAGGTGGAGGTGGGTTTCAGTTATCTTAAGCTTCTAAAAATGTTTACAAATATTACACAATTTTGATGTGCCCACCAGTGTCGTGTTTTCACTGTTCTGAGGGTTTCATGCAGGGATAATAACTCGACAAGACATGAGCGAGTATGAGTCCAAGGTTCGAATTGATGAAGTTCTGTACAGTGATATGTCGGAAGGTCAACTCCGCGCCTGCGGGCCTCCACCACCGGCAGGTGCTGCTTTCACAATGGGCATTGTAAACACGATGAGAGGTTTGTTGTTATCGTTGTTGTGTTTGTTTTTGTTGTTGTTGTTGTTGTTGTTGTTGTTGTTGTTGTTTTTGTTGTTGTTGTTGTTGTTGTTGTTGTTGTTGTTGTTGTTGTTGTTGTTGTTGTTGTTGTTGTTGTTTGCGTTGTTGTTGATGTTAATATGGACAGGTTTCAACGACAGCCGTGACAACGCCGATTTTTACCATCGTATTATCGAGTCATTCAAATTTTTCTTTGCCAGACGAACAGATTCGGGTGATATCGATTTTGTGCCAGAAGCCCTTCAGGTTGAGTATATCGATGAGAAAAAAACCTCGGTCCAAACTTTTTAGAATCTTCCCGTTTTGATTGGTTCGTAACCATCTGTTGGGTTTGCTACTGAGTATTCGATTGTTAGAGACGATCTGAAGAAAATCGTAGGCCTGCTTCACAACCACTTTAACCAGTCATGCTACAGGGAGCCCGTGATGTCATATCAGATGGATTTGCAGCAGCAATCAGGGGCAAGATTAGTAGCGCGGCACAGCGACTGAGTGACTATGGTGTTAAGCATGCTGTGGCACTCGACCATGGCACATCGCACATCAGTATCATGGATGCAGAGGGCAATGCCGTGTCTGTTACGGCCAGCATCAATTCAGGGTTACTTATTGACACTTGATTATTACCAGGGCTGGGGGACTTAATTTAAAAGTACTTTTTTAGGTGCCACTAAATTTTTTTTTCCATTTTAAAAGTGCCATTTTTGAATTTGTCGCCTGAAAATTAAGTGGCACTGAATTCGGTACTTAATTATTGTAGATATTGAAAGTATTGTAAATATTGTAGTAAAACTTTTCCTATAAGCAAAATTGGCTAAAAGTAAAGAATTTTGGATTCTGTCAATTTATCACTAAGAAATCCATAGTATTTTACATAGTTACAAAATAAATTCTGGTACTAAAAGAAAAGTTTTACAAACAATAAGTGGCACTTAAAAAATGTCCCGTTTTTTCAAGTGCCACTTAATGAGGTACTTAATTCCCGGGACTTTTAGCCCTGGTACTTTTAATTAAGTAGACCAGCCCTGATTATTACGTACATACAATATGTGACATTGAGCTTATTGAATAGGAAGGCCCGTTTCATAACAGCAAACAATGCATCCAAAAAGGGTTGTTTGCAGTTTCGGCTGCGGTTACGCTTCGTCTGAGTTCGGATTCATGTGGAATAATGTGATATCGGGGATACGATCACGAAAAAATCACTTACCGACCAACCTACCACCGGCACCCAATAACTATGTTGCACCCGGCAAACGACCACAGTCATCTATGTCACCCATCATTATGTTCGATCCACAAAACAAACAAGTTAACCGAAATACAAACATTAAGAATCATTCAATACGAGCCAACAAACATTAGTAGTAATTTTTTTCTCGTCCTAAGCTTCAGCGACTCACACGCTCTCAACTAATCAGCGATGAGGACCTATTGGATGAAGCTGCGCGCACAGTTGTCCTACCTTCGGCGATTTTGTGATCCTGTATTTATTTTGCTAACCGCACTATTTTCCGATTTCAAAATTGCCAAACTGTTATGTTTCAGAAAAAAACATGTTCTCGGGGGAATTTCCAATTGGTGTATCTAGACAATCACTCCCACCTCCGCTCTCTGAGAGGTGCTAACGGGCTTGTCGGTGTAGAGCGAGGTTATCGAGGGTTAACGAACAGTAACGCTTCAAAAGTAACAGTAAAACTTGGAGCCCATTTTTTTGGAAATAATACGAAGGGTTTTGCATGCGAGGCTAACACGCTAACCAAAAGACCACACGGGCTTTGATGGACTCGTGATGAAGGCAGGTGTCAACACATGACTGTAGCAAGCACGCGTTAGAAGCATTGTGAGAGTAGTGCAGTTAGTATTCTTGCTGTTTGTTAAAACTGTTACTGTTCGCAGGCTCGACTAGCGATCGGTGGTGTCGGCAGCAGTCGTATCATCACGGTGACGGCCCTGGTCTTGAGCCGAATGCTCTGCCTGAACGACACGCTACAGTACGCCATCGATGCACCCCGTGTGCACAATATGTTGCTGCCACAACAAACCAAGTATGAGAAGGGACTCGCAAAGGTCGCCCCACTGAAGCTTTTTCTTAAATGATGTGATCCAACAACATCGACACAGTACAATCCAGAAAGATGGGAGGGATTCGCCGAAGCCATGACCACTCAGTGGCCCCGTGCACGTCGAAATCTTGGATTATTTTTAGATCCAACTCGGATCAAAAAATAATCCAAGTTGCTAGTGTATAAGTATAGGCACGGATTATTTTTTGATCCGAGTCGGATCTTAAATAAATCCACAGGATTATTTTTTGAGCCGGGTCTATTCTTTAACACTATAGACCCGGCTCAATAAAAAATCCTGCGGATTATTTTTAGATCCGACTCGGATCAAAAATTGATCTGGGTTCAAAAAATAATCTGAGTTGATAGTGTATAAGTATAGGCACGGATTAATTTTTGATCCGAGTCGGATCAAAAAATAATCCAAGATTCCGACGTGCACGGGGCCAGTAAGTAGGTCCTTTTCGCTGATTGGTTGGAATGGAAACGTAAATTCTAGCTGAAGCTTCGGCAACTTCCACACTCTTAGAGGACCTGAAGAGGACCTACTTGCTGAAGCTGCGCGCGCAGTTGCCATAGCATCGACGATTTTGTCCCATCTCTTTGTGTACTGTACTGTAACTATAGTCTATTTTTCCAGAAGCTCAATTTTAGCTCAAATTGTGATAAAAAGCAGAAAAATTTGGAAAAGGTCTAATGTGATTAAATTGGGGGTTATTTTCAGGACATTGTGCGAGCACTATCAACGCGTGGTCAGGACATGCTCGAGTGGGAATACAGCCACTATGTGAATGCCGTCTACCGTAACCCGTTGGATCGGCAACTTACTGCCGTGACGGATCACCGAAGAGGAAAACAAGCTCATCCGGCCGGTTTCTGAGATATAATTACAACAACCACAGATATATTTTTTCGAGCAGGATACTATTCCATGCAAACTTGACTGTCTGCGACCCCCGATAAACAAAAATTTGATAAAAATTGTTAAATTAAAAAAAAAATTAAAGTTTGGGAATTTGCGTTTCTTGGTGATCAGCGTTCATAACTTTGTAAATCGTCTAGATTTTATAGTTTTTTTATAATTATTTGTTGGTGTTTTTCATGAGAAGAAAAAGTAAATAACATCCTCACACAGAAAAATTCAAATTCAAATTATGACTTTTTAATGAAAAAAAAACATATACATATTTCATAATATTTATGGAAAAAAAACATTTTTAGGTATAAAATTATGGGAAAATATCGACAAAAACGTAATTCACAGTCACACTCATATCATTGACATGTGGGTCGATTCGAAGTTGGAGAAGACGGACATCGTCGTTTTATCTTCAGATATTGACCCGACAAGCTGGCGGCCAAGTTAAACCAAAAAATAACCTGTTGATTTGGGAGCTTGAAGTTTGAACAACTATTGGTCGAATACATGAAACAAAACAAATTGACCGGTGCATTGATTGAATAAATCTGAGTGAATGAGTGAGTGAGTGAGTGAATGAGTGAGTGAGTGAGTGAGTGAGTTAGTGAATACGAGTGCATGAGTGAGAAAATGAGTGAGTGAGTGAGTGAGTGAGTGAGTGAGTGAGTGAGTGAGTGAGTGAGTGAGTGAGTGAGTGAGTGAGTGAGTGAGTGAGTGAGTGAGTGAGTGAGTGAGTGAGTGAGTGAGTGAGTGAGTGAGTGAGTGAGTGAGTGAGTGAGTGAGTGAGTGAGTGCGCCTTTTGATTTCAATTGTGTCAGTGAGTTTCCTCAGCAACTCGTGAAATTGATTATAATTATTTTAACAGAACATATTTATGGCAAACATTCATCCCATAAAGTTTCAAATTAAAACACGATTGTATATACTTCACGACATTTAAAAAATCACAGATCACTGCAGGACAAGCCGACTTATACTTAGGCTTACGCTTAGGCTTAGGTTTAGACTTAGGCTTATGCTCAGGCTTAGTCTTAGGCTATTTTATTGGCAAGCTTCTCACTTATACCATGGCAGTTGATCCAAGTCTACATTACCACCGCAGAGTATCACCCCCACTTTCTTATACCCGAAATCACGGAAGTTCGGCTGAAGACAGGCCGCTATCGCCGTACCCGCGGAAGGTTCGATGACGACCTGAGTGAGTGAGTGAGTGAGTGAGTGAGTGAGTGAGTGAGTGAGTGAGTGAGTGAGTGAGTGAGTGAGTGAGTGAATGAGTGAGTGGGTGAGTGGGTGAGTGATTGAGTAAGTCAGTGAGTCACAACATGCTAACTACTCCGCCAGCAGCTTTACCAGCTTCAACAAGCTTTCCGACCTGAAATTTAAGAGGTCAATACCCCTGAAATCTCTACCACGTCACTGGTTACGTAAATCACTCACTCACTCACTCACTCACTCACCGCATTCACGGCACCGCGTGCCTTGAACGAGCCGGTCGTTTGGAAGTTCTCACATTTGAAGAAGATTTCGCATCCGGTTAAGTTATCGAAAAACGGCGACGTTTTGACGTCGTTTTTCGTGACGTGCGATTGAATTCGTGAAGCAGCCTCTTTGGATGACGCACAATCGATCATGACAGAGAGCGAACGGATAGGTGATCTGAGTGGGTACCGTTAGTAAGTTAGTAAGTGAGTGGGTGAGTGAGTGAATGGGTGAGTGAGTGAATGAGTGAGTGAGTGAATGAGTGAGTGAGTGAGTGAGTGAGTGAGTGAGTGAGTGAGTGAGTGAGTGAGTGAGTGAGTGAGTGAGTGAGTGAATGAGTGAGTGAGTGAGTGAGTGAATGAGTGAGTGAGTGAGTGAGTGAGTGAGTGAGTGAGTGAGTGAGTGAGTGAGTGAGTGAGTGAGTGAGTGAGTGAATGAGTGAGTGAGTGAGTGAGTGAGTGAGTGAGTGAGTGAGTGAGTGAGTGAGTGAGTGAGTGAGTGAGTGAGTGAGTGAGTGAGTGAGTGAGTGAGTGAGTGAGTGAGTGAGTGAGTGAGTGAGTGAGTGAGTGAGTGAGTGAGTGAGATAGTGAGTGAGTGAGTGAGTGAATAAGTGTTTTTTAATCGAGAAAAAACAATCCAAAGAGCTAAAAAACTGCAGCTAAGTGGAACAATCACCAGTCAGTAGGTAACCGACTTTGTGATAACCAATTGATGGTCGGACGAATAATTAGTCGACGAAACATTTTAATCCGCAATTTTTTTATTATTTATTCATTCATTTAACTAAATGAAACAACATCGCGAATAAATTAAGATATAATAGGACAAAATATATAAACAGGTAATATGTATGTATTTGAGAACCGGCTAAATCTTAATAACCTACACGGTGTTTCGAGCCCTCTATTAGAAACCGTGTTATGACATCACGTACAGTGCGTTTATTATGTTATGACTTTTTGTGTGAAATGTCATGTAAAACCTTTCTCTCACGCTCAAATACTGTGCACGTCTGTCCCGTTCGATAGACTGAAATACTTTACTGTAAACAAAACCACCTCATTCGGTATGATCCCAAGCGGCTTTTTCGGTCATTGGAAGAACATTTTTTTTCATCCAAAGATGCATTTTAATGGCATCCATTTGGGAGTGAAGGAAAGGTTTTACGACAAATAATTCCCAGAAAAAGTTTTAATCAAACTGACTGACATACCGGTAGACTAAATGACTGACAGATAGACTGACTGACATACATACCGGTTGACTAAATGACTGACAGATTGACGGACTGACATACATACCGGTTGACTAAATGACTGACAGACTGATAAAGTATAGCTTCAGTTATAAACTTGCATGGTAAGACATAATGGCTTGATGTACATATGTATGTAATTATTTCACTTGGTACGTTATGTATGTACTGTATGTTTGTTTGTTTGTATGTGCATATATACATATGTATGTATGTATGAATGTGTGTGAATCAAACACTCTTTTCGGGCATAAGGAAAGACGAGAGACTGACTGACTGGTTGAAAGACTAACTGTACCTCTCACAGACTGACTCACTGATTCATTGACTGACCAACTGAGTGATTGACTGATTGACTTACTGACTGACTGACTGAAAGACTGACTGACAGACTGACTGATCCACTGCCTGAACTACTTCAAGGATGCATAATGAGACAATCATGTTGCGGTTCGACAATCATTTTAAAGGCGACAAGCAGCACATCTGGTGGTCTGGCATAATTTTTACGAGACATTACCATTTTATAGTGCAAAACAGTAACCATTCCTAGATATATCCTATATAATCGAATTAATAGATGTTCAAACCATAAACGATAGCCCAAAAGTGTTAATGTGCTGTTAAAGCATTTAGACCCATTCACGATTCAGCATGTAGAGAAACGACACAACGCCATTGTTAGCCGAGAATTCATTTAGATTTATATTAAAAATACAAACTCTACTTACATTTATAGGCCTTATAAATGAGTGTAAGTAAGATACGGTTCATTAAGGAAACACCATTGAAGTTAAGAATCAAGTTCTGGATTAGTCAGAATCAGAATCTACATATATGTACTCCCTGTGGAGAGTTTTGTTCCGTGCGATTTAGTGTTCGTGAACTGATTTTTTTTTTATATAACTAATTTTTGTATGCTGATTGATCGCTGCTGCTTCTCAACGTGAATTTATTTTTATCCCTCAATTTCTAGTTGACTGGAGATAATTTTCATTTCCCATCCAATTCAGTCTCCCAGATCTGTTACAAGTGACAAAACGGGTTTATAGATCAGTCAGTCAGTCAGTCAGTCAGTCAGTCAGTCAGTCAGTCAGTCAGTCAGTCAGTCAGTCAGTCAGTCAGTCAGTCAGTCAGTCAGTCAGTCAGTCAGTCAGTCAGTCAGTCAGTCAGTCAGTCAGTCAGTCAGTCAGTCAGTCAGTCAGTCAGTCAGTCAGTCAGTCAGTCAGTCAGTCAGTCTGTCAGTCAGTCAGTCAGTCAGTCAGTCAGTCAGTCAGTCAGTCAGTCAGTCAGTCAGTCAGTCAGTCAGTCAGTCAGTCAGTCAGTCAGTCAGTCAGTCAGTCAGTCAGTTAGTCAGTCAGTCAGTCAGTCAGTCAGTCAGTCAGTCAGTCAGTCAGTCAGTCAGTCAGTCATTCAGTCAGTCAGTCAGTCAGTCAGTCAGTCAGTCAGTCCGTCAGTCAGTCAGTTAGTCAGTTATTAACGTACATTTCATCACTCATTACCAGTTGAAATGAGGAAAAATGTCTTTACCACCCAATTCTGTTGCCTGACGAACTACGAATATGAAACACGTTTTTATAGAAACAAAATTTCAGTGACCATAAACCTGGATTTATGGTTATAAATCGACATCAAAAGAGAACGGCATCTGTTAAGCCCATTAGAAGGTGTCATTTTGAAGTCTGGGAATGACTGACATACTGACTGACTGACTGAAAATGACTAAACGACAAATGCAATGTGGATGAATACTGCAAAGAATTAATCGCAATTTTGTATGTTGTCCGAATGTTAGGTGAAAAATATTTTATTTATTGACTTTTTGAGAATGCACCAAAAACAGATTTGAATTCAAACTGCGCGCCAAAAATTTTTCAACGCCCAAGAGACCTGGATACGCCATATTGTTATCTCACATTTTATAACTTCATCTCTGTAATTCCACATACAGGGTGGAAAACTAAAACGCAAAATACAAAACTAAAATTTGAGGGATTTTAAGGTAAATGTTTTGGTTTGGTTAAAACTCGTATGGTTTTTTTTGCCCACCCTGTAATTTGCGCCATCCCCGTATGTATCACGGATTTTACATCGAAAATGGGAAGCCGTTTAGCGAAGATTTTATTGCAGTACGACGAAAAAAACGTTGTGGACATTTCGGCAACATTTACTGTTTATACTTGGAATGGCTGCGATTAAAGGGGCGGTTTTGTTGGTGGGACTATCGTTTTATGTTCTAGGAAACGTTGAATCGTCAAAGTGTTGGGAATCATTCATGTTCTAGGGAACGTTGAAACGTGAAAGTAAATGCTGTGAGTGCAGTGAGTGCAGTGAGTGAGTGAGTGAGTGAGTGAGTAAGTGAGTGAGTGTGTGAGTGAGTGAGTGAGTGAGTGAGTGAGTGAGTGAGTGAGTGAGTGAGTGAGTGAGTGAGTGAGTGAGTGAGTAAGTGAGTGAGTAAGTGAGTGAGTTAAAGAGTGAGTGAATGAGTGAGTGAGTAAATGAGTGAATGAGGGAGTGAGTGAATGAGTGAATGAGTGAGTGAGTGAGTGAATGAATGAGTGAGTGAGCGAAAGTGTTAGTAAAAAAACATAATCATCATTAGTTAGTCAGTCAGTCTGTCAGACAGAGTCCGTTTG
>OZ038448.1:567233-569733 GCA_964036265.1 Daptonema setosum
AAATCCATCTGATATGACATCACGGGCTCCCTGTAACATGACTGGTTATGTGAAACAAGCCTCCGATTTTCTTTAGATCGTCTCAAACAATCAGATACTCAGTAGCAAAGACAACAGCTGGTCACGAACTAAACAAAACGGGGGGATTCTAAAAAGTCTGGACCGAAAACTATTTTTTCTCATCGATATACTCAACCTGAAGGGCTTCTGGCACAAAATCGATATCACCCGAATCGGTTCGTCTGGCAAAGAAAAATTTGAATGACTCGATAATACGATGGTAAAAATCGGCGTTGTCACGGCTGTCGTTGAAACCTGGCAACATTAACATCAACAACAACGCAAACAACAACAACAACTACAGGGTGTCCCATTTAAAAATGAACGTTCGTATTTGCCCTAAAATCCGCAACTTTCATTCGATTCTTAAATTTTTTGAGCCAAGTTGTAAACAATTTTCGAAAATTTTGTTTATTTTTTTTCATTCAAAAATCGAAGTT
The DNA here is from genome assembly GCA_964036265.1 of Daptonema setosum. NCBI lineage: Eukaryota > Metazoa > Nematoda > Chromadorea > Monhysterida > Xyalidae > Daptonema > Daptonema setosum. The sequence goes on from OZ038448.1 coordinate 567,734, forward strand.
ACAAATCGGTATTTATAGCGGATTTCCTAACATCCCTGTTTTCAGCTTTTTTTTATATCAGTTTGATGACTTTTCAATGTGCAGCATGACCACAGCGAACGCAAGTTCAACCATTTTTTATATGCCGAGACAAATAAAGTAACTGACGTTATTATTTAACCAAGGAACACGTGAAAACCAAATAGGTATGAACCTAACATAGCCAACTGCAGCCTACCAGTTCCCTCCGCTGCGCGGCAGCACACAACACAGCAGTTCAACACCGCAATCGCAGGGATGCGCTTGCGTAGGCAACCCGGGTAGCGTGTTTTATCACCGTGAAACTAAAACGTGTGTGATATTCACTCAAAAATGAATATAACTACATAAAAAGCTTTGGAATAGTCAGACTTCTCATTGAAGTGTCAACTAACGGTTGCCATGTTGAACTGCGTGTGTGCGGGCTGTGTGCTGCCGCACAACGGAGGGTACTGGCAGGCTGCAGTTGGTTATTTTATGTTCTCACCAAATTGGTTTTCACGTTTTCCATGTTTTAATAATATAGTCAGTTACCTTTCTTTGTCTCGATAGAACCAAAATGATTGAACTTGCGTTATCATACTGCCCTTGAAACGTCAACAAACTGATATAAAAACGCCAAAAACATGGGTGTTAGAAAACTTGCCATAAACACCGATTCGTGACTTCGATTTTTGAAAGTAAAACAATAAACAAAATTTCCAAGAATTGTCTACAACTTGGCGGAAAATTTTCAAAATTCGAATGAAAATTGCGGTTCTTAGAGCGATTGCAAACGTTCATTTTTAAATGGGACACCCTGTACAACAACAAAAACAACAAAAACAAACAGAACAACTATAACAACAAAAACCTCTCATCGTGTTCACAATGCCCATTGTGAAAGCAGCACCAGCCGGTGGTGGAGGCCCGCAGGCGCGGAGTTGACCTTCAGACAGATCACTGTACAGAACTTCATCAATTCGAACCTTGGACTTATACTCGCTCATGTCTTGTCGAGTTATTATCCCTGCATGAAAGCATTTTATGAAACTCTTACAACAGTGAAAACGCGACGTAACATTGCACTGGTGGGCACATCAAAATTTTGTAATTTGTGTAATCATTTCTAAATAGAAGCTTGTTGTTTCCGCGAGATCTCATTTTTGCAGCCGTGGTTAAGTATTGTGATGTATTTTATATACTATCCATTCATTAAAAAAACATGGGTTTTAATTAATGAACCTCGGATACATTTGTAAACGAGGTCATTGTGTGCGAGATAACCGAAACCCACCTCCACCTGCCTGAATATCCTTAACCAAAGAGTCGGTGATGTTGCTGTCATAAAACAGTCGTATCGGGTCATCACTGTCGGCGATCTGCTGCATTAAATCAGCCAATCGATCATTCCGATAGATCTCGGATTGCTTGTAGTTTGTGCCGGTGACAGGATTGATGAACCACGTGTTCACGCTGAAAAAGTGTCGTCATAAGAGCAAACACTTGATATACAGTACAGGACAAAAAGATGTGACAAAATCGCCGCAGCTATCGCAAGTGTGCGCATAGTTACAGCTCGTAGCTCCTCTTCGCTGATTGCTTAAAAGCGAAAATTATAGCCGAAGCTTCGGCGACTGCCACGTTCCTGAAGAGGGCCCACTGGCTGAAGCTGTGCGCATACGTATGTACTTGCTTTAGCTTCGGCGAATTTTTCGATCACATCTTTTTGCCCTGTACTGTATGTAAACGAAAACCCGCTTGGATTTTGCGTTTCTGTGCCAGCGCAGTATGGGATTCAGTTTAATCACTATATGTAAATGAATCTTGAGTGTATGAAGTAAGTATTTTAGGGATACCGATTGTTTTGGAGATTAAATTCAAATTTTAATCGAGCGAACTTTTTTCATAAAAGACCATCATCATTTGTTTATTCGGGTTTTCCGTATTTTTCGTCATAACTCTGTACATTTCTGTTCCATAAAAAAGTTTGTACATTGACG
>OZ038448.1:572233-622233 GCA_964036265.1 Daptonema setosum
AGTGAGTCAGTGAGTCAGTGAGTGAGTGAGTGAGTGAGGTGAGTGAGTGAGTGAGGGAGTGAGTGAGTGAGTGAGTGAGTGAGTGAGTGAGTGAATGAGTGACTGGGTGGGTGCGTGAGTGGATGAATGAGTAAGTGGTGTGTGACTTAGTGAGTAGGTGGGTGTGTGAGTGAGTGAGTGAGTGAATGAGTGAGTGGGTGGATGCGTGAGTGGTTGAATGGGTAAGTGAGTAAGTAAGTAAGTGAGCGAGTGAGTGAGTGCGTGAGTGTATGAGTAAGGATGATGTGTGAGTGAGTGAGTGATACCTTCCAATTTCCGAGCATAGACCATCGTTTGCAGCCACCGCTGCGGCCGCATAAGTGCCAGAGGCCGACTTATTTGACACTTTTTCTGGTACATTGGCACATGACTCGATGAACACTCGTTTGGGCTGAACATCGAATGAACATCGACTGAACATGAACATTAACTGAACATGAACATCAACTGAACATGAACATCAACTGAACATGAACATCAACTGAACATGAACATCGACTGAACATGAACATCAACTGAACATGAACATCAACTGAACATGACCATGAAGTGAACTGAACATACACTTTCACGTAATTTGGTCTTTATAACCATGAACGCAGTTTGCTTCAGTACAGGACAAAAGATGCGACACAATCGTCGACGCTTTGTCAAAGGTGCGCACAGCTTCAGCAAGTAGGTCCTATTCCTCTTCTCTCAAAAGCGTGGGATACAATAAAACTAACCAATCCGCGAAGAAGACCACTTGCTGAAGCTGCGCGCTCACTTCCTTAGCTTCGGCGATTTTGTCGCATCTTTATTACTGTATTGTAAGAAACCCAAAAATAACAACATTCACATTAATGTAGTCCAGTCTTCTATATAACGATGAACACAGTTGGATAACTGCCACTAACCATCTTGATGAATACGAATAAAGCGGTTGTGGCACACACGGTTATCACCATGAAACTCAGTAGTGTTAGCCGGTAGTTTCGCCCAAACATATTTAACGTGAACATATTTTGTTAATCAGTTTTCAAAATATCAACTTACAAAAAATGCCTACATTTATGAGACATCAATTTTTTTTTCACTTGTCCGTGTCTAGAAACGCGTTGACAAACGTTCAGTGAACAGCTGCCAAGGTGATATATCTGAACCAAATGAGCCCTGGGGAAAGAAATTGCCTTGGCGGACAAACCAATGTTTCAAAGGAAGGGGAATTTATTCAAAGAGAACGGAAAAAGCAGTTTACGCTATTTTACTGAAACTTCAATTAACAAGTGTTACAACTTGAAAAAGTCAAAGTGGAGGGAGTTCCACTTTTCTGCTCTTCCCTTGACCGCTAGCGCGTGCTTTCAGCATAGACATGTTGCAACAAAAATACATCATCACTTTTGCATTTTTTATTGGGTGTTGCTTTAATAACCATAAAATAAGCAATAAAACCAGAAATATGAAAATGTTATGTAACGCAAAGAAGATACGTAAAGCATATTTTTTCGCACCGGTCGGTGCAGTAATTTATGGTTTGTAAAATTTTTGTCACCCGCATCATGAAAATGAGTTTCACTCCGATGTTATTGGGAATATGGTAAAATTGGTGGGGATTTCAACATACGCTCTTTTATCGGTAACGGTGTTCCTTAGATAAAATGTGGTTTCCATTAGAAACAACATGCACTCTCTTATCCAGTGATGGTGTCCCTTAACTCAAAGATTGTTTCCCTTTGAGACAACATTCGCTCTCTTACCGAGTAACGGTGTCCCTTTGCTCAAGTATGGCTTCCCTTAGAGGAAACATGCGCTCTCTTATCCAATAACGGTGTCCCTTAGCCCAAATATTGTTTCCCTTGGAAACAACATACGTTTTTTTAGTTAGCAACGTTGTCCCATATCTCAAATAAGGTTTCCCTTGGAACAACATGTGCTCTCTTAACCTGTAACATTGTCTCTTAGCTGAAATATGGTTTCCCTTAGAAAAAACATGCGCTCTCTTATACAGTAACGGTGTCCCTTAGCTCAAATATTGTTTCCCTTGGAAATAACATGCGCTCTCTTATCCAGTAACGGTGTCCCTTAGCTTAAATTTTGTTTCCCTTAGAGACAACATGCGCTCTCTTAACAAGTTTCACCGTTTAAGGACACCGTTTCTCGATAAGAGAGAGCATGTTGTTTCTAAGGGAAACCATATTTGAGCTAAGGGACAACGTTACTGGTTAAGAGAGCGCATGTTGTTTCCAAGGGAAACAATATTTGAGCGAAGGGACACCGTTTCTAGACAAGAGAGAGCACGTTGTCTCTAAGGGAAACCATATTTGAGCTATGGGACACCCCGTTACTGGATAAGAGAGCGCATGTTGTTTCTAAGGGAAACCATATTTGAGCTAAGGGACAACGTTACTGGTTAAGAGAGCGCATGTTGTTTCCAAGGGAAACCATATTCGAGCTAAGGGACCACGTTACTGGTTAAGAGAGCGCATGTTGTTTCCAAGGGAAACCATATTCGAGCTAAGGGACACCGTTTCTTGATAAGAGAGCGCACGTTGTCTCTAAGGGAAACCATATTTGAGCAAAGGGACACCGTTTCTCGATAAGAGAGCGCATGTTGTTTCTAAGGGAAACCATATTTGAGCTAAGGGACACCGTTTCCGGATAAGAGAGCGCCCGTTGTCTCTAAGGGAAACCATATTTGAGCTAAGGGACAACGTTACTGGTTAAGAGAGCGCATGTTGTTTCCAAGGGAAACAATATTTGAGCTAAGCGACACCGTTTCTGGATAAGAGAGCGCACGTTTTCTCTAAGGGAAACCATATTTGAGCTAAGGGACACCGTTACTGGTTAAGAGAGCGTATGTTGTTTCCAAGGGAAGCAATATTTGAGCAAAGGGACACCGTTACTCGATAAGAGAGAGTATGTTAATTCCAAGGGATACCATAATTGAGCTAAGGGACGCCGTTACTGGATAAAAGAGCGCATGTTGTCTCTAAGGGAAACCATATTCGAGCTAAGGGACACCGTTTCTTGATAAGAGAGCGCACGTTGTCTCTAAGGGAAACCATATTTGAGCAAAGGGACACCGTTTCTCGATAAGAGAGCGCATGTTGTTTCTAAGGGAAACCATATTTGAGCTAAGGGACACCGTTTCTGGATAAGAGAGCGCCCGTTGTCTCTAAGGGAAACCATATTTGAGCTAAGGGACAACGTTACTGGTTAAGAGAGCGCATGTTGTTTCCAAGGGAAACAATATTTGAGCTAAGCGACACCGTTTCTGGATAAGAGAGCGCACGTTTTCTCTAAGGGAAACCATATTTGAGCTAAGGGACACCGTTACTGGTTAAGAGAGCGTATGTTGTTTCCAAGGGAAGCAATATTTGAGCAAAGGGACATCGTTACTCGATAAGAGAGAGTATGTTAATTCCAAGGGATACCATAATTGAGCTAAGGGACGCCGTTACTGGATAAAAGAGCGCATGTTGTCTCTAAGGGAAACCATATTCGAGCTAAGGGACACCGTTTCTTGATAAGAGAGCGCACGTTGTCTCTAAGGGAAACCATATTTGAGCTAAGGGACACCGTTACTGGATAAGAGAGCGCATGTTGTTTCTAAGGGAAACCATATTTGAGCTAAGGGACAACGTTACGGAATAAGAGAGCGCATGTTGTCTCTAAGGGAAACCATATTTGAGCTAAGGGACTCCGTTTCTGGATAAGAGAGCGCACGTTGTCTCTAAGGGAAACCATAGTTGAGCTAAGGGACACCGTTACTGGATAAGAGAGCGCATGTTGTTTCCAAGGAAAACAATATTTGAGCAAAGGGACACCGTTTCTAGAAAAGAGAGCGCATGTTGTTTCCAAGGGAAACAATATTTGAGCAAAGGGACACCGTTTCTAGATAAGAGAGCGCATGTTGTTTCTAAGGGAAACCATATTTGAGCTAAGGGACACCGTTACTGGATAAGAGAGCGCATGTTGTTTCTAAGGGAAACCATATTTGAGGAAAGGGACACCGTTTCTCGATAAGAGAGAGCATGTTGTTTCTAAGCGAAACCATATTTGAGCTAAGGGACAACGTTACTGGTTAAGAGAGCGCATGTTGTTTCCAAGGGAAACAATATTTGAGCGAAGGGACACCGTTTCTAGACAAGAGAGAGCACGTTGTCTCTAAGGGAAACCATATTTGAGCTAAGGGACACCGTTACTGGATAAGAGAGCGCATGTTGTTTCTAAGGGAAACCATATTTGAGCCAAGGGACAACGTTACTGGTTAAGAGAGCGTATGTTGTTTCCAAGGGAAGCAATATTTGAGCAAAGGGACATCGTTACTCGATAAGAGAGAGTATGTTAATTCCAATGGATACCATAATTGAGCTAAGGGACGCCGTTACTGGATAAAAGAGCGCATGTTGTCTCTAAGGGAAACCATATTCGAGCTAAGGGACACCGTTTCTTGATAAGAGAGCGCACGTTGTCTCTAAGGGAAACCATATTTGAGCTAAGGGACACCGTTACTGGATAAGTGAGCGCATGTTGTTTCTAAGGGAAACCATATTTGAGCTAAGGGACAACGTTACTGGTTAAGAGAGCGCATGTTGTTTCCAAGGGAAACAATATTTGAGCGAAGGGACACCGTTTCTAGACAAGAGAGAGCACGTTGTCTCTAAGGGAAACCATATTTGAGCTAAGGGACACCGTTACTGGATAAGAGAGCGCATGTTGTTTCTAAGGGAAACCATATTTGAGCTAAGGGACAACGTTACTGGTTAAGAGAGCGCATGTTGTTTCCAAGGGAAACCATATTCGAGCTAAGGGACACCGTTTCTTGATAAGAGAGCGCACGTTGTCTCTAAGGGAAACCATATTTGAGCTAAGGGACACCGTTACTGGATAAGAGAGCGCATGTTGTTTCTAAGGGAAACCATATTTGAGCTAAGGGACAAGTTTACGGAATAAGAGAGCGCATGTTGTCTCTAAGGTAAACCATATTTGAGCTAAGGGACGCCGTTTCTTGATAAAAGAGCGCACGTTGTCTCTAAGGGAAACCATATTTGAGCTAAGGGACACCGTTACTGGATAAGAGAGCGCATGTTGTTTTCAAGGAAAACAATATTTGAGCAAAGGGACACCGTTTCTAGATAAAAGAGCGCATGTTGTTTCCAAGGGAAACAATATTTGAGCAAAGGGACACCGTTACTAGATAAGAGAGCGCATGTTGTTTCTAAGGGAAACCATATTTGAGCTAAGGGACACCGTTTCTTGATAAGAGAGCGCACGTTGTCTCTAAGGGAAACCATATTTGAGCTAAGCGACACAGTTACTGGATAAGAGAGCGCATGTTGTTTCTAAGGGAAACCATATTTGAGCTAAGGGACACCGTTACTGGATAAGAGAGCGCATGTTGTTTCTAAGGGAAACCATATTTGAGCTAAGGGACTCCGTTTCTGGATAAGAGAGCGCACGTTGTCTCTAAGGTAAACCATAGTTGAGCTAAGGGACACCGTTACTGGATAAGAGAGCGCATGTTGTTTCCAAGGAAAACAATATTTGAGCAAAGGGACACCGTTTCTAGATAAGAGAGCGCATGTTGTTTCCAAGGGAAACAATATTTGAGCAAAGGGACACCGTTTCTAGATAAGAGAGCGCATGTTGTTTCTAAGGGAAACCATATTTGAGCTAAGGGACACCGTTTCTGGATAAGAGAGCGCCCGTTGTCTCTAAGGGAAACCATATTTGAGCTAAGCGACACCGTTTCTGGATATGAGAGAGCATGTTGTTTCTAAGGGAAACCATATTTGAGCTAAGGGACACCGTTACTGGATAAGAGAGCGCATGTTGTTTCCAAGGAAAACAATATTTGAGCAAAGGGACACCGTTTCTAGATAAGAGAGCGCATGTTGTTTCTAAGGGAAACCATATTTGAGCTAAGGGACACCGTTTCTGGATAAGAGAGCGCCCGTTGTCTCTAAGGGAAACCATATTTGAGCTAAGCGACACCGTTTCTGGATATGAGAGAGCATGTTGTTTCTAAGGGAAACCATATTTGAGCAAAGGGACACCGTTTCTCGATGAGAGAGCGCATGTTGTTTCTAAGGGAAACCATATTTGAGCTAAGGGACACCGTTTCTGGATAAGAGAGCGCCCGTTGTCTCAAAGGGAAACCATATTTGAGCTAAGCGACACCGTTTCTGGATAAGAGAGCGCACTTTTTCTCTAAGGGAAACCATATTTGAGCTAAGGGACACCGTTACTGGATAAGAGAGCGCATGTTGTTTCTAAGGGAAACCATAATTGAGCAAAGGGACACCGTTTCTCGATAAGAGAGAGCATGTTGTTTCCAAGGGAAACCATATTTGAGCCAAGGGACAACGTTACTGGTTAAGAGAGCGTATGTTGTTTCCAAGGGAAGCAATATTTGAGCAAAGGGACATCGTTACTCGATAAGAGAGAGTATGTTAATTCCAATGGATACCATAATTGAGCTAAGGGACGCCGTTACTGGATAAAAGAGCGCATGTTGTCTCTAAGGGAAACCATATTCGAGCTAAGGGACACCGTTTCTTGATAAGAGAGCGCACGTTGTCTCTAAGGGAAACCATATTTGAGCTAAGGGACACCGTTACTGGATAAGTGAGCGCATGTTGTTTCTAAGGGAAACCATATTTGAGCTAAGGGACAACGTTACTGGTTAAGAGAGCGCATGTTGTTTCCAAGGGAAACAATATTTGAGCGAAGGGACACCGTTTCTAGACAAGAGAGAGCACGTTGTCTCTAAGGGAAACCATATTTGAGCTAAGGGACACCGTTACTGGATAAGAGAGCGCATGTTGTTTCTAAGGGAAACCATATTTGAGCTAAGGGACAACGTTACTGGTTAAGAGAGCGCATGTTGTTTCCAAGGGAAACCATATTCGAGCTAAGGGACACCGTTTCTTGATAAGAGAGCGCACGTTGTCTCTAAGGGAAACCATATTTGAGCTAAGGGACACCGTTACTGGATAAGAGAGCGCATGTTGTTTCTAAGGGAAACCATATTTGAGCTAAGGGACAAGTTTACGGAATAAGAGAGCGCATGTTGTCTCTAAGGGAAACCATATTTGAGCTAAGGGACACCGTTTCTTGATAAAAGAGCGCACGTTGTCTCTAAGGGAAACCATATTTGAGCTAAGGGACACCGTTACTGGATAAGAGAGCGCATGTTGTTTCCAAGGAAAACAATATTTGAGCAAAGGGACACCGTTTCTAGATAAGAGAGCGCATGTTGTTTCCAAGGGAAACAATATTTGAGCAAAGGGACACCAATACTAGATAAGAGAGCGCATGTTGTTTCTAAGGGAAACCATATTTGAGCTAAGGGACACCGTTTTTGGATAAGAGAGCGCCCGGTGTCTCTAAGGGAAACCATATTTGAGCTAAGCGACACCGTTTCTAGATATGAGAGAGCATGTTGTTTCCAAGGGGAACCATATTTGAGCTAAGGGACACCTTTTCTGGATAAGAGAGCGCACGTTGTCTCTAAGGGAAACCATACAGTCCCTGCCCTAATAAACGGCACTGAACCTTGGTCCAAGGTTGAACCATGCATGGGCCATGTTGGCATGTGCTTGGTGTTTTCTTGGTCAGTTCATGGTGAGTCCTTGGTGCGTCGCGTGTATAAGCATAGTGAAATTACACCAAGTACTGACCAAGGATTGGCCAAGATGGACCATGCTTCGCCCATGAGAAACCATGGTTGGTCCAAGCTTTACCATGAATTATTTCATGGTCGTGAACAAAAAGCTAATGTTTCAGCTCCGCATTTAAAAATATTTATCAGATTTTTGATATGATAGAGTCAAATACAGTTTGACTTCAAACCATCGCGTTTAGGTACATAGTTTTCAAGCTCCAGAAATGTAATTTTACAACATCACCAAAGGCAATATGAGGTTCAGACAAGCTCAACCACAAAAATAGCAGAATTGAACATTTCTAAACTTGCCCAACTACCTACCCACGCCGCCCTACCCTTCGGGCCTTCCCCATGCAAGCAAAAACACACACCACTCCCCACCATTTTTTGTATTTAATTTACACCTTTAAGATAAGCAATTAATAGCAAGAAAGTCACACCAATACTACAAGGTGGTTCACATCGTGACTTTTGAGTGAGTGAGTGAGTGAGTGAGTGAGTAAGTGAGTAAGTGAGTGAGTGAGTGAGTGAGTGATTGAGTGAGTGAGTGATTGAGTGAGTGAGTGAGTGAGTGAGTGAGTGAGTTACGGTATCATGATTGAAAAACACTATTTTTCCGAAATTCCATCTTTTAATGAGTCGTTAGTTTGAGTGTGCGTTGATAAAAACGTTAACCTTTTAGTTAGATAACTATCCGTCGGATTTTCAGTTCATAGAATCACCATAAATGAAACCAAAAACAGAAAGTTGGATTCAAATATAAAAACCCTTATTTCCCGTTCGACCTTAAAACCCCCTTAAAATCGACTCCAGCACCGATATTCGTGAATAACAATTAGAAAACAATTTATTTTCCTAAAATTCAACAACCCATTTCCGAATTGTATATTTCTAAATTTAATTTCGCCCAAATACTATGAAGGAATATGAGCATAATGTTTCAAACTCCTTGGTGGCGTCATGGTTTCTCTTGGTAATCCTTGGTGAGATCTTGGCCAACGCTTGGGCCAACCTTGGTGTTTCTTGGTGAGCATTTCTCTATGTTATAACACGCACCAAGGAAATTTTCTTGGGCCAACCTTGGACCAAGCTTGGTGTGCCGTTTATTAGGGCAGGGACTGTATTTGAGCTAAGGGACAACGTTACTGGTTAAGAGAGCGCCTGTTGTTTCCAAGGGAAACATTATTTAAGCAAAGGGACACCGTTTTTAAATAAGAGAGAGCATGTTGCTTCCAAGGGAAACCATATTTGAGCTAAGGGACACCGTTACTGGATATGAGAGCGGATGTTTTCTCTAAGGGAAGCCATACTTGAGCTAAGGGACACCGTTACTGGATAAGAGAGCGCATGTTGTCTCTAAGGGAAACCATAATTGAGCTAAGGGACGCCGTTACTGGATAAAAGAGCGCATGTTGTCTCTAAGGGAAACCATATTCGAGCTAAGGGACACCGTTTCTTGATAAGAGAGCGCACGTTGTCTCTAAGGGAAACCATATTTGAGCTAAGGGACAACGTTACTGGATAAGAGAGCGCATGTTGTTTCTAAGGGAAACCATATTTGAGCTAAGGGACAACGTTACTGGTTAAGAGAGGTATGTTGTTTCCAAGGGAAGCAATATTTGAGCAAAGGGACACCGTTACTCGATAAGAGAGAGTATGTTAATTCCAAGGGAAACCATAAATGAGCTAAGGGACGCCGTTACTGGATAAAAGAGCGCATGTTGTCTCTAAGGGAAACCATATTCGAGCTAAGGGACACCGTTTCTTGATAAGAGAGCGCACGTTGTCTCTAAGGGAAACCATATTTGAGCTAAGGGACACCGTTAAGGATAAGAGAGCGCATGTTGTTTCTAAGGGAAACCATATTTGAGCTAAGGGTCAACGTTACTGGTTAAGAGAGCGCATGTTGTTTCCAAGGGAAACAATATTTGAGCGAAGGGACACCGTTTCTAGATAAGAGAGAGCACGTTGTCTCTAAGGGAAACCATATTTGAGCTAAGGGACACCGTTACTGGATAAGAGAGCGCATGTTGTTTCTAAGGGAAACCATATTTGAGCTAAGGGACAACGTTACTGGTTAAGAGAGCGCATGTTGTTTCCAAGGGAAACCATATTCGAGCTAAGGGACACCGTTTCTTGATAAGAGAGCGCACGTTGTCTCTAAGGGAAACCATATTTGAGCTAAGGGACACCGTTACTGGATAAGAGAGCGCATGTTGTTTCTAAGGGAAACCATATTTGAGCTAAGGGACAACGTTACGGAATAAGAGAGCGCATGTTGTCTCTAAGGGAAACAATATTTGAGCAAAGGGACACTGTTTCTAGATAAGAGAGCGCATGTTGTTTCTAAGGGAAACCATATTTGAGCTAAGGGACACCGTTTCTGGATAAGAGAGCGCCCGTTGTCTCTAAGGGAAACCATATTTGAGCTAAGCGACACCGTTTCTGGATATGAGAGAGCATGTTGTTTCCAAGGGAAACCATCTTTGAGCTAAGGGACACACTTTCTGGATAAGATAGCGCACGTTGTCTCTAAGGGAAACCATATTTGAGCTAAGGGACAACGTTACCGGTTAAGAGAGCGCCTGTTGTTTCCAAGGGAAACATTATTTAAGCAAAAGGACACCGTTTCTAGATAAGAGAGAGCATGTTGCTTCCAAGGGAAACCATATTTGAGCTAAGGGACACCGTTCCTGGATAAGAGAGCGGATGTTTTCTCTAAGGGAAGCCATACTTGAGCTAAGGGACACAGTTACTGGATAAGAAAGCGCATGTTGTCTCTAAGGGAAACCATAATTGAGCTAAGGGACGCCGTTACTGGATAAAAGAGCGCATGTTGTCTTTAAGGGAAACCATATAAGAGCTAAGGGACACCGTTTCTTGATAAGAGAGCGCACGTTGTCTCTAAGGGAAACCATATTTGAGCTAAGGGACAACGTTACTGGTTAAGAGAGCGCATGTTGTTTCCAAGGGAAACAATATTTGAGCGAAGGGACACCGTTTCTAGACAAGAGAGAGCACGTTGTCTCTAAGGGAAACCATATTTGAGCTATGGGACACCCCGTTACTGGATAAGAGAGCGCATGTTGTTTCTAAGGGAAACCATATTTGAGCTAAGGGACAACGTTACTGGTTAAGAGAGCGCATGTTGTTTCCAAGGGAAACCATAATCGAGCTAAGGGACAACGTTACTGGTTAAGAGAGCGCATGTTGTTTCCAAGGGAAACCATATTCGAGCTAAGGGACACCGTTTCTTGATAAGAGAGCGCACGTTGTCTCTAAGGGAAACCATATTTGAGCAAAGGGACACCGTTTCTCGATAAGAGAGCGCATGTTGTTTCTAAGGGAAACCATATTTGAGCTAAGGGACACCGTTTCTGGATAAGAGAGCGCCCGTTGTCTCTAAGGGAAACCCTATTTGAGCTAAGCGACACCGTTTCTGGATAAGAGAGCGCACGTTTTCTCTAAGGGAAACCATATTTGAGCTAAGGGACACCGTTACTGGATAAGAGAGCGCATGTTGTTTCTAAGGGAAACCATATTTGAGCAAAGGGACACCGTTTCTCGATAAGAGAGAGCATGTTGTTTCCAAGGGAAACCATATTTGAGCCAAGGGACAACGTTACTGGTTAAGAGAGCGTATGTTGTTTCCAAGGGAAGCAATATTTGAGCAAAGGGACATCGTTACTCGATAAGAGAGAGTATGTTAATTCCAAGGGATACCATAATTGAGCTAAGGGACGCCGTTACTGGATAAAAGAGCGCATGTTGTCTCTAAGGGAAACCATATTCGAGCTAAGGGACACCGTTTCTTGATAAGAGAGCGCACGTTGTCTCTAAGGGAAACCATATTCGAGCGAAGGGACACCGTTTCTAGACAAGAGAGAGCACGTTGTCTCTAAGGGAAACCATATTTTAGCTAAGGGACACCGTTACTGGATAAGAGAGCGCATGTTGTTTCTAAGGGAAACCATATTTGAGCTAAGGGACAACGTTACGGAATAAGAGAGCGCATGTTGTCTCTAAGGGAAACCATATTTGAGCTAAGGGACTCCGTTTCTGGATAAGAGAGCGCACGTTGTCTCTAAGGGAAACCATATTTGAGCTAAGGGACACCGTTACTGGATAAGAGAGCGCATGTTGTTTCTAAGGGAAACCATATTTGAGCTAAGGGACAACGTTACGGAATAAGAGAGCGCATTTTGTCTCTAAGGGAAACCATATTTGAGCTAAGGGACTCCGTTTCTGGATAAGAGAGCGCACGTTGTCTCTAAGGGAAACCATAGTTGAGCTAAGGGACACCGTTACTGGATAAGAGAGCGCATGTTGTTTCCAAGGAAAACCATATTCGAGCTAAGGGACACCGTTTCTTGATAAGAGAGCGCACGTTGTCTCTAAGGGAAACCATATTTGAGCTAAGGGACACCGTTACTGGATAAGAGAGCGCATGTTGTTTCTAAGGGAAACCATAATTGAGCTAAGGGACGCCGTTACTGGATAAAAGAGCGCATGTTGTCTCTAAGGGAAACCATATTTGAGCTAAGGGACACCGTTTCTTGATAAGAGAGCGCACGTTGTCTCTAAGGGAAACCATATTTGAGCTAAGGGACACCGTTACTGGATAAGAGAGCGCATGTTGTTTCCAAGGAAAACAATATTTGAGCAAAGGGACACCGTTTCTAGATAAGAGAGCGCATGTTGTTTCCAAGGGAAACAATATTTAAGCAAAGGGACACCGTTTCTAGATAAGAGAGCGCATGTTGTTTCTAAGGGAAACCATATTTGAGCTAAGGGACACCGTTTCTGGATAAGAGAGCGCCCGTTGTCTCTAAGGGAAACCATATTTGAGCTAAGCGACACCGTTTCTGGATATGAGAGAGCATGTTGTTTCTAAGGGAAACCATATTTGAGCAAAGGGACACCGTTTCTCGATGAGAGAGCGCATGTTGTTTCTAAGGGAAACCATATTTGAGCTAAGGGACACCGTTTCTGGATAAGAGAGCGCCCGTTGTCTCAAAGGGAAACCATATTTGAGCTAAGCGACACCGTTTCTGGATAAGAGAGCGCACTTTTTCTCTAAGGGAAACCATATTTGAGCTAAGGGACACCGTTACTGGATAAGAGAGCGCATGTTGTTTCTAAGGGAAACCATAATTGAGCAAAGGGACACCGTTTCTCGATAAGAGAGAGCATGTTGTTTCCAAGGGAAACCATATTTGAGCCAAGGGACAACGTTACTGGTTAAGAGAGCGTATGTTGTTTCCAAGGGAAGCAATATTTGAGCAAAGGGACATCGTTACTCGATAAGAGAGAGTATGTTAATTCCAATGGATACCATAATTGAGCTAAGGGACGCCGTTACTGGATAAAAGAGCGCATGTTGTCTCTAAGGGAAACCATATTCGAGCTAAGGGACACCGTTTCTTGATAAGAGAGCGCACGTTGTCTCTAAGGGAAACCATATTTGAGCTAAGGGACACCGTTACTGGATAAGTGAGCGCATGTTGTTTCTAAGGGAAACCATATTTGAGCTAAGGGACAACGTTACTGGTTAAGAGAGCGCATGTTGTTTCCAAGGGAAACAATATTTGAGCGAAGGGACACCGTTTCTAGACAAGAGAGAGCACGTTGTCTCTAAGGGAAACCATATTTGAGCTAAGGGACACCGTTACTGGATAAGAGAGCGCATGTTGTTTCTAAGGGAAACCATATTTGAGCTAAGGGACAACGTTACTGGTTAAGAGAGCGCATGTTGTTTCCAAGGGAAACCATATTCGAGCTAAGGGACACCGTTTCTTGATAAGAGAGCGCACGTTGTCTCTAAGGGAAACCATATTTGAGCTAAGGGACACCGTTACTGGATAAGAGAGCGCATGTTGTTTCTAAGGGAAACCATATTTGAGCTAAGGGACAAGTTTACGGAATAAGAGAGCGCATGTTGTCTCTAAGGGAAACCATATTTGAGCTAAGGGACACCGTTTCTTGATAAAAGAGCGCACGTTGTCTCTAAGGGAAACCATATTTGAGCTAAGGGACACCGTTACTGGATAAGAGAGCGCATGTTGTTTCCAAGGAAAACAATATTTGAGCAAAGGGACACCGTTTCTAGATAAGAGAGCGCATGTTGTTTCCAAGGGAAACAATATTTGAGCAAAGGGACACCGTTACTAGATAAGAGAGCGCATGTTGTTTCTAAGGGAAACCATATTTGAGCTAAGGGACACCGTTTTTGGATAAGAGAGCGCCCGTTGTCTCTAAGGGAAACCATATTTGAGCTAAGCGACACCGTTTCTAGATATGAGAGAGCATGTTGTTTCCAAGGGGAACCATATTTGAGCTAAGGGACACCTTTTCTGGATAAGAGAGCGCACGTTGTCTCTAAGGGAAACCATACAGTCCCTGCCCTAATAAACGGCACTGAACCTTGGTCCAAGGTTGGACCATGCATGGGCCATGTTGGCATGTGCTTGGTGTTTTCTTGGTCAGTTCATGGTGAGTCCTTGGTGCGTCGCGTGTATAAGCATAGTGAAATTACACCAAGTACTGACCAAGGATTGGCCAAGATGAACCATGCTTCGCCCATGAGAAACCATGGTTGGTCCAAGCTTTACCATGAATTATTTCATGGTCGTGAACAAAAAGCTAATGTTTCAGCTCCGCATTTAAAAATATTTATCAGATTTTTGATATGATAGAGTCAAATACAGTTTGACTTCAAACCATCGCGTTTAGGTACATAGTTTTCAAGCTCCAGAAATGTAATTTTACAACATCACCAAAGGCAATATGAGGTTCAGACAAGCTCAACCACAAAAATAGCAGAATTGAACATTTCTAAACTTGCCCAACTACCTACCCACGCCGCCCTACCCTTCGGGCCTTCCCCATGCAAGCAAAAACACACACCACTCCCCACCATTTTTTGCATTTAATTTACACCTTTAAGATAAGCAATTAATAGCAAGAAAGTCACACCAATACTACAAGGTGGTTCACATCGTGACTTTTGAGTGAGTGAGTGAGTGAGTGAGTGAGTAAGTGAGTAAGTGAGTGAGTGAGTGAGTGAGTGATTGAGTGAGTGAGTGAGTGAGTGAGTGAGTGAGTGAGTGAGTGAGTTACGGTATCATGATTGAAAAACACTATTTTTCCGAAATTCCATCTTTTAATGAGTCGTTAGTTTGAGTGTGCGTTGATAAAAACGTTAACCTTTTAGTTAGATAACTATCCGTCGGATTTTCAGTTCATAGAATCACCATAAATGAAACCAAAAACAGAAAGTTGGATTCAAATATAAAAACCCTTATTTCCCGTTCGACCTTAAAACCCCCTTAAAATCGACTCCAGCACCGATATTCGTGAATAACAATTAGAAAACAATTTATTTTCCTAAAATTCAACAACCCATTTCCGAATTGTATATTTCTAAATTTAATTTCGCCCAAATACTATGAAGGAATATGAGCATAATGTTTCAAACTCCTTGGTGGCGTCATGGTTTCTCTTGGTAATCCTTGGTGAGATCTTGGCCAACGCTTGGGCCAACCTTGGTGTTTCTTGGTGAGCATTTCTCTATGTTATAACACGCACCAAGGAAATTTCCTTGGGCCAACCTTGGACCAAGCTTGGTGTGCCGTTTATTAGGGCAGGGACTGTATTTGAGCTAAGGGACAACGTTACTGGTTAAGAGAGCGCCTGTTGTTTCCAAGGGAAACATTATTTAAGCAAAGGGACACCGTTTCTAAATAAGAGAGAGCATGTTGCTTCCAAGGGAAACCATATTTGAGCTAAGGGACACCGTTACTGGATATGAGAGCGGATGTTTTCTCTAAGGGAAGCCATACTTGAGCTAAGGGACACCGTTACTGGATAAGAGAGCGCATGTTGTCTCTAAGGGAAACCATAATTGAGCTAAGGGACGCCGTTACTGGATAAAAGAGCGCATGTTGTCTCTAAGGGAAACCATATTCGAGCTAAGGGACACCGTTTCTTGATAAGAGAGCGCACGTTGTCTCTAAGGGAAACCATATTTGAGCTAAGGGACAACGTTACTGGATAAGAGAGCGCATGTTGTTTCTAAGGGAAACCATATTTGAGCTAAGGGACAACGTTACTGGTTAAGAGAGGTATGTTGTTTCCAAGGGAAGCAATATTTGAGCAAAGGGACACCGTTACTCGATAAGAGAGAGTATGTTAATTCCAAGGGAAACCATAAATGAGCTAAGGGACGCCGTTACTGGATAAAAGAGCGCATGTTGTCTCTAAGGGAAACCATATTCGAGCTAAGGGACACCGTTTCTTGATAAGAGAGCGCACGTTGTCTCTAAGGGAAACCATATTTGAGCTAAGGGACACCGTTAAGGATAAGAGAGCGCATGTTGTTTCTAAGGGAAACCATATTTGAGCTAAGGGTCAACGTTACTGGTTAAGAGAGCGCATGTTGTTTCCAAGGGAAACAATATTTGAGCGAAGGGACACCGTTTCTAGATAAGAGAGAGCACGTTGTCTCTAAGGGAAACCATATTTGAGCTAAGGGACACCGTTACTGGATAAGAGAGCGCATGTTGTTTCTAAGGGAAACCATATTTGAGCTAAGGGACAACGTTACTGGTTAAGAGAGCGCATGTTGTTTCCAAGGGAAACCATATTCGAGCTAAGGGACACCGTTTCTTGATAAGAGAGCGCACGTTGTCTCTAAGGGAAACCATATTTGAGCTAAGGGACACCGTTACTGGATAAGAGAGCGCATGTTGTTTCTAAGGGAAACCATATTTGAGCTAAGGGACAACGTTACGGAATAAGAGAGCGCATGTTGTCTCTAAGGGAAACAATATTTGAGCAAAGGGACACTGTTTCTAGATAAGAGAGCGCATGTTGTTTCTAAGGGAAACCATATTTGAGCTAAGGGACACACTTTCTGGATAAGATAGCGCACGTTGTCTCTAAGGGAAACCATATTTGAGCTAAGGGACAACGTTACCGGTTAAGAGAGCGCCTGTTGTTTCCAAGGGAAACATTATTTAAGCAAAGGGACACCGTTTCTAGATAAGAGAGAGCATGTTGCTTCCAAGGGAAACCATATTTGAGCTAAGGGACACCGTTACTGGATAAGAGAGCGGATGTTTTCTCTAAGGGAAGCCATACTTGAGCTAAGGGACACAGTTACTGGATAAGAAAGCGCATGTTGTCTCTAAGGGAAACCATAATTGAGCTAAGGGACGCCGTTACTGGATAAAAGAGCGCATGTTGTCTTTAAGGGAAACCATATAAGAGCTAAGGGACACCGTTTCTTGATAAGAGAGCGCACGTTGTCTCTAAGGGAAACCATATTTGAGCTAAGGGACAACGTTACTGGTTAAGAGAGCGCATGTTGTTTCCAAGGGAAACAATATTTGAGCGAAGGGACACCGTTTCTAGTGAAATTACACCAAATACTGACCAAGGATTGGCCAAGATGGACCATGCTTCGCCCATGAGAAACCATGGTTGGTCCAAGCTTTACCATGAATTATTTCATGGTCGTGAACAAAAAGCTAATGTTTCAGCTCCGCATTTAAAAATATTTATCAGATTTTTGATATGATAGAGTCAAATACAGTTTGACTTCCAACCATCGCGTTTAGGTACATAGTTTTCAAGCTCCAGAAATGTAATTTTACAACATCACCAAAGGCAATATGAGGTTCAGACAAGCTCAACCACAAAAATAGCAGAATTGAACATTTCTAAACTTGCCCAACTACCTACCCACGCCGCCCTACCCTTCGGGCCTTCCCCATGCAAGCAAAAACACACACCACTCCCCACCATTTTTTGTATTTAATTTACACCTTTAAGATAAGCAATTAATAGCAAGAAAGTCACACCAATACTACAAGGTGGTTCACATCGTGACTTTTGAGTGAGTGAGTGAGTGAGTGAGTGAGTAAGTGAGTAAGTGAGTGAGTGAGTGAGTGAGTGATTGAGTGAGTGAGTGAGTGAGTGAGTGAGTGAGTGAGTGAGTGAGTGAGTGAGTTACGGTATCATGATTGAAAAACACTATTTTTCCGAAATTCCATCTTTTAATGAGTCGTTAGTTTGAGTGTGCGTTGATAAAAACGTTAACCTTTTAGTTAGATAACTATCCGTCGGATTTTCAGTTCATAGAATCACCATAAATGAAACCAAAAACAGAAAGTTGGATTCAAATATAAAAACCCTTATTTCCCGTTCGACCTTAAAACCCCCTTAAAATCGACTCCAGCACCGATATTCGTGAATAACAATTAGAAAACAATTTATTTTCCTAAAATTCAACAACCCATTTCCGAATTGTATATTTCTAAATTTAATTTCGCCCAAATACTATGAAGGAATATGAGCATAATGTTTCAAACTCCTTGGTGGCGTCATGGTTTCTCTTGGTAATCCTTGGTGAGATCTTGGCCAACGCTTGGGCCAACCTTGGTGTTTCTTGGTGAGCATTTCTCTATGTTATAACACGCACCAAGGAAATTTCCTTGGGCCAACCTTGGACCAAGCTTGGTGTGCCGTTTATCAGGGCAGGGACTGTATTTGAGCTAAGGGACAACGTTACTGGTTAAGAGAGCGCCTGTTGTTTCCAAGGGAAACATTATTTAAGCAAAGGGACACCGTTTCTAAATAAGAGAGAGCATGTTGCTTCCAAGGGAAACCATATTTGAGCTAAGGGACACCGTTACTGGATATGAGAGCGGATGTTTTCTCTAAGGGAAGCCATACTTGAGCTAAGGGACACCGTTACTGGATAAGAGAGCGCATGTTGTCTCTAAGGGAAACCATAATTGAGCTAAGGGACGCCGTTACTGGATAAAAGAGCGCATGTTGTCTCTAAGGGAAACCATATTCGAGCTAAGGGACACCGTTTCTTGATAAGAGAGCGCACGTTGTCTCTAAGGGAAACCATATTTGAGCTAAGGGACAACGTTACTGGATAAGAGAGCGCATGTTGTTTCTAAGGGAAACCATATTTGAGCTAAGGGACAACGTTACTGGTTAAGAGAGGTATGTTGTTTCCAAGGGAAGCAATATTTGAGCAAAGGGACACCGTTACTCGATAAGAGAGAGTATGTTAATTCCAAGGGAAACCATAAATGAGCTAAGGGACGCCGTTACTGGATAAAAGAGCGCATGTTGTCTCTAAGGGAAACCATATTCGAGCTAAGGGACACCGTTTCTTGATAAGAGAGCGCACGTTGTCTCTAAGGGAAACCATATTTGAGCTAAGGGACACCGTTAAGGATAAGAGAGCGCATGTTGTTTCTAAGGGAAACCATATTTGAGCTAAGGGTCAACGTTACTGGTTAAGAGAGCGCATGTTGTTTCCAAGGGAAACAATATTTGAGCGAAGGGACACCGTTTCTAGATAAGAGAGAGCACGTTGTCTCTAAGGGAAACCATATTTGAGCTAAGGGACACCGTTACTGGATAAGAGAGCGCATGTTGTTTCTAAGGGAAACCATATTTGAGCTAAGGGACAACGTTACTGGTTAAGAGAGCGCATGTTGTTTCCAAGGGAAACCATATTCGAGCTAAGGGACACCGTTTCTTGATAAGAGAGCGCACGTTGTCTCTAAGGGAAACCATATTTGAGCTAAGGGACACCGTTACTGGATAAGAGAGCGCATGTAGTTTCTAAGGGAAACCATATTTGAGCTAAGGGACAACGTTACGGAATAAGAGAGCGCATGTTGTCTCTAAGGGAAACAATATTTGAGCAAAGGGACACTGTTTCTAGATAAGAGAGCGCATGTTGTTTCTAAGGGAAACCATATTTGAGCTAAGGGACACACTTTCTGGATAAGATAGCGCACGTTGTCTCTAAGGGAAACCATATTTGAGCTAAGGGACATCGTTACCGGTTAAGAGAGCGCCTGTTGTTTCCAAGGGAAACATTATTTAAGCAAAGGGACACCGTTTCTAGATAAGAGAGAGAATGTTGCTTCCAAGGGAAACCATATTTGAGCTAAGGGACACCGTTACTGGATAAGAGAGCGGATGTTTTCTCTAAGGGAAGCCATACTTGAGCTAAGGGACACAGTTACTGGATAAGAAAGCGCATGTTGTCTCTAAGGGAAACCATAATTGAGCTAAGGGACGCCGTTACTGGATAAAAGAGCGCATGTTGTCTTTAAGGGAAACCATATAAGAGCTAAGGGACACCGTTTCTTGATAAGAGAGCGCACGTTGTCTCTAAGGGAAACCATATTTGAGCTAAGGGACAACGTTACTGGTTAAGAGAGCGCATGTTGTTTCCAAGGGAAACAATATTTGAGCGAAGGGACACCGTTTCTAGACAAGAGAGAGCACGTTGTCTCTAAGGGAAACCATATTTGAGCTATGGGACACCCCGTTACTGGATAAGAGAGCGCATGTTGTTTCTAAGGGAAACCATATTTGAGCTAAGGGACAACGTTACTGGTTAAGAGAGCGCATGTTGTTTCCAAGGGAAACCATAATCGAGCTAAGGGACAACGTTACTGGTTAAGAGAGCGCATGTTGTTTCCAAGGGAAACCATATTCGAGCTAAGGGACACCGTTTCTTGATAAGAGAGCGCACGTTGTCTCTAAGGGAAACCATATTTGAGCAAAGGGACACCGTTTCTCGATAAGAGAGCGCATGTTGTTTTTAAGGGAAACCATATTTGAGCTAAGGGACACCGTTTCTGGATAAGAGAGCGCCCGTTGTCTCTAAGGGAAACCATATTTGAGCTAAGCGACACCGTTTCTGGATAAGAGAGCGCACGTTTTCTCTAAGGGAAACCATATTTGAGCTAAGGGACACCGTTACTGGATAAGAGAGCGCATGTTGTTTCTAAGGGAAACCATATTTGAGCAAAGGGACACCGTTTCTCGATAAGAGCGAGCATGTTGTTTCCAAGGGAAACCATATTTGAGCCAAGGGACAACGTTACTGGTTAAGAGAGCGTATGTTGTTTCCAAGGGAAGCAATATTTGAGCAAAGGGACATCGTTACTCGATAAGAGAGAGTATGTTAATTCCAAGGGATACCATAATTGAGCTAAGGGACGCCGTTACTGGATAAAAGAGCGCATGTTGTCTCTAAGGGAAACCATATTCGAGCTAAGGGACACCGTTTCTTGATAAGAGAGCGCACGTTGTCTCTAAGGGAAACCATATTTGAGCTAAGGGACACCGTTACTGGATAAGAGAGCGCATGTTGTTTCTAAGGGAAACCATATTTGAGCTAAGGGACAACGTTACGGAATAAGAGAGCGCATGTTGTCTCTAAGGGAAACCATATTTGAGCTAAGGGACTCCGTTTCTGGATAAGAGAGCGCACGTTGTCTCTAAGGGAAACCATAGTTGAGCTAAGGGACACCGTTACTGGATAAGAGAGCGCATGTTGTTTCCAAGGAAAACAATATTTGAGCAAAGGGACACCGTTTCTAGATAAGAGAGCGCATGTTGTTTCCAAGGGAAACAATATTTGAGCAAAGGGACACCGTTTCTAGATAAGAGAGCGCATGTTGTTTCTAAGGGAAACCATATTTGAGCTAAGGGACACCGTTTCTGGATAAGAGAGCGCCCGTTGTCTCTAAGGGAAACCATATTTGAGCTAAGCGACACCGTTTCTGGATAAGAGAGCGCACGTTTTCTCTAAGGGAAACCATATTTGAGCTAAGGGACACCGTTACTGGATAAGAGAGCGCATGTTGTTTCTAAGGGAAACCATATTTGAGCAAAGGGACACCGTTTCTCGATAAGAGAGAGCATGTTGTTTCCAAGGGAAACCATATTTGAGCCAAGGGACAACGTTACTGGTTAAGAGAGCGTATGTTGTTTCCAAGGGAAGCAATATTTGAGCAAAGGGACATCGTTACTCGATAAGAGAGAGTATGTTAATTCCAAGGGATACCATAATTGAGCTAAGGGACGCCGTTACTGGATAAAAGAGCGCATGTTGTCTCTAAGGGAAACCATATTCGAGCTAAGGGACACCGTTTCTTGATAAGAGAGCGCACGTTGTCTCTAAGGGAAACCATATTTGAGCTAAGGGACACCGTTACTGGATAAGAGAGCGCATGTTGTTTCTAAGGGAAACCATATTTGAGCTAAGGGACAACGTTACGGAATAAGAGAGCGCATGTTGTCTCTAAGGGAAACCATATTTGAGCTAAGGGACTCCGTTTCTGGATAAGAGAGCGCACGTTGTCTCTAAGGGAAACCATAGTTGAGCTAAGGGACACCGTTACTGGATAAGAGAGTGCATGTTGTTTCCAAGGAAAACAATATTTGAGCAAAGGGACACCGTTTCTAGATAAGAGAGCGCATGTTGTTTCCAAGGGAAACAATATTTGAGCAAAGGGACACCGTTTCTAGATAAGAGAGCGCATGTTGTTTCTAAGGGAAACCATATTTGAGCTAAGGGACACCGTTACTGGATAAGAGAGCGCATGTTGTTTCTAAGGGAAACCATATTTGAGGAAAGGGACACCGTTTCTCGATAAGAGAGAGCATGTTGTTTCTAAGGGAAACCATATTTGAGCTAAGGGACAACGTTACTGGTTAAGAGAGCGCATGTTGTTTCCAAGGGAAACAATATTTGAGCGAAGGGACACCGTTTCTAGACAAGAGAGAGCACGTTGTCTATAAGGGAAACCATATTTGAGCTAAGGGACACCGTTACTGGATAAGAGAGCGCATGTTGTTTCTAAGGGAAACCATATTTGAGCTAAGGGACAACGTTACTGGTTAAGAGAGCGCATGTTGTTTCCAAGGGAAACCATATTCGAGCTAAGGGACACCGTTTCTGGATAAGAGAGCGCACGTTTTCTCTAAGGGAAACCATATTTGAGCTAAGGGACACCGTTACTGGATAAGAGAGCGCATGTTGTCTCTAAGGGAAACCATATTCGAGCTAAGGGACACCGTTTCTTGATAAGAGAGCGCACGTTGTCTCTAAGGGAAACCATATTTGAGCTAAGGGACACCGTTACTGGATAAGAGAGCGCATGTTGTTTCTAAGGGAAACCATATTTGAGCTAAGGGACAACGTTACGGAATAAGAGAGCGCATGTTGTCTCTAAGGGAAACCATATTTAAGCTAAGGGACTCCGTTTCTGGATAAGAGAGCGCACGTTGTCTCTAAGGGAAACCATAGTTGAGCTAAGGGACACCGTTACTGGATAAGAGAGCGCATGGTGTTTCCAAGGAAAACAATATTTGAGCAAAGGGACACCGTTTCTAGATAAGAGAGCGCATGTTGTTTCCAAGGGAAACAATATTTGAGCAAAGGGACACCGTTTCTAGATAAGAGAGCGCATGTTGTTTCTAAGGGAAACCATATTTGAGCTAAGGGACACCGTTACTGGATAAGAGAGCGCATGTTGTTTCTAAGGGAAACCATATTTGAGGAAAGGGACACCGTTTCTCGATAAGAGAGAGCATGTTGTTTCTAAGGGAAACCATATTTGAGCTAAGGGACAACGTTACTGGTTAAGAGAGCGCATGTTGTTTCCAAGGGAAACAATATTTGAGCGAAGGGACACCGTTTCTAGACAAGAGAGAGCACGTTGTCTCTAAGGGAAACCATATTTGAGCCAAGGGACACCGTTACTGGATAAGAGAGCGCATGTTGTTTCTAAGGGAAACCATATTTGAGCTAAGGGACAACGTTACTGGTTAAGAGAGCGCATGTTGTTTCCAAGGGAAACCATATTCGAGCTAAGGGACACCGTTTCTTGATAAGAGAGCGCACGTTGTCTCTAAGGGAAACCATATTTGAGCTAAGGGACACCGTTACTGGATAAGAGAGCGCATGTTGTTTCTAAGGGAAACCATATTTGAGTTAAGGGACAACGTTACGGAATAAGAGAGCGCATGTTGTCTCTAAGGGAAACCATATTTGAGCTAAAGGACTCCGTTTCTGGATAAGAGAGCGCACGTTGTCTCTAAGGGAAACCATAGTTGAGCTAAGGGACACCGTTACTGGATAAGAGAGCGCATGTTGTTTCCAAGGAAAACAATATTTGAGCAAAGGGACACCGTTTCTAGATAAGAGAGCGCATGTTGTTTCCAAGGGAAACAATATTTGAGCAAAGGGACACCGTTTCTAGATAAGAGAGCGCATGTTGTTTCTAAGGGAAACCATATTTGAGCTAAGGGACACCGTTTCTGGATAAGAGAGCGCCCGTTGTCTCTAAGGGAAACCATATTTGAACTAAGCGACACCGTTTCTGGATATGAGAGAGCATGTTGTTTCTAAGGGAAACCTTATTTGAGCAAAGGGACACCGTTTCTCGATAAGAGAGCGCATGTTGTTTCTAAGGGAAACCATATTTGAGCTAAGGGACACCGTTTCTGGATAAGAGAGCGCCCGTTGTCTCAAAGGGAAACCATATTTGAGCTAAGCGACACCGTTTCTGGATAAGAGAGCGCACGTTTTCTCTAAGGGAAACCATATTTGAGCTAAGGGACACCGTTACTGGATAAGAGAGCGCATGTTGTTTCTAAGGGAAACCATATTTGAGCAAAGGGACACCGTTTCTCGATAAGAGAGAGCATGTTGTTTCCAAGGGAAACCATATTTGAGCCAAGGGACAACGTTACTGGTTAAGAGAGCGTATGTTGTTTCCAAGGGAAGCAATATTTGAGCAAAGGGACATCGTTACTCGATAAGAGAGAGTATGTTAATTCCAAGGGATACCATAATTGAGCTAAGGGACGCCGTTACTGGATAAAAGAGCGCATGTTGTCTCTAAGGGAAACCATATTCGAGCTAAGGGACACCGTTTCTTGATAAGAGAGCGCACGTTGTCTCTAAGGGAAACCAAATTTGAGCTAAGGGACACCGTTACTGGATAAGAGAGCGCATGTTGTTTCTAAGGGAAACCATATTTGAGCTAAGGGACAACGTTACTGGTTAAGAGAGCGCATGTTGTTTCCAAGGGAAACAATATTTGAGCGAAGGGACACCGTTTCTAGACAAGAGAGAGCACGTTGTCTCTAAGGGAAACCATATTTGAGCTAAGGGACACCGTTACTGGATATGAGAGCGCATGTTGTTTCTAAGGGAAACCATATTTGAGCTAAGGGACAACGTTACTGGTTAAGAGAGCGCATGTTGTTTCCAAGGGAAACCATATTCGAGCTAAGGGACACCGTTTCTTGATAAGAGAGCGCACGTTGTCTCTAAGGGAAACCATATTTGAGCTAAGGGACACCGTTACTGGAAAAGAGAGCGCAGGTTGTTTCAAAGGGAAACCATATTTGAGCTAAGGGACAACGTTACGGAATAAGAGAGCGCATGTTGTCTCTAAGGGAAACCATATTTGAGCTAAGGGACACCGTTTCTTGATAAAAGAGCACACTTTGTCTCTAAGGGAAACCATATTTGAGCTAAGGGACACCGTTACTGGATAAGAGAGCGCATGTTGTTTCCAAGGAAAACAATATTTGAGCAAAGGGACACCGTTTCTAGATAAGAGAGCGCATGTTGTTTCCAAGGGAAACAATATTTGAGCAAAGGGACACCGTTACTAGATAAGAGAGCGCATGTTGTTTCTAAGGGAAACCATATTTGAGCTAAGGGACACCGTTTCTGGATAAGAGAGCGCCCGTTGTCTCTAAGGGAAACCATATTTGAGCTAAGCGACACCGTTTCTAGATATGAGAGAGCATGTTGTTTCCAAGGGGAACCATATTTGAGCTAAGGGACACCGTTACTGGATAAGAGAGCGCATGTTGTTTCTAAGGGAAACCATATTTGAGCTAAGGGACACCGTTTCTGGATAAGAGAGCGCCCGTTGTCTCAAAGGGAAACCATATTTGAGCTAAGCGACACCGTTTCTGGATAAGAGAGCGCACGTTTTCTCTAAGGGAAACCATATTTGAGCTAAGGGACACCGTTACTGGATAAGAGAGCGCATGTTGTTTCTAAGGGAAACCATATTTGAGCAAAGGGACACCGTTTCTCGATAAGAGAGAGCATGTTGTTTCCAAGGGAAACCATATTTGAGCCAAGGGACAACGTTACTGGTTAAGAGAGCGTATGTTGTTTCCAAGGGAAGCAATATTTGAGCAAAGGGACATCGTTACTCGATAAGAGAGAGTATGTTAATTCCAAGGGATACCATAATTGAGCTAAGGGACGCCGTTACTGGATAAAAGAGCGCATGTTGTCTCTAAGGGAAACCATATTCGAGCTAAGGGACACCGTTTCTTGATAAGAGAGCGCACGTTGTCTCTAAGGGAAACCAAATTTGAGCTAAGGGACACCGTTACTGGATAAGAGAGCGCATGTTGTTTCTAAGGGAAACCATATTTGAGCTAAGGGACAACGTTACTGGTTAAGAGAGCGCATGTTGTTTCCAAGGGAAACAATATTTGAGCGAAGGGACACCGTTTCTAGACAAGAGAGAGCACGTTGTCTCTAAGGGAAACCATATTTGAGCTAAGGGACACCGTTACTGGATATGAGAGCGCATGTTGTTTCTAAGGGAAACCATATTTGAGCTAAGGGACAACGTTACTGGTTAAGAGAGCGCATGTTGTTTCCAAGGGAAACCATATTCGAGCTAAGGGACACCGTTTCTTGATAAGAGAGCGCACGTTGTCTCTAAGGGAAACCATATTTGAGCTAAGGGACACCGTTACTGGAAAAGAGAGCGCAGGTTGTTTCAAAGGGAAACCATATTTGAGCTAAGGGACAACGTTACGGAATAAGAGAGCGCATGTTGTCTCTAAGGGAAACCATATTTGAGCTAAGGGACACCGTTTCTTGATAAAAGAGCACACTTTGTCTCTAAGGGAAACCATATTTGAGCTAAGGGACACCGTTACTGGATAAGAGAGCGCATGTTGTTTCCAAGGAAAACAATATTTGAGCAAAGGGACACCGTTTCTAGATAAGAGAGCGCATGTTGTTTCCAAGGGAAACAATATTTGAGCAAAGGGACACCGTTACTAGATAAGAGAGCGCATGTTGTTTCTAAGGGAAACCATATTTGAGCTAAGGGACACCGTTTCTGGATAAGAGAGCGCCCGTTGTCTCTAAGGGAAACCATATTTGAGCTAAGCGACACCGTTTCTAGATATGAGAGAGCATGTTGTTTCCAAGGGGAACCATATTTGAGCTAAGGGACACCTTTTCTGGATAAGAGAGCGCACGTTGTCTCTAAGGGAAACCATATTTGAGCTAAGGGACAACGTTACTGGTTAAGAGAGCGCCTGTTGTTTCCAAGGGAAACATTATTTAAGCAAAGGGACACCGTTTCTAAATAAGAGAGAGCATGTTGCTTCCAAGGGAAACCATATTTGAGCTAAGGGACACCGTTACTGGATATGAGAGCGGATGTTTTCTCTAAGGGAAGCCATACTTGAGCTAAGGGACACCGTTACTGGGTAAGAGAGCGCATGTTGTCTCTAAGGGAAACCATAATTGAGCTAAGGGACGCCGTTACTGGATAAAAGAGCGCATGTTGTCTCTAAGGGAAACCATATTCGAGCTAAGGGACACCGTTTCTTGATAAGAGAGCGCACGTTGTCTCTAAGGGAAACCATATTTGAGCTAAGGGACAACGTTACTGGATAAGAGAGCGCATGTTGTTTCTAAGGGAAACCATATTTGAGCTAAGGGACAACGTTACTGGTTAAGAGAGCGCATGTTGTTTCCAAGGGAAACAATATTTGAGCAAAGGGACACCGTTTCTAGATAAGAGAGAGCACATTGTCTCTAAGGGAAACCATATTTGAGCCAAGGGACAACGTTACTGGTTAAGAGAGGTATGTTGTTTCCAAGGGAAGCAATATTTGAGCAAAGGGACACCGTTACTCGATAAGAGAGAGTATGTTAATTCCAAGGGAAACCATATTCGAGCTAAGGGACACCGTTTCTTGATAAGAGAGCGCATGTTGTCTCTAAGGGAAACCATACATATTTGAGCTAAGGGACACCGTTAAGGATAAGAGAGCGCATGTTGTTTCTAAGGGAAACCATATTTGAGCTAAGGGTCAACGTTACTGGTTAAGAGAGCGCATGTTGTTTCCAAGGGAAACAATATTTGAGCGAAGGGACACCGTTTCTAGATAAGAGAGAGCACGTTGTCTCTAAGGGAAACCATATTTGAGCTAAGGGACACCGTTACTGGATAAGAGAGCGCATGTTGTTTCTAAGGGAAACCATATTTGAGCAAAGGGACACCGTTTCTCGATAAGAGAGAGCATGTTGTTTCCAAGGGAAACCATATTTGAGCCAAGGGACACCGTTTCTAGACAAGAGAGAGCACGTTGTCTCTAAGGGAAACCATATTTGAGCTAAGGGACACCGTTACTGGATATGAGAGCGCATGTTGTTTCTAAGGGAAACCATATTTGAGCTAAGGGACAACGTTACTGGTTAAGAGAGCGCATGTTGTTTCCAAGGGAAACCATATTCGAGCTAAGGGACACCGTTTCTTGATAAGAGAGCGCACGTTGTCTCTAAGGGAAACCATATTTGAGCTAAGGGACACCGTTACTGGAAAAGAGAGCGCAGGTTGTTTCAAAGGGAAACCATATTTGAGCTAAGGGACAACGTTACGGAATAAGAGAGCGCATGTTGTCTCTAAGGGAAACCATATTTGAGCTAAGGGACACCGTTTCTTGATAAAAGAGCACACTTTGTCTCTAAGGGAAACCATATTTGAGCTAAGGGACACCGTTACTGGATAAGAGAGCGCATGTTGTTTCCAAGGAAAACAATATTTGAGCAAAGGGACACCGTTTCTAGATAAGAGAGCGCATGTTGTTTCCAAGGGAAACAATATTTGAGCAAAGGGACACCGTTACTAGATAAGAGAGCGCATGTTGTTTCTAAGGGAAACCATATTTGAGCTAAGGGACACCGTTTCTGGATAAGAGAGCGCCCGTTGTCTCTAAGGGAAACCATATTTGAGCTAAGCGACACCGTTTCTAGATATGAGAGAGCATGTTGTTTCCAAGGGGAACCATATTTGAGCTAAGGGACACCTTTTCTGGATAAGAGAGCGCACGTTGTCTCTAAGGGAAACCATATTTGAGCTAAGGGACAACGTTACTGGTTAAGAGAGCGCCTGTTGTTTCCAAGGGAAACATTATTTAAGCAAAGGGACACCGTTTCTAAATAAGAGAGAGCATGTTGCTTCCAAGGGAAACCATATTTGAGCTAAGGGACACCGTTACTGGATATGAGAGCGGATGTTTTCTCTAAGGGAAGCCATACTTGAGCTAAGGGACACCGTTACTGGGTAAGAGAGCGCATGTTGTCTCTAAGGGAAACCATAATTGAGCTAAGGGACGCCGTTACTGGATAAAAGAGCGCATGTTGTCTCTAAGGGAAACCATATTCGAGCTAAGGGACACCGTTTCTTGATAAGAGAGCGCACGTTGTCTCTAAGGGAAACCATATTTGAGCTAAGGGACAACGTTACTGGATAAGAGAGCGCATGTTGTTTCTAAGGGAAACCATATTTGAGCTAAGGGACAACGTTACTGGTTAAGAGAGCGCATGTTGTTTCCAAGGGAAACAATATTTGAGCAAAGGGACACCGTTTCTAGATAAGAGAGAGCACATTGTCTCTAAGGGAAACCATATTTGAGCCAAGGGACAACGTTACTGGTTAAGAGAGGTATGTTGTTTCCAAGGGAAGCAATATTTGAGCAAAGGGACACCGTTACTCGATAAGAGAGAGTATGTTAATTCCAAGGGAAACCATAATTGAGCTAAGGGACGCCGTTACTGGATAAAAGAGCGCATGTTGTCTCTAAGGGAAACCATATTCGAGCTAAGGGACACCGTTTCTTGATAAGAGAGCGCACGTTGTCTCTAAGGGAAACCATATTTGAGCTAAGGGACACCGTTAAGGATAAGAGAGCGCATGTTGTTTCTAAGGGAAACCATATTTGAGCTAAGGGTCAACGTTACTGGTTAAGAGAGCGCATGTTGTTTCCAAGGGAAACAATATTTGAGCGAAGGGACACCGTTTCTAGATAAGAGAGAGCACGTTGTCTCTAAGGGAAACCATATTTGAGCTAAGGGACACCGTTACTGGATAAGAGAGCGCATGTTTTTTCTAAGGGAAACCATATTTGAGCTAAGGGACAACGTTACTGGTTAGAGAGCGCATGTTGTTTCCAAGGGAAACCATATTCGAGCTAAGGGACACCGTTTCTTGATAAGAGAGCGCACGTTGTCTCTAAGGGAAACCATATTTGAGCTAAGGGACACCGTTTCTGGATATGAGAGAGCATGTTGTTTCCAAGGGAAACCATATTTGAGCTAAGCGACACCGTTTCTGGATATGAGAGAGCATGTTGTTTCCAAGGGAAACCATATTTGAGCTAAGGGACACACTTTCTGGATAAGATAGCGCACGTTGTCTCTAAGGGAAACCATATTTGAGCTAAGGGACAACGTTACCGGTTAAGAGAGCGCCTGTTGTTTCCAAGGGAAACATTATTTAAGCAAAAGGACACCGTTTCTAGATAAGAGAGAGCATGTTGCTTCCAAGGGAAACCATATTTGAGCTAAGGGACACCGTTACTGGATAAGAGAGCGGATGTTTTCTCTAAGGGAAGCCATACTTGAGCTAAGGGACACAGTTACTGGATAAGAGAGCGCATGTTGTCTCTAAGGGAAACCATAATTGAGCTAAGGGACGCCGTTACTGGATAAAAGAGCGCATGTTGTCTCTAAGGGAAACCATATAAGAGCTAAGGGACACCGTTTCTTGATAAGAGAGCGCACGTTGTCTCTAAGGGAAACCATATTTGAGCTAAGGGACACCGTTACTGGATAAGAGAGCGCATGTTGTTTCTAAGGGAAACCATATTTGAGCTAAGGGACAACGTTACTGGTTAAGAGAGCGCATGTTGTTTCCAAGGGAAACCATATTCGAGCTAAGGGACACCGTTTCTTGATAAGAGAGCGCACGTTGTCTCTAAGGGAAACCATATTTGAGCTAAGGGACACCGTTACTGGATAAGAGAGCGCATGTTGTTTCTAAGGGAAACCATATTTGAGCTAAGGGACAACGTTACGGAATAAGAGAGCGCATGTTGTCTCTAAGGGAAACCATATTTGAGCTAAGGGACAACGTTTCTGGATAAGAGAGCGCACGTTGTCTCTAAGGGAAACCATAGTTGAGCTAAGGGACACCGTTACTGGATAAGAGAGCGCATGTTGTTTCCAAGGAAAACAATATTTGAGCAAAGGGACACCGTTTCTAGATAAGAGAGCGCATGTTGTTTCCAAGGGAAACAATATTTGAGCAAAGGGACACCGTTTCTAGATAAGAGAGCGCATGTTGTTTCTAAGGGAAACCATATTTGAGCTAAGGGACACCGTTTCTGGATAAGAGAGCGCCCGTTGTCTCTAAGGGAAACCATATTTGAGCTAAGCGACACCGTTTCTGGATATGAGAGAGCATGTTGTTTCTAAGGGAAACCATATTTGAGCAAAGGGACACCGTTTCTCGATAAGAGAGCGCATGTTGTTTCTAAGGGAAACCATATTTGAGCTAAGGGACACCGTTTCTGGATAAGAGAGCGCCCGTTGTCTCAAAGGGAAACCATATTTGAGCTAAGCGACACCGTTTCTGGATAAGAGAGCGCACGTTTTCTCTAAGGGAAACCATATTTGAGCTAAGGGACACCGTTACTGGATAAGAGAGCGCATGTTGTTTCTAAGGGAAACCATATTTGAGCAAAGGGACACCGTTTCTCGATAAGAGAGAGCATGTTGTTTCCAAGGGAAACCATATTTGAGCCAAGGGACAACGTTACTGGTTAAGAGAGCGTATGTTGTTTCCAAGGGAAGCAATATTTGAGCAAAGGGACATCGTTACTCGATAAGAGAGAGTATGTTAATTCCAAGGGATACCATAATTGAGCTAAGGGACGCCGTTACTGGATAAAAGAGCGCATGTTGTCTCTAAGGGAAACCATATTCGAGCTAAGGGACACCGTTTCTTGATAAGAGAGCGCACGTTGTCTCTAAGGGAAACCATATTTGAGCTAAGGGACACCGTTACTGGATAAGAGAGCGCATGTTGTTTCTAAGGGAAACCATATTTGAGCTAAGGGACACCGTTACTGGTTAAGAGAGCGCATGTTGTTTCCAAGGGAAACAATATTTGAGCGAAGGGACACCGTTTCTAGACAAGAGAGAGCACGTTGTCTCTAAGGGAAACCATATTTGAGCTAAGGGACACCGTTACTGGATATGAGAGCGCATGTTGTTTCTAAGGGAAACCATATTTGAGCTAAGGGACAACGTTACTGGTTAAGAGAGCGCATGTTGTTTCTAAGGGAAACCATATTTGAGCTAAGGGACAACGTTACTGGTTAAGAGAGCGCATGTTGTTTCCAAGGGAAACAATATTTGAGCAAAGGGACACCGTTTCTAGATAAGAGAGAGCACATTGTCTCTAAGGGAAACCATATTTGAGCCAAGGGACAACGTTACTGGTTAAGAGAGGTATGTTGTTTCCAAGGGAAGCAATATTTGAGCAAAGGGACACCGTTACTCGATAAGAGAGAGTATGTTAATTCCAAGGGAAACCATAATTGAGCTAAGGGACGCCGTTACTGGATAAAAGAGCGCATGTTGTCTCTAAGGGAAACCATATTCGAGCTAAGGGACACCGTTTCTTGATAAGAGAGCGCACGTTTTCTCTAAGGGAAACCATATTTGAGCTAAGGGACACCGTTACTGGATAAGAGAGCGCATGTTGTTTCTAAGGGAAACCATATTTGAGCTAAGGGACACCGTTAAGGATAAGAGAGCGCATGTTGTTTCTAAGGGAAACCATATTTGAGCTAAGGGTCAACGTTACTGGTTAAGAGAGCGCATGTTGTTTCCAAGGGAAACAATATTTGAGCGAAGGGACAACGTTACCGGTTAAGAGAGCGCCTGTTGTTTCCAAGGGAAACATTATTTAAGCAAAAGGACACCGTTTCTAGATAAGAGAGAGCATGTTGCTTCCAAGGGAAACCATATTTGAGCTAAGGGACACCGTTACTGGATAAGAGAGCGGATGTTTTCTCTAAGGGAAGCCATACTTGAGCTAAGGGACACAGTTACTGGATAAGAGAGCGCATGTTGTCTCTAAGGGAAACCATAATTGAGCTAAGGGACGCCGTTACTGGATAAAAGAGCGCATGTTGTCTCTAAGGGAAACCATATAAGAGCTAAGGGACACCGTTTCTTGATAAGAGAGCGCACGTTGTCTCTAAGGGAAACCATATTTGAGCTAAGGGACACCGTTACTGGATAAGAGAGCGCATGTTGTTTCTAAGGGAAACCATATTTGAGCTAAGGGACAACGTTACTGGTTAAGAGAGCGCATGTTGTTTCCAAGGGAAACCATATTCGAGCTAAGGGACACCGTTTCTTGATAAGAGAGCGCACGTTGTCTCTAAGGGAAACCATATTTGAGCTAAGGGACACCGTTACTGGATAAGAGAGCGCATGTTGTTTCTAAGGGAAACCATATTTGAGCTAAGGGACAACGTTACGGAATAAGAGAGCGCATGTTGTCTCTAAGGGAAACCATATTTGAGCTAAGGGACAACGTTTCTGGATAAGAGAGCGCACGTTGTCTCTAAGGGAAACCATAGTTGAGCTAAGGGACACCGTTACTGGATAAGAGAGCGCATGTTGTTTCCAAGGAAAACAATATTTGAGCAAAGGGACACCGTTTCTAGATAAGAGAGCGCATGTTGTTTCCAAGGGAAACAATATTTGAGCAAAGGGACACCGTTTCTAGATAAGAGAGCGCATGTTGTTTCTAAGGGAAACCATATTTGAGCTAAGGGACACCGTTTCTGGATAAGAGAGCGCCCGTTGTCTCTAAGGGAAACCATATTTGAGCTAAGCGACACCGTTTCTGGATATGAGAGAGCATGTTGTTTCTAAGGGAAACCATATTTGAGCAAAGGGACACCGTTTCTCGATAAGAGAGCGCATGTTGTTTCTAAGGGAAACCATATTTGAGCTAAGGGACACCGTTTCTGGATAAGAGAGCGCCCGTTGTCTCAAAGGGAAACCATATTTGAGCTAAGCGACACCGTTTCTGGATAAGAGAGCGCACGTTTTCTCTAAGGGAAACCATATTTGAGCTAAGGGACACCGTTACTGGATAAGAGAGCGCATGTTGTTTCTAAGGGAAACCATATTTGAGCAAAGGGACACCGTTTCTCGATAAGAGAGAGCATGTTGTTTCCAAGGGAAACCATATTTGAGCCAAGGGACAACGTTACTGGTTAAGAGAGCGTATGTTGTTTCCAAGGGAAGCAATATTTGAGCAAAGGGACATCGTTACTCGATAAGAGAGAGTATGTTAATTCCAAGGGATACCATAATTGAGCTAAGGGACGCCGTTACTGGATAAAAGAGCGCATGTTGTCTCTAAGGGAAACCATATTCGAGCTAAGGGACACCGTTTCTTGATAAGAGAGCGCACGTTGTCTCTAAGGGAAACCATATTTGAGCTAAGGGACACCGTTACTGGATAAGAGAGCGCATGTTGTTTCTAAGGGAAACCATATTTGAGCTAAGGGACAACGTTACTGGTTAAGAGAGCGCATGTTGTTTCCAAGGGAAACAATATTTGAGCGAAGGGACACCGTTTCTAGACAAGAGAGAGCACGTTGTCTCTAAGGGAAACCATATTTGAGCTAAGGGACACCGTTACTGGATATGAGAGCGCATGTTGTTTCTAAGGGAAACCATATTTGAGCTAAGGGACAACGTTACTGGTTAAGAGGGCGCATGTTGTTTCCAAGGGAAACCATATTCGAGCTAAGGGACACCGTTTCTTGATAAGAGAGCGCACGTTGTCTCTAAGGGAAACCATATTTGAGCTAAGGGACACCGTTACTGGAAAAGAGAGCGCAGGTTGTTTCAAAGGGAAACCATATTTGAGCTAAGGGACAACGTTACGGAATAAGAGAGCGCATGTTGTCTCTAAGGGAAACCATATTTGAGCTAAGGGACACCGTTTCTTGATAAAAGAGCACACTTTGTCTCTAAGGGAAACCATATTTGAGCTAAGGGACACCGTTACTGGATAAGAGAGCGCATGTTGTTTCCAAGGAAAACAATATTTGAGCAAAGGGACACCGTTTCTAGATAAGAGAGCGCATGTTGTTTCCAAGGGAAACAATATTTGAGCAAAGGGACAGCGTTACTAGATAAGAGAGCGCATGTTGTTTCTAAGGGAAACCATATTTGAGCTAAGGGACACCGTTTCTGGATAAGAGAGCGCCCGTTGTCTCTAAGGGAAACCATATTTGAGCTAAGCGACACCGTTTCTAGATATGAGAGAGCATGTTGTTTCCAAGGGGAACCATATTTGAGCTAAGGGACACCTTTTCTGGATAAGAGAGCGCACGTTGTCTCTAAGGGAAACCATATTTGAGCTAAGGGACAACGTTACTGGTTAAGAGAGCGCCTGTTGTTTCCAAGGGAAACATTATTTAAGCAAAGGGACACCGTTTCTAAATAAGAGAGAGCATGTTGCTTCCAAGGGAAACCATATTTGAGCTAAGGGACACCGTTACTGGATATGAGAGCGGATGTTTTCTCTAAGGGAAGCCATACTTGAGCTAAGGGACACCGTTACTGGGTAAGAGAGCGCATGTTGTCTCTAAGGGAAACCATAATTGAGCTAAGGGACGCCGTTACTGGATAAAAGAGCGCATGTTGTCTCTAAGGGAAACCATATTCGAGCTAAGGGACACCGTTTCTTGATAAGAGAGCGCACGTTGTCTCTAAGGGAAACCATATTTGAGCTAAGGGACAACGTTACTGGATAAGAGAGCGCATGTTGTTCCTAAGGGAAACCATATTTGAGCTAAGGGACAACGTTACTGGTTAAGAGAGCGCATGTTGTTTCCAAGGGAAACAATATTTGAGCAAAGGGACACCGTTTCTAGATAAGAGAGAGCACATTGTCTCTAAGGGAAACCATATTTGAGCCAAGGGACAACGTTACTGGTTAAGAGAGGTATGTTGTTTCCAAGGGAAGCAATATTTGAGCAAAGGGACACCGTTACTCGATAAGAGAGAGTATGTTAATTCCAAGGGAAACCATAATTGAGCTAAGGGACGCCGTTACTGGATAAAAGAGCGCATGTTGTCTCTAAGGGAAACCATATTCGAGCTAAGGGACACCGTTTCTTGATAAGAGAGCGCACGTTGTCTCTAAGGGAAACCATATTTGAGCTAAGGGACACCGTTAAGGATAAGAGAGCGCATGTTGTTTCTAAGGGAAACCATATTTGAGCTAAGGGTCAACGTTACTGGTTAAGAGAGCGCATGTTGTTTCCAAGGGAAACAATATTTGAGCGAAGGGACACCGTTTCTAGATAAGAGAGAGCACGTTGTCTCTAAGGGAAACCATATTTGAGCTAAGGGACACCGTTACTGGATAAGAGAGCGCATGTTGTTTCTAAGGGAAACCATATTTGAGCTAAGGGACAACGTTACTGGTTAAGAGAGCGCATGTTGTTTCCAAGGGAAACCATATTCGAGCTAAGGGACACCGTTTCTTGATAAGAGAGCGCACGTTGTCTCTAAGGGAAACCATATTTGAGCTAAGGGACACCGTTTCTGGATATGAGAGAGCATGTTGTTTCCAAGGGAAACCATATTTGAGCTAAGCGACACCGTTTCTGGATATGAGAGAGCATGTTGTTTCCAAGGGAAACCATATTTGAGCTAAGGGACACACTTTCTGGATAAGATAGCGCACGTTGTCTCTAAGGGAAACCATATTTGAGCTAAGGGACAACGTTACCGGTTAAGAGAGCGCCTGTTGTTTCCAAGGGAAACATTATTTAAGCAAAAGGACACCGTTTCTAGATAAGAGAGAGCATGTTGCTTCCAAGGGAAACCATATTTGAGCTAAGGGACACCGTTACTGGATAAGAGAGCGGATGTTTTCTCTAAGGGAAGCCATACTTGAGCTAAGGGACACAGTTACTGGATAAGAGAGCGCATGTTGTCTCTAAGGGAAACCATAATTGAGCTAAGGGACGCCGTTACTGGATAAAAGAGCGCATGTTGTCTCTAAGGGAAACCATATAAGAGCTAAGGGACACCGTTTCTTGATAAGAGAGCGCACGTTGTCTCTAAGGGAAACCATATTTGAGCTAAGGGACACCGTTTCTGGATAAGAGAGCGCCCGTTGTCTCAAAGGGAAACCATATTTGAGCTAAGCGACACCGTTTCTGGATAAGAGAGCGCACGTTTTCTCTAAGGGAAACCATATTTGAGCTAAGGGACACCGTTACTGGATAAGAGAGCGCATGTTGTTTCTAAGGGAAACCATATTTGAGCAAAGGGACACCGTTTCTCGATAAGAGAGAGCATGTTGTTTCCAAGGGAAACCATATTTGAGCCAAGGGACAACGTTACTGGTTAAGAGAGCGTATGTTGTTTCCAAGGGAAGCAATATTTGAGCAAAGGGACATCGTTACTCGATAAGAGAGAGTATGTTAATTCCAAGGGATACCATAGTTGAGCTAAGGGACGCCGTTACTGGATAAAAGAGCGCATGTTGTCTCTAAGGGAAACCATATTCGAGCTAAGGGACACCGTTTCTTGATAAGAGAGCGCACGTTGTCTCTAAGGGAAACCATATTTGAGCTAAGGGACACCGTTACTGGATAAGAGAGCGCATGTTGTTTCTAAGGGAAACCATATTTGAGCTAAGGGACAACGTTACTGGTTAAGAGAGCGCATGTTGTTTCCAAGGGAAACAATATTTGAGCGAAGGGACACCGTTTCTAGACAAGAGAGAGCACGTTGTCTCTAAGGGAAACCATATTTGAGCTAAGGGACACCGTTACTGGATATGAGAGCGCATGTTGTTTCTAAGGGAAACCATATTTGAGCTAAGGGACAACGTTACTGGTTAAGAGAGCGCATGTTGTTTCCAGCGCATGTTGTTTCCAAGGAAAACAATATTTGAGCAAAGGGACACCGTTTCTAGATAAAAGAGCGCATGTTGTTTCCAAGGGAAACAATATTTGAGCAAAGGGACACCGTTACTAGATAAGAGAGCGCATGTTGTTTCTAAGGGAAACCATATTTGAGCTAAGGGACACCGTTTCTGGATAAGAGAGCGCCCGTTGTCTCTAAGGGAAACCATATTTGAGCTAAGCGACACCGTTTCTAGATATGAGAGAGCATGTTGTTTCCAAGGGGAACCATATTTGAGCTAAGGGACACCTTTTCTGGATAAGAGAGCGCACGTTGTCTCTAAGGGAAACCATATTTGAGCTAAGGGACAACGTTACTGGTTAAGAGAGCGCCTGTTGTTTCCAAGGGAAACATTATTTAAGCAAAGGGACAACGTTTCTAAATAAGAGAGAGCATGTTGTTTCCAAGGGGAACCATATTTGAGCTAAGGGACACCTTTTCTGGATAAGAGAGCGCACGTTGTCTCTAAGGGAAGCCATATTTGAGCTAAGGGACAACGTTACTGGTTAAGAGAGCGCCTGTTGTTTCCAAGGGAAACATTATTTAAGCAAAGGGACACCGTTTCTAAATAAGAGAGAGCATGTTGCTTCCAAGGGAAACCATATTTGAGCTAAGGGACACCGTTACTGGATATGAGAGCGGATGTTTTCTCTAAGGGAAGCCATACTTGAGCTAAGGGACACCGTTACTGGGTAAGAGAGCGCATGTTGTCTCTAAGGGAAACCATAATTGAGCTAAGGGACGCCGTTACTGGATAAAAGAGCGCATGTTGTCTCTAAGGGAAACCATATTCGAGCTAAGGGACACCGTTTCTTGATAAGAGAGCGCACGTTGTCTCTAAGGGAAACCATATTTGAGCTAAGGGACAACGTTACTGGATAAGAGAGCGCATGTTGTTTCTAAGGGAAACCATATTTGAGCTAAGGGACAACGTTACTGGTTAAGAGAGCGCATGTTGTTTCCAAGGGAAACAAAATTTGAGCAAAGGGACACCGTTTCTAGATAAGAGAGAGCACATTGTCTCTAAGGGAAACCATATTTGAGCCAAGGGACAACGTTACTGGTTAAGAGAGGTATGTTGTTTCCAAGGGAAGCAATATTTGAGCAAAGGGACACCGTTACTCGATAAGAGAGAGTATGTTAATTCCAAGGGAAACCATAATTGAGCTAAGGGACGCCGTTACTGGATAAAAGAGCGCATGTTGTCTCTAAGGGAAACCATATTCGAGCTAAGGGACACCGTTTCTTGATAAGAGAGCGCACGTTGTCTCTAAGGGAAACCATATTTGAGCTAAGGGACACCGTTAAGGATAAGAGAGCGCATGTTGTTTCTAAGGGAAACCATATTTGAGCTAAGGGTCAACGTTACTGGTTAAGAGAGCGCATGTTGTTTCCAAGGGAAACAATATTTGAGCGAAGGGACACCGTTTCTAGATAAGAGAGAGCACGTTGTCTCTAAGGGAAACCATATTTGAGCTAAGGGACACCGTTACTGGATAAGAGAGCGCATGTTGTTTCTAAGGGAAACCATATTTGAGCTAAGGGACAACGTTACTGGTTAAGAGAGCGCATGTTGTTTCCAAGGGAAACCATATTCGAGCTAAGGGACACCGTTTCTTGATAAGAGAGCGCACGTTGTCTCTAAGGGAAACCATATTTGAGCTAAGGGACACCGTTACTGGATAAGAGAGCGCATGTTGTTTCTAAGGGAAACCATATTTGAGCTAAGGGACAACGTTACGGAATAAGAGAGCGCATGTTGTCTCTAAGGGAAACAATATTTGAGCAAAGGGACACTGTTTCTAGATAAGAGAGCGCATGTTGTTTCTAAGGGAAACCATATTTGAGCTAAGGGACACCGTTTCTGGATAAGAGAGCGCCCGTTGTCTCTAAGGGAAACCATATTTGAGCTAAGCGACACCGTTTCTGGATATGAGAGAGCATGTTGTTTCCAAGGGAAACCATATTTGAGCTAAGGGACACACTTTCTGGATAAGATAGCGCACGTTGTCTCTAAGGGAAACCATATTTGAGCTAAGGGACAACGTTACCGGTTAAGAGAGCGCCTGTTGTTTCCAAGGGAAACATTATTTAAGCAAAAGGACACCGTTTCTAGATAAGAGAGAGCATGTTGCTTCCAAGGGAAACCATATTTGAGCTAAGGGACACCGTTACTGGATAAGAAAGCGGATGTTTTCTCTAAGGGAAGCCATACTTGAGCTAAGGGACACAGTTACTGGATAAGAGAGCGCATGTTGTCTCTAAGGGAAACCATAATTGAGCTAAGGGACGCCGTTACTGGATAAAAGAGCGCATGTTGTCTCTAAGGGAAACCATATAAGAGCTAAGGGACACCGTTTCTTGATAAGAGAGCGCACGTTGTCTCTAAGGGAAACCATATTTGAGCTAAGGGACAACGTTACTGGATAAGAGAGCGCATGTTGTTTCTAAGGGAAACCATATTTGAGCTAAGGGACAACGTTACTGGTTAAGAGAGCGCATGTTGTTTCCAAGGGAAACAATATTTGAGCAAAGGGACACCGTTACTAGATAAGAGAGCGCATGTTGTTTCTAAGGGAAACCATATTTGAGCTAAGGGACACCGTTTCTGGATAAGAGAGCGCCCGTTGTCTCTAAGGGAAACCATATTTGAGCTAAGCGACACCGTTTCTAGATATGAGAGAGCATGTTGTTTTCAAGGGGAACCATATTTGAGCTAAGGGACACCTTTTCTGGATAAGAGAGCGCACGTTGTCTCTAAGGGAAACCATATTTGAGCTAAGGGACAACGTTACTGGTTAAGAGAGCGCCTGTTGTTTCCAAGGGAAACATTATTTAAGCAAAGGGACACCGTTTCTAAATAAGAGAGAGCATGTTGCTTCCAAGGGAAACCATATTTGAGCTAAGGGACACCGTTACTGGATATGAGAGCGGATGATTTCTCTAAGGGAAGCCATAATTGAGCTAAGGGACACCGTTACTGGATAAGAGAGCGCATGTTGTCTCTAAGGGAAACCATAATTGAGCTAAGGGACGCCGTTACTGGATAAAAGAGCGCATGTTGTCTCTAAGGGAAACCATATTTGAGCTAAGGGACACCTTTTCTGGATAAGAGAGCGCACGTTGTCTCTAAGGGAAACCATATTTGAGCTAAGGGACACCGTTTCTGGATCAGAGAGCGCCCGTTGTCTCTAAGGGAAACCATATTTGAGCTAAGCGACACCGTTTCTAGATATGAGAGAGCATGTTGTTTTCAAGGGGAACCATATTTGAGCTAAGGGACACCTTTTCTGGATAAGAGAGCGCACGTTGTCTCTAAGGGAAACCATATTTGAGCTAAGGGACAACGTTACTGGTTAAGAGAGCGCATGTTGTCTCTAAGGGAAACAATATTTGAGCAAAGGGACACTGTTTCTAGATAAGAGAGCGCATGTTGTTTCTAAGGGAAACCATATTTGAGCTAAGGGACACCGTTTCTGGATAAGAGAGCGCCCGTTGTCTCTAAGGGAAACCATATTTGAGCTAAGCGACACCGTTTCTGGATATGAGAGAGCATGTTGTTTCCAAGGGAAACCATATTTGAGCTAAGGGACACACTTTCTGGATAAGATCGCGCACGTTGTCTCTAAGGGAAACCATATTTGAGCTAAGGGACAACGTTACCGGTTAAGAGAGCGCCTGTTGTTTCCAAGGGAAACATTATTTAAGCAAAGGGACACCGTTTCTAGATAAGAGAGAGCATGTTGCTTCCAAGGGAAACCATATTTGAGCTAAGGGACACCGTTACTGGATAAGAGAGCGGATGTTTTCTCTAAGGGAAGCCATACTTGAGCTAAGGGACACAGTTACTGGATAAGAGAGCGCATGTTGTCTCTAAGGGAAACCATAATTGAGCTAAGGGACGCCGTTACTGGATAAAAGAGCGCATGTTGTCTCTAAGGGAAACCATATAAGAGCTAAGGGACACCGTTTCTTGATAAGAGAGCGCACGTTGTCTCTAAGGGAAACCATATTTGAGCTAAGGGACAACGTTACTGGATAAGAGAGCGCATGTTGTTTCTAAGGGAAACCATATTTGAGCTAAGGGACAACGTTACTGGTTAAGAGAGCGCATGTTGTTTCAAAGGGAAACAATAATTGAGCAAAGGGACACCGTTACTAGATAAGAGAGCGCATGTTGTTTCTAAGGGAAACCATATTTGAGCTAAGGGACACCGTTTCTGGATAAGAGAGCGCCCGTTGTCTCTAAGGGAAACCATATTTGAGCTAAGCGACACCGTTTCTAGTTATGAGAGAGCATGTTGTTTCCAAGGGGAACCATATTTGAGCTAAGGGACACCTTTTCTGGATAAGAGAGCGCACGTTGTCTCTAAGGGAAACCATATTTGAGCTAAGGGACAACGTTACTGGTTAAGAGAGCGCCTGTTGTTTCCAAGGGAAACATTATTTAAGCAAAGGGACACCGTTTCTAAATAAGAGAGAGCATGTTGCTTCCAAGGGAAACCATATTTGAGCTAAGGGACACCGTTACTGGATATGAGAGCGGATGTTTTCTCTAAGGGAAGCCATACTTGAGCTAAGGGACACCGTTACTGGGTAAGAGAGCGCATGTTGTCTCTAAGGGAAACCATAATTGAGCTAAGGGACGCCGTTACTGGATAAAAGAGCGCATGTTGTCTCTAAGGGAAACCATATTCGAGCTAAGGGACACCGTTTCTTGATAAGAGAGCGCACGTTGTCTCTAAGGGAAACCATATTTGAGCTAAGGGACAA
Organism: Daptonema setosum; assembly: GCA_964036265.1. Classification (NCBI taxonomy): domain Eukaryota; kingdom Metazoa; phylum Nematoda; class Chromadorea; order Monhysterida; family Xyalidae; genus Daptonema; species Daptonema setosum. The sequence goes on from OZ038448.1 coordinate 614,680, forward strand.
CGTTACTGGATAAGAGAGCGCATGTTGTTTCTAAGGGAAACCATATTTGAGCTAAGGGACAACGTTACTGGTTAAGAGAGCGCATGTTGTTTCCAAGGGAAACAATATTTGAGCAAAGGGACACCGTTTCTAGATAAGAGAGAGCACATTGTCTCTAAGGGAAACCATATTTGAGCCAAGGGACAACGTTACTGGTTAAGAAAGGTATGTTGTTTCCAAGGGAAGCAATATTTGAGCAAAGGGACACCGTTACTCGATAAGAGAGAGTATGTTAATTCCAAGGGAAACCATAATTGAGCTAAGGGACGCCGTTACTGGATAAAAGAGCGCATGTTGTCTCTAAGGGAAACCATATTCGAGCTAAGGGACACCGTTTCTTGATAAGAGAGCGCACGTTGTCTCTAAGGGAAACCATATTTGAGCTAAGGGACACCGTTAAGGATAAGAGAGCGCATGTTGTTTCTAAGGGAAACCATATTTGAGCTAAGGGTCAACGTTACTGGTTAAGAGAGCGCATGTTGTTTCCAAGGGAAACATTATTTGAGCGAAGGGACACCGTTTCTAGATAAGAGAGAGCACGTTGTCTCTAAGGGAAACCATATTTGAGCTAAGGGACACCGTTACTGGATAAGAGAGCGCATGTTGTTTCTAAGGGAAACCATATTTGAGCTAAGGGACAACGTTACTGGTTAAGAGAGCGCATGTTGTTTCCAAGGGAAACCATATTCGAGCTAAGGGACACCGTTTCTTGATAAGAGAGCGCACGTTGTCTCTAAGGGAAACCATATTTGAGCTAAGGGACACCGTTACTGGATAAGAGAGCGCATGTTGTTTCTAAGGGAAACCATATTTGAGCTAAGGGACAACGTTACGGAATAAGAGAGCGCATGTTGTCTCTAAGGGAAACAATATTTGAGCAAAGGGACACTGTTTCTAGATAAGAGAGCGCATGCTGTTTCTAAGGGAAACCATATTTGAGCTAAGGGACACCGTTTCTGGATAAGAGAGCGCCCGTTGTCTCTAAGGGAAACCATATTTGAGCTAAGCGACACCGTTTCTGGATATGAGAGAGCATGTTGTTTCCAAGGGAAACCATATTTGAGCTAAGGGACACACTTTCTGGATAAGATAGCGCACGTTGTCTCTAAGGGAAACCATATTTGAGCTAAGGGACAACGTTACCGGTTAAGAGAGCGCCTGTTGTTTCCAAGGGAAACATTATTTAAGCAAAAGGACACCGTTTCTAGATAAGAGAGAGCATGTTGCTTCCAAGGGAAACCATATTTGAGCTAAGGGACACCGTTACTGGATAAGAGAGTGGATGTTTTCTCTAAGGGAAGCCATACTTGAGCTAAGGGACACAGTTACTGGATAAGAGAGCGCATGTTGTCTCTAAGGGAAACCATAATTGAGCTAAGGGACGCCGTTACTGGATAAAAGAGCGCATGTTGTCTCTAAGGGAAACCATATAAGAGCTAAGGGACACCGTTTCTTGATAAGAGAGCGCACGTTGTCTCTAAGGGAAACCATATTTGAGCTAAGGGACAACGTTACTGGATAAGAGAGCGCATGTTGTTTCTAAGGGAAACCATATTTGAGCTAAGGGACAACGTTACTGGTTAAGAGAGCGCATGTTGTTTCCAAGGGAAACAATATTTGAGCAAAGGGACACCGTTACTAGATAAGAGAGCGCATGTTGTTTCTAAGGGAAACCATATTTGAGCTAAGGGACACCGTTTCTGGATAAGAGAGCGCCCGTTGTCTCTAAGGGAAACCATATTTGAGCTAAGCGACACCGTTTCTAGATATGAGAGAGCATGTTGTTTTCAAGGGGAACCATATTTGAGCTAAGGGACACCTTTTCTGGATAAGAGAGCGCACGTTGTCTCTAAGGGAAACCATATTTGAGCTAAGGGACAACGTTACTGGTTAAGAGAGCGCCTGTTGTTTCCAAGGGAAACATTATTTAAGCAAAGGGACACCGTTTCTAAATAAGAGAGAGCATGTTGCTTCCAAGGGAAACCATATTTGAGCTAAGGGACACCGTTACTGGATATGAGAGCGGATGTTTTCTCTAAGGGAAGCCATAATTGAGCTAAGGGACACCGTTACTGGATAAGAGAGCGCATGTTGTCTCTAAGGGAAACCATAATTGAGCTAAGGGACGCCGTTACTGGATAAAAGAGCGCATGTTGTCTCTAAGGGAAACCATATTTGAGCTAAGGGACACCTTTTCTGGATAAGAGAGCGCACGTTGTCTCTAAGGGAAACCATATTTGAGCTAAGGGACACCGTTTCTGGATAAGAGAGCGCCCGTTGTCTCTAAGGGAAACCATATTTGAGCTAAGCGACACCGTTTCTAGATATGAGAGAGCATGTTGTTTTCAAGGGGAACCATATTTGAGCTAAGGGACACCTTTTCTGGATAAGAGAGCGCACGTTGTCTCTAAGGGAAACCATATTTGAGCTAAGGGACAACGTTACTGGTTAAGAGAGCGCATGTTGTCTCTAAGGGAAACAATATTTGAGCAAAGGGACACTGTTTCTAGATAAGAGAGCGCATGTTGTTTCTAAGGGAAACCATATTTGAGCTAAGGGACACCGTTTCTGGATAAGAGAGCGCCCGTTGTCTCTAAGGGAAACCATATTTGAGCTAAGCGACACCGTTTCTGGATATGAGAGAGCATGTTGTTTCCAAGGGAAACCATATTTGAGCTAAGGGACACACTTTCTGGATAAGATAGCGCACGTTGTCTCTAAGGGAAACCATATTTGAGCTAAGGGACAACGTTACCGGTTAAGAGAGCGCTTGTTGTTTCCAAGGAAAACATTATTTAAGCAAAGGGACACCGTTTCTAGATAAGAGAGAGCATGTTGCTTCCAAGGGAAACCATATTTGAGCTAAGGGACAACGTTACTGGTTAAGAGAGCGCCTGTTGTTTCCAAGGGAAACATTATTTAAGCAAAGGGACACCGTTTCTAAATAAGAGAGAGCATGTTGCTTCCAAGGGAAACCATATTTGAGCTAAGGGACACCGTTACTGGATATGAGAGCGGATGTTTTCTCTAAGGGAAGCCATAATTGAGCTAAGGGACACCGTTACTGGATAAGAGAGCGCATGTTGTCTCTAAGGGAAACCATAATTGAGCTAAGGGACGCCGTTACTGGATAAAAGAGCGCATGTTGTCTCTAAGGGAAACCATATTCAAGCTAAGGGACACCGTTTCTTGATAAGAGAGCGCACGTTGTCTCTAAGGGAAACCATATTTGAGCTAAGGGACAACGTTACTGGATAAGAGAGCGCATGTTGTTTCTAAGGGAAACCATATTTGAGCTAAGGGACAACGTTACTGGTTAAGAGAGCGCATGTTGTTTCCAAGGGAAACAATATTTGAGCAAAGGGACACCGTTTCTAGATAAGAGAGAGCACATTGTCTCTAAGGGAAACCATATTTGAGCCAAGGGACAACGTTACTGGTTAAGAGAGGTATGTTGTTTCCAAGGGAAGCAATATTTGAGCAAAGGGACACCGTTACTCGATAAGAGAGAGTATGTTAATTCCAAGGGAAACCATAATTGAGCTAAGGGACGCCGTTACTGGATAAAAGAGCGCATGTTGTCTCTAAGGGAAACCATATTCGAGCTAAGGGACACCGTTTCTTGATAAGAGAGCGCACGTTGTCTCTAAGGGAAACCATATTTGAGCTAAGGGACACCGTTAAGGATAAGAGAGCGCATGTTGTTTCTAAGGGAAACCATATTTGAGCTAAGGGACAACGTTACTGGTTAAGAGAGCGCATGTTGTTTCCAAGGGAAACCATATTCGAGCTAAGGGACACCGTTTCTTGATAAGAGAGCGCACGTTGTCTCTAAGGGAAACCATATTTGAGCTAAGGGACACCGTTACTGGATAAGAGAGCGCATGTTGTTTCTAAGGGAAACCATATTTGAGCTAAGGGACAACGTTACTGGATATGAGAGCGGATGTTTTCTCTAAGGGAAGCCATACTTGAGCTAAGGGACACCGTTACTAGATAAGAGAGCGCATGTTGTCTCTAAGGGAAACCATAATTGAGCTAAGGGACGCCGTTACTGGATAAAAGAGCGCATGTTGTCTCTAAGGGAAACCATATTCAAGCTAAGGGACACCGTTTCTTGATAAGAGAGCGCACGTTGTCTCTAAGGGAAACCATATTTGAGCTAAGGGACAACGTTACTGGATAAGAGAGCGCATGTTGTTTCTAAGGGAAACCATATTTGAGCTAAGGGACAACGTTACTGGTTAAGAGAGCGCATGTTGTTTCCGTGGGAAACAATATTTGAGCAAAGGGACACCGTTTCTTGATAAGAGAGCGCACGTTGTCTCTAAGGGAAACCATATTTGAGCTAAGGGACACCGTTACTGGATAAGAGAGCGCATGTTGTCTCTAAGGGAAACAATATTTGAGCAAAGGGACACTGTTTCTAGATAAGAGAGCGCATGTTGTTTCCAAGGGAAACCATATTTGAGCTAAGGGACACCGTTTCTAAATAAGAGAGAGCATGTTGCTTCCAAGGGAAACCATATTTGAGCTAAGGGACACCGTTACTGGATATGAGAGCGGATGTTTTCTCTAAGGGAAGCCATAATTGAGCTAAGGGACACCGTTACTGGATAAGAGAGCGCATGTTGTCTCTAAGGGAAACCATAATTGAGCTAAGGGACGCCGTTACTGGATAAAAGAGCGCATGTTGTCTCTAAGGGAAACCATATTCAAGCTAAGGGACACCGTTTCTTGATAAGAGAGCGCACGTTGTCTCTAAGGGAAACCATATTTGAGCTAAGGGACAACGTTACTGGATAAGAGAGCGCATGTTGTTTCTAAGGGAAACCAAATTTGAGCTAAGGGACAACGTTACTGGTTAAGAGAGCGCATGTTGTTTCCAAGGGAAACAATATTTGAGCAAAGGGACACCGTTTCTAGATAAGAGAGAGCACAATGTCTCTAAGGGAAACCATATTTGAGCCAAGGGACAACGTTACTGGTTAAGAGAGGTATGTTGTTTCCAAGGGAAGCAATATTTGAGCAAAGGGACACCGTTACTCGATAAGAGAGAGTATGTTAATTCCAAGGGAAACCATAATTGAGCTAAGGGACGCCGTTACTGGATAAAAGAGCGCATGTTGTCTCTAAGGGAAACCATATTCGAGCTAAGGGACACCGTTTCTTGATAAGAGAGCGCACGTTGTCTCTAAGGGAAACCATATTTGAGCTAAGGGACACCGTTAAGGATAAGAGAGCGCATGTTGTTTCTAAGGGAAACCATATTTGAGCTAAGGGACAACGTTACTGGTTAAGAGAGCGCATGTTGTTTCCAAGGGAAACCATATTCGAGCTAAGGGACACCGTTTCTTGATAAGAGAGCGCACGTTGTCTCTAAGGGAAACCATATTTGAGCTAAGGGACACCGTTACTGGAAAAGAGAGCGCAGGTTGTTTCAAAGGGAAACCATATTTGAGCTAAGGGACAACGTTACGGAATAAGAGAGCGCATGTTGTCTCTAAGGGAAACCATATTTGAGCTAAGGGACACCGTTTCTTGATAAAAGAGCACACTTTGTCTCTAAGGGAAACCATATTTGAGCTAAGGGACACCGTTACTGGATAAGAGAGCGCATGTTGTTTCCAAGGAAAACAATATTTGAGCAAAGGGACACCGTTTCTAGATAAGAGAGCGCATGTTGTTTCCAAGGGAAACAATATTTGAGCAAAGGGACACCGTTACTAGATAAGAGAGCGCATGTTGTTTCTAAGGGAAACCATATTTGAGCTAAGGGACACCGTTTCTGGATAAGAGAGCGCCCGTTGTCTCTAAGGGAAACCATATTTGAGCTAAGCGACACCGTTTCTAGATATGAGAGAGCATGTTGTTTCCAAGGGGAACCATATTTGAGCTAAGGGACACCTTTTCTGGATAAGAGAGCGCACGTTGTCTCTAAGGGAAACCATATTTGAGCTAAGGGACAACGTTACTGGTTAAGAGAGCGCCTGTTGTTTCCAAGGGAAACATTATTTAAGCAAAGGGACACCGTTTCTAGATAAGAGAGCGCATGTTGTTTCCAAGGGAAACAATATTTGAGCAAAGGGACACCGTTACTAGATAAGAGAGCGCATGTTGTTTCTAAGGGAAACCATATTCGAGCTAAGGGACACCGTTTCTTGATAAGAGAGCGCACGTTGTCTCTAAGGGAAACCATATTTGAGCTAAGGGACACCGTTACTGGATAAGAGAGCGCATGTTGTTTCTAAGGGAAACCATATTTGAGCTAAGGGACAACGTTACTGGATATGAGAGCGGATGTTTTCTCTAAGGGAAGCCATACTTGAGCTAAGGGACACCGTTACTGGATAAGAGAGCGCATGTTGTCTCTAAGGGAAACCATAATTGAGCTAAGGGACGCCGTTACTGGATAAAAGAGCGCATGTTGTCTCTAAGGGAAACCATATTCAAGCTAAGGGACACCGTTTCTTGATAAGAGAGCGCACGTTGTCTCTAAGGGAAACCATATTTGAGCTAAGGGACAACGTTACTGGATAAGAGAGCGCATGTTGTTTCTAAGGGAAACCATATTTGAGCTAAGGGACAACGTTACTGGTTAAGAGAGCGCATGTTGTTTCCAAGGGAAACAATATTTGAGCAAAGGGACACCGTTTCTTGATAAGAGAGCGCACGTTGTCTCTAAGGGAAACCATATTTGAGCTAAGGGACACCGTTACTGGATAAGAGAGCGCATGTTGTTTCTAAGGGAAACCATATTTGAGCTAAGGGACAACGTTACTGGTTAAGAGAGCGCATGTTGTTTCCAAGGGAAACCATATTCGAGCTAAGGGACACCGTTTCTTGATAAGAGAGCGCACGTTGTCTCTAAGGGAAACCATATTTGAGCTAAGGGACACCGTTACTGGATAAGAGAGCGCATGTTGTTTCTAAGGGAAACCATATTTGAGCTAAGGGACAACGTTACGGAATAAGAGACCGCATGTTGTCTCTAAGGGAAACAATATTTGAGCAAAGGGACACCGTTTCTAGATAAGAGAGCGCATGTTGTTTCCAAGGGAAACCATATTTGAGCTAAGGGACACCGTTTCTGGATAAGAGAGCGCCCGTTGTCTCTAAGGGAAACCATATTTGAGCTAAGCGACACCGTTTCTGGATATGAGAGAGCATGTTGTTTCCAAGGGAAACCATATTTGAGCTAAGGGACACACTTTCTGGATAAGATAGCGCACGTTGTCTCTAAGGGAAACCATATATGAGCTAAGGGACAACGTTACCGGTAAAGAGAGCGCCTGTTGTTTCCAAGGGAAACATTATTTAAGCAAAGGGACACCGTTTCTAGATAAGAGAGAGCATGTTGCTTCCAAGGGAAACCATATTTGAGCTAAGGGACACCGTTACTGGATAAGAGAGCGGATGTTTTCTCTAAGGGAAGCCATACTTGACCTAAGGGACACAGTTACTGGATAAGAGAGCGCATGTTGTCTCTAAGGGAAACCATAATTGAGCTAAGGG
>OZ038448.1:632233-663405 GCA_964036265.1 Daptonema setosum
TTGAATGCGCTGTGTCTCAACCCGGGGCTCGAGCCAGAAACGTCGGCGAGCGAAGCCGGCGCCTTAACCACTTGACGAGGGAAGCGACAAATGTGTTTGAAAAAAGGTTCATATTTGGTGCTGTCATATGTGGTGATCACCACATATGAATCCATATATGGTGCGCACCATAGATGGATATTTGTACCCATTTGATTAACCTCCCCCGAAGTCCACTTTTACGACCTTCCCTTGCTAATGTCTGACATTGATATGCTTTTTTCTGCCAGTTTGTTCGTTCCAATGTGCAGTTTTTGATTATTTCAAGGGCGGCGATGAATACTGAGATAAGCATCGAGGGGTTGAGAAACTTTCTCAAAGTGTTATTTTTTTATAGGGTAATTATCTCAAAATGTAAATTTCTCAAAAGGTAAAGTTCTCAAAAGATATTTTTCTTAAAAAAGGAAATTTCTCAAAAAAAACTAAGAAAATTACCTTTGAGAATTGTGCCTTCCCGCGAAATGAGAAAGGTGACGAAATGGAGTAAATCGATCAAATGACCAGCTACGAAACGGTTAATCGCTTTACGAGCATTCCTCTCGAACAAGTCACTTTTCGCATACATACAGGGTGGGCCAAAAAAACGCATCGCGTTTGAGCGGTTATTGCGGAAGTTATACAAGCACTGTGAGATTGCGATAAATTGTATTCGATTAGACGCATTTTGGCTTACAAAATGGTGTGCTACTAAAATTGAATCTCTAATTTCCTAAATGTTAAATGCGATTATTGAAAAAAAGTCGAATTTCACCTCGCGAAGTCCATATTTTGTGGTAAAACTGTATAATTATTCAAAACTATTGCACGACGTTTGGGTCATATAACCATCCCATAACAGAGAATAAGAGCCTCCTTCATAAGCAATGACAGCATGCACACGTGTATGAGATTCAACTTGCACATCATTTTGTAGGCCAAAATGTGTCTAATCGAATGCTTTTCACCGCAATCTCACAGTTTTCGTACAACTTTCACAATTTTGTCGCCTGTCTAGTCTAGTGCGTAGGGCACCAGCCTCGAAAACCGGTGGTCCTAAGTTCGAAACCTGACTTGAGACACAGATCCTGACGCGTTGCTCTGGCGTTTCTGCCATTGCCCGTCAGTTTATTCAACTCTCTGGCCACTACGAAAACACCATTCTGATATGGTATTAATGTGCCTTATGGCTTCAGTTAATAAAGAAGTCGAAATAAAAAATAAATAAATAAAACGCTCAAACGCGACACTTTTTTTGGCCCACCCTGTACACTGTACATCGGCATGTTATTTGTTTTGACGAACATAAACTCATGGCTTTTTTACGCCTCCACATCGACTAAAATAAACTGTTGACCATTAAACTGAGTGTCCTTTTATGTGTTATTTCATGTTCTGACACGTCTGAAATTTTTAATAGGACTTGAAACAAGCTCAGAAGATTGAGCCAAGGCAACACATGATTTTCCGACTGTATTATTATAATGATACTGGTTAAACCAAGAAAGTGAGATATTCCATGTTAATGGTAGGATTATAAGCCATTGTATCTTGTTATCTTGTATTTTGTCGCCTTTCCTGCTAGTCTCGTGCGTAGGGCGCCGGCCTCGAAAACCGGCGGTCCTAAGGTCGAAACCTGACTTGAGACACAGATCTGCCACGTTGTTCTTAGGGGTTCTGCCATTGCCCGTCAGTTTATTTAACTCTCTGGCGATTCCGAAAACACCATTCTGATTTGGTATTAGTGTACCTTATGGTTACAGTTGAAGAAGAAGTCCTAGAAGAAAACATAAAAAAACTCGTGTAACGGCCGGTTACGCCCAGATCCAAAAAAATCCGGCTCATCAATCGGTATCCAAAAATTTATGCAATAACAAATTTTTTACTTAAAATTTTAACAAGCAAAGTTTTTTTCGTAACACGATTCTCTGGATAAGCTAATATGTACTTATCGATTCTCTTTTCAAGTGGTTAAGGCACCGGCCTCGCCAGCTCCTGGTTCGAAACCTGTTCAAGAACGTTGTTGATGATCTGGGATTATCAGATTTAGATAGTAAGACCGTTGTTTCAAAATATTTGTGATTTGGTATCCAACTTCACTGTTTTGGCATAACAACTGAACAAAGCAAAACTTTTTTATCTACATTTCATATACTCATCAATGTACTGTTATTCAGCGCCGCAAAGTACCAAACCCCAAAAAAATTCCTAGAACTTTTTATGAACGCCAAAATTTTCTGTCACCAAAAATATTTCCCAAATGAAATTTTACTGTCCGATAACCCCCGATTACCTATATCGTGAGGCTGGCTTGTCCGAGCGGAAGCGAGGACCAGCGCGGTAGGCCCGCGCAGCGGTGGTATTTCGGGAGTTACCCACCTTAGTATGCGCACATAGAATTTCGTGTTTGAAAAAAATCATGAAAAAAATGTGCTTCAGCGCCACAGTCACAATGTACGCTTGGCAACTCATCTCCATATTGTCATCAATAAATGGCATCCAATCAAGTATCTGGAGCGGTATTGCCGTGACACAGCAGGGCGGTCATCTCGGACAAATCTACGTGCCTGGCACAGACGTGTTGACCAAAGATTTTGGTTGGTTATTTCAAGTTCTTTTCCGTTATTATTTTCATTGATTCTTTCGTTTTTGAACGGTTTTAGCGAATTTTTTGCTCAGATTTTGTTCGCCGTTTTTCTCTACTGAGAATTTGTCATAACTGAAACCACCAGAGTACACTAGTACATAAGTCTCATAATAATGCTTTCTTAGTGGCCAGAGTGACTGAATAAACTGACGGACATTGATAGGAACCCTAGAAATAACGCGTCAGGTTTAATGTTCCAAGCAACGTTTTGGACTTTGTGGGGCCTTCAGTTTTCGAGACAGGCCTTCTACGCACTAGACTGAGCAAACAACAAACTCACCATCCACTCACCATTTTTACCGTTTCTCTTTGTTCTAACTGAAACTAACTGAATCAGCACATTATTGCGAACTCGTCTCTCGCACCAACCAATGTCAGTATAAACATCGATAGCCAAATCATCCATTAGTTTCCGATAGCACATCATTTTCTCTACAGGCGTCAACAAAAACTACTTCGGCTACGGTGGCACGGCCTGTAATTGCAAGTTCTACATCAGTGGCGGCAGTTATAAGTCGACGTATTTCTCAACGATGGTGGTGAACGACCCGCGTGCGGACACGAAACGGATACTCACAAAGATGACGACATCGCGAGAATGGCATTCGATGACGTGCGTTGACAACGACACGATGATCATTTGTGGCGGTGAGAATTCAGGTGGCAAACTGAATTCGTGCGAATATTGTCATATGGCCTCACCGGTGTGCGTGCCGTTGGCACTGCCGATGCCCGAGAAAATTTCCCTGCATGCTGCTGTAGCAAGCTCGGATCATCTGTACGTAATCGGAGGTGGGTAAACATGGACCAAAGGTATAGTATAGAACAAAACATCAGTGACCAGTGACGCAAACAAACGGCCAGCGCGCCACTATTTCAGCTACGACATACTCGTCGCTGATTGGTTGACCACGCCTGCAAGCGTGGTGGTTTGATTAGTGCGCGCTAGCCGCTTGTCTGCGTTGCTGACCATTTTTTGTCAAGTACTGTTCTTCGTAGTAAATCGTTTGCGGCGTATGAAAAGCTCACAATCCGTTTCATGAGAATGCACATAATAATTAACAGGTTGTGAGGGTTATGAATATTATTATACCACATATTTTTTCTGTAGAACTATGGTTTTAAAATACGCAAACGAAAATGTATGAAAAACCCTTCACGAAACCAACGACAATGTTCTGAATCGTAAATTTTGCTGGATGCTCACTTTCCTTTTTTATAATAGGTGACCTATTGTAAAAAATATGAAACACGCTATGCGGAACAAGAATACATACGTTTGATCAGAATCACATTCATTAAAAAATACAATTACCAAAGGGTTATAAAAACTTACAGGAACTGTCAATGGTTACCAGAGTCGCCAAATACTGGACTACTCGCTGAAAAGCGATGCTTCGTGGACCCGTCGAACACCAATGAACACCGAGAGAAACGCACAGCCCGGTGCGGTCCTGCTAAAAAACGGCCACATTCTGGTGTGCGGTGGGCTCGACGGAGCTAGCCTTCTTAACACATGTGAAAGGTCAGAAAACAACTGAACATGAGAAAAGTCAGTAATCACAAAAATGAAATTGGTTTGTCGGATAACAAACAAAAACTTATGAGTATTCAATTATTGCATTACAACGTGTTTACTTGACCTCTCTAGAGCTTGGGCAGGTTTTTTGTTACATAAAATTTAATATTTAGGTCGGTTACGCACGTATGCAATGAGGTAAAAGCCGTTTTCGTACGTTGTCGAAATGTTATGTGAAAAAGATATTATTTTTCGAAAACTTTATAAATTCAAACACCGCGCCAAAAAGCTTTTGGCTTACAAGAAACCCTTGATAGGCGGTAACTTGAAATGTATTTCACTATATGTCGTTGACAATTAGCACGCAACAACATAGAGTGACAAATGCACGCCAAAGACGATTCTAAATCGAGTCATGACTGTGTTGATTCATTGAACAGTATCCGGGTGGCATATATTTAGAAACTGTACCGAGGTTTTGTCAAAATTCCAAACTCAACTTTTTTTAATTTGGATCCACGAAGGTGCTAAGTTAGGGTATCTCCTTTACGAAACGTGATGTTCGGAACTAAGCCAAATCCGTACAATCAATCAAACGGTTCTTTGCTGTCGTTGGGTTGCACGAATTCTGACAAAATACCGTTACAGTTTCCATATATGCATCCGTGTGACCTAATTCTTTGCAGTTACGACCCGTCGACGGACAAGTGAACGACGAAAGCGTCCATGAAGAGGGCTCGACGAAACTTTGCGCTCGTCCGTTTCGAGGGTCGCGTCTACGCGGTGGGCGGCTACGGCGAGTACTCGGCCGAATCGTATGATGAAGAGAAGAACGTCTGGAAGTTGGATTCACTAACACTGCTCCCCGACCACGTCTTCAGTGCCGCCGGTGCGATCGACCGTTCCTGCATAGCCTGATCGCATATGCATATTTCCAAAACCCAGAAATTTTCCTAGAATTTTTCCCATACACCATCTCCCATACAGGAGGGTAATAACTGAAATACCACCGCTGCGCGGGCCTAACGCGCTTGTCCTCGCTCCCGCTCGGACAAGCCAGCCTTACGATATGTAATCGGGGGTTAACGGACAGTAAAACTTCATATGGACTATAATTTTGGTGACAGAAAATGTTGGCGTTTTGTAAAAATTCCAGAAAAATTCCTGGGTTTTGTAATTTTGCATCGCATATTTATTTTGTGTGATCCAACGACAGCTAATAACCATTTGATTGTTTGTACGGCTTGTTTCCGAAGACAGGCTGTACGTTAGCAAAGGAGATAGCCTAGCCTAGCTTCTTCGTGAATCCAAAATTGAAAAGTTGAATTCGGGATTCTGACAAAAAACCGCCGAAGTTTCCAAATATGCAGCCTGATCTGATTCATGGGAGATCGTCTTAGTGAGATGCGTTTCTGTTAGATCAGTTTATTTGAGATCATAGTTCAAAATAGCGTCTTTTTCATAAAAATTATGCACGTGAAGATTCACTGTGTGTTCTCATTCATTGTGTTACACCAAACACATTATGATATGATGCTACGCTCGAGTGACATTTCAGTTATTGTGCTGCAATTTCGCATCTGTAGTAATACCGTGTTTGTAAAAGGGCTATAGTTAAGCGTGATCAAACCAAAAGCGAGCGAGTGAGTGAGTGAGTGAGTGAGTGAGTGAGTGAGTGAATGAGTGAGTGAGTGAGTGTGTGAGCGAGCGAGTGAGTGAGTGAGTGAGTGAGTGAGTGAGTGAGTGAGTGAGTGAGTGAGTGAGTGAGTGTGTGAGCGAGCGAGTGAGCGAGTGAGTGAGTGAGTGAGTGAGTGAGTGAGTGAGTGAGTGAGTGAGTGAGTGAGTGAGTGAGTGAGTGAGTGAGAGAGTGAGTGAGTGAGTGAGTGTGAGTGAGTGAGTGAGTGAGTGAGTGAGTGAGTGAGTGAGTGAGTGAGTGAGTGAGTGAGTGAGTGAGTGAGTGAGTGAGTGAGTGAGTGAGTGAGTGAGTGAGTGAGTGAGTGAGTGAGTGAGTGAGTGAGTGAGTGAGTGAGTGAGTGAGTGAGTGAGTGAGTGAGTGAGTGAGTGAGTGAGTGAGTGAGTGAGTGAGTGAGTGAGTGAGTGAGTGAGTGAGTGAGTGAGTGAGTGAGTGAGTGAGTGAGTGAGTGAGTGAGTGAGTGAGTGAGTGAGTGAGTGAGTGAGTGAGTGAGTGAGTGGGTGAGTGAGTGAGTGAGTGAGTGGGTGAGTGAGTGAGTGATGCGAGAGTGCAACATGATTCGTGTGGTACAGTAAAACAAGATATGACTATCAATTAATTTTTATAATTCTTCTACGCTGATTGGCTAGATCCGCCCCAGAACCAATCTGCGCAGAGCATTGATTTAGTATAGGTCTGGCCACATTTTCTTGTTATGAGCAAATCGAAATTTGTTTACGGAAATTAAACGTTGTTGATGGTTATTACTGTCTTTATTTTTTTATTTATTCTTATCATGACTTGTGATGAACCAGATCAACTGACTTTCCGAGAGTATAAATCAAACCTAATTGACTAGTGAAACGTGAACAGATTTGAAGAATAAATCGTGTTGAATTTTATAATTAGTTTTTATTGATTTCTGAGTTACACAGTAGGGCAGACATTGTCTCTTAGTTAGACAGTCAGGTCAGGCACAGGCCCAGGTCTCTGTGGCCCAACCGTAACACGAGTTTTTTGGCTGACTAACTGACTGACTGACTGACTGACTGACTGACTGACTGACTGACTGACTGACTGAACAGAAAGCTAATGCTACTAGATTCAACTATGGAGGTTTGTACACGCGTTAAAACAGTTGACTCGACTTATAATCAAAAGTCTAAATGGAATTCAACTTCTGTTAACAAACAACTACACTATTTAAAATCTTCTTTTCACATGTATGGACAACACACGAACGGTGAGTCGAATTCTTTGCAAATAAATTTTAGCGGGTTTAGTAATATGTTTCAGTAACAAGATATTCTGATGGAGCTATACCATACATACCACCGAAATATACTGGCTGTAGCAGAGTGAGGAGTAATTTAACATAAAATTTAAATGTACATCAAAGATTTTATTTCTTTATTTTACTGGTGTGGCTCAATTGGTTAACGCGCTACGCTCAAGTGCGTTAGGTCGTGGGTTCGATTCCCGCGGTCACTGATTGAGACTGGCTGCCCTGGTGGTGAGGGGCGTTAAAGACATCGCACTATAAGCTGGTGTGTTGAAGATAGAAGTATGCACACCAAGCCAGGATCACTCATCCTCTATCCCTTCGGGGTCGCAAAATGAGGAGCAGGGCTTTCTTCCTGCGTTACTCGGTTCAACCGGGACGGTGTGGCGCCTATCAAATTATCGGTACATAGCTTGCTACTGCTCGATAGCACCTGGTGGCCGTTATCACTCAAACCCTGATGATTTGATTTGATTTGATTTGATATGGTGTGGGATAGAATGTATTAGAGATATGGATATACTGATTGATTATATTCGCGCTTTGAAACGTGAACAAAATCACAGATCGTTCAATCGAAATATGCTGTTGTGTCTAATCATTTTTGCAAGGAGAGTCTGTGTAATAATTTTATTTTGAGGGAACATTCCCATTGAAAAACTCATGAAAATCGGAGAAAATGTGGGCTTCTAGGTTCAGTTACTAATGCATTTAGCATGCTGGTTCGTTGTAGATCTACATGTGTATGTGACAAACTTCATCGAAATACTCATGTTATCTGTGAAACGGGAACGAATCGAATCGTCATGCAAGCAGTTTCTACAAACATTCATAGACGAATAAATCACTACGTTTGGGGAATGGATCAAGCAACCCTGATCAAACTATGTACATATTTAGTTTTATTATGATCTGGGATTCAGTGTCTTGTGGGATTGTGGGTAGAATTTTGCAATGATCAATATTTCACAGCATAATTTGTTTAGAAACATGTTTGATGTTTTTCGGAATTTTTTGGTTTAGCAAAATGGAGTTTAGTTATTTTTTAATAAAATAGAATTTGTTGCTTGAACCAATGATTAATTTATCACCGGATTTAAATATATTTTTCACATTGATAACGTCTGTGAAACGTGAACCAACCGACAAATCAGTGTTTCATTTTTATTCAGCTTTCTCACTATGACCGCAATGAGAAACTCCAAGCCACACATTCGTAAAATTACGAACATCCAAATAACAACCACAAGGACGATACTGAATGGATAACACCACAACACAACTACAGATAATGAAAACTGATAACAAGGGTGCTTCCAAAGTTAAAAAGGAAATAAAAAGGAAATAAAAAGTAAAGTAAAATGGAAAGTAAAAATTAAAGGCAAATTCATTCTTTTGTTCAACGTAATACTTGCCATTAAATCTCAAGAGTAGAATGTTTTTAAATTCAGTCTTATTGTTAATTAATCGCTATTCGAAATAAAAAAGCATTTTTTAGCAATTGTGGTATGCGGTTAACTACATTTAATCAATCTGCTCAGATTCTATTCGGTCAGTGAAACGTGAACCAACAAACAAACTTGTCGATTTTGGGCGTCCTGTTAATACATATGTACGCTAAGAACAGATTTCAGTCAGCCAGTCAGCCAGTCAGTCAGTCAGTCAGTCAGTCAGTCAGTCAGTCAGTCAGTCAGTCATTCAGTCAGTCAGTCAGTCAGTCAGTCAGTCAGTCAGTCAGTCAGTCAGTCAGTCAGTCACATTCAGTCAGTCAGTCAGTCAGTCAGTCAGTCAGTCAGTCAGTCAGTCAGTCAGTCAGTCAGACGCGCATTTTGAATTCAAATCTGCTTTTTTGGCACGTGTTCAAAATTTCAAGAAATAAAATATTTTTCCCTCAACATTTGAACAAAACACTAACACTGCGCTTAACTGATTGCCATTGTGCGTAACTGGCTCATTGAATAAAAATTTTATAACAAGATAACTTGGCCAAGCTATAGTTGGATCCGGTGATATACATAGCTTGATCAGGGTTTCTTGATATCAAAAGTTAAATTTTGCTTGGTAAAGCAAGTATGCAATGAATTAAGCGCGGTTGTGAATGTTGTTCGAATATGATATGAAAATATATTTCATTTTCTGAAAATTTGAAAGCCAAAAACAGACTTGAAGTAAAACTGCGCACTAAAAAGTTTATGGTTAACAATAAACCCTGGATAGGTTATAACCAATCAGCGCAGAGCATAAAAGTAGAGCGCAGCTACGCGTCACGAGTCACATGTTTGCATTCCGTTCTGCAGTTCGCATTCAGGAATTCATTTACGGAAATGTTAGTTTGGTTGTTAATAATCGTTTTTCATTTTCGTTAAGGCATTGTTATAGTCGAGGCCAACTGTTATTTTTAAATTTTGAATACTTCCCAACTGACAGGTAGAACATAAGCAGATTTTTTGGATGCACAGTGGGGAATTTGTTAAATGAAATTTAAATTTCACACATAGTAAATTACGACAGCTTTCAACTCAGCCTAAAATCAAATATTACTCCAAATTCATAAGGTACATGAAACGTGGAATAAATTCGTTTTGTACATTGAAAATGAATATAATTATTTGTCATCAAGGGCTTCTGTAGAAATTTGAGAGAACAATAAACGTTTAGGCACCAAAGAACCGGTAATCAGTAAATTTAGTTGATCTTTTTTGAATTGAATAAATATCACAAATCACGAATACTGAGGTTCGATATCAAAACAGTGAGTCCATCTAGTCCGTACGGAGTATTGTTACTGGGTATCAGTGCTTTGAGTTGACCATTCGGTCAGCTAACATTCAGTGACATGGTTTTCAGTGGCTTTAAGTGAGTCTAGAAGTTAAGGGCTGGTATCATGTCGTTTGGGTCACCCTGTCGTTTGATGGTCTGGAAGAGCCAGAATATCTATTTTTCCACTAGAAACTAAGAAAAATCTTTGAAAAAAAACGTTCACGTTTCAGAAGCGAATTCAGATGTTTGAATATTGCTCTTTTCCTTGATGGGCAAAAAAAGCTCAACAAAAAAATTATCATCGGTAGAAACTGCCGATTCTCTGATCAACAAAAAGATTCATCATTACTGACATTGAACAACGGAAATGTTTCACGTTTCAGAAGTAGATTATGTTCATGTTTGAATTGCATTGCACAATTCATGGTTCGCCCAAGCAGAAAAAACATTTTTTTATTAACGATGAACGATTGCAAGTTACTGTTTTGTGTCAAATCCGAAACAGGAAAGCGTTCCTGCCTGCAACACACAAGTGTACGTGCCATCCACCATTACCCATTGAAAGACGAACCTATGCTCCAAAGAGGGGGGAATTCGCTGTTTGCAAGCCATTTTACCTACACCTTAGAAAACAGATTCTAAATTTTGAAAACGCCGAAGAGGGGGAATTCCAGTTTTCCACCCCTTCTCATCCTTTGCATCACGAGATCAATCATCCCTTGTCATCAGATTTTTAGATTATGACCAATGCATCGTTTGTCCATTCTCACAATTCACGTTTCACGTGGCGTTTAGGAATTTGATGGTATTAGAAAGAGAGAGAAATCAGCAAACCTGAAGCTCAATCAAATTCCTCTACGCCACGTGAAACGTGAATTGTGAGAATGCACTAACGATGCATTGATCATCATCTAAAAATCTAGATTGAATGTTTGTACTGTCATGAAGGTTTTCGATTATAAAAAAAACTATGTAACGTTTTTTATAACAGGAAATTGAAAAGCCCGCCTGATTGACTGACTACTGTATTTGTATGACTTCAAACTGAATGACAGATTGACTCGCTAACAGTCTAACGAGTTATGCCGCTAGATGAAGCGAATGTGGTGGTTTATATTTTTTTTCGTGTTTAACAGCATATACAGTAGTATAGTTGTACAGTTGAGCCGAACATAAGTCAACGATTGATTGAGTAAAAGCAAAGCAACAACAAAAAGTTTCAGAAAAGTTTTTGCCCTCATTGTGCGTCCACGAAATCTACTCACGTTTCAATAGTGAAGTAGATTTGTCTCACCTATTCACATGGCAGTGCAATGTGTTGAACGAGAAGAAAATAAATAAAAGAAACACAAGATTACCTCAAGAACAAAAACCAGTGTGCTTACAACTTGAATTGTTTGCCTCAAGTCTCAATATCAGTCAGTCAGTCAGTCAGTCACTCAGTCGGTCAGTCAGTCAGTCAGTCAGTCAGTCAGTCAGTCAGTCAGTCAGTCAGTCAGTCAGTCAGTCAGTCAGTCAGTCAGTCAGTCAGTTAGTCAGTCAGTCAGTCAGTCAGTCAGTCAGTCAGTTAGTCAGTCAGTCAGTCAGTCAGTCATTCAGTCAGTCAGTCAGTCAGTCAGTCAGTCTGTCAGTCACTCAGTCGTTCAGTCGGTTAGT
The DNA here is from genome assembly GCA_964036265.1 of Daptonema setosum. Classification (NCBI taxonomy): domain Eukaryota; kingdom Metazoa; phylum Nematoda; class Chromadorea; order Monhysterida; family Xyalidae; genus Daptonema; species Daptonema setosum. Next base: position 643,785 of record OZ038448.1, read on the forward strand.
CAGTGCATCAGTCCGTCAGTCAGCCAGTCAGTCAGTCTGTCAGCCAGTCAGTCTGTCAATCTTTCGCTCTTCAATTGATTCTCCGTTAATTTTAACCAATCCGCGAGAGCGAAGTAGCTGCAATGACTCTTCATATGCCACATCCTGTTGTCCATGTACTGTAAATATATGAAACATTCATAAAAGAATAAAATTTTCTCACTTTTTTGTAATCTGTCCTTTTCCAGTTTCATTCAAAGTTGTATTGACAATTTTTTAACTTATTATTAATGTTTCAACAGCACTAAGTATGTTTTTTTCTTTAGTACTGTGTAATTAGTATTCTGCTAGACCAGAAACTACATGACCAGGAATAAGTGAATTATGAGTCCAGGTCAGTCAACCTGATTTCATAAAAAAATTCTCCAGTCCATGGATTGCCAAAAAAAAATTCACACATTTTTTTTTATTTTTTTTTTTTTTTATTTTTTTTTTTTTTTTTATTTACAAATTTTTGGTATCGATCCAGGATCGACCATACATGTCCCAAATCATCAGTAGGGTACTCATTTAGATTTATTTAATGATTCTGATGACTTAGATAACAGTTTTGAGCCCAAACTCGTAAGGAATAATTGATTAAAGTAAGGTAATCAAGAACTGCCTGGAATTCAAGTGAAAAGTTGTAGTGTTAACTACTCCAACTTGTGAATCGTTACATAGCTGCATCAAATGTAAGAGAAGGTGATGCACAGTAGTCGACTGTGCGACTCAACTCAACCCAACAGCTGTATGCTATAACATGCAATCATCATGTTCAGTGGGTGTTACCCGGGTTGGACAAGTTAACGTGTAATTTTTTCACTTGAATCTCAAGAAGCTCTTTAGCTCGGGCTGGCGATTGAGCAGATCACCGTAGGCTTGCACCATCATGTCTGACACGTGTAGGTGTGACACGTGTGAGCGCTGGCCATGACTGAATATAAAAATTAATTCATTTGGCGGCTTAGCATATTGACTGGAGGAGACGGCATTTTGTCCCCATTTATGAAATGGGGACAAAATGTGTTCCTCGTTTAGTGGGCAATGTGTTTTTAGAACTTTTCTCACACTTCTGACATTTTATATTACACTTTAGAGGTGTTTATTAACGTTTATTAACGTATTACAGAGACATTTTCAAAACTTTGTAAAAAAAAAAAAAAAAAAATGACAAAATTTTTTTTTTTTTTTTATTTTTTTTTTTTATTTTTTTTTTAATTTTTTTTTGGCAATCCATGCTTCAGTCAGTTTATCGTTAACAGTCATAGAATTTTCAAGCCAAATTCTAAGCAACAGTTGAAATACGGCTACTGACCCGATGGATTTGTGAAACGTGAACTTTATAATTGTTGTTGCCAATGCGTTGTGTTTGATTTTAATTTAAACATTTTATTGTTCAGAGCAAATTACATACGGCAGAGCAAAAAAAGTAAGTTCTTCATATATCCATAACATCCATGAAACGTGAAAACGTCCTCTGGTTGTGTGATATTATTGCCTGATACATGCTTGTTAATCATTTTGCCGTGTATAACACAAGAGAATAAAAGAGGCGAGCTTTCTAACTTAGAGACAGATAAAAAAAATCCCCATCGTTGTTTCTGCCCTGTCGTGAAACAACGAAAAAAACTAGTGACGCGGGCGACGTCAGTCACGAAGTTATTGGACGTCAATCATGGAATCATACTTCTGTGTTAACATCTTGTTTCATGTGAAACTGAATGAAAAACATATGATTTTTTTACCAATAAGTATTCTATAACTTGGCTTCTGAGTTATAAACGCCAATTTGTTTTTTTTCATATTTTCTTCTGGAGTTTGTAAACTGGGGAGGTAAGTTATTGAGCATCATAGGAAAAATCCTGTGTTCGTAACTGATCTAATCGATGAAACATGAACAAGCTGAACAGTAATTTGTTGCCAGTTATTGCAGCATTCATCCCATTAAATCAGCAGATTTACTGACGATGAAAACCATCTTTGTGAATTTTGCGTGAAATTGTATTGAGAGTTTAATCTAACATAAAATTATGTTGATACTAGTCGTTATTGTGAATCTAAATCTGGTACAAACCTTAACACCACACATAACTTCTGACCCATCCGCAAAGTCAATCCACTTTCGTGGAACCCTTTTTCGGTGAGTTGACTATTCGGTCGGTTAACCATTCGATGGGTTGAAATTCTGTGAGTCAACTTTATGTGAGTTGATTTTCGGTGAGTTCATAATTAAGTGAGTTGTCTATTCGATGGGTTAAAATTCGTGAGTTGATTTTCGCATTGAGACGTTGGCATATTGTGTTTTTCCTTAATAGGCAAAAAGCTATTTAGACAAAAAAAAACTTATCATCGAAAGAACTTTCTTGAATCTCTGAACAGCAAAAATATCATATCACTTTACTGACATTGAACAACCAAAATCTTTCACGTTTCAGAGGTAGAATCAATTATGTGCTTATAATTATTAAACAATTAGTAAACTGCACACGTAAAAAAACAAAAAATTAATTTAACTAGAGCGATTGCGCGTTACGGATTCCTGTTCTATTTCCTAAACAGGAAAGCGTTCAGCAGGTTCCTGCCATCAACCATGGCCCACTGCCGGATGAGCCAATCCCCAAAGGGAGGGAAATTGTGTCAAAGAGAGGGGAATTAGCAGTTTGCAAGCCATTTTACCTACACCTTAGAAAACAGATTCTACATTTTGAAAACGTCAAAAAGGGGGGAATTCCAGTTTTCCCACCCTTTAACGTCCGCTAGTGCCGTCGCTCCACGACCACGAGCACCGGATGAAAGGCCCCACATTTCAAAAGAACCAGTTTTTTTATAAACGGTCCCTACTTTTCAAGCAAAGTATTTAGGAAAAATTATTTGAAAATATCTAGTGACGTATCCATTTAAAAAGTCAGGAACATACCAAAAAACCCCCATTGAAATATTTCAAAAGCTCCCCAGAAATGAATCCCATTTATTGCAGGTTTGAGACACGTATCTATTTTCACTCGCTTCTTTTTTGTTGTTGCAAATGCTGAATACTGATGTGTCCTATAAGTGGTGCTTACGGGGCTCGATCATTGAAATTCAGTCTTCTTTTTATCCATAAAGTTTTTGAAACGTGAACCAAATGCTTGTTGATGTTGTACGTATTGGCACGCGTGGAAATGTTTGGTCACTTTTACATTTGCTCGTTCATTGAACGTTATTATTCGGGGCAATACAGTAATATTGAAACACTAACATGGTGATCGTGTTACAGTGCAGCACGACGATATAACATGAGTGAGTGGGTAAGTGAGTGAGTGAGTGAGTGAGTGAGTAAGTGAGTGAGTGAGTGAGTGAGTGAGTGAGTGAGTGAGTAAGTGAGTGAGTGAGTGAGTGAGTGAGTGAGTGAGTGAGTGAGTGAGTGAGTGAGTGAGTGAGTGAGTGAGTGAGTGAGTGAGTGAGTGAGTGAGTGGGTGAGTGAGTGAGTGAGTGAGTGAGTGAGTGAGTGAGTGAGTGAGTGAGTGAGTGAGTGAGTGAGTGAGTAACTGAGTGAGTGAGTGAGTGAGTGAGTGAGTGAGAGAGTGAGTGAGTAAGTGAGTTAGTGAGGGAGTGAGGGAGAGAAGCTTTATGACAACAATATTTTCTCTAAATGACTTTTCTATGCACACACATACAGGATTGGACTAAAAAATACTAACGCTCCACAACTTGAGCAGTGGTTGAGCTGTCAACGTAAGAAAAGTACCACATTTACTATTGTTTCTTTAAATTGAAATTATTATGAATTTTCCTTCCTCACTTATGTGATTCACAGATACTCCAACAGGAAGCGTTGATCATTTGACTTATTAGTAATTTCACACAACCTAAGCAACGTGATGCATCACGAATTTGTTCACGTTTCTGTGAATATTTGCTCTATATACTTGAATGCTTATTTTTTTGCTTAATAATCATAATATATCACAACATTCTCAAAAATTAAATATCAATTGAAAAACATGATAAATACAGTTACATAAGTACCATTTACAACGATATCCTTGTCTATTCGACTTCGGTGCAATTACATGCAACATTGCACTAAAAATACATACAAAACAGTACAGTCACCGAAACCAGTCATTCGGTTGAGCATTGCCCATTCATACGAGTTTGGGTGTTTTCTCCAAAGTTTAGTGGACAGGTTATTGGCAACGGAAACTGTTGATCATTTTTACACTATTTCAAATAATTAATTTTGTGGCAAAACATTTTACAAATTGATAAACACTTTACTCGAACGTGTTGATTAACACTATGAAAAGAATGGCACGCTTTCAAATACATATAGCATTTAATATCCGCAACAACGCGTCACGTGAAACTTCATTTTGTGCAGCATTGTAACACGATCAGCATGTTACTGTATCAGTCTCATTGCGAAATACATATAAATTGTGAAAAAATCGTTCACGTTTCACAGTCTGTTAGTGAATAATTTCAATTTTGGAAAAAGAGCTAGGAATGTAATAACTGCACTTCTGTGAAAAAATGTTATCAAACGAATTAAAACAATCAATGAAAATAACACCAATCGTAGTTATATTGAAAACTACGAAGTAAAACGTTATTATAATTGGTTTTAATTCTTTGCAATGTCCTTGTATAATAAAAATGTAACAGTAATGATATCTCTACGAAAAAATAAGATTAGGTTTTTGAAATCTGTTACACAACCATACATATTTGCAGTAAAGATACTCGTACAATCTCTTTTAAATACATACAAAATCATTTCAGTTATCATCAATTCGATACATCAGGCGATGCAGTCAACACGCTGTATTGAGAACTTTTCAAATTTTATAAACTTCCCACCGTTCACGTTTCAAGAGATTTAGTCCCTACAAACGCGTTTGCGAATTGTAATCATCCGAAGTCCGAAACCCAATTTATTTTTGATAATGTTAGAAAAGATAGCCTCACCAGACAAATAGCAATTTTTGCAGTCTATAACAATGTATTTTATGATTTTTTAAATGGTACAATACGGTTTGGTTAGATCCGTTCTGGAACCAATCAGCGCAGAGCATTGACTTGAGTCGCACCGACGCGTCTTTTACATCTTTTTCCTGTACTGAAGTGGCCGGCTTGCAGTTTTACCTTTTGCTATGTTCATTGTTGGCATGAGAGTGAGACGAGTTAATTGTATACTGACAGAACACAGAAACAATTACTGCTCATTTATAATCGCAAATGGACTGAAATAAAATAAACGAAATTGAAAAAGGTTTTTTTTTCATTCATACATACATTCATTTACTCTTCATTTATTCGAACGCTCGTTCGTACGCTCACGCAATACTGGTTTGATCTAGTCTAACGAACATAAGATAATCCGACATTGAATACAGTATATATTTGGTAGGTTTCTTCCATTAGGGTACTCATTTCTCACTCTGCCATCTTGAGGTAGGTCGTTGCCGTTCTGGTAAAACAGACACTTGCGGTATTTGGACTGAACCAAAATTTGACAAGTGTTTCCCTCAAAGGGCCAGATGTTTCAATGGTTTGTCCCGCTTCTGCCTGTTCTACAGGTTCGGACTAACCTACAAACATTTGCATACTTCTTCTCTTTCTTCTTTATGGTCTTGATTTAACTGATGAGATCCTGATGATCTGACTTTTACATTGGCGTCTTAATTTATGATCGAAACGCCCGTCAATTCTAATAACAAAATTTTTTGTGTGCGCTCTTTGCACATGAGAATAATTTGTTAAATTATGTTGAACCTAATATAATTCCGCAGTGGTACTTTTGTTGCGTCATAAGTTTTTTATGTGACAGAGGAACCGAGCAGCATGAAAATCTCCGTTTCCTATTGATAACGTTTGTGAAACGATAGCAAACTGGTAGGTATGTACATTAGTGTTCCATGGAAAGGTTCAGTATTGTTATACGGTTTATCCTCAGCAATGAGACTTATAAAGTAACATGGTAAACACTTCTACCTCGCGCAAAGTATCACAAAACCTTGAATAAGGAAAAGAAAGAAAGTTGGAGAACATTCTGTGGTGAAGTCGAATCGGCATCACAACAACAAAGAATGCTTAAAATATTGAAGAGTAGTCCCAGGACAACCATAGGCACTCTAGTGCGATCTGATGGCAGTCGGACCACCTCAATCAATGAGACAATAAAAACCCTGCTGGACACTCATTTCCCTGGCAACACCAGGACAAATGAGACACCAGAGGCAGAAACTTCCGCTGAACCAACGGAAGAAGACGCAGTTTTACTAGACCGAATGGTTAACGAAAACTCAATAAAAAAGGCACTGGAGAAATTCAGCCCCTTCAAATCTCCGGGTAAAGACGGTATATTCCCGTCCCTCCTCAAAAGAGGGGCAGAAATACTTCACCCGGAGCTCAGAGAGATTTTCCAATCAGCACTCAGGTTGAACCACAACCCGAAAGATTGGCAAACGACTAAAGTTATCTTTCTACCCAAACCGGGCAAAGATAGCTATGAAAGTCCCAAGGCATTCAGACCCATAAGTCTAATGTCATTCACACTCAAGACTCTGGAGAGGCTGGTTGACGATTACCTCAGAAAAGAGGTACTAATCAACTACCCCCTGCATAGACTACAATTTGCCTATCAAAAAGGCAAATCAACGGAAACAGCACTGCATGCAGCCACTCAAAAAATTGAGGAAGGCTTCAGCAGAAATGAAGTCACCGTAGCGGCTTTCTTTGATATACAAGGAGCATTTGACAATGCACCTAGATCGTATATAATAAAAGCCCTACGAGAAAGGAAAGCGAATCACATGGTGATCGGCTGGATAAACAACATGCTGCTAAATAGAAATGTGGAAACACAATTAGCAGACATAACCAAAAAAGTTAAAACTACTAGAGGCTGTCCACAAGGAGGAGTACTTTCTCCCCTACTGTGGACACTAATAGTAGACGATCTTCTGGTTAAAATGCAGAGGCAAGGCATCTACTGCCAAGCCTACAGCGATGACGGTCTCATACTTGTCACGAGCATTGACCAGAAGACAGGAGAAGAAATTCTGTTAAGAGGCCTTAAACTGGCGTCAAATTGGTGTAAAGAAAGAGATCTGAACATCCACCCTGCCAAGACAGAGATAATCTGCTTTAGCAAAAAGGGCGGAGATAGACCTCTGAATATACATCTCAACGGCACTAATATGCAAGAACAAAAAGAAGTCAAATATCTAGGTGTTATCCTAGATAACAGACTCAACTTTATCAACCACATAAACCAGAAAGCCGCAAAGGCTGAAACAATCTGGAAAATGTGTCAGCGAGCCATAGGCAGAACATGGGGACTATCACCCAAATCCTGCCTATGGATCTACAAAACCATGATTATCCCCACAATTGTTTATGCGGCGATAGTCTGGTGGCACAAGATAGAAGGAGTGAAAGCCAATAAGGCAATCACCAAAATACAGCACAAAAACCTGTATTCAATTACAGGCTGTATGAAATCAACTCCATGCTCAAGCTTGGAAAGACTCACAAACACACTACCCTTAGACCTACTAATCAAGAGAGAGGCTTCTAAAGCCTACTTAAGACTGGTGGCTAATGGAGAGTGGAGAAACTCTACAGGCACAATTGGACACACTAAAATAAAACAGTGGACCGATAGTGCGCTGACGAACACAAGAACCGTACTAGACGACGGTAAAAGGTTGCCCGTAACCCGTAGGTTTCAAGCATCCATAAGATCCAGAGAGTGGTGGGAACACCACTCCCCGGTACAACCCTCTGACTTGAATCTAGTCTGTTACACAGACGGAGCCAAAAATAAAGAGGGAAAGGCCGGAGCGGCCGCTATAATACTGAACAACGGGGACGAACTGTGCACAAGTCTCGAACCCTGGTGCAGTGTTTTGCAGGCTGAAACGGCTGGCATATATATTATGACACGACAGCTGTTAGAAAATAGGGTGGTCAGTAAAAAGATCACCATATATACTGACAGCTCAAAGGTCATATACTCACTAACTGGTGAAACGATCTCCAGCAAGTGCATAGAAATGTGCATACTGGAACTAAACGAACTGGCTTCAAAAAATGAAGTCATCATAGAATGGATACCCGCTCACGCAGGGTACCCAGGTAATGAAACTGCAGACCGACTTGCTAAAGAGGCATGCAGTAATGAGGGGATGGTCAGATGGAGAATCAATCCATCGAAAGACTACCTAGGAAAACTCATAACCTCCCATATGGAAGTGCTGTGGGTTAATCGGTGGAAAGGCACAAGCCTAACCAGGCAATCTAGGCTGCTAATAGGCAAGCCAGGAAAAACTGCGATAAAACGCATTATCAAGCTCCCCAAGAAAGAGTTGAGGTTACTAGTGGGAATAACCACTGGACATTCAACCCTAAACAAACACCTATCACAGATGTTAAGGAGGGATGACCCCTCATGCGACCAATGCGGAAAGGCTGAGGAGACCTCGGAACACTTCCTTTTCGAGTGTCCGGCCTTTAGGATACAAAGAGCTAAAAACAGCATAATCAGAGGATGGAAACTTGAGACGAAACAGTCCATATCTAACCTTATAAAATACATCAAAAGCACGGGCAGATTTCAATAAATCTCCCTGCTATGTTCAAGAACTAAAATACACAATTTTAGATTAAGAACCCTACACTAGGGTAAGTGAGAGGTTAACTCATTAACTAACCAAATCCAGGGTAATTCGCAATAGCACCTGCAATTATGGAGCTGCGCGACGGCCGCCGACTTTCAGCCGCGCGACCGACCCTCAACAACAACAACAACAACATGGTAAACACTTACAGTGCAGCACAAACACGTGGAGTCAGTCAGTCAGTCAGTCAGTCAGTCAGTCAGTCAGTCAGTCAGTCAGTCAGTCAGTCAGTCAGTCAGTCAGTCAGTCAGTCAGTCAGTCAGTCAGTCAGTCAGTCAGTCGGTCTTGTTATCGAGTATTGTTACATGGTATCCGTGCTTAGCACTTGCTTCGTCAATCAACAGATTCACGTTCCATGGGGCAAGTGAATAAAATATATTTAATCTTTTAAGTACCAGACTCCAAAAAAATATTTTGACGCGCCAACGACTTTGATGGGCATTCTTTTGAAAATAAAACTCAAAAACACCAGAATTGCTCATTTTCGTTCAGGTTTCACAGACCCTATTCGGTTGAAACAAGATGTGTGGCTCCAGCTTCCACCATGCCATTAGAGTAAAAAAAAACAAAGATACCATAAAAATGCAAAGATGTAAAAAATAACACCTGTAATTCCGTAAACACAATATGTCACAGGTTCCAACTAATAAAGCACAAGTTATGCAAAAAAGAGCTGACTGGCTGATAGACGAAGTGACGAACTTGCTGATTGACTGACCGACTGACCGACTGACTAACACTTTCACAGGTTTGACTATGGAACGTGAACCAACTTACTCACCGTTCCAGTACTGCAATATTGCTGTAATGTTGCTTTAATCACTTCGTTGCTGTGAAAAAAATAAATCAAGATTATTTAATGATTCCATGAAGAAATATAAAGTCCTCGTCGGTTCACGTTTCAGGGTCATTTCATAGGGAACGGCAGAACTTCTTTTAATGCTTTATGATGTTCCATAGAGTTCCAAAGATTTAAAAAATATATCAAAACACTGCATAGGAAGTATCCTTTTGGTTTAGAAGGGCAATCTTCCGATATGAACTGCATTTATAGTTCTATGCATGTAAAAGACCGTATGTTATTTCTGAAAGCAAACGTACTGCCCAAACATCTGATAATGAAACATCAGTAGCCTCAACTAAACTCGGTTGACACCATAGTTTAACACCAGAGCAAGGGGTGATGACGATTGATGTGCGTGTTAGAACTGATTGTCTGATGTTTCATTATCAGAAGTTTTGGGCACGATTTTTGTTTGCGGAAACAACATACGGGCTTTATGTATTTTACGTATGTATGTATCTTGCCTTACCCGTCCCTTGTCGCACGGATATACGAACAACGAACTTTTCAAATGAAAAAAAACTTATGTAAGTTTAAAAAAATAATTGACTTCTTGTTTAGTCTCTGATTTTTTTATTGTATTAGTGTGTTTCTTTTCACACACCAGATTATAATGAAGTAATCTACAGTGAGTTTATCTCGTCATAGCACACGCTTATAAAGTAAGTTAGTTCACGTTTCAAAAGCCAGCCAGATAAAGATAAAATTTATCATCGGTAATCCCACTTCCACTTTTAATTTTAATTATAATAATAAAATTACATTTCAACAAAACGCGAATCACACAAAAAAATTTAGAGCAATAAGTAGAGCTTCAGTGTCACATCTTGACCTCATCTTTCGGCTCTGTATTGTTGTTCACAATCATAAAGTTGCTTACGGTACAGAGAAGTGCTTGTTGATATTTAGGTCAAGTTAAATATGTTGTTAGTAATGTTGCACAAAAGAATTAAAACAAACAGTTCAATCATTTTGAACACTAGAATTCATTCAATTTATGAAACATGAATGAAAATGAATTTTATGTGAATGTTGCGTGGAAATTGTTTGTTTTTCGATTTTCTCCAACGGCTTCATTGGAGGACTGAAAATAACTGTCGCCCTTGAGATTCAAGTGAAATATACGTTTTTGAGTAATTAAAATTTTAATAAGCTGATTCAATTCTGGGCTTTTAAAAATAACAAAAATACTCAACAAAAATACTCTCTGACTGACTGTCTGACTGAATGACTGACTGACTGACTGACTGACTGACTGATTTACTGACTGACTGACTGACTGACTGACCGACTGACTGACTGATTGACTGACTGGCTGACTGGCTGACTGACTGACTGACTGACTGACTGAATGAATGACTGACTGACTGACTGACTGACTGACTGACTGACTGACTGACTGACTGACTGACTGACTGACTGACTGACTGACTGACTGACTGACTGACTGTTATCCACCATTTACAGCAATTGAAGCACCTGGCGATCGAATGGTCACCTTAATTTCCAACAATAGCAGCCGATATTTAATCATGGCACCTATTCTATTGTGTGGATCAAGAAGTAAAAATATCATGTTTATAATCAAAATATAATTATCAAACACTATTAAGTAAGTAAATTTGTACGTAAAAAACTCCACGTACATATTTATAACTTACTTACCCTTCAATACCAGCGACTGAATTGTATCTGGATGGTTTTCCGTTGAAGTTTTTTGCTGGAACTAGAGTTGTTTTCTTATTAACTCACTAGAACATATATATGTACAGGGTGGCCCAAAAGTCTCTATCCGCTGTTTGACCATGAATTTCTCAAATTTATTAAATTGCATGATTCTCTTTTACAACCTAAATACACGTAATAACACCTGAAATTTCCTATTATGTGGTTTATTTTTTTATAAGATTGCTAAAATTTTAGTTTTTGCCGAAATTAATGGATTTTTCGTGTATTTTCGGCAATTCTGACCAAAATACCATGGGAACTGGACATAATTATGTGATTAAATGTTCAAATAATTGTAAAAGAATTTCCCATTGCTGAAAAAAAGTGTTAACTGGGTTTTTATGATAACTATGTAGGAACACAGGTTGATATTACAGTGATTTACGACAAAAAAAGTCTGGGTAACCGAAGAAAAATCTACGTTTTTGACAAAAATCGAAAAATTAAAAAATCGGTCAATTAACTTCTAGTCGATATAATCTTGCTCCAACAACTCCCAATGTGCGGATGTATCGTCATAAAACCCCGTTCAGGGCTATTAAAACAAGATAAAGGCTGAAAACTGCCAAATTACCGATTTTGGTCCTAAAAATGACTTGCGCAATTTGGCTCATATTTTGCTGGTCGAAGTCAATAATAATTGTATTTTGTGATAAGTTCAGTTCAAACATCATCATAAAACATAATTATGCAATTCTTGAATCTTATAACACGTTTAAATTCAAAAAAAAATTCGACTGAAGATCATAAAAGTACAGGAAAAACATGATTTTCGCCGAATTTCAACACAAAGTCATAAAATCGTAAGAAATAGGTCAAATCTGACAACATAATTCAATTTTTCAGATGTTTTTACCTGTATTAGCATATTTGAACACCAATCTTCAAATATAATTTTTTCGAGAAATTCGACGTCAAACAGCGGGTAGAGACTTTTGGGCCTCCCTGTATATGAACTAATAAGAGAAAAACGTTGCTTTCATTCTCTGATTATTCATTTTTACGCAAGCATTGTTTTCGTCAAAGTATTTTTAATAGTTTTATTTAGTTTTAGCACTAATGCCACACGTCTTAACAAGCAAATATTATCCTACGTGATATTCATAGATTCTGTGAAACGTGAACAAGCAGTATCTTTTTGTGTGGATGTGTATTCCTCACATTTCGCATTTTTGTCTTTTATACAGTTCCATGTATTGTTGAGTGAGTGAGTGAGTGAGTGAGTGAGTGAGTGAGTGAGTGAGTGAGTGAGTGAGTGAGTGAGTGAGTGAGTGAGTGAGTGAGTGAGTGAGTGAGTGAGTGAGTGAGTGAGTGAGTGAGTGAGTGACTGAGTGAGTGAGTGAGGTAGTGAGTGAGTGAGTGAGTGAGTGAGTGAGTGAGTGAGTGAGTGAGTGAGTTAGTGAGGGAGTGAGTGAGTGAGTGAGTGAGTGAGTGAGTGAGTGAGTGAGTGAGTGAGTGAGTGAGTGAGTGAGTGAGTGAGTGAGTGAGTGAGTGAGTGAGTGAGTGAGTGAGTGAGTGAGTGAGTGAGTGGGTGAGTGAGTGAGTGAGTGAGTGAGTGAGTGAGTGAGTGAGTGAGTGAGTGAGTGAGTGAGTGAGTGAGTGAGTGATTGAGTGAGTGAGTGAGTGAGTGAGTGAGTGAGTGAGTGAGTGAGTGAGTGAGTGAGTGAGTGAGCGAGTGAGTGAGTGAGTGAGTGAGTGAGTGAGTGAGTGAGTGAGTGAGTGAGTGAGGGAGTGAGTGAGTGAGTGAGTGAGTGAGGGAGTGAGTGAGTGAGGGAGTGAGTAAGAGAGTGAGTGAGTGAGTGAGTGAGTGAGTGAGTGAGTGAGTGAGTGAGTGAGTGAGTGAGTGAGTGAGTGAGTGAGTGAGTGAGTGAGTGAGTGAGTGAGTGAGTGAGTGAGTGAGTGAGTGAGTGAGTGAGTGAGTGAGTGAGTGAGTGAGTGAGTGAGTGAGAAAGTGAGTGAGTGAGTGAGTGAGTGAGTGAGTGAGTGAGTGAGTGAGTGAGTGAGTGAGTGAGTGAGTGAGTGAGCTTTTCTTTTGTTAGGTTTGCTTCACGTTATTTGAATTACTATTAAAACAAAATTAGAAACCATGAATGACAGTCAAAGCACGTTCACGTTTCATGCGCTGTTATAATCCGGAGCCGAAATAAAAAAATGTGGTTTACACATTGTCTCCCGCCACACTAACACATTGGTTATTGATAGCCTAAAGATATTCAACCGCCAAACGACGACTTAATGAATGAAATCTTGAAAGCGGTTTTCAGTGCGGAATAAAAGATGAAATTATGGCACGTCACACGTCACCCTTTCAAAAAAGGAGGCTTGCAGTTTTATGCCAGGTCATCTACACTTTGAGGAACAAAATTACGTTTTTTGGACTTGCCAAAGATGAGAAATTTCAATTGTTTCTTTTTCCGTTCGTCCGTCAGTGGTCTCAATTGTTCATGTTTCACAGACTGACACAAAATCAAAGCAAGTACGCTTGCTCAATAAGCCTTCATCCGCCAGCAATATAATATCCGTAAAATAAAAGTTTCATCAGGAAGGAACATCGTTCACCAAAATGTACAGCAAACGATCAATAAATTAGTGTCCTGGTTTTCGGTTGTATTTTTACAGACATTCATCTGGCTACGTTTCTGTGCGCTGTTTGGTTGAATGTGCCTGGAAACCAATCAGCACATGGCAGTTTCTTAGCCGCAGCGTAGCGTCGCGTATTCAAAGCTTCTTCAAACAATTGTGGTGTGGTAATGGTTTTTTATACTAAAGCATATGTACGTGTCCAGTGCTTTTGACGCGCAATTTGAATTCGAAACTGTTTTGGCGCGCATTTTTATTTTTTTCCACATGACAAATGGACAACGTTCTCCCTAGTTAATTTTATACGGTAATACGGTTCAAAACATAAGTTTTATTTACAAGAAAATTTGGCCAACGTATAGGTTAATTGTTAGTCAGTATTCACTACTCAGTTAGTGGGAATTTACATAATTGTTGAATCAAGTGATTCATTCATGTTTCAACAGTATATATGTAGCATGCGTGAGATACAACATGCAAGCAATAAAGTAGTTTTTACAACTGTTGAAAACGAAACATCGATGTAAAACAACCCGATGTTTAACACGCACGCATCCGTTTTCGGTACACTTTTAGAATACATGGATCTGAATTATCACAGGTTTTTCTTTATTATTGTTAATATCATTATTATTAAATAACGAGTACCGTGCAATGTTTTACATTATAAGCTCTTCATATAATGTCCGTAAAACGTGAACATGTGGTTCAAATTTTTTTTATTAGTTTATTTGATCAACCATCATTATCACAGATACATTTCATTATTCAGTCAGTCAATCAGTCAGTCAGTAAGTCAGTCAATCAGTCAGTCAGTCAGTCAGTCAGGCAGGCAGCCGTCAATCAGTCAGTCAGGCAGGCAGCCGTCAGCAGCTAGAGCTGAAGGTCGTGGGTTCGAGTCCCACCAGGAAGCTGAATTTTTTCAGCTATTCTGGTGGCGAACTGTCTATCAGTCAGTCAGGCAATCAGTCAGTCAGTCAGTCAGTCAGTAATTTTTTTGTAGTTTATCAGTTTAGTAGTTTATTAAGGACTTGAAAGAAAAACTGAGAGTCGAATCAGCAATTCTGCCACTCATTAAATGATTGAGTTGCCACGTGAAACGTGAACGATGATAATGAACAGACGCTGTCTGCTAAATATTTTACAATGGATGTTTTTTTTTGCATTTACATTGAGTAAACAAGGTTTTCTTACCACTATATGAAGCGTATAAAGCATTTGCCATTTGATTATGAGACTAGAGTTTTTGTGAAGCCCATCAGTTTTCCGTATCTTACATATTATGAAAGTGAGAAAGTACTACGCATCATAGAAATTACATCCCTCATGAACTCATTCAGCCTGTGAAAGGTGAACCAGACGACTGGTAATGTTCGGATTGTATTCAGCAAAAGCACGATGACTGATTGATGGATTGAATGTCTGGCTGACTCACTGGGTCACTGACTGTCCGATTGACTGACAATTTTACTTCCCTACCTACTGACCGTCCAACGGAACAGTATAATATTTCTTTTTTGAAAAGCGTAAAACTGTCAGATCAAATACTGTTGTTAGTTCTGTTAGAAGATCTGTAAAAATGTAATAATTTCTGTAAGCCCACTGATTGCAAACCAGACAGCACAAGACGAAGCTGGATATGTACCAATCTGACATTTCAATTGTTTTCTTGTTCAGAATACCGTTCACGTTTCAGATAATGTATAGGTAATAGTTTGGTTTAGGAGTTTGCTTAGGACTATTTAATTGAGTCAACCAAAAGTGACTTAGGATTAAAACAATATTATGAATCACAAAGCGTCCACAAGTGTTACCAACGAATTTATCATGCTTCAGTCTAACATCCAGTAAATAACTTAGTCTTTTAATAAACGACACGTAGTCTACAAGTCACTTGTTATGGATAAATGACAATTGTCTGTCCATTTATTGGTGGCGTTAGGCTACACTCACAATCCACTTGTTTTATCAAATGAGATTTACGTTATTAACTTTTTTTCTTTGCAATTGTTCGGTTGAGGTCGAACGATCGGTGGTAAAGACACTCACATCTAATCAACGCCACGTGAAACTTGAACCATGAGACTGTCAAGCCAACGCTTCGCACTTTTTGTTCTGTACTGTAGTTTACAATCCGCAATTTCTCCGAGGTTTTGAATGGCAATATTTTAGTGTTTCTGTCGTTAATTTTTTAAGTGATATATCTAGAACATCATCAACTGAACAAATTTTCACTCTAGGACTAACCGTTTTGTGAAACGTGAACAGTTGGTAAACAACTGTTAAGATTACGTTCAGTTTTAAAATCTAATGCTTTTGGTACGGCGAATACACGTAATGTTTTCGGTCTGGATTTGTTTTGGTATAGCAAAAATCATCATGGATTTTTTTCGGTTGGATTATTTGGGCCGGGCCGTGAAACGTGAACCGATAGACTAGAATAAGGTCAATGGCATTATCTTTCAGTCAGTCCGTTCATGAAAGAGCCGTAGAAATAAATTGAATTATCTGATTTTGAAACAACGAGGGCATTTTCAGTTGCAGTTGTTTAGACACGTTTCGAGGTTTGAACGAACTCTTAACAATAACTGCGTGGCAATAAAAGGCATATCATATGCGATTGCTTCAGCTGAATGTTGAACTGAACCTCGAAACGTGAACAAACTAATGGTTGGAATACTGTGAACTCCAAAAACCAATATATCAATATTTTGGTTTCGAAACTCCTTATCATCATAGAGCAAAATAAATAAAACTTAATGTTCTCATTCAATTTACTGTTGCAAGTGAAAACAAACCAAAACAATTACAACTTCAGAAGGTCAGGTGGAAACCAAAAATAAGTAAGTCTAGTAGATATTGAATCAGTCATTTTCAAAAACATTATGGCAGTCAATTAGTTTTTGTGCCAGTCAGTCAGTGAGTGAGTCAGTCAATAATCAGTTTTATCAGCCAGTCCGTTATCAGTCATTCCGTAGGTCACTCTTTCAATCAGTAAGTCAATCCGTCAGTGAATCAGTCATTCAGCCAGTCAGTCGAACAGGCATTAGTGAAGTAAAAGTTGACACAACCTTGAAAACATTCTTTGAAGGTTTAATATTAGCCAGTGGCTCATAATGTTTTTGGATTCGATTTATTTTCAAGATGAACTGTTTAGGTTTCTTTTACATTGTAAAGTTATATGTTGTCATGACAATGAAACCTTGTAGTTACATGATTTTATTACCTTAACAACATAAATGCATACATTTGTACGTTAAAACTAGACGAGATAAAACTAACCTGAATAAAAAAAGTTGTTTGCACCACGGATTTTTTCCAGAAAATATGTGATCTCTGATTGTACTTGTACAGTGCAATGCAGGCATAACCAATTCTTGTCTTTTGGCATTTAGACTAAAAATGACAATGCTTTTTTGGACGTTCTCCTTACGAATAACCAATCAGCGCAGAGCATTCACTCCCTAAGGGTGCCGTCATAGTCAGTTGCAATAACAGTTGATATCTTTTTGCAATTTTTCCGTAAACCCTTTCCATGTCACATGTTTTACACTTTCTTCGGACGAAAAATTCGTGAGACAGAAAGGGTTTACGGAAAACTCACGAAAACAGTTGCAAGAATTTTGCTGTTTTTTTTGACTGTTTTCGCAATTGACTTTGAAGGCTCCCTAACTGGATCAATAATTGTGTCGTATCATGAAATTAATTTGCCGTTCTAAACTACTAAGACTGGCTTACTGATAGACAGATTGACCAGCTAGTTTAAATTTTGTGTACATTTTTTATTAAGAACTAATAATAAATAAAATTAAAATCGATATTATTTGTGTTTTTGTTAAGGAATACAGACAGTTTTGATGTACGAAGGGAGCATCAAAACAATTTTTGTTCCATCATCATAAGGTCTGTGAAACCTGAACAAATTACCGAACAATTCAATTGATTTTATGTTGGTCTTTTATCAAGGGACGGCCGCTAGGCCGTTCCCTTAATATGATTTCTATTAATACGATTTATCTTTGGCAATGAGACTCAGTCAGTAAAACATGGTGCACGTGTTACAGTGTAGAACATAATAATGCGGCACGTGACGTGTTGTTACGGCTACAAAAGTGCCCGTCGCTGATTGGTCCTGTACTTCGCATCTAGGAATTTGTTCTGGTTTAACAAAATTAATTAGGTTTTTTGTCGGTTAATAACGTTAAGAGGAGCACAAAATGACGTGGAGAATGACGTTAAGGCTACGCGAAATTCTCCACGCTGATTGGTTGAATCCACCTCAGAACCAATCAGCGCAGAGCATTGAGTTGAGGTTTTGGCCTCGTTGTATACTTGGCAAAGGTTGAGCTCATCACGTATCTGACCGGATACATAACCTCAGCCCTAGCCTAAACAGAAAACTAAAAATTAAAAACTCAGACGCATTGCATTTTATTATAAACGTACATTCTGCGTTAATGCCTTAGTCGAAACCGAACAAACAATATTAGTTGTCGATTCAATCCTAAAATCATACCGCAGTGTTAACATCTTGTTTCATGTGAAAGTGAAAGAAACACATAAGACTTTTTTGGACTAATATTTATTCTATAATTTAGCCTCTGAATTACAAACACCAGTGCATTTTTATTTTGGTTTTATCTTTTCTTATGGAATTTGTATACTCGGTTATGTGGCTATGATTCATCATGGAACAACTATGTGTTCGCCATTCATTCAATTGATGAAACATGAACGAACTGAGCAGCAAGTTGTTGCCATTTACTGCAGCATTCATCCCTTTAATTAGCAGATGTACTGACGATGCAAACCATTTAAGTGAAGTTTGCAAACATAATTGACAATTTGATTGAACGTGATTTTATACTAGTCATTCTGGTGAATTTAAATCTGGTATAAACATTAGTCGCTCCTGAAACATTAGTGTGTGCACGCGCGGATGAGCCAATCCACCGAGGGAAAGAATTTCCCAGAAAAGGAGAATCGGCAGATTTTTGTCCATTTACTCACCTCATAAGGAACTATTGTTTTTTTCGTCAAAGAAAGGTAACTACATATAACTTTTTCTTTCCTTTCTCATTCACTAATGGTGATGAAAATGCTCTGCGTTGATTGGTTTAATTCGCGATTGAACCAATCAGCGCAAAGCATTGAGTAGCGACAGTGTCATGCACCACTACTGTAGTTCAAATTCTAGAAATTGCCCATGGAAGTTGGCGATTTGGCGGCTGAATATCTTTAGGTTCTGAAGGAGCTGAAATCGAGCCATTTTATTCACACCCTGAGGAACAAACTCCAATTTTCTGGAAATGCCTATGAGGAATGTTTCCCTGTTTCCTTTCCTTTCCCGCCCGCTGGCGAGGTCAGGCAATCAGTCTATCAGACCAATTGAATACTCTGACTTTCCAGCTCCCGTTTATTCAGGGTATCAATAACAAAAACTAGAAGAATATTCAACTTGACTTAAATTTCGTGTTTCTTTTTTTTACCATAAAACCCAATTTGCAGTCAAGTCACCGGACGAGCCGGATACGCTGTAAGGGCGGCAATGAAAATTCTGCGCTCAGCTGATTGGTTACATTTCCGCGCTTGAGTAACGACAGGATCACGGAGAACCATTGTAGTTCACTTTCTACAATTTGCTCATGGAAGTTGCGGTTTGGCGGTTGAATATTTTTAGGCTGAGATTATTGATGTTGTTAAGATTGTGGCGGACTGATTATCATTATATTCAATTTCTGCCCCGCGATGATGTGGTACATAAAACGTGAACAAAAATGGT
>OZ038448.1:663605-666105 GCA_964036265.1 Daptonema setosum
CAACAACAACAACAACAACAACAACAACAACAACAACAACAACAACAACAATAACAACAAAAACAACAACAACAACAACTACAACAACAACCACAACAACAACAACAACAACAACAACAACAACAACAACAACAACAACAACAACAACAACAACAACAACAACAACAACAACAACAACAACAACAACAACAACAACAACAACAACAACAACAACAACAACAACAACAACAACAACAACAACAACAACAACAACAACAACAACAACAACAACAACAACAACAACAACAACAACAACAACAACAACAACAACCAACCAACCAACCAACCAACCTTCGCTTTTCGCGCTTTCACACGAGGCGATCAGCACAACCAAAACGAGGATCAGCTTTACTTTGGCATGCATTTTTATATGGTGTGGAGTTGAGGCAAATACAGTCAAAATTGACGGGTGTTGAAGACTGATTTTAAAAGCCCTGTTTATACTTCAGCGTAAGCCGTAGCGTAGTGAGGGCGGAGTCTACGAGTGTAGGCAAAGCGTACATGTCATAGATCTATGTCATAGATTTATCTACGCGTAGGTAAAACTTTGAGTATAAATGCTCGTTCGCTACGCCTCAACTGAATCCCGAATGAGTTTTTTATTAGTAAGAATTGATTTTCTAACATATTTTATAATATTAAAATGTTTTCCTATTTACCCACTTATATACGCGCAGAATATAAAATCAATTCGATATTGAGCGTACTGGAAAGAAATCTATGCGTAAGCAGGAGGCAGAGCCTACGCATGATGAGAATGCAAATCTACGCGTGAGCGAGTATAAACGGTTGACCCGTAGTCAGGCGTATATAGCGTAGATCTACGGCTTACGCTGGAGTATAAACGGTTGACCCGTAGTCAGGCGTAAATAGCGTAGATCTACGGCTTACGCTGGAGTATAAACGGTTGACCCGTAGTCAGGCGTAAATAGCGTAGATCTACGGCTTACGCTGGAGTATAAACGGTTGACCCGTAGTCAGGCGTAAATAGCGTAGATCTACGGCTTACGCTGGAGTATAAACGGATTTAATGGCACGCGATCAACAGCAATCTGAAACCAGCTATTTTCTCAATACAATTAATGGCGTTAGTTTGCTAATGAACATATATTTTGCATATAATTGACGGAAAATTCCGGTGCACGGAGAATTTAGGTGGACGGAGTGTTGAAATGCTGGGGTTTGTCTGTAGTGATTCAGATATATCGGAATACCAATTAGATGTTATTAAGATATTTGTTTAAGTCTGCATGTTAAATTAAAATGTAGAAAGAGATATGGAAATAGTCAGTCATACATCGGCTCTTACTGGCACCGCTCTCTTGGTTGTCACAATAACATGAATCGAATGAAGTTTATGTACAGTCAGTAAGTTTATAAAGCCCGGTAGGCGGAGCTTTGTAGAATGAGCTGGCATATACACTGCTCAGTGATTGGCAGAACGAAGAATTCAGGTAGACTTTGCGAACTCCAGAAACAGAAACTTGAATTCGATTCTCATACATCCACAATCAACTGATTCTTGAAACGATAAAGAAATCTGAGCTTGAAAGTCAGAATGCCTAGAAGAGAAAGCGGTGCCACTTTGTATACGGAAGTATACAGGGTGTTCCATTTTAAAAAAGTTTCGTTTTGTTTCCACTATAATTTTTGTTATGGTCAAAAGTTTCATGCGGCATATGAGAGAGAATTGAAAACAAATTTTTTGGCGCATAAAATGTTAAAATCGCATGATTATTTGAAGTTTTATGGTAATTCTACGGAAGTCCTTTTTTCACCGAAAATCGTGCTTTTTTCGTGCATGAATAAGAATTATTGGAATCTCCTGATTAATATATTTCCTATCAGAGAACCTCTGCTTGAAATACAGGTGAAACATACCAGAACACGCCCATTAAATCCTTAACATGATTAACATCCCTTCAGAAACACAGTTCCTACCATGAGCATGCTCTAGATGTGATTCCTCACATTTGCCGTTAACACTCAATCACATTATGCGCCAAAAAATCGCCATAAATTCTCCATCATAAGCCGCATAAAACACACAAATTACAGCAAATGCAAAACGTAACTTTCAAATGGGACACCCTGCAGAAATCTGAGATTCGAATCTTTAAAAGTCGGAAGGCATCAAACAGAAAGCGGTGTCGCTTTGTGAAATGAAGTTTTCTTTTGTTTCGTTCAGTACGATGGTAGAATGAATTGTTCTGTATTATATTGCTCAAATTTCAACTATGCGGAATCCGTTTTTTTTCGTTTTCATTCAGGTGGATTGAATTATTCTGTATATTTATTACATATTTCATGAAGTACATTTGATTACAATTTGGGGTCGGAGTGCCGAGACAGATTCCGATACGGGAGGAAAAACAGGTGTTTTTACAATACAATCACGCGATTACGATACAAAGTTTACATTTGCGCCATTTCGTAAAAAAATTCAATGCACATCAAGATG
>OZ038448.1:671105-731765 GCA_964036265.1 Daptonema setosum
CAAATGTTCGAGCACGGGTGCAAGTTCAAGTCGTTCCAAATTCAAGTGATTGCAATCGAGAATCCGTTTCTCTGTTGCATTCATAATGCGTTTTCAAATAAATTATGGGTATGCCTACAATAACCAATAACAGCGGTAGAATATGGTATACAAAGTTTACAATTTTCATTTCAGATGACACTCGTCTACAGTCTACAGGGACGCATCGGTAACAGGGTGAGCGTGTGGCGACTTTTATACGACTGGTGCCTCAAGAAATGGAAACGCGTGATTGAAATGATGAATCGTTGATCAGCGTATTTATATTGAATTTACCATTGATAAATGCTGTCACAATTTCATCATTCTCATCATAATCGTGTGTAAATAAAGACAAAAATTTGTACATTGGTATACCTAGGGAACGACAAAAGAGAAAAAATGCACAGTATTGTCCGCATGTAGTTGAATAATCTCCTTGAATACGATTGCGATTAAAATTCCAAGAAATACAACCATTGAGAAATTTTTGAAATCTCTTTGAAGGAGGATATCCATAAGAACAAAAATAATCACCGTAACCTTCCTTGTTCACGAAAATGGCAATCCAATGTTCCCCACTAGTGTGGCTGGGTTGAGTGTTACAAATTAAACAACATGGATAAACTATAGTAGGGAGCGTATCAATTGAGAAAACACCGAGAAAACATTTCAATGAAGTACAAATTTTCTTCAACTGAATTGAATCCATCAAATTGTATAGTCAAAATAAATGGTTCGATTGCGATCAATCATAGCCAAGTTGTCAAATTCTGCATAAACAATCATTTCGAGACCTGGTTCTTTAATAGCTTCTGCAAATGTGCAGTGCACGGTGGTTGCTCCCTCACGCACCAACTCCCAGGTGTCGGAATCAGAATGGTTGGTCGGTGTCAAATCGAATGCAAACAGGCAGGTGCTGTCTCTAAAGTCTGATATTGAAATATCATTACTGCGATTATCTGACATTCCTAGTGTTTCCATCAGAGTCGTGTAGGCGCGCACGTAAAAGTTGTTTGCAAAATTACACTTTAGCGGTTCACGTGGAAAGGTATGTCCTCCTGCTTGAACATAAATTTCACTCACTTTATGATTATGAAACAAAAATGGAGATTTGGTGTAGTTCCCAAAATAAGCATCAGTCGCAACAAATCCTACAATAAGTCTTCGTGGAATCTGCCCATCAAACACTGAGCTTGTCGGTGTACTCTGACGACCTGGACCTACTTGAATCTTGGTCAATGCAATTCTACGCAGCGGATACTTGGCAGCATGTTTCATCATTGAGCTTTCAATAGCCATGTGCACACTGGGGGCGAGCTGAACACGTTTAACATACCAAATCATTTCTTGAACGGCAATTTTAAAACCAGAGTTGGCCAATTGAAAACAGAGCAAACAAAACTCGTCACTGTTGCGATGAATTTCCAAATCAAGGTTGGTGTTGCTCAACATTAGACGATCATCAACAAACAAGTCACAATGTATTGGAGCCATCAACTCAATGTACTTGCTGTTTGCAAACATGGCTGCTCGCGTGACATAACCAGTGTTCTCTACCGTTTCAATCTTGCTGGGCGGTTTATCTTTTACGTACAACGCAGTCGACAACATATCCTCCTTGTGTTCTTTGCCGTAATTGAGTTCGGTTTCTAGATAGGAACGATACGCATACATGGGCCCACTGTCACATGCCAGTTTGCCGTTGATGGCTAATCGCACTTGCTTAATAAAAGTTTTACCCAACAAATTTATGGGGGCCACCTTGTCTTCGTCATCCAAATCTAGTCCATTCGACTTTGTAACTTTCAGTTTCATGTAGAGGTAGTTTTTGTTCAGTTGTAGATAGTCGGGTCCACTAGACAAATGGAATTGATAGGGTCCATCAGAGGTGACAGTGTTGACGGGATGGCAGGCATACCAATAACTATGATCAACGACCGCTTGTGTCGGTGGTACGCTGAACAAGTCAATCAGCGAAGTCGCTGTTGGGGCACTGTCCTTGTCTAGCAACTGAGACATTATATACGTAAAACACCGAGTTGAGTTTTAACCTTTTTAGTTCCTTTTATACCCTTGGCACGTTTACCTTTTCTCCTTCTTTTTATAAGTTTACCCCCTTTTAATTTGGCCGAAGCCTTGTCCAGCAGAGCAGCCGTTGCCTGTTTTGTACGTTTTCTCAACACTGGTTTGAGATCTTCACCTGACAAAACATCGGTGGCTATATGAGCCCCTGTTTTTAAAGCTTGACGACCAATAGCCTTACCAGCCGATTTAGCAACTGGTAGCAAAACGCGAAAAATGCTGCGAAAAATATTACCAAGCCCCGCACCTCTTTGATAGGGCAAACCCCGGAAACCCCCAAGTTGACTGGCCCATTGTTTTTCGGATACTGGTACATAGGCTACTCTCATGATTTTCGTCTGAAATGAAGTTTCACAACAGTTTTGCCAAATTTGAAGCCTATCGGTTGTTCTTGATCTGTTTTAATACTAATTTTAATGGAACTAATTTCTTTCTCAAGTACGTTAACATAATGTGGTGATACAAAACTTTGGTATACGATTTCTCCATATTTTCCGGTCACAGGCAGAATACGTAGCAGTGGTTCCATAGTGTCACCTACAATCTGCGGTTCAATTACGTTACAATATACGTACAAAGACTCCAAACCACCACGCATGTCTGGTGCATAAACAGCTGTACGCTTACCCTCAATGAAATGATGCATGAAACCAAGCATGTAAGCCAAATGTCGCGATAAAATAAGTCTTTTGTTGGGAACAACCTGAATAACCGCTCGGTCGTGCAGTTCGTTGCGGTGGTAGGTGAACGTTTTGAGAAACTCTGGCTTTTCTTTAGCACCATTTTCTACAGCTTGAAAAATGTCATCCATAGAATTGTAATGCCCCGGCCAAATGAATATCTTTTCATGCTCTTTAGTTTCCGTATCGTATACAATCAACTCGTTGGTATACTGGTATAGTTCTGCGATTTGAGGCACATTATCCCAAGAGTACGTGTATTGAATGTCAACAAGTGCCACCTCCCACTCTCCCGACAAGTGAATGTCTTTGGGCAACTTTATTCGAAAATCAGACGATGTGTTCTCCCGGTCTTCTTTGTTCGAACGTCGAGTGTTGCTCGGTAGATTGAGGTAAAATGCGGTCATTGCGAAGTGTCGGGTTAGGCAAAACGTATCCCAAAGCACTACTCAACAATACCAACCAGACTTGATTATCTGTGCCTATACTTAGATTAACAATGCTAGCAATAACAACAATGTAAACCACAAGTATTTGAGCGAAAAACACAATTTGCGACTTTAGAACTAAATGTCCACTTAAACACCATTGTTCCATGTTTAAATACTAACAAGATCGTCGTTAGCAACCCAGGATTCGGTTTTGTCATCAAATGATACCAAATGCCAAAGTTTTCCTTTCCGCCTCTCAGTCTTTTTCATCGCCTGAATCTTTTTTATATCAGGTCTATCGTCTAGTACACGCACTAATTCTTCGTTGTAAAACACACCGTCAATGTCTTCTCCTTTACCGTCAACAAGTTTGAAAGTAGCAGGCTGTCGTTTCAGAATCTTGTGAATAATAAACACTTCAGAGCTGTAATTGGCACGGTAGCCTTTTGTGAGCACATGTTTCTCAATGGAAATTCTCACTTTGTCACCAACTTTAAATTTTGTTTTTGCTTTCATCTCTGGGGTTCCATACAGCGTTTTCATTACATCCATCTGATTATTCATGTTTACACTGGCTGGTGTGCGTCGTATTGTACGATGGTAAGAATGGTTAATTGCGTGCACAAAGTCGGGCAACACATCTACATATCGTTGAGTCTTGTATCTAGTAAAATATTTCCAGATTCTTGATTTTAAAGTACGTATGTAACGTTCAGCAATGGCACATTTGACATCGGGAGATGTTGCATAACGATGTTGAATACCCTGAGATTTCAAAAACTCTTGAAACATTTTGCCAAACTCATTTCCCCTATCTGTTGTCAGAGTCCAAGGTATCCGTTCTGCTATAATTTTACTAAACGCCTCGGTCACTTGTTCAGGTGTCTTTTTCTTTATCAAAGCACAAAATGCATAACGACTGAGCACATCGATACAAATCAAAATGTAACAGTATCCATCGTTCCACTCTTTCAAATGTCTCATATCCGCAAGATCAGCTTGCCAGTCTACATCTAATCCGTCTGTCACAGTCTTGTTCCGCTTAAACCTACGTCTAGCCTGTCTATGCAATGTATATGACTCTTGTTTTGCCAGAAAATCTTGTACTTGATGTCTTGATACTTTACCATCTTTTTTACGCGCCTCTCTCAACACGGAATCTACTCCAGTGAAACATGCAGGGCTTTTTGTATTGTAATACACATTACGAATTACCATGATTTCCACTCGGGTCTCTTTATTACCTTTTGTGGTGTTGCCAAACGTTTACGCACGGGAAGCTCCGCAACTACTTCTGGTGCTTCGGCTTTTTGAAACAGACGCGTATTAGTAATAGCGGTTCGAGGAAGGTTTTGGTGCTGCAAAGCTCTGGCAAACTCACGCCAACCTACAGGTTCAGCAGCCGATGGTTTTGCGTACGCGTGAATAAGATCTACCAGATTGGAACCTGATATCACACTACCCTTGTAAACAATCTCATTTCTATTGTTCACCTCCAAGTCGGGATTTCTCTGCACGGCGTCCAGTAGCAATTTACCCTTTGTCACATATCTATTGCTTAGACCACTCAATGCTTCCTGTGTAGGTAATGATGGTGAAGGCGCAGGTGCAGACGGTGTTTCGGTTTCTTTTGATCGAACACTAGAATAAGTTTGTAAAATTTGAGCGTACTGTTTTGCTTTAATATCAGACGCTACATCACTTTCGAGCACTTGCTGCATTTCTTTATCTAAACTCGACAACTGAACAACTGGACTGTCGGACATTAATTGCTGCTGATTTTGCTGAGCACTCATCAACTGATCAACTAGTCCTTGTGGAACAACAGTCATCTTTTTCATTTCAAAAGAGTTGCCAATACAGCCAACGCCGGAGGAAGCAGTGTCATCAAGAATCCACCCTTCTGCTTTAATATGTTTCGTTTTTGTTTAATGGCTACACGTTTTTTGGTAAGAGCAAACAACCAACGGTGATGCCGCTTGAGACGGTTTCGTTCACCAACACTTAGTTTTATATTACCCTCTAGCACGTTGTAAATAATTTCACAAAGAGCACGTATCAAATCCGGTTTACAATTGTCAACAATTGCAGTTCGAAGTTTAGGCTTGGCATTGCTGAGCACTCTCAACGAATCAATGTTACGTTTAATTGGAAGAGACATGGTTGCCCTTGAAAGTTTGACCAGCTATTTATAGACAAAACTGATTTCATCAAAAATGTTTGTGCGCAATCTCATGTCGTCGGGTGTGGAGGGTTCCAAATCAACCAACAAGTAGCCAAATTGATTGCTACATGCATCGTCGTAAGCTTCTTGAAAGTATTTTTGTCTGTTGGGATAAATTTGACGAGCCAGAGTCATTACCTGCAACTTGTCCGACGGATTTTTCATGAGCACCAAGTAATGACTGTTTATACGGGCGTTTCGTAGATTGTTATAAAACAAGTTTTGAACTATATGCATCACAGAAAGATTCCAATGATGACTGCCCTGGCAAAATAGTTCACAGAGCTCATCCTTTTTGTAATTTCGCATCAAGTCATCACAAATGAGCAACTTTGGCGTATTTCTATCTTGTTTGAACAACTCTACGTTTGGAACACCTTCAATAAAATGAACATGTGGAAGCTGTTTGTAAACGTGTTGCCACTCTGTATAAGCCCAATAAATCTTGTCTGGTGGAGGACTGATTAGAGTGTTTGCATTTTTCACAAAATTTATAGCCCATGTGGTCTTTCCACATTTAGTTCCAGCTGCTAAACAAGCCGTAAACGGTGATTTGAATGTTAGATCCATTTTTATTCAATCACAAAAATAACATGTATTTATAGTGAATAAATTTCATGCAGGCACATGGTGAGTTCATGATACCAATCAGTTAGGATAAGCGAATAAAATTCAACGGGGAAATCAAATGGACATCGTTTGGTAACATTCTGACGGTTGATCACACGAAATGCTTCTGATTTGAACATCTCATGAGCTCTCCATTCTTTCAGACTGCTACCGAGGGCCAGTTTGTGCACCAACGATGATATTTCATGGGCATAGGCAATGATGAAGTACCTGTCAAAGTTTGTAATTATCCAACAATGAAACCATTTGACAGTGTGCACTAGTGATGACCGATTGATCAGCTGTACCAGTGAACACCATTTTACCAGAAGTAAATACAAGAACAGTCAAATCGTTTAATCGAAATTTTAAACCTGGAAAAGTCTCGGGGTCATAAAACGTGTTAGCTAAAGAAGATAAACGGGATAGATTCAGTTTAAAGCCCATATCTATAGTGGTGATAATGTTCTGAAGTTTGTAATCACAATAAACAACTGGGAAATGTTTTTGGATCACACGTGCCGTCTTCCGGCAGGCTCGTTTGCAGTCTTTGATAGACTTTGTGCCAGTGCACACCATTTTTCCAGTTGCGAAGATGAGCATTGTTGATTTGGGGTGACGAAGCCGAAAAATAACCGCGCTGAATTTTCGTGGATTATACTCACAGTTTGGCAGCAGATTCGTCAGTGTGGCTCGGTTGATCGACGTCGATAGGCTGCATGTCGCCACAATATTCTGAATCGTCATCGTCCTGAAATACACTTGTCTGAATGAAAATGTTACGTGAAAAACAAAAAAAATAAAGTCCTGAAATATACTCGAGTCTGAATGAAAATTTTACGTGAAAAACAAAAATAAAATTTATGATTACCAACAGGTGCTAAAATTGGGTCACCGCGGTAGTAGCCCTTTTCGAATATCCAAGGACGCCCGTGTGCAGTATCCCAGCGTTGTTGTTGTTGTTGATTTTCGAACACGGGCCACTGTTCCATTGAGTCGGCAGGTTCGGATGGTTTTACAGCATGAAACATGATGTAAGCAAGCAATTGAACAGAATGAGGTAACTCCCACAAAAGTGCTTTATATATAGGCTCTTTTATTATTGGAATTTTGCAATAATAATGACAAACATGTAGTGACATGATTAAACAAATCAGCATTGGGTGTTAATGTGAGACACAGGGGAATAAACAGCTATGCTGTATGGTCGGAAAGACCAGCACAAAAGGAATGAATTCAATTCGATGAAACTTCATATGTTCATTCATATAACAGAAATCAGCAGACGATAAATCAACAGAGATATGGGTTAAAAGTGTGAGATTACGAATGAGGCACTAGAAGACAACAATTTTCACAATAAGGTACTAGAAGACAACAATTTTCACAATAAGGCACTAAAAGGCAATATCAGGCAGGGTATCTGATAACGCCTGGAAGTTCTAGATGGCAAAAAAAATCGGGTGGAGAAAAGGCACAATAATTTTTCAAATCACTCAATTGACACATAGCCAAAAGGCAAGCAGTAAAAATTGTCCATGATCCTGCACTTGTCGTAGACAAAGCTCATCGTCTTGGTGCAGGGCTTCGTCACCACAGTATGATCACGTTGGCGACGTATCTGCTTGCGCATCGTAGTGACCAATGTTTCCTCTTCTTCTTCATCGTCAAAGTGGCCCATCAGGACGGTCTTCATCGTGGCCATGTTGAGCACAGCGCACGTTGTACTGTCGATCGTCAGGCCTCGAACCTTGATGACCTGCTCGCCATTGGCCGTCCTGTACGAATACTGTTTGGGGCCTGCAGATTTTAGTTTAGTGATCCAACCCATTTCAACTAATTTGACCATTTAGACACATACACACACACACACACAGGCAAACCAACCAATGGACACGAACTCCTCGATGAATGTACCAGGCGTCTCATCGGTCATATCGCCCAGGTAGTTGCCGAACTCCATCTGGTATTCGTAGGTCGGCCGGCACGTGTAGATAACCGAGTCTGAAATATGCTTAGTATTCAAACATGCAATCAACATCAAACATACAACTCACCCGTGTCCATATACAACACGCGGTTGCCCAGCTTCTCCAGGTAGCTGTACAGCTTCAATCGAGCTTGGGCGGTTGTCCATGCAGCAATGACGCAGCTGACGCGACTCGGCATGTCGATAAAGTCGTCAGTCTGAAACATTAACACTGTGTAAAATTCGCAATGCATTATATGAAATCAACAAACCTGCGTGTACGTCATACGCATGACGTAATCGTTGACGGATTCCACCTTGTGCACCTCCAAAGTATCGTCGCACAGCAACTCGTAGAACTTGGCCGGCTCGGTGACGTACACAGTGTTGGGCATGTTGGGCCTTTGCCCGAATTTACCCCTGAAAAGTAAAAAACTATCAAACTAATTGTTAGTAAACACACAAACACAAAAACTAACCAGAAACTGTTCAGGCACAGTTTGCTGAGCAGTCTGAGGCCAGGGTTCAGGGCGATGCAGTTGGCATCCAGTTTGACGCCCTCCCGTTGCTCGTACTCGGCCACATACCGGGCTTTCTGCTCGTCGGTGACCGCCTCGGACGGCCATCCGGACGCCTGCAAGTGTTTGACATTAACACGTTCAGACACACACACACACACACACACACACCAACCTGTTGTTTGTGCTTCAAAAAGGCGTCGATGTAATCCGCGAACACCCCCGTCTTCATTTTGTAGTCGTACACTTCGACCACTTCGAGCACTCTGTAATATATAAATGTAAACGAGCACTCTGTAATATATAAATGTAAAATGTATACTGTAATACATCGAAACCAACTTGTAGCCCATATCCAGAGCTTTGTAGAGCTCGCATGTGGCCCAGGTGCCCATGAACGAGCGTTCGTCGGCCTGGTGCTCACACTCTTCGTTGTTGTGTTCCTCGGCACAACTGAGACAGAGCGGGAACAACAACTTCTTGTCCACGCGCACCGGTAGAACGGGGTGGAGCAGGTGGCGGGGTGGGAGGACGCGGCACTGAAATCAATAATCATGGGTACACAATACTGAGAATGAATAATAAACATTCACACCAACCTTAATAATGCCATTGTATGGCTTGGAGGCGAGGTCGGAGAAGTTCTCCGTGTGCACGACCGGGTGCCCCATGGGGAACGTTCCGTACTTGCACACGTACGGATAAAGGGAGCAGACGTCTGCGTATTTGATCTGCTCGCCCTCGTCGCATTCGTGATGCATTTTTCGGACGTTCGTTCGGCCGCCTGTGAAGAAATAAAAGAAATCATGATAATATTCTAATCTTTTTAAAATACGTACACTTTTGAAAATTGTCATAAAGAGAAAAAAATACAAACCATAAAATGCCTCTCTAGGGTCCATTGGCTCGTGGATCTGCACCGTTCGGAAGAAGTCCGCCATCTCGGGGTCCATCTTCAAAGCCTCTCGCAGCTCACACTCCCACATGACGCGCACAGAAAAACCTAAACAACTGTACGGTTAGACAGAATAGGGCTGACACAAATGTTTAGTCAACTAACCAGCGTCTTCCAGCTTCTTTTGTCGCTCACACGTCTTGGCGAAGGCCTGCTCAGCAGTCAGGTCGGACTTGGGCAGCTTCGTGTGCCTGCGCGGGAAACAGGTCGGACAGCCATGGAAGGTGCACCCATGGAACTCGAACAGATGAGTTGGATCGGTGCGCAACTGCCCGTCCACCTGAAATGATTGAGTGTACATAGTGCACAAAATGTTTTGCAAAACAAACCTTGTAGTTCAGCACTCGAGCTTCTTTGCCGTTGCCGGCGTGCTGTATGTCCAAATGTTCGGACTCGCTCAGCCATTTGAGCCACTTGAGGGCCTTGACTGACTGACGATCAGCCATGCGGTAGCCTCGGTGTGGGACCACGCCGATCTCTTCGGCTTTGGCAAACTTGTGTTGCCAGATGTGCATGCATAGCGACGCAATCGTCACAGCGCACGCAAACGGATCGACACCAAATTCCTGAAAGTACTCTCTCTCTCTCTCTCTCTCTCTCTCTCTCTCAGACACACACACACACACACACACACACAAACACACACACACACACACACACACACACTAACCTTCAACATCAGGCCTCGGAAACGCGTGCATGCCTCTGCCAGTATGTCCACATCCTGCTGACAGTACTTGTCGATTTGCTGCTGCATGTTGAACGGCTCATGTTTGTGCTTTTCATACCAGGCCTCAAATTCGTCCCTGGCCTTTGGCATCATTGTCTCGGGTTGATAACAACTGCAACATATTTTTATTACCGAGTTTACCTGTAGCAATTTAAAAACAAACCTCTTGTCGGGCAGTCCAGCCAGATCCGCTTTCCAGTTGGCCCTAGTGTTGAAGAGGTGGGGGAAGTATCCCTTCTCACCCTCAAATCCGAACGCCTTCGGTAGTGCTGCGAGTGACATGGGCAGGAAATTGAGCGAATCGATGAGTTTTACCTTGTTGTATTCGATCGTCATTGCTTCCAAGCCTCGGAACACCACCTTGGGGCGAACCGCGTTGCGGTGTATCCAGTCGAGCACGAATTGACCGTCGTAGCCTGTAATTGTGCAACTCATACACTAAACAACTGAACAAGACACACACACGCACACACACACACACACTACCAGCTATTTTGCTGCAACTAACCTCTCGAGTTGTGAGCTACAGCAACGGATCCACGGTTATCTGCTGCGAATAACCATTTGCAGAACTCGTCCAATGCCGTCGGCCCACTGAACTTGTGGTAGGTAGTGGCGCCTCCTTCGGTCATCTGAAAATGTGTGGTCTCAGCTCAGTTGTTTTGTTGTGGTTTTGCTGATTTATGTAACCTTTTTCGCGCAGACGTAGTTGATCTCGTGCTGCATAACTTCTCCATGTTCAGTCACCTCGAGTACTTTTTCCTGCGACGCCTCAAAGTCGTAGTAAATCACCGTCGACACAGGTTTCGAGGTTTTGAGGATGGTCTGAAATTAATATGTACACACACACATACAGACACACAATCATACAAACAACCAACCGGTATGAAGCAGTGGTGAGTTGCCGGTGCGTTCTTCTTGCATGTGCTGCACCAGTAGCTGCCACACACATGCGACTTCTTTTTGCCGGCCCTCATCGATACTCCGCATTTGCATTTGCGGTATTGTGTGCACGTGTTGGTTTCAACAGATTTGCCCTGAAAACAGTTGAAACTATGAAAACAATGAAACTTTGGTTTTGAGAACTTTTAAAAGATTGACCAACCTTGGCTTTGTGCATCTTCATATGGTTGGCGAAACAGACCTCACTTCGGAACGATCGGTTGCAATCGCTGCAGTACTTCCAGGCGTTGATGTCGCACCAAGTTTTTTCGAAACATGATGGGCATCTGAAAACAAGTCAACAGTACTAAAAATTGCTGTTATTCAAAACTAACCGATGGCCACACTGCGCGTGCTCTGTTTTGCGGTCGTACGCTTTGCTGCATATGTCGCAATAGTGGTGCCTTTCGAACAGACCAGTGATTGAGGTGATGGGCTGAAAATGCTCTTTGTATAGGAGCAGATGAAGTACCGGTCCATTGCCTTTGTCGTACACTTGTGCAAAGTGATCGGTGGAGAAGACCTGCAAGAAATTTGAGTAAATATGTGGAAATGATTCAAAAATTAAATTCTGAATTCAAACCTGAACTCTGTGACAACGCAATGTGGGTGTGTCCAATAGTTTGTCCAGTTGATCCAGTGTGAACAATCCTTTGTGATTTTCCAGCTTGGCCTCTTGTACGAGTCTCTGTGCCAATACCTTCTGTCGTGTGTATCGATTTCGATCTCCCTCTCTAACCGCTTCGTACGCACGATGTTCTGAAATGTATTTCAATATTCAGATTTGAAAATGTACTCGTTGTATGTCTCACCTGGGGATCCCTTTTCTCCACGATACAGATGCGCCTTTGCAACTACCAATGATCGTGGTAAGCAGAGGTTGTCGTTGTTGTTGTTGATTCGCACTATCGAGTGCTTGTTGACCACGTACTCGCCCATTGTCGGAAACTTGTGCGATAGTTTCCTGAAGGCTCCGACAACATTGCTGAAACATATAATATTTAGAGTGATATTTAACACGCACACTAATCACTTGTCTAACCGATCATTCACGACAGTCGCCTCATCATCATCGTCATCATCCTCTTCCCATACTTCGGAATGGTCGGATCTGCAAATTCAATTTCAATCAGATTAATTCATTAAGAAAATGATTTGAGAACTAACAGCGCAGATGTTGACGGCATCTGCTCATCATCATCATTATCATCATCATCATAAACGACACGTCTAAAAAAAAAATGTGGGAAAAACAAAAAGGATGAAAAAAATAAACGTTAACCTTCTGCGATTGATTGTGCGAGTGTCTCGAGATGTGCTTGGCTCATCGATAGCCATCAGAATCGGTGGCTCTTCATTGTCATCCGATTCGCTGATTCTGCAAAATAACATTTTTAATTTGCTATGTTTGCAAACAATCAATTGACAATCAGTTAACAAACCGATGTTGACGTTCGAGTATTGGAGGTGGTGAGTTGTCCAGACGTCTGTACATGTCCACATTGTCATCTTCACTCTCGCCGTCATCAATGAATGAGCCAACAGACGATCCATCATCATTTTCATCATCATCATAGTCGGAGGCTTCAGCCTGGTCGTCTATGAATGGGTTCCTGAGAGTGAGTAAATTTGAAAATTGAAACGCTATGACAACGCTACAAACGAAAAACCAACCTGGCCCGTTTAGCCTGTGGCGGACGACCTCCACGCGGGATACGGATGACGGTGAACACCCACAACATCCGGTGGTCCAAAACGAACGCATTGGTTGCAGATTGTTGAATCCTCTCGATTCTTCTAAAGTGTTAAACGAGTTCTAGATACAAAGTGACATTTTAACAAGTTTTAATTCGAAGACTAACCTGACCAGTACTTCAGGCTGGAACTGTTGTCTCAGCAAAAAGGGCACATAAATAGGAGCATTTAGATTGGGGTGATGAATTTCAAGACCCACACGATCATCGGGGCTCATATTTTGGAACGCCATATTCAGCAGGTGCTCTGCGGCCTAAAATATTGATCATTATACAAATGACTTGACAACGAAGATTGAAAAATGTATCAAATGTTTGACATGGAAAAATTAATCAAATGTTGGATATATAAAAACTGTATCAGAGGGTTGACATAGAATTAACCTGTAGCATAAATTCGTGTAGATCAGGTACAGCCTCCATGTTACGGAAATGTACTTCGAACGCTACCCTTCTGTAGTTGTAACGGGGTGAAACACGTTCGTATTGTGCGCCCACTTCTAGGTGATGTTCAATGGCTCCTCCTTGTTGTTGTTGTTGTTGTTGTTGTTGTTGTTGTTGTTGTTGTTGTTGTTGTTGTTGTTGTTGTTGTTGTTGTTGTTGTTGTTGTTGTTGTTGTTGTTGTTGTTGTTGTTGTTGTTGTTGTAGCTGTGGATCCATTAAGAGTACAGGATGCAACAGCTGACGAACCACTTCATCGTTTAATTGAGGATCCATTAATAGTTCGGGAAATATTAACTGCTGAATCACTTCGTCATTAAGTTGTTCCTGATCTTGTTGTGGATGCATGGTGTGATCAAGAGAATCATCAAAAAATTCATCAAAATCTGCCAGAACGGGCAATTGAGCATCCATGTTCAAAAAGACATTAGCCATGAAATCAGGATCGATATCCATTGTGATGAAATTCTGTCACCTAAAATAGTTTCGATGAAACATGAACAAGAACCGAGCATTTGGGGTGGCTGTCGTTCGCCTGAGACTAGGCAACTGGTTGTATATCCCAAAAAATGATGAAACATGAACGGAAAAGTAGCAATTGGGTGGCTGTAAATCAATGAAACATGAATGAATAATTAGCAAATAGGTGGTTGTCGTTCAACAACAAGCTTCATCAATGATGTTTCATGAGTCAAGGGTGAAATTGGCGCGGATTTTACAATTGAAGTTTCATGAGTCATCTTGATCAGGGGGTGAACAATCCAAAGCAAATAAAAACATGATATTTAATGAGTCATCTTGATCAGGGATGAAATTGGCGCGAATTTGAAAATTGGATATATAATAGAAAATACTATAAAAGGGGTACCGGAATGAAAAGGTTAACCTACATTTCTACAAACATGGCTAACCTTCAAGCTTTCAACGACTTTCTGGACACCGTGGCGCCTGTTGAAGACGTGAGTTTGTTGAACTTGTTGTTATTAATTGATAAAGGTTAAAACTTGAAAATTACAGGTAACGGAGAAGCACAGCAAACGACCGATACAACCAAATACGAAAAACCGTACAACAGCAATTATTGAGGTGAGTTGAGTAATTAATAAAATATAATGTTACATTAACTTTATAATGTTTCAGGAAAAGATGGCTGCTGAAACAAAGATTGATGACAAGAAGAAATGTGCAGCCAGCCAAACTAAAAGAGCTCGAATGGAGGAACACCAGATTACAGTACGCGACGGTGCACCGGCTGTGCTCATTTACATACAATCGTGCCGGTGCCGTGACTCCGCCCCCAAGAGCACTCATGTTTGAATCTGGTATTAAAGCATAACATTCCTTATCTATTCATTGCACATTCATTCGTACCGTTCATCATTTCGTCCATCCACAATGCCTTCCGTCGCCACCCAGACCACAACATTAAACATGCATCTCAGTCATCGTCGCGTGATCATGTTAGTTTTTTTTTATAATTGTGTAATTTATCATTCATTATCTTTTATTTAGTGTTTGCCACATGTATTTAAATGTCCATTTCAGATTTGCGCATGACAACGTTGTGATCACGGATCCATCTGCCCAATCGCCTCCATTGTTCTTGAGCAAAGACGAGATGAAGGTGTTGCTGGGCAAAGAAGCAGAAATCACGGAACTAAAGTTAAAGGTTGGTTTTAAAACGATTGGGATAGAATTTCACAAGAGCTCATTCTTCAAATTTTTCAAATGTTTTCAGCTCGAAGACCTATCTAACGACTCCAATTACGTACTCTCGCCGACTCTGGCGCTAAGCAAGGACAAGGCACTGAGATGGTAGGTGATTGTTAAATTTGCAAACACTAGATCATTTATTAAAAGATGCATGTATTTCAGGTGTCACAACGATACGGGCAGGACACTCAAAGTAGGCACGCCCTCAAAGACCGGCTTTGTCAAGGATGGCATGGTGCTCAACGAATGTGAGGTGTGGATGATGTTCCATCTCGCTCCACAGATCAGTGATTCATTGTGAAAATTTATTTAATGTTTTTACTGATTATGTGATGTTGTTGTTGAATAAATAAATAAACAAATGTCTGGTGGTTTATTCAGATTGTAAAAAAACACATACAACACTATTGTGAATAGAGTATTAGGTACGAGAACATTACAAACTCATTTTCTCCTCCATTTGAAAACACGCAACATTATTGTGAATAGGATCCACGAGCCAGATCATATTTGCATATAATACTATTGGCAACATCATGTCGGACACCCAACTTTTTTCTTAAAACCAAAAAAAAGGAATTGCATATTAAGATTGGGTCCACGAGCCAGATCATATTTGCATATAATACTATTGGCAACATCATGTCGGACACACAACTTTTTTCTTAAAACCAAAAAAGGGAATTGCATATTAAGATTGGCTCCACGAGCCAGATCATTAACTGGAATTCATACGCACACAAAAAACCTCATCCGCACAAAAAACAGACACTCTTATTATCCGCTTGCCGACTTTTCTCATTCGCAAACACTCATCCGCCACTATGCTTTCTCTCCCGCCAACACTCATCCGCCACTATGCTTTCTCTCCCACTCATCCACTTTCTCTCCCGCCGACACTCATCCGCCACTATGCTCCCCGCCTACCGTAACCCTACCGTAACCCCGCCTATACCTTAACGTTGCACGGCCTACAAGGTGGGCTTACTACTGACAGACAGACAGACAGACAGACAGACAGACAGACAGACAGACAGACAGACAGACAGACAGACAGACAGACAGACAGACAGACAGACAGACAGACAGACAGACAGACAGGCATATATACAGACAGACAGACAGACAGACAGACAGACAGACAGACAGACAGACAGACAGACAGACAGACATACATACAGACAGACAGACAGACATACATACATGGCGGATTTTCTACCACCCCTGTTTTTGGCGTTTTTCATATCATTAACAGAGGTGGCCAAAAGTCTCGTAACACTTCTCGACGGCCAGTTACGAAAAACATTTATTTTTGTGATATTTTTCTCGCGTTGATCCTGGCTCAAATTTAACCTAAAAATCCGATTCTGATGTTAGTTTTTTGATATAAAGATTACAGATTGTTAAAATCAAGAATAAATTCGAACATATGTGAAAAAAAGGTAATTTTTTGTAATTAACGACCCTGATTGTCAATGAATAGGGAAATTTTTTTCAATAAAAACTAATTACACAGATTACTGCGTCTACCACCAACTGAGGAAACACGTATTTAACGTTTATTACAAGCGAAACAAAACGAACGGGCCAGGGAAACATGTAGCCGAGAATAAAAATATAAAAGTGTGTACA
The DNA here is from genome assembly GCA_964036265.1 of Daptonema setosum. Taxonomy (NCBI): domain Eukaryota; kingdom Metazoa; phylum Nematoda; class Chromadorea; order Monhysterida; family Xyalidae; genus Daptonema; species Daptonema setosum. The sequence continues at coordinate 687,807 of OZ038448.1, forward strand.
AAAGGGTTGACGTTTCGTCCCTTAATCGAGACGCCTGGATTGGTGGGACTCTTCAGCCCAATCCAGGGTGTGAAAATTAATAAGATGGAAGAAAAGAGTTAATTTGACTGTAAATAAATAACATATCACGCAGCGTAACGAGTATTGAGTATGATTGAATATCGCGAGCAAGTGAACTGACTTGTTGCATAAAGAATTAAGAGTTAGTCCTCAATTCTAAAAACAATCCAAGGTTCTAAATTGGTAATGCAAGCAAACAATGAACTATAGTGAAAAGCGCAGTTTATATACAGGGTGGGCCAAAAAAAACCCACCAAGCTTTGAACTGATATAAAAATGGCTGTGATGAATTTTTACAATTGTCATTTTCACCATATGTTAACAACATATAAACTTAGTTATATTGAGAGTTTCGTTAGGATCGGTTAAGGTTTGAGAGAAATGTGTGCTTTTGACTGAAAAAGTTGCTCGCTCGTTTTTACAACAGACATAAACAGCCATATACGATATATTGTCCCTACGATGAGATTTGTCACTGAAACATGGACTTCGGTTGTTTTTGGGGTACTTTTCAGTACAGCTAACCTTTTCCAGCATAAACAAATGAGTTTCATCAAAAAAAATCAGTTTTGAAACGTTTGTAAAAAATTTAAAAGATAACGTGAGAAGTGGCATTTATTAGAGTATGACCTGTTTTAAGCGTAATTTCGAATTTTTAAACTGAATTGAAATAGGGTTAATTCTATCATACACTAAATTTGATTGTTTTGATAGTTTTTGATGTAAATTATAGTCTACAAATTGATAAAAATCTTAGTTAAGTCCCATTATAAGCTGTTGTAAAAATGCCTGACACGTTTTTTGGATGCACGTGCACAACTTTTGTTAGAGTCAACATATCAATTTGAAAACTTCAGGAAAACTAAGTTATTATGTTGTTAATATATGTTGAAAACGACAAGCCAAAAGATCGGACACAGCCACCTCTAGGTCAGATCAAAGTGTAGTCGTTTTTTTTGGCCCACCCTGTATATAGTGCAGAATAGTGGCTAATCCGGTCAGTCAGTGCGGAAGGCAAGTGAGCGGATTTAATGGGTTTTTTTATTTTATTGTTTAAAAAGTTCGACAAACTTGTTTTGCTGGTGATGTTGTATTTCCACGTTAAGTAGAGTTTTCAGAACGAAATTTCAGTAAAAAATACATCACGTCAGTTTTAGTATAATTGTTGTTTATGAGGTGATTCTTTAGTTTTGAAACTTCCTTTTTCCAGTCATTCAACACTGAGATTTTTCGGCAAAATTGAATTAGTCTTCCAGTGACAACTCCAATCATCATTTTACTGTGATTCTGCTGAAACTCGCTTTACATGTCTAACACGTTTGCCAGTAACTGAAACCCAATGTTTATCGTCTATTTTAACTTTTTTCAGTTATAAATTATTGGCTTACTTATCAAAAAAGGGAAATACTCTGAGTTATTTGCTTTTCTAAGGTTTTTCGCTCAAACCTTTAAGTATTATCAACGAACAGCAACCATTCGTTGATCGACTCTCAAGACATTGTTAGCTTGAAAATTAGCCAGTGCCATGTTCGGGCAAAAAAATTTGAAAGAGCTTCTAATTCGTTCCATTTTAACTTTTTTTATAAGTAATTAGTAGTTTTTAATTAAAATAAAGATAAACTTCGGATTACTGATGATAAACCATACGTTTCAGTTACTGGCTTACGTGTTAGAGCATGTAAACCGAATTCCTTTGCTACATGTTTCCATTACCCGTTCATTAAGTTTCGCTTGTAATGAACGTTAAAGACGTGTTTCCTCTTAGTTAGTATACGCAGTCACTTGTTTAATTAGTTATTACTGAAAATTTTTCTTATTGAATGACAATCAGGGTCATTATTTACGAAAAACTACCCTTTTTCACAGATTTTCGAATTTATACTCGATTTTAACAAACTCTGTTTAATATATCAGAAAAACTAACATCAGAATCGGATTTTTCGGTTAATTTTGAGCTAGAATCGGATGAATCATTTAATCACATAGATGACATTTTTTCGTAACTGGCCTTCAAAAAGTGTTGCGAGACTTTTGGCCACCCCTGTATATGACGTTTCAATGTGCAGCATGGTACTGGCTCGATTGGACCCAAGTTCGATTGGACCCACATTTTTTGTAACGATTGGACCCACAATTTTTAGTATATTTATGGGTCCAATCGATACTTAAAAAATGTATTGTTTGGAACCCGATTTGAATATAACGTTTGGACCCACGCGTCAAAACACAGCTTCGACGCTCATTGGGTCCAAACGTTACAAGGGAATAGTATACGTGCCCAGTAGCGGACGAGAAGGCGAGACGAGCCGTCCCTTCCCGCAATCAACACTAACTCGCTCACTGTTGAAACCGTCTCAAGATCAGTTCAAAAGAGTATACCCATGAAAAAAGTTGCCATCAATAACATGAAAGGAAACAGAGGTATATGCGACAACCACTTAATTGATTTGTTGGTTCAAAACAATGATGCAACCGAGGTTCGTCATGACATGATACATGTGTACACCATCACGGCACTGAAACATGACGCAACACGGACGCATGAATGTAACGCACATGAGAACACAACTGACAAACGGAGATCGTTCAATAAAATAACAATCATTTTAGGATATGTACTGTTCACTACTTCTGATCAGGAGCAATTCATTCTACATCAGCATGTTAAGGGATTCCACTTTCACCTTTATACCGAACACTATATACTGTTTGATCACATCAATTCGATTCATTTCTAAGCTGTCATGCCACTTTTCACAAGCATAAAGTTGAGATTTCACTGGAATTAAAGAGATTATATTTGATTAAATTGATACTGTTTAGGGGAATCCACTTTCGCGCTTGTTAAACCCAAGTCAAGTTTCTCGATTATTTTGTTAAAGGTGGAATCCACTTTCTGGCTGTAAGATCAATAAACCTTACCATCGTCATCTGACACAAAAATAACTATCGCCATCGTTCTCAGCGGGTCATAATTAGTCAGAAAACTTAATTTCATCCTTATTGGACAATTTTCGGAAGTTTTGACATTTTTGCATTTCATGAAAAAATTTGTGCCATTTTCAAATTGGCAGTCACTTGGTCACCTCTGAGCAAACCCCTAACATTTGTCATGTAACCAATGATATCTACCTTAGGGCATGCGCTACCGTAACTCGGTAATCTCATTATAGTCAATAATTCAATTAGGTCAATTAGTGGTTAATTACCACTAAAATCAGTTTAAATTGGTTATATCTCGAGCTGTACTTGACCGATTTAGTTGAAACTTTGACATCTGGGGTAAAATTTTACGCTCTTTCGAGTGGAATAACTCTTGGTTAAAGTGGAATCCACTTTCTGGCTGCTAGATCGGTAAACCTTACTATCGTCATCTGACACAAAAATAACTATTGCCATCGTTCTCAGCGGGTCATAATTAGTCAGAAATACTTAATTTCATCCTTATTGTACCATTTTCAAAAGTTTTGAAATTTTTGAATTTCATGAAAAATTTAGTGCCATTTCCAAATTGGCAGTCACTTGGTCACCTCTGAGCAAACCCCTAACATGTGTTATGTAACCAATGATATCTGCCTTAGGGCATGCGCTACCGTAACCCGGTAATCTCATTATAGTCAATAATTCAATTAGTGCAATTAGTGGTTAATTACCACTAAAATCAGTTTAAATCGGTTATATCTCGAGCTGTACTTGACCGATTTAGTTGAAACTTGGACATCTGGGGTAAAATTTCACGCTCTTTCGAGTGGAATAACTCTTGTTAAAGTGGAATCCACTTTCTGGCTGCTAGATCGGTAAACCTTACTATCGTCATCTGACACAAAAATAACTATTGTCATCGTTCTCAGCGGGTCATAATTAGTCAGAATACTTAATTTCATCCTTATTGGACCATTTTCAAAAGTTTTGAAATTTTCGAATTTCATGAAAAAATTAGTGCCATTTCTAAATTGGCAGTCACTTGGTCACCTCTGAGCAAACCCCTAACATGTGTCATGTAACCAATGATATCTGCCTTAGGGCATGCGCTACCGTAACCCGGTAATCTCATTATAGTCAATAATTCAATTAGTGCAATTAGTGGTTAATTACCACTAAAATCAGTTTAAATTGGTTATATCTCGAGCTGTACTTGACCGATTTAGTTGAAACCTGGACATCTGGGGTAAAATTTCACGCTCTTTCCAGTTGAATAACTCTTGGTTAAAGTGGAATCCACTTTCTGGTTGCTAGATCGGTAAACCTTACTATCGTCATCTGACACAAAAATAACTAGTACCATCTTATATAACGCATAAGCATTCACAACATAAATATAATAAACAAAATCTATTATATCAAAATATATCTTCAGGTAAAACCAATATGACACCTTAACCAAAGAAAGTTGTCAGCAAGTCGATCACCAGTTCTATGCCCCCTCGTCCTCCTCGTCTGTACCAGTCGAGTCTTCGAAACCCGCACCTACTCCAACATCTACCACTTCCACTCCATTTTCTTCACCCACACGACCAACTTCACATGCGCACACCAACTGAAAAAGAGCCAACTGACAACTGCCAACTGTATAAGAGCACAATGAACAACAACTGAACAGGCAGATAATCCTCGTAACAGAATAGTATTTTCATAAAAGCGGGGACTGAAATCAATACCACAAGCTCTCTTTAGGATAAAGAAAACTATGTAAATTGATGATACACTTATGAACGTCATAGATTCCCGTAATTTACTTGTAATGAAGTAATGTCACTTTAGAATAGCTATCCGCTACCATATGCATCGTAGAGCGAGTGGATCATTAGCGACATATGTATTTGGATCAGGGTAACTTTTTACATGTCTTTCTCTGTAAACCCATTAAGACAGATACACGGAATTTGATGTCTCGTTTTATAATGTCTGGAAAAGAAGAAACATTTTATGCGTTTTGAGCATTAAACAACCCTCATGATCATCTGTTATGTAACGCCGTTTATACTATTCTGTATTAACCGACGAAAGTTCACTCGAGACACGATATATGTTCAATTTATCACAGAGTTTTTTTCACCCGCTACATAAGGGCACGTATACTATTCCCCTGTAACGTTTGGACCCAATGGGCGTCAATTCTGTGTTTCGGCGGCTGGGTCCAAACGTTACAATCAAATCGGGGTCCAAACGATGCATTTTTTATGTATTGATTGGACGCATAAATATACTCAAAAACGTGGGTCCAATCGTTACAAAAAAATTGGGTCCAATCGAACATGGGTCCAATCGCGACGCACTCGTGCAGCATGACCACTACAAACGCAATTTTTTTTATTTGTTTGGACAAATAATAAATTCATATTAAAATAACATAAGAAACACAAAATTCAAATGGGTATGAACATAACATAACACAACAATTCGTTACTCCGATTTTTTTTATAACAAAAGAACACAATCTCCGTGATTTGTTTACAACTTGGTGTAAAAATTTTGAACTTTTAATTGTTTGCATTTTAGGTGAAAACATTTTACATAAAAGGCAGTTTTTTGGACTTTTTCATTGCCAATCCATCTCCAGTGCCTTTTCGTTGGGATGTATGCAGACTTTAAATGTTTTGTATGTTTGAACTTTGCAGTAGTGCATAACGCGATAGTTAACTGGTTTTTTCTTGTATATTTTTGTGCGACCGCTCAGCTATTATGTACATACTAATTCTATAAATCACGGAGTTCCGCTCAGGATCAAGTTTGAGCGCCCAAGGCCTTCCCAGACCTCGTTACGCTTCACTCCCGTAACAGCATAACATTAACACGCACGCACGTTCGTAACAAACATATAACATATAACGACAAACTGGTCTCCGCGAGAACCGTTAGTGGGAAAGTTCTGAAAAAATACAGTATATGTGAACACAGCACTCTCGATTACGCATGCCTTGCTATACTAAATAATGCAATCTGTGTGTTTTTCTCGTGAACGACGCCCAATCAATGCGTTGTTACGCATCAAAAGAGTGTAACACTCGGACAAAGATGTGACTGCGTCGCTATGGTTGATGACACCCTTTGAAATATAACTGTACGTATAAATAAATATGTACATATTGGTAATTACCATCGAAACTACGATGTCCTCGAAAAAAACTGATACGTGCAAATCAGCAGTCGTTCGTGCATTGAAGAAACAAGATAACATTCACAATGGGTTGGGATATTGAGTTTTGATATTTTCATAGCCAATGTTGGACTCATCGTATTGCGCATGTCTGTGCAAACTGGCGGTATAGATGAACCTCCAAAGGAAGAAGAGTTTCGTTGATGAAAAATCTGCTTACCTACAGCTTAGGAAATGAATTCTACTCTACGAAAGAGGGGGAATCCAATTTTCCCCTCCCTTCTCTTTCGCTAGTGTATGTGCATGACACAGGGCAAATAATCTTTCTTAGGCGCCGATTGTGGGCTTCCGCTAAGAAACACAAGATGAGTGGTCGATGCTAACGATCTATGCAACCCTTATCATGAACGGTTTGGTGTTATTGCTGATTGACATAAAAGTACCGAGGTGTGCATCTAACTGATTTTGGCCAGGTTCGAAACGTTCGAAACGACGACACATTCCAACCGTATATACGTTTGCGTTTTTTAGTTGCGTTCTTTAATGCTGCTAAGGACTTATGCATATAAATGACATGGTCGAGCTGGTTCAATTTCATTTATCTTGAAGAGATGAGTACTTCTCATACTTTTGAACCGTTGTTGTTGTTGTTGTTGTTGTTGTTGTTGTTGTTGTTGTTGTTGTTGTTGTTGTTGTTGTTGTTGTTGTTGTTGTTGTTGTTGTTGTTGTTGTTGTTAATGTTGTTGTTGTAGTTGTTGTTATTGTTGTTGTTGTAGTTGTAGTTGTTGTTGTTGTTGTTGTTGTTGTTGTTGTTGTTGTTGTTGTTGTTGTTGTTGTTGTTGTTGTTGTTGTTGTTGTTGTTGTTGTTATTGTTGTTGCTGTTGTTTTTGGTGTTGTTGGTGTTGTTGGTGTTGTTGTTGTTGTTGTTGTTGTTATTGTTGTTGTTGTTGTTGTTGTTGTTGTTGTTGTTGTTGTTGTTGTTGTTGTTGTTGTTGTTGTTGTTGTTGTTGTTGTTGTTGTTGTTGTTGTTGTTGTTGTTGTTGTTGTTGTTGTTGTTGTTGTTGTTGTTGTTGTTGTTGTTGTTGTTGTTGTTGTTGTTGTTGTTGTTGATTATGATGATGTTCGGGTGCTGAACCCACTAACAACCTTAAGATGGGAGTCCGAGGCTAACTCTCTTCTGTACACACCGTCATTAATGATTTGTTGTTGTTGTTGTTGTTATTGTTGTTGTTGTTGTTGTTGTTGTTGTTGTTGTTGTGGTTGTTGTTGTTGTTGTTGTTGTTGTTGTTTCTGTTGTTGTTGTTGTTGATTAAGATGATGCTCGGGTGCTGAACCCGCTAACAACCTTGAGATGGGAGTCCGAGGCTAACTCTCTTCTGTACACACCGTCATTAATGGTTTGTTGTTGTTGTTGTTGTTGTTATTGTTATCGTTGTCATTGTTGTTGTTGTTGTCGTATCTTAAAACGGCTGGCCTGAGAAAACCTACAGGTTTCTGCACTTCTTCTCAAAATCGAGTTATATACAGGGTGGGCCAATAAAAACCACACAACTCAGGGATTCAGAGTCGGATTGACCTCCGGTTTGCATCATTATAAATGGTATATCTTTGACTTTCATTCATATAATTAATACGGAAAAATTTCAATTTTTTGAAAACATATCAAATTTTTACCGAAAAGTTGCTGCTTTTCTACTGGGAGACCATAAAAAAAATTTTACAAAAAAAATTTACAGAAAGAGGACAAAAATAACACATAAATTTAAGAAACAATGTTTTTGGCAAGTTTCAGCCACATAGAAAAAATTACAAACTTGATGAAATGCTCAATATGGTCGTTCAATGCTCAACAGCCTGTTTTCTATCATGAATGGTAATTTTCATGTTAAAAAAGTCTGAGTAGGTAAAAATATTGTTTTAAACAGATTGATTAACTAGGTTTTAACTGAATAGCAATTTAACGGAAAGAAAGCAAAACAGTTTGTCTGAGCCGTATAAACCATTCAAAGATAGCAATTGTAACCCATCTGTATGAAAACTCCCGCCCGGTTGGAAAAAGGGTATTTTTCAGAAACTGTTGCTCAACTTTTGATTGCATTGATATTTTTGAACTAAATTAGATTTACAAAATTTCAAATATATACTGACAAGCAACTAAAAATGCCCTGAAGGCATGGGGAGTAACGAATATGGTTCGATCCCGGCTAGTCCAATCGTGGAAAAGTATGAGACAAGAAATTTTACTCTCATATTTTAAATAGTCTGATCGTGAAAAAGCAGGAAACAAGATTTGCGATGAATCACGAAAAAAATTTGTACTTCATAAATTCAAGAATCAAACCAAATTACACGAAACATATTTGGGACTTGTCAAGATTGTTGTGGTAACATTTAACCATATTCAAAATGCTGGTATTCAATTTTAAAACTTAAGTATCTTTTAAAAAATCAAATTATCATAAACGGATCATTATATCAAAAACCATGATTATTGAATGAAAATGGAAAAAAAAATCGTGGCAGCCTTGTCACACAAACCGAAGTAAAACGACTCATGCTCACAACGAGCTAGACGAAATTAAGGGGATTTGGATTTCACCGAAAAGTCCCAAATATGTTTCGTGTAATTTGGTTTGATTCTTGAATTTATGAAGTACAAACTTTTTTCGTGATTCATCGCAAATGTTGTTTCCTGCTTTTTCACGATCAGACTATTTAAAATATGAGAATAAAATGTCTTGTCTCATACTTTTTCACGATTGGACTAGCCGGGATCGAACCATATTCGTTACTCCCCATGCCTTCAGGGCATTTTTAGTTGCTTGTCTTTAACTTTTTTATGTGTGAACAAATCACATGTACAGTATGTATGTAGGTTAAATAAATATATGTGCTAATGTAACATGCTAACGCTCTATGAGTTGACAATTTTTCATAAGATTCATCTTCAGCCCTTATATAACTTTAGATTTTCGAATATTGAATTACAATAATATTAGTGAACAGTGATCGTTTGCGAGCCCCCTTCAATTTTTTCCTGGTAAAAGGAGTCATTACATAATTGACACAATGATGAAAAAAATCCCTATGTTAGTAATATAGAGAGTTAAAAGCTGCCTTATTAAATCTAAAATATACAATTGAAGTTCGGGAGAAGTATATAATATCAAAGTTAGAACAAATTAACACTTTCGTTGTTTTAGATTTTCAGGGGTATTGAACCCAGCACCACTCGTTTAACTTGCAACCCACCATCCACTTGACTACCTTGACGAAAAAATATTTCGTAAGTTGATTCGCTACATCAAATCTAGTTGCTAATCAAAAACTTATCATTATATCTAGTGTAAAAATAGCTTCAAAACTTGACTATTATTAGGTTAGCTCCGAGCTGTACTTAACAGCGGACGCTTTAACATGTGACTCTTGAAATTTTTTCCTTACTTCCAGACCACTTATAAAAATGTTTTGAGGTGTTTTATTGATACTGGTACACGTCTAGAAACGAAGAAAAAAAATTACAAAGAAAAAAAATTTGATCTGTTTTTCTTCATTACTGTACATTTTGACAGGTCATAAAAATTTTTTTAATAGTACTGACCAAGTTTTGAAAATATAGTTTATTAGAACTGTTTTCCCTCTAGACCTCCTGTTGAAATGAAGTTTTTCCTGTTGCTGTATAAATAAAAATTTTGAAATCCAATGTGGCTGAAACAGCGTGAATAAGTGAACTTGAACTTTCACCATTTTTTGGCGGCTCATAAATATTTTTTGAGAATACGCAGAGAATCACCTTCTCTGTATTCTATATAGCTTCAGTCATTCTAGACATTCAGATAAAACAATGGGTCTCAAGGCTTTGAATCTTGAGATAATCTGATTTTCGTAAGAGCAAAAATCGTCAAAAACGTTGAAACTTTCTACATCAGTTTCTTCAAGTTTTTGTCAAAGTACGATGATTTTATCGGAAAATATGTTGGAGAAAGGTCATATTGAAATTTGATTCCGCAAATAATAGGCTAGTATTTATAGCCATTCGATAAGTTTATACGAGGAATAGAGTTTTTCTGAAATTTTTCACTAATTTTGCCTCTCACATAACCCGTTGCGTTTTTTGTGTGTTTCAATAATTAGGTGAATTGAAGAGCGGATCGTATTTCGACATTTGTAATACACATCCAGTAAAAATTTCAGTTTGATCGGACCACCCTATCGCTCATACAACAATTCTTTCTCCATTTTGCCTGCGATTTTTGACATTTTTTTCATAAAATCCTATAAAAATGATGAAAATATTGGTCCGATCTGCGGGACAGTTTCTGAATCGGTTTCTACGCTGAAAATTGACCTGTCTATCAATTTCAGCTTTATCGGTTTGGCCAAACTTGCTGACACCGTTTTTGCCGAGAAAAAAACGGAAAATCGCATTTTCATCATTTTTGGACCTGAAAAATGAAAAATCATCCCTACCGGATTAAAAATACATGGGGAAATGTAAAATCTCACGAGGAAACCGATGGAACAGACTAGAAGTCGATACGATGAGGCTAGATCAAGATACCCGCAAAAAAGCTTATCTTAATCGAACCATATTAAGGGTTAGGCCTAGCGGCCTACCCGTGATTAAAATGACGCAAACCGTTATTCAATCCGATTCATATTCACAAAGTTATTAACCTTCAAAGTTGTGTGTTTTTTTTGGACCACCCTGTATATAGCGTTATATAGCGTAGGGTAGTGTATCAATACCCTATGATCTTTTGGTTCAAAGTTGCTTAAAACGGAAATATTCGGATTTTTCGATTTTGACTGCAGGGCACGCGTCACCATTTTTTTACTTGGACTTCTCCATTAACTGAAGCCATAAGGCACACTAATACCATATCAGAATGGTGTTTTCGTAGCGGCCAGAGAGTTGAATAAACTGACGGGCAATGGCAGAAACTTCAGAGTAACGCGAAAGGATCTGTGTCTCAAGTCAGTCTCAAGCTTAGGACCGTCGGTTTACCGAGGCTGGCGCCATACGCACTAGACTAGACAGGCGACAGGCGACCATAGACTTGAATAAAATTTTTGTGCTTCAGGATACGTATCCAATACAAAGCAGTGGTTCTAAAAACAGCGAAATTTCGGCGCTGAGCGCAGTTAGAATATATCTAGAAATACAAATAAAATAAATTGCCAATTTTCCCACGCATTTTTCCATCTGGTTTCTGGAATAGAACAGTAAAGCTGAGAATTTTTAAGAGTGACTTCATATAAATTAAAAAAAACCGTTAAAAAAATCGGTCGGAAAAAAAATATTATTCAATCTTTTTGCATTAAACTAAAACAGTGATCCGCCAAAACGCCCCACAAGCAGAATTCACATTATTTGTCATGGTGCTTGAGTAAACCGAAAAAAAAAACAATTTTGATCCATTTTTGGGGTGACCTTTGATTGGAAATCCCCAAAATGCTCAATCGGAAGACCGTGTCCTGTCTTTCGATTGCACTCAGTTAGAGCGACCGGATTCCGGAATTGCCTGAGAAATTTAGATTCGAAAATCGCTTCTGCTTCTTTGAGGTTACGGTAAAACAAACCAGATCGTATCGCAGAACCAATTTTCAACTCGAAAATTTTCAGCCATTTCCGGAATCTGGTCGCTCCGACCGATTGCAATCGAAAGACGGGAACGCGGTCTTTCGATTGAGCCTATACTCAGCTATTCTCGTGGTATGACATTTTGGGGATTTCCCCTCAAAGTTAACTTCAAAAATGAACCAAAACGGTTTTTTGGAGCGATTTACTCGAGCACAATGACAATTAATGGAAAATTCCGCTTGTAGGACGTTTTGGCGGATCACTGTCTTCGGTTTAATGCTTAAAAGTAGATTTTTTTATTGTTTGGCTGACCTAATTTTTGGTTGATTCTTTTATGACACCACACTTTCGGCGCAATTCACTACAATTCAAATATACGTCTGCAATACAAAGAAGTAAAGCTGGAAACTGTCGGCTCCCAATCAGACGCCTGTTGGAGGTACCTTGAACCGAACTCAATCGACGAAGTGAGTGAGTGGGTAAATAAACAATATAGTATATGACTAGGAAAAAATCTAAAGGAAAATAATTATAAGTACATATACAGGGTGTCCCATTTAAAATTCCGCATTTTTATTTTGAATAAAAATTGCTGTTTCGATTTTCAAAATTTTTGCGCCAAGTTATAGACAATTGCAGGCTATTTTGTTTTAATCGTTATTTTTTGAAATCGTGTTAACAAATCAATTTTTATGTAAAAATTCCGACACACCCCTTTTTCACGTTTTTGCTCTGTAGTCGATGGTTTTTTAAACGATAGCGTGACCGTTACAAACGCAATTTTAATAATTTAAATCATCATTTCAGTTAAATAATGTGTTAAAGCATGTTGTAATAAGGATAACAATGGAACTGTTAACAGTCATCTAACCCACAAGATGCTTACAAACTGTAACCACAAAGCAGTTAAACTCAGCCTCCGCAAGCATGCGTTAGCGCAGGGAGCATGCTTTTTTCTTCCTGTGTGAGATTAATTGACCCAAACGAAAAAATTTCAAAGTTACGGTGAAATGCAGTGGGTTACGATATTCTGCTGCGCAAACCACCACATCAGGTCACTGTTAAGAATGGACAATCCTGATGTGTAAGCTTTCCCAAAGGAAAAACCCCTGCTTACTGCACTCACGCATGCTTGTGGATGCGGAGTCTTAGCAGCAAGTTGGTTAGATGATTATTAACAATTCCATTGTTATCCAAATTAATACATGTTTTTAACACTTTATTTAACTGAAATGTTGATTAAAATTTTTAAAATTGCGTTTGTAACGGTCACGCTATCGTAAAAAACACCGACTACAGAGCAAAAAACGTGAAAAACGAGTGTGTCGGCAATTTCAACATAAAAATTGATTTGTCAGCTCGATTTCAAAAAACAAAAAATAAAACAAAATAACCTGAAATTGTCTATAACTTGGCGCAAAAATTTAAAAAATCGAATGAAAACTGCTATTTTTATTCAAAATAAAAATGCTGAATTTTAAATGGGTCACCCTGTACACAGAAACATCTACAAACAGTATTCAGTTATTCACTAACGCCCTCAATTCGTACCGCTAAAAGTACGTACATACACATTCGATTGAGTATGTTTTGTCTACAAAAATATGTCAATATGGTTAGCATTAGAAATCCACAACAGTAGCGGCATACAGAAAAAAAGATAAAAAATTGTGTATTTTTAGCGAAAAAATCATCGAAATGCATGCTCTTTTGTACTCTAAAAACTGTAAACGGAGTACTTCAGTTTATGATTTAATGAAATGCAACAAATAACAACTATTTAAGCCTTGTTGATCGAAGATAAATAAATGGTACGCTCAATTTGACCATTTTCCTGAACAAACAAAGCCCGGGCTCAAGATCAAACTTGTCAATGGCGCCTATGACATCCACCATGAACATTTTTCCAAGCACTAAACATGGTATTCCAGAGTTAGAATTGAGCTCAGTAAACTCTATTCCTCTTATCAAACCTTTCAGATTTGGAAGTTTGTTGCCCGAAAGGAACATTTTGCTAAACCGGTTTTCCCTCCAAAAACACGACTTTTTTGGTTTGAGGGCATATCTATAAAACGAGACCAAAATTGGAGGGATATTAAGTTAAAATATTGGCTTTCAAATGAAAAAAAGAACGATTGAATCAGTTGTTTAAAGCTCGAGTTACTAACCTTCAAAATCGTATGGTTTTTTGACCCACCCTGTATTTTCGTTTCATGCGCGCCCAACTGATCGCACACGTGACCAGAGTGATATCGGGTTTGAATCCTCTGCCTTTGCTCACTGCTTGCACGTTTGCCAGTTTCAACAACTTTATTAATCTTCATAATGATAATACATTTTTTGCTTTTCAGCTTCATTACAGAGTAACATTTGTAACCGAAAGACCTTTTCAAATAAGTCAAACCTCTATCGTTTTTTTCTGTAGTCAGTATCCATGAATGATAAATTGACAATAGTTATTAATCAATAGTTATGAATTTGTCAACATTATATATCACCATGATATTCGAACTTGTTTTTTTTTCACATATACTGCTCGTATTTCATTATGCAATACGTTGTAACACTTTCGATCATTGTTGAAGGTGAAAAGTCTTACTGGGGAAATTTGCTGCGCTCACTTCTTCCAGGCAAAAAACATGTAATTATTTCAGAAACGCGCATAAAATTTTTAGAATTACGGGTTATTATACTGAAGATGAAAGCACTTAAAAATTAAATTATTTGCTTTATTTTGAACCATTTTCAAAATATGAAATCTCGTATGCAACTGACACTGAAGGAAAAATCTTACGCATGGGTTTTCTTTGCTTGTAAACCCAATTAGAAATTTTTGCATAATCAATCATGAGCAGTATACGTTGGTTGTATTTCTAGCTTTATATGATCTTTTTTTAGTTATTAACCATGTTTTTATGACACAATAAGCAAAAAATCGGAAAACATGATTTTTTTATTCGTGAACTCAGTTGTAAAATGAGAAAAATGCTAAAATAACCTAATTAATTGTGTAGGCAAAACATACTCTTTTGAATGGACTATACCGCTGTCACATAGTTTTCCTAGAACTTTCACAGTAATTGCTCAACCGCGCAACTTTCTTCTCAGCCACCCTGTATGTATGTATAGGGCCTAACATATTCTACTTCACCATAACATGTAACATAACATGCCATCGTAACATAACTGGTTATGATGCGGCGTGCTATGTATGTTATGATACGAAGTGTGGAGTCATGACATCCGGCGTAACTTAACGTAACTGACACCCGCACGTAACGAGGTTTTTAAACTATTAAAATGTTTATTTCTCTGTTTAACTTAAGTCTTTTAACGTAAAAACAATCGTTATTCTATTATGAAACAAATATAATTAGTTTAGTTTTTAAGAATCTCTTACAGCTCTGCAGTATTTGCAAGCAAGTCACATGATGTGGGTAACCTGATGTTTTAATTCTCTTTTAGAACGTGCTGTGCTCCACGCGCCGCACTTTTCCAGACCCCACAAACTTTTTGAAAGTTTACAGTTTTTGTCGAAATCTGGTAAATGAATTGGGGCACTCGCATGCTAGGCAAGCGCTTTTGCGCTGTGCTACTGAGCCGATGCAACTAAGCTGCATACACCCGTCTATAACTGGCTCGCTAAGCTTATTAACTCGATTTGACTACACTTCCCATACAAACTAATCTTTAAGTTTCCTCAGGCAAGCCAAGCCATCCTAAAATTTTGTAATGAAAACAGTTCGTAATGACAACTGGTATAAAAATGTTACGTATGAATAAATAATTGTTTTGGTATGTAATTTCAAATGATTTAACACGGATTATGAGTTCAATGTCAGCATTGTTCATTTGTCAGCATGTCAGCTGTCATTTACAAGCTGACATGCTGACAAAAAAACGGCGGCCGGGCATTAATACCGATAATAGCGATTTTAATTAAACTTATTTGATTATCTATGTTCCAATTAATCATTTAGTTTCAAGAACTATTTTCGAAAAACACTATTTGCTCCTGACTAAGTAAAACCATGATGAAATTACCAGTATGATCCTGACTGTGACTACGGAATGTTTTTGTCTAACTAGTTAAATTAAGCAGTTGCTTGGTTTTCAATGATTAACTGAATGTAGTCGCGTGTTCATGCTACGTTCCCAAAAACCTTTTACGTAATTATTTTTAAGCTCAGTGATCCAAGTGTTCGCTTCTGGCTGTTTCCTGTTCAATCGTAATTCTAATGAAGTTGCTCTTACAGCTATGTATGTGAGCCCCAGTCTGTAAGAATCGACAGGTCCGGGAAGAAAAAATGTTTTCGTTCAACCATCACCGTTCCCGGTGGAAATAAGTTTCTATAGTAAATCGATATCACTGAACACGAAAATCGTAGTGGTTTTTCTAAAAAAATCGGTTAACAAAAGTTTTGTATTGAAACTAGGCTCAGAGCACCTCATGAAAATATCAATTCACCTGCATCCCGTGTTAAGCTTTCTGGAGGGCGGAATTTTCTAGTTTGATGCCCGATATTAAATACAGTTATTTGTTCGAGTCTTACGAATATTCTGTGAAACTTTCAACAAAATTTATCGGCCACAACTTTTTATACATTGGGTTGAGTGTTCTCGATTGAGCCTGCTTTTTAGCATTTTTTACTCTTTTTCACATTCATATTGATAGAAAAAGTTATGTTTTGTAATTTGGAGAAAAGGCGAGCGTGAGTTGTGTTTGCAAGGTTCTTATAAACATCTGAATGAAAGGAATCTGTGCCCAAGTTCCATTTGAACAGTTTCCGGGTCCGTTTTCAAACAACGCGCGCGTCAACCAAACGGCCACTTGTTGTTACTTGAAACATCAGTTCGAAAAAATGTAAACAACAATTTTAATCAGTAGCGGACGAGAAAAATAACGATATTAACGGATTTTCGGCGATAAATATATATATTCTGTCTCCAAATCATAGTATAAACAAGAAAAAGCCATTATTTCTGGTTTTTTCGGACCACTCTCAACCACGGAAAATGACTTTCTTATTTCATCCGCTCACTGCCGTACTACTGGCTGGTTGGTGCGCGCGTTGTTTGAAAACGGTTCCGGAAACTGTTCAAATGGAACTTGGGCATAGATTCCTTTCATCCAGATGTTTATAAGAACCTTGCAAACACAACTCACGCTCGCCTTTTCTCCAAATTACAAAACATAACTTTTTCTATCGATATGAATGTGAAAAAGAGTAAAAAATGCTAAAAAGCAGGCTCAATCGAGAACACTCAACCCAATGTATAAAAAGTTGTGGCCGATAAATTCTGTTGAAAATTTCACAGAATATTCGTAAGACTCGAACAAATAACTGTATTTAATATCGGGCATCAAACTAGAAAATTCCGCCCTCCAGAAAGCTTAACACGGGGTGCAGGTGAATTGATATTTTCATGAGGTGCTCTGAGCCTAGTTTCAATACATAACTTTTGTTAACCGATTTTTTTAGAAAAACCACTATGATTTTCGTGTTCAGTGATATCGATTTACTATAGAAACTTATTTCCACCGGGAACGGTGATAGTTGAACGAAATTTTTTTTTCTTCCTGGACCTGTCGATTCTTACTGACTGGGGCTCATGTACATATGTACAAGAAACGAAAATGCCAAACGGCAATAAGTGAGTACATATAATTGGTCTAAAATGGCATCTATAGATAGTAAAGGTGAAAACAAGGAATTTAAGCCATATAGTTTAAAAGTAAGTAACCTTAAAAACATTGAGCTTGCAGAGTAATTTGTACTCAACTCAGTTGGTCAATCATATCAGGCTGCGATTTTTTTCTATCAAACTTTTAGAGAATATTGGGAAATTAAAAAAAAATATTCCGGGAATTTGGATCATTGTATAGATCTTGTTTCGCTGATTTTCCATGTATTTTTCATGAAAATACGTTGATTTTTGATATGTTAAAAACATATTTTAATAACTTTATTAAACTTTGAAAATCATTTTATTTTCAAAAACCAATATATTTCCATGAAAAAAAAACATCTGCGAAATAATATTTATAAAATAAAAATGAAAATTCGCGGAATAATTTTTTTTCGGTAGTTTTTTTCCACCCCGCCAATTTGAATGTTTGTTCGTGGTCAACGGCACACAGAATTTTGTTTAGTGTTATTTTATCTGCAGTAATTGGTAGTATTATTTGACTATATAATGATAAGCTATTGACTTTGTTTGCTAAAGTGTTTGTTCGAGTCCAATCCTAAAATTTGTTTGGTAGTAACTGAGACAATATTCTCTAAAAGTTTGATAGAAAAAAAATCGCAGCCTGATATGATTGACCGATTGAGTTAAGTACAAATTACTCTGCAAGCTCAATGTTTTTAAGGTTACTTACAGTTAAACTATATGTCTTAAATTCCTTGTTTTCACCTTTTCTATCTATAGATGCTATTTTAGACCAATCATATGTACTCACTTATTGCCGTTTGGCATTTTCGTTTCTTGTACACAACTTTTCTATACATAAGTCAATAAATCATTTTTTCTTTAGATATTTTCCTTAATTTCGATTCACCCCGTATGATGAATTTTCGATCACCCTGTTTTGAAATTTTAAGTGAATATTTTTTGGTTTCCTTATCACTCAGTTTTAAAATTTCGATTCACCCTGCATGATGAATTTTCGGTCACCCTGTAATGAAATTTTAAAAAGAGATTTTACGGTAACGCTGTAATGGTTTTTGGGACATCAACTACAAATGCTGTAGTAACAATAAAATAAAATTTCATATCACCGTGTATTGAAATTTCGAGTCACCCTGTAATGAAATTTTTGCCAAAGACAATTTCAACCAAACTGTAATGACGTTTGGGTCAACAAATGTAAGTAAAAATTCCTTATCACTCAGTTTTGAAATTTCGATTATGCATAATGAATTTTTAGTCACCCTGTCATGAAATTTTGGTTAGAGATTTTACGGTAACCCTGTAATGGTTTTTGGGACATAAACTACAAATACTGTAGTAACCCTAAAATTAAATTTCATTACACGTTGTATTGGAATTTCAAGTCACCCTGTAATGAAATTTTTGCCAGAGACAATTTCAACCACCCTGTAATGAATTTTCGGTCACCCTGTGATGAAATCTTGAATAGAGATTTAACGGTAACCCTGTTATGATTTTTGGGACATCAACTACAAATGCTGTAGTAACCGTAAAATGAAATTTCATATCACATTGTATTGGAATTTCGAGTCACCCTGTAATGAAATTTTCGCCAAAGACAGTTTCAACCACCCTGTAATTTTTTTGGGTCAACAATTGTGAGTGAAAAAATCCATATCACTCGTTTTGAAATTTTGATTCACCCTGTATGATGAATTTTCGAACACCCTGTAATGAAATTTTGAATAGAGATTTTACGGTAACCCTGTGATGGTTTTTGGGAGGACAACTACAAATGCTGTAGTAACCGTGAAATGAAATTTCATATCACGTTGTATTGGAATTTCGAGTCACCCTGTAATGAATTTTTCGCCAAAGACAATTTCAACCACCCTGTATTGACTTTTGGGTCAACAATTGTAAGTAAAAAATTTCATATCACTCGTTTTTGAATTTTCGATTCACCCTGTATAAAGAACTTTCGGTCAACATGTAATGAAATTTTGAATAAAGATTTAACGGTAACCCTGTGATGGTTTTTGGGAGATCAACTACAAATGCTGTAGTAACCGTGAAATGAAATTTCATATCACGTTGTATAAAGAATTTTCAGTCACCCTGTAATGAAACTTTCGCCAAAGACAATCTCAACCACCCTGTAGTGACTTTTGGGTCAACAATTGTATGTAAAAAAATCAATATCACTCGTTTTGAAACTTCGATTCTCCCTACATAATGAATTTTCGGTCACCCTGTAACGAAATTTTGAATATAGATTTAACGGTAACCCTGTAATGATTTCTAGGACATATACTAAAAAGCTGTAGTAACCGTGAAATGAAATTTCATATCACGTTGTATTGGAATTTCGAGTCACCCTGTAATGAATTTTTCTCCAAAGACAATTTCAACCACCCTGTAATGACTTTTGAGTCAACAATTGTAAGTAAAAAAAACTTATAACTGAGTTTTGAAATTTCGGTTAATCCTGTATGATGAATTTTCGATCACCCTGTAATGAAATTTTCGAGTGAAGATTTTTCGGTTCTGCGTTACCAATGGTAAGTGCTAACGTAAAAATCTACATCACTCGTTTTGAAATTTCGACTCACCCTGCATAATTAATTTTCGGTCACCCTGTAATAAAATTTTGATCACAGATTTTTTGGTTACCCTGTAATGATTTTTGGGACATCAACTTTAAATGCTGTACCGTAAAATGAAATTTTTATATCTCCCTGTATTGGAATTTCGAGTCACCATTTAATGAAATTTTTGCCAAAGACAATTTCAACCACCTTGTAATGAATTTTCGGTTTCCCTGTAATGAAATGTTGAATAGAGATTTAACGGTAACCCTGTTATGATTTTTGGGACATCAACTACAAATGTTGTAGTAACCGTAAAATGAAATTTTTATATCTCCCTGTATTGGAATTTCGAGTCACCATTTAATGAAATTTTTGCCAAAGACAATTTCAACCACCCTGTAATGAATTTTCGGTTTCCCTGTAATGAAATCTTGAATAGAGATTTAACGGTAACCCTGTTATGATTTTTGGGACATCAACTACAAATGTTGTAGTAACCGTAAAATGAAATTTCATATCACCTTGTATTGGAATTTCGAATCACCCTGTAATGAAATTTTCGCCAAAGACAGTTTCAACCACCCTGTAATGACTTTTGAGTCAACAAGTAAAAAAACCTTATAACTGAGTTTTGAAATTTCGATACACCCTATATGATGAGTTTTCGGTCACCCTGTAATGAAATTTTCGAGTGAAAATTTTTCGGTTTTGGGTTACCAATGGTAAGTGCTAACGTAAAAATCTACATCACTCGTTTTGAAATTTCGATTCACAATGCATAATTAATTTTCGGTCACACTGTAATAAATTTTTTATTATAGATTTTTCGGTTACCCTGTAATGATTTTTGGGACATCAACTTTAAATGCTGTACCGTAAAATGAAATTTTCATATCACCCTGTATTGGAATTTCGAGTCACCCTGTAATGAATTTTTTTTCAAAGACAGTTTCAACCACCCTGTAATGAATTTTCAATCACCCTGTTACGAAATTTTGGATAGAAATTTTACGGTAACCCTGTGATGGTTTTTGGGACATCAACTACAAATGCTGTATTAACCGTGAAATGAAATTTCATATCACGTTGTACAAAGAATTTTCAGTCACCCTGTAATGAAATTTTCGCCAAAGACAATCTCAACCACCCTGTAGTGACTTTTGGGTCAACAATTGTATGTAAAAAATCAATATCACTCGTTTTGAAACTTCGATTCACCCTACATAATGAATTTTCGGTCACCCTGTAACGAAATTTTGAGTATAGATTTAACGGTAACCCTGTAATGATTTTTGGGACATCAACTACAAATGCTGTAGTAACCGTAAAATGAAATTTCATATCACGTTGTATTGGAGAATTTCATATCACCCTGTAATGAAATTTTCGCCAAAGACAAATTCAACCACTCTGTAATGACTTTTGAGTCAACAATGGTAAGTAAAAAACCTTATAACTGAGTTTTGAAATTTCTATTAATCCTGTATGATGAATTTTCGATCACCCTGTAATGAAATTTTGATCACAGATTTTTTGGTTACCCTGTAATGATTCTTGGGACATCAACTTTAAATGCTGTACCGTAAAATAAAATTTTTATATCTCCCTGTATTGGAATTTCGAGTCACCTGTAATGAAATTTTTGCCAAAGACAGTTTCAACCACCCTGTAATGAATTTTCGGTTACCCTGTAATGAAATTTTGAATAGAGATTTAACGGTAACCCTGTTATGATTTTTGGGACATCAACTACAAATGCTGTAGTAACCGTAAAATGAAATTTCATATCACCTTGTATTGGAATTTCGAGTCACCCTGTAATGAAATTTTTGCCAAAGCACCTTGTAATGACTTTTGGGTAAGCAATTGTAAGTGGAAAAAATCCTTATCACTCAGTTTTTTAATTTCGATTCACCCTGTATGGTGAATTTTCGATCACCCTGTAATGAAATTTTGAATAGAAATTTTTACGGTAACCCTGTAATGGTTTCTGGGACATCAACTACAAATGCTGCAGTAACCGTAAAATGAAATTTCATATCCCCCTGTATTGGAATTTCGAATCCCCCTGTATAAAGAATTTTCGGTCACCCTGCAATTAAAAAACCTTAATTAAAGACTCAATGTGCCACTTAAGTATCCATTATATTGTTTGCGCCTTCGAACGTTAGCTCCATGATAAAACTTCAAGCGACCAGAACGTCAGCTTTACAAAAAAAACTTTCTTCCATTCAGCCTAACCAGATTTAAATGGAATGAAACCAAAATTTGAGCCACAAAATGTGCCATCACATATGTGCCATGGTACATCAAGATTCAGTATCTCTCATGCGCCTTGATCCGTTATTTCCGCAAAAAAATCAGCTCGCTACTTTATGAGAGCCTATCAATGTTCAACACATTCCTTGGACCACGCGTGGCATGATTACAAACCCCACAGATTTTTCGAATTTGGTTTTCCTCGAGCAACATTACTATTCCATGTAAAGTTTTACTGTCTGCGAGCCCCCGATAACCTAACGTAAGGCTGGCTTGTCCGAGCGGAGCGAGGACAAGCGCGATAGGCCCCGCAGGGGAGATTTCAATATTTCCTCCTGCACGTGTTGTAGCATAGCCACGTGCTGTAGAAAGCATGCGAGCGTAGCGAGCCAGTTATAGTAGGGTATATGCAGTTTAGTTGCATCGGCTCAGTAGCACAGTGCAATGGCGCTTGCCTAGCATGCGAGTGGCCCGGGGTTCGTTTCCCAGATTTTTGATAAAAACTGTAAACTTTCAAAAAATCTGTGGGGTCTGGAAAATTGCCCACGCGTGTGTGTATAGAATACAACATTGGGTAGTACATTTCCCAACCGGGACGTTTTAAAAACAGTTATGGGTTTTTCGCACTTGGCGAAAAAAAACAAAGTTGCTTGCGTTAAGCGCAGGCGTGCGCTTGCGCCGGTCCTTGCGCGTGTGCCGTTAATTAAAACAATTAGAAATTTTGGCTACCCCCAGGTTTTAAACTATGGAGAATTCAATGGTGCCAATGAAAAGTTTATAGGATGATTATTTAAGGGTGAAATTAAACTTTCGGGCCCAATCATATATGTACATATAGTAGTAACTACATCTACTACTACGATGTGTGCTCAACTAGTGTGAGCGTGTTAGATGAATTGGTTCGTTGCATGGGTTTCAGATTGTCTTTTTTTGAAAAATTACAGTGTGCTGCAATACATGCGTTGATTAGTGCATGCAAGTAGCATAGTTGTTTTTATGTGTGTCCAGGGGCCTTTTTTAAGAATTACCGAATGGTAAAGGTATTGGTAAAGGTAATGGTAAAGATATGGGTAACTTCAGTTTTTTAGATTTACCGTTTCGGTATTTCAAGTTACCACTTTTTTGCAAGTTACCGGCGGAAAGTTACCAACTCAGTTTTTAAGAGAGGGTGGTAACTTGAACTTTACCGAAAAAACTTACCCTACTAAGAGTAGGGTAACTTAGATGGTAACTTAGAATTCAGCGTATTTTAACAAAATTTTTGCATTGATTACATGGATTTGGTTATTTTGAGGCTTGGAACAGTGTTTTAGTGCTTTGTTAAACAACAAACATGTGACTGAGACAGGCCCTAGTGCTATAGCTTTGAAACATCAAGTCACCCGCACTGCCTGTGCAGGCCTTGAGCGTGACTTGAACGTCTTAGATTTTTTTCAATTATATAGGTAGAAGTTTCTTTGAATGAAAATAATCTTTGTTCATCATCATTAGTTTCAAGAACCGTTTTTTTCAAAGATCCAGAAATTGTCATACAAAGTCACCCAAATAAGCACATAATCAATCAAATCCTTCGAAATAGCGTGTTAAAAACTTTTTCTAATGCAACAAACTTAATTCAGCGGGATTTTATAATTTTTTATTTTTGAAATATTTTTTCTATACAAATCTTGCATTAATTTATATGAAACATCAGGTCATCCGACCTGGTGCAGCATGAGTCAAGTTACCGAGTGCTTTTTTTTAGAAATGGTAACTTAATTTTCGGTAAAGGTATTTGAAATACCGGAAATAAGTTTTACGTGTGTATTTCGGTAACTTGATAGGTAAAAGTTACCTTTACCAATACCTTTACCATTCGGTAGTTCTTAAAAAAGGCCCCAGGGGTGATCACGGGCTCGAACTGAGCGTCTAAGCGTATTATTGATATAGAAACGACCATTAAACGATTGGTCGACATGATCGACATGATCGCATTGATTAAGATTATGAAACTTATCTTCTCACATAGGTAGTAGGAAGTAGTCAACATATCAGGAAATTTTCGGAAGTTTACATTTTTTTCAAAAATCTGGGAAACGAACCCGGGGGCATATTTGGAAACTGTACCGGTTTTTTGTCAAAATCCCAAAATCGACTTTTTCATTCTAGATTAACGGAGAGGCTAGACTAGGCTGTCACCTTCACTAACGTACAATCTATGCTCGGAACTAAGCCTAAGCCGTTCAAACAATCAAATGGTTATTAGCTTTCGCTGGGTCACACGAATTCTGACAAAAAACCGGTACAGTTTACAAATATGCAACCCGGGCACTCGCATGCTAGGCAAGCGCTTTTGCACTGAGCTACTGAACCGATGCAACTTAGCTGCATACAACCGTCTATATATGGCTCGCTACGCTCGCATGCTTTCTACAGCATAGTGCCTATGCTACAACACGTGCAGGAACAAATATTGAATTCTCCCCTGCGGGGCCTTACACGCTTGTCCTCGCTCCGCTCGAACAAGCCAGCCTTACGATAGGTTATCGGGGGCTCGCAGACAGTAAAACTTTGCATGGAATTGTAATGTTGCTCGAGAAAAACCAAATTCGAAAAATCTGTGGGGTTTGTAATCATGCGTGAGTGACCCATGAAAAAAATTCACAACATCTAACCATCTTCTTTAGATACCCGATCTATATTTTCTTCAGATATGTTACTCGATCAGAAATACTTGCAGATGAGCTACATCTATGTCGTATGTGAGCCTATTGGTGGATCACTTTCAAAACTCCCTCGACCATTGTAATGCATACATATACTATAAGGGTATAACAATGTGCATACAATCAGCTGTTTGTTTGTTGAAACTTGTAGACGGCCTGCAGTTTGAATGATCATGCAGACAATATGTACGATCCTTATTTTGGAGAACAGCGTGACTAAGTCAAAAACTTCAGCCCTGCTCCACTTTATGCTTGCAAAAAACTACCCATGTTTTTCTCCTGTTTGGTTGAAGTGGTCTGTGTTTATTCAGTGGTGTACATTTGCTGAACTAATCCAAAATCTTTATATAAACAATTAACCAGTACGATTGAACCTTAAAACCTTTCAAAAGCATTCAAACTGTGGTGCCGAAGTGGCTGTTGTTTGGTAGGTAGTACAGTACAGTGTGCTAATCCAAATTGTATAATTGTATATTTATATACTTGTATACCTGTATAATTGTATAATTGCATAATTGTGTAACTTTTTTTATTGTATAACTGTATAGTTGCATAAACTGCATAATGTGCATCTTCACTCAAATTTTGGTTCAGTCCCTGAATCAATGACAACCTTGTTGTAAACCAGCACAATAAAACGTGACCACACGGTATTTGCAGGGAGTCCAGAGCACCAGATACAATTACATGTTCACTCAAAAGTGACCAGTCATGTGGTTCTACGTTGCGACGATGTTGATTTACGTCGTCTTTAAGCATGCCCACGCTCAACCGAATGTCCGTTCCTACAATCCAGTGAGGTAAGTTTGTTAAACATTACAGTGCTGGACAAAACGACGTAATGAAATCCCCGTTATCGCGAGTTATCGCGAGTATTTGTGCAGCTTTAGCAAGTGGGTCCTGTTTGCTGATTGGTTGAAGACATAAATCCTAGCCGAAGCTTCAGCTACTCACAAGCTCCCAAACATTCAGCGAAGAGGACCCACTTACTGAAGCTTCGACTAGGATTTACGTATTCAACCAATCAGCAAAGAGAACCCACTTGATGAAGTTGCGCAGACACTTGCCATAGCCTCGGCTTTTTTTCTGGTACCCGTACGCAACTAAACAAATCCGCAAACTCGTCAACCATTCGGTTGTTGTTTTTGTTGTTGTTGAGGTTCGGTCGCACGGCTATTAGTTGGTCAGTAAGTCAGTCAGTCAGTCAGTCAGTCAGTCAGTCAGTCAGTCAGTCAGTCAGTCAGTCAGTCAGTCAGTCAGTCAGTCAGTCAGTCAGTCAGTCAGTCAGTCAGTCAGTCAGTCAGTCAGTCAGTCAGTCAGTCAGGTCATGTCAAGTTACAAGATAATTTCTCCAGATTCTTCGGTGACCGCGTGGCTGATGATTCATGTAATTCAACCACTTCCATCGCGACCTCTATTGCATACAAAGAAGGTCGAATTATTCAGCAAACCTGCACCGACCTGCCATTCGTACCAGTATGTCCATCGGTCGGTCCTTAAATCAACCAGTCAGTCAGTCAGTCAGTTAATCAGTCAGTCAGTCAATCAGTCAGTCAGTCAGTTTGTCAGTCATTCAGTCAGTCAGTCACTCAGTCAGTCGTTTCAGTACTGCTTTCATTCGTCCGACTGTGGATTGCAAGATGGCCAGAGGGCCATGATAAAATGGACAAAAGTTACAGAAGGGTCAGTCACTGATCAACACAGAAAAACAGTCAGCCAGTTTAGTAAGTTCGCGCTAATGACAGTACAGTCAACCCAGTTTAACAGTCAGTAAGCCTTTTTCCAAACACTAATTTTTTAATGGAACTTTTTCATAGAATAAAGTTCAAAAATTCTAAAGGCAAGGCCAGGCTGAATACGAGATAATAAAACAGGCTATGAAGTATTAACAAAAAAATCGATAGCCAAGCTGTACACGATTCAACTTGTTTGTCGTTATAGATTTTTATGCTGTACCAACCCGACCATTGAGCTCGTGGACTGTAAAACCCACACATCGTTGGTAAAATCGTTGGTAAAAACAGTTGTTTGTTCGCTTTTTTTGTGCTTGTGTTCGCTAATGTGAGGGCTAACTTTGCAGAAGTGTTCGGTCGTCGAACGTGGTGCTCAAGCAAGAGTTCGGCCAACCGATGCGGGTGTTCACTGATTTCAAAGAGTAAGTTATGGTCAGAATCAGAGGTGAAGCACGTTCATTTGATTAGCCAGTGCTTGGTGTGGTGTATGACTGTTATAATGGTTATGTCTTTGATTAAAATTCCAGAAAAAACGAAGAACTGGTGGTGTCCGTCTGTCAAGTACAAATGTCCATAGATGATCAAATATCAAGCAAGTGCCGAAGTGTGAACAACGATGACGAACCAGTTGGCATGACTGACTGATGCTGATGTGAAATGTTGATATTCAGGCCATAATGTGAGTATTTTTTTTATTATCTGATTCTCCTATCATTGAGCAGAAACAACAACAACAAAAGCAGCATCAGCAGCAGCAAAAACAACAAGAGCAACAACCAAAGCAACAGGAAACGAAACAGGAAAGATTGGACCGACTGAAGCAACATCGTTTCGATGAAACGCAAGCAAACAAGTTTGCACAACAAGCCCAACAAGCTGATAGTGGTGGAAACCCGGTGAGTTAATGAGTGACGAATGAGTTAAGAAGTGATTGAGAGAGGATAAAGGATAAAAGTCGTTTGACGGAGATGGCCGTCGGGAATGGTTCTCAGCATTTACGGTGCGATGATAACGAGGAGGTCACCCAACCAGAGCTCCTAACCCCATAAACAAAGTGCGATGTCTTTAACGCAAAATTACAAAACTTGGTAATTTTTCTAGAATTTTCACTAAACGCCAAATTTTTCAGTCACCAAAAATATATTCCATATGAAGTTTTACTGTCCGTTAACCCCCGATCACCTATCGTAAGGCTGGCTTGTCCGAGCGGGAGCGAGGACAAGCGCGTTAGGCCCGCGCAGCGGTGGTATTTCAGTGGTCACCCACCTCATAAAATTTCGTGTATGGGAAAAATTCTAGGAAAATTACTGGGTTTTAAAAATATGCGTCTTTAACACCTCTCACCATCAGGGCAGCATTGTAGTCACAGCTTGCGGTGTGAGTTAGGAACGCACGACCCCACGCTACTTTACGAGGCACAATCAATTGAATCACTTGGCCGAGAGATAGGTTCGCACCGTGTGTTACTTGCATCAAACTTCAAAATTTTACAGCAAAGCGGAGGTCAAAATGGACCAAGCCAGAGTGGGCCAAGTCAAAGTGGACCGAGCGAAAGTGGACCGAGTCAAAGTGGACCGGTTCAAACTGGTCAAGGACAACCTTCGTCTGGTTTCGAGAGTTTGGGCGATCCTGTACCAAAGCAGATCTCACCAGATGGCTACAGCAATGTTGATATGTACACACAGCATCATCAAGCGGTAATCTATGAGGAGGTTGGTGATATTTTTTTTGTTCTTTATCTATGAAAATACGATATGAATATTGCTGCTCTGGAGTTCAGGGTTCACCACTCATTAATCAGGAGTTTCACTAGTCTTCGTAAATTTCAAACCCAAAAAATGCTCGAGTTTTTTGTGCATATTAAGGTTAAAGAATCAATAAAATTCCCCCGCTTTTTGGGGGTAATCAATTTTTCGAATTGAACAGCATGTTCAGGTGGCCACCAAATGCGCGGTCGGTTGCACCATCGGGGCGGCCTTTGGAGCAGCCATTGGCCTTGTGCTGTCAGGTGAGTGAATTAGTGTCAAAGTATGCACATTGTAGGGCACTAAGATGTGACAAACTTGCCGAAACTATGACCAGTGTAGCTCCAGCAAGTGGGTCCTCGTCGCTGATTATATGAAAGCGTAAATTCTAGTCGAAGGTTCGGCAACTACCACGCGCCCAGCCAATCAGCGAAGAAGACTCACTTGCTGAAGCTGTTCAGACACTTTCTTTCGTTTCATTTCGTTTTATTAGGGCCAGGCCCAGAACATACAAAAGCATGGGTACACATGACAAAGGTATTGCATGACCATGAATCTACAATAAATTAATAACATTATAAATCAAGAATTTTGGTGATAAGAGATTTTTCAGGAATATTATGACGGTGGAGTTGTGATATCATATCATGGAAATTTTTTGTTTTGTTGAGGAATGTTTTAAAACTGGTTTTACTGAGTGATAGACAAGAGTTTGGTAATAAATTATAAGCGATAGCTGTTACAATGAACGGTGTACGAGAAAAATTAATGCGTTTATATGTAGGAATGAAGACAGAATATGGATTATTATTCCTACTACAACGACGATAACCAGTTTCACGAACGAGTGAGAAGATGCCAGGCGGGAAATACCGGTAATTGCGAATATAACTGTTTAACAAACACAATCTGCGGGTGAATACCAATTGATACAACGGAACGAAACCAAATGGAGTGAGAGATCAGTATATGGGGTAGAATAGCCAAAGTTTCCGGTGACCAATTTACATACAGGGTGTCCCACGTAATTGTGTGTTATTTGCTATTTTGAAATTTAAAAAAGCAAATAAAAGCTCGTTTTATAAAGTTTTTTTTTCGCCGCATACTAGAAAATCATAGCTACTACGCAGATCGAGTTATTTTCCTTTCACCAAAATTAATCATTTTCAGTTTTGAAATCTCAGTGGGCTCGGTGATCAGCGGTACCGGTTGAAACCTACTGTATTTAAATAAATTTATCTTGTCGAGAAGATTGAAAGCTGATCATTTCCCATGTAATTAAATGTAAAAAATAGTTTTCTGATTCAAAATACGGTTTTGAGAATAAAATCGGTAATGTGTCTTGCTTGTGATAATTATGTCTTTTGACTCCTGCGTGGTTTCGATCTTTTATCAACGTATAAATATGTCCCATCATGATAAAAAAAAACACATTTATTAATAATGATCACGCAAACTTATTTTCAGACTTACATCAACTTTTCAATGAAGTACTGTGTTTCTAGAACAATTTTTAGAACCTCCGATGAGACATCAAAAACTTAAAATGACTAATTCTGGAAAAGTAGCCATAACTTGAGCACTGTTTGTACAATAAACCTCTGGTAGGTAGCAAACAAAACTTTACAAACTGTACTATCACTTGCTTTTAATTTTCAAAATAGCTCAGCCACAAAATTTTTGTGGCCTCGGAGAATATTGCAAGTTACGTGGGACACCCTATACATATTTTTGAGTCCTCTCTAGAAACATACGATCAGAAATAATTTTAGGGTACGAAGATTCACAAGAGTACACTAAAGAAACCCTGAATAGGGGTTTGTAAATATTAATAAGCTGACGTGGAGATACGGATCGACGTAAAAAACGGTATATAAATCCAAAATTACGTTTAACACGTGATGCAACAAGTGTTATATGAACTAGGGTGAACCCGTTGCTTCGCAACTGTGTGTTAAATTAACAAAGAAATACTATCGAAGATAACCCGTCAATATACGAAATTAGCTTCGATATATGTACCGTGAATCCGTTGCTATGCAACTCAAATCATCATTGTTCCATATTCGAAAGATAACTTATAAAATAACTTCTAGTAGTAATATATCCTCGTTGAAAACCCGTAGGATATTTCTTACGCGAACCGATATGTCATAACTTTAAACTTACCCGACCTACAGACTTACCCGAGTTTATTATCCATATATCTAACAGTGAGATCACACTTAGAATAACCCGTGGAAATAATATTACCGGGCCAGATATATCAGCACGTTAAACCTACCCGACACATTAAGTTTAGAGTTTATTGCCAATTGTTCAGTTTTCAAAAATGAATACTATTTTGAGCATTTTGAGCTCTACTATCCTACATATTAAGTCTCAATCAAAATCTTAAAATCATGATTTCGTTAATTGGTTTCTCTTCAGCCTCACCTACTGTAGAAACTCAATAATCGGAACCCTATTTTATTGGTAAACAGTTACTAAAAACGCAAGTGAAGAAGGCCACACTGGCCTAATTCATTCTGAGAGTTAACCTCATTTTTTATAAGCTGAACGATTTAAAATAACCCTTCATCACATGACATATCTTATCTGCTTCTTACATATCACCGATTCATTGGAATCTTCAAATCCAAAGAGCTTGAACTTTTACAGAAAGTTTTTCATAAAGTTTACTTGAATGTTTTGTGTTCGGTAAGTACAGTCATTCTAGTAGGGTGCTGATAATTGCACCCTTTGTTGAGAAGCACTTCAGTGAATGAAATAAGAAGATTATTGGTTGCAATTATCATGACCTTACCGGATTATCATGGCCTTCGGTTGAGGTCAGGTAAAAGAGTAGGTGATGATTTATTTGATTGTTTTCATCGAGTAATAAAAGGTGTTTAAGTGTTCTTTCGCGACATTCATACTAAACGTGACACACAGACATATGTACATATGTACATTCATACATACATCGTCTAATTAATATATAGATAGATAGTTGAGTTGAGAGTCCAAATAAACACCTAGATATTCAACATTTTCACTTAGAGATAATTTGTGACCAGCTTGAGAAATTTCAGAAGTAACATGATGCTTGACACCATTACGGTAGAAAATTTGAAATTTGTTTTTGTAGGGTTGATGGAAAGTAATTTATTATTGTGAATATACTACATATATCATCAGCATATATGTAATAATAAAGACGAGTTAGGATTGAGTTTAATGTTACCTATACTATTTATAAAAACTGCAAATAACGTGGGACCAAGTAAGGAACCTTGAGGGAAACCACAGGGACTTTCATATACATGAGATATACACCCATTACATCAAACAGCAAGAGAACGATTAGACAAATAGGATTTTAAAATAGAAAGAAGATAATCTGGTAGATTATATTGTGTATTAAGGATTGATAATAACAGATCATGATCTACAGTGTCAAACGCACTATAGAGTGAGTGAGTGAGTGAGTGAGACAATGAGTGAGTGAGTGAGTGAGTGAGTGAGAGAGAGAGTGAGTGAGTGATTGAGTGAGTGAGTGAAAGAGTGAGTGAGTGAGTGAAAGAGTGAGTGAGTGAAAGAGTGAGTGAGTGAGTGAGTGAGTGAGTGAGTGAGTGAGTGAGTGAGTGAGTGAGTGAGTGAGTGAGTAAGTGAGTGAGTGAGTGAGTGAGTGAGTGAGTGAGTGAGTGAGTGAGTGAGTGAGTGAGTGAGTGAGTGAGTGAGTGAGTGAGTGAGTGAGTGAGTGAGTGAGTGAGTGAGTGAGTGAGTGAGTGAGTGAGTGAGTGAGTGAGTGAGTGAGTGAGTGAGTTAGTGAGTGAGTGAGTGAGTGAGTGAGTAAAAGAGTGAGTGAGTAAGTGAGTGAGTGAGTGAGTGAGTGAGTGAGTGAGTGAGTGAGTGAGTGAGTGAGTGAGTGAGTGAGTGAGTGAGTGAGTGAGTGAGTGAGTGAGTGAGTGAGTGAGTGAGTTAGTGAGTGAGTGATTGAGTGACTCTATGAGTGACCTAAAGAATGACAAGCGCAGGCTGTTACACGTCGACTTGGAAGATGTTGGAGCCGGCCATCTCGTTCACACACGACGGTGATCCCGAAAATCCGTTCAACCCGGCGCACACCACTGTCACGGCTACCATTACGTGCGAGTTCCCATACGTTCCCAAAGAAGGTTAGTCTTCACTTTGAAAAAAAATTATGCCGTAACTCGTCCGTTTTAACCCATGTTAATAGTAGCGCGGTAAAGGAGCGCTGAGCTTAAGGTACGGTAAAGCGGCTAGGGACAGATCACACATCTGGTGGATAAATTTTTTTCCCGTGCTTAAGAGTCGATGCCAGAGAAAAGCACCCGTCCGGGCCGCAAGTTTTCTAACTGCACTACTCTGAGAATCCAAAATTCAACACGTTCAGTGAATGCAACCAACGCGTGCTTCTACCGTCATGTTGACACCAGCATTTATCACATACCAACCAAAGCCAGTATGGCCTGGTGGTTAGGGTGTTTGCCTCGCATGCGAGAGGTTCCGGGTTCAAAATGTTTTGTAAAATTTTGGTAAAATACTGGCCGGAGACTAGTTTTTTCGAAGTTTTACTATTCCCTTTGAAGTTTTACTGTTCGTTAACCCCGATAACCTATCGTGAGGATTGCTTGTCCGAGCGATAGCGAGGACAAGCGCGTTAGCACCGCGCGGAGCGCGGAGGTAGGATCCGTTTGAAAAAATAAGTAGTGGATCGAAAATACATACAATTTGAAAATTTCGATTCTCCAAAACACTTTCGTTATAAAAAACTCGCAAATTACAGGTTAGCAATTTTGGATTCTCAGAATAGTGCAGTTAGTAAAGTCGCTACCCGTATACATATAAACCAGTCCTTGCAATGTCTGTTTAGCCACAGTCCGTTTAGCCACAGTCCGTTTAGACACAGTCCGTTTAGCCACAGTCCGTTTAGCCACAGTCCGTTTAGCCACAGTTCGTTTAGCCACAGTCAGTTTAGTCACAGTCCGTTTAGCCACAATCCGTTTAGCCACAGTCCGTTTAGCCAAGGTCCGTTTAGCCACAGTCCGTTTAGCCACAATCACATGACGTACAAACACTTGCTAATGTTACCCGTCTACATGTAGTCCAGTCCTGGCAATGTCCGTTTAGCCACAGTCGCGTCCTGGCAAAGTCATCCCTCATCCCGGCCACTGTCCGTTTAGCCACAGTCACATGACGTAAAAAACACTTGGTAATGTTACCCGTCCACATATAGGCCAGTCCTGGCAATGTCCGTTTAGCCACAGTCGCGTCCTGGCACAGTCATCCCTCATCCCGGCCACATTCCGTTTAGCCACAGTCACATGACGTACAAACACTTGCTAATGCTACCCGTCCACATGTAGTCAAGTCCTGGCAATGTCCGTTTAGCCACAGTCGCGTCCTGGCACATTCATCCCTCATCCCGGCCACAGTCCGTTTAGCCTAAGTCACATGACGTACAAACACTTGCTAATGCTACCCGTCTACATGTAGTCCAGTCCTTGCAATGACCGTTTAGCCACAGTCGCGTCATGACACAGTCAACCCTCATCCCGGCCACAGTCCGTTTAGCCACAGTCACATGACGTACAAACACTTGCTAATGCTATCCGTCAACATATAGTCCAGTCCTGGCTATGTCCGTTCAGCCACAGTCGTGTCCTGACACAGTCAACCATCATCTAGGATACAGTTCGTTTAGCCACAGTCACATGACGTACAAACACTTGCTAATGCTACCCGTCCACATTTAGTCCAGCCCTGGCAATGTCCCTTTAGCCACAGTCGCGTCCTGGCACAATCATCCCTCATCCCGGCCACAGTCCGTTTAGCCACAGTCCGTTTAGCCACAGTCACATGACGTACAAACACTTGCTAATGCTATCCGTCCACATTTAGTCCAGTCCTGGCTATGTCCGTTCAGCCACAGTCGTGTACTGACACAGTCAACCATCATCTCGGCTACAGTCCGTTTAGCCACAGTCCGTTTAGCCACAGTCACATAACGTACAAACACGTGCTAATGCTACCCGTCTACATGTAGTCCAGTCCTGGCAATGTCCCTTTAGCCACAGTCGCGTCCTGGCACAATCATCCCTCATCCCGGCCACAGTCCGTTTAGCCACAGTCGCGTTTACGCACAGTCTGACTCAGTTTAGCCACAGCCCATTTAGCCACAGTTCCTTTTAAGCACAGTCGCGTTTAGCCACAATCTCCCCCCCCCCCCCGGACTGTGGCTAAATTGCCACACCTGGGACAGCTGTGATGGCAGCTGAGGTTTCGAGACGGTGCTAGGAGCGAAAAACATCTATAGCTTGGTCAAGGTTTCATGTTATCAAAAAAAACGATTCAGCAAATAGGTTACGCACGTATGCAATGAAATAAGCGCAGGTTCCGTATGTTGTCTAAATCGATGTGAAGAAGATTTCGTTTCTGAAAAAATTTTAAGGGTGTATTAAACAGAATTCAATTGAAACTGCATGCTAAAAAAGTTTTGGCTAATAAGAAACCCTAGATGGGTATGCAATACTAGCTGAAATAATACAGTTGATTAGGAGGCGGATGTTTGTTGCAATTGGAAAAGTTTTTGGTTTCTCACAAGCTGGGAAAATGCTAAACTTTCGTAGAAGGCAAATCCGCTTTTCACGTTTCATATCAGATAGTTTGATTAGATTACCCTTCCACTGAATGTAGTATACGTAAACACAAGCATGTATGGGAAGGCACCCTGCCTTCATTATTCGTTTGTAGTATAAAAAAGAGACTGTTTCTCAGGAAACTATAATCCGAGCGAAAAAATCAAGGAATTCAAGTTTAAAACGAGTTCAACTTTCGCAGGCGTGCCAACAACATCACAATGCACCACCGGCAATGCGTGGGATCCGAGACCACAAATATCAACCTTTTGTATTCAACGTAAGTCCGAATATTAGAAGAATGGTTGAAACGAATTGAATGCCAGTTAAAGATATGGCAATCCATTTTGTGTTAGTTCAAATTATGCCAGTTTCTTATGTCAGTTAAAATGTACCCACTTTCTTCAAGTTGAAGTAAGGCTTATGATTTTGCAGCTTGTAAGCACAACATTGCGGGCACAGCACCCACCAAGTATGAAGACGGACAAGAAACAGGTTTTACATCCTATAAATTTCTCACTCACTCACTCACCAAATCATGCACACATGCTTCCTTAATCATTAATCATTGACATCTGAAGGCAAAACCCCGTCCGGGGGTGTATCGACTACTGATCCAGACCAGTGCAATGTAATGGAGAATTTTTTGACTATGGATAATAGGGAATACGGGACTTCCGATATCATATCCACCTGCACAGATGGACAATGGGACATACCGAAAATCGATTGTGTTCCGTGTTAGTACCAACGGCGAATTTCCAAACTTCAAAAATAATCCTAGATGTTTTCCCAACGCCAAAAACCCTCGTCCCCAAAAGTACTGTGTAAACATGATTCCATATGAAGTTCACTGTTCGTTAGCCCCCGGTTATCGTGTTGTGAGGCTGGCTTGTTCGAGCGAGCATGAGCGAGGACAAACGCGTTAAGCCCGCACAACGGTGATATTTCAGTGGTTCGCCCCTGTTTATATGCGCTTATGAAATTTTGCGTTTGGGAAAAGTACTCGGAGACTTTCTGGGGTTTGGAAATTCGCGTACCAACCAGTTTGTACACGGCTAAGTGTTCGACCGAGTGAATAAGAGACTGCTGAATTTTCAGTCTGTAACACCGCCTTGCTTTTATTGACTCCCGCGCCAGATGGCGCTGAAGATCCGTCCATTACACCAACCAACGCTCCAGATGGTACGAATAGCTTGGTGGTTAGTGAGGCCATGTAAGAATGACAGTTACTAAGTACAGGCTGGGCTTTAAAAACAAAAAAATCTGAGTGACCATAGTTCGAGCTACATATGTATAATGAATTGATTTGCTCGCATGACAAACTCCACCATAACACCACAATATAACGTGTTATGTTACGAGGGCAGAGCCTGTTATGGTAGGTTAACATACTTCTCCATAGTGACATAAAACTAGTTGACGATTTGACCAATACTTTTTGCACAATCTTTTGGTTTCCAATAGTTATTTAGACTGCCAGAAAGCAAAAACCGACAATTTGTTTGTTTTTCGGCACGGTTTATTGCATGACACGTTCACCAGCTAATGTTTAGCTGAGTCTTTAATAACGAAAACTCCTGCTTTTTTAAATGTTCCTGAAGCAAATATTTCAATAGTTTTTCCTAATCAGGAGAACCTAGATTTCTGTGTAAGACTCGAAAAAACTCTAAGTCACAGGGCGTGTGCAGCACGCTCCATATACGCATTGAAAATCCTACTAGAAACTTGGAATTTTCTACTTTCTTCGTTTGACTAGAATTCGTCATTTATAAGGTTATACCTGGATTCGTATAGTAAGACTTCTCAGCTGGAAACGATTCTAAAGAACGAAACTGTTCACAAGTATTTCAGGAAGGAATAAAGAATGATTAAAAACTAAACGTTTATCTTGGACCACGAAATTAAATCTTATTAAATAAAATTTCGTTTTGTTCGAGAATGTGTTCTGTTGTGGCGGTTTCATGATCTCTGTCTTCCTAGCGTGAAATTTCACATGATTTTATTTTGGTGTAATAATGGCCGCGGTTTTACTATTCCGTATTTCTGTTTGACGTATGTACTACTGTTCTTCTACCCTTGATAACCTATCGTGAGGTAGATCGAGGACAAGCCCGGTAGTAAGTTTACTAACTGCAATGTTCTGATAATTCAAAACTCAACGCGGGCATTCAAAGCAAATAACGCGTGCTATAACCGTCATGCATCAAAACCAGCGTTTTTCACATATCAACCAAAGCAGGTATGGCCCGGTGGTTAGGGTGCTAGTCTCGCATGAGAGAGGTTTCGGACTCTAAACCTTTTGTAAAAATTTGGGAAAGTACTAACCGCAGACGAGTTTTTCGAAGTTTTACTATTCCATTTGAAGTTTTACTCCTCGTTAACCACCGATAATCTATCGTAAGGCTTTGGCCTTGGCGCAAACGGTTTGGCACGGCGCAGGACCGCGGAGGTCGTATCCGTTTGAAAAGTATAAGTAAAAGGTCTAAAATACATACAATTTGAAAACTTCATTTTTCCAATACCCCTTTGGATTCTCAGAATAGTGCAGTTAGTAAACTCGCAGCCCGGTAGCACCGTGGGGAGGTGGGGTCCGTTTGAAAGGTATAAACAAAACGATGTCGCAGACATACCAGAAGAGAGTTTCGATTCCCCTGAAAATTTGTTTTTTTTTTTCAAAAATACTGGTAAAAAAATTTTCAAGTACAGTTTGAAGTTTTTGTAAGTGAAGTTTTGGGAGAAGTGCAGTTAGTAAACGTAGGTGGGAGAATCAATCACTGCAGAAGACTATATCAACCGTTGTGTGCGAGAATCCAGACAAGCCGGTTCTAATGGATGCGGCCAAGGCGTGTTCGGGTGCATCCAGCGTCGCCACATGCAAAGCAGATCACACATGGTCGAAAGGGCCATTCACTTGCATCTACAGTTGGTAACAATTAAAAAATTAATTCATTTTTATTTCATTCTTAGCTGATTGAATAAATTCTGCTTATTTTTTTCCTTTTTTACTTTTTACTTACTTGAACTTTTTCTTTGACTGAAGCCTTAAGGCTCACTAATACCATATTAGAATATTGTTTTCGTAGTGGCCAGTGAGTTGAATAAATTGACGGGCAATGGTAGAAATCCCAAAGCAACGCGTCAGGATCTGTGTCGTTAGTCAGGTTCCAAACTCAGGACCGCCGGTTTTCGAGGTCGGCGCCCTTCGCACTAGGCAATACAGGCGACCAATTTAATAACCACTATTTTATATGATCTAATAGAATGATACACATATACAATTTCCCAATTTTTATTGTTTTCGAGAAAAATACATGCAGGGAATAAAAACGTGCTTAAAAATTGTTATCGACCGGATATTGGTTGGTACTGGTTTTTCCTAAAATGAGTTGCGGAAGCTATGTTTCTTTATGCAAATAAAAACCGCATCTAGGGTTTTTCATCTTATGACACAGCCAAGTTTTCAAAAAATCATATTGATTCAAAAAGGAAATACAAAAAAATGAAAACGCCTCCGAGATTCTAGTGAACGAAAAACGTTAGGGCTGGGTCAGACCGTGAAACATCAGCTTTCTGTGTTGGGTTACACACTTGGCTAAACTTGGTTGTTGAAGGTTGGCCGGATGAGTTGTGGCTGAATCATTGTTACGCACGTTATAATAGCAAGTACGTGGCCCAACAGAGCGAGCTGATGTTTCACGGTATGCTGATCCAGTGGGACTGCTGGTTGCTTATTAGAATCTTGAATGCGTCTTTACTTATGTTCTTCAACTGCAGCATGCGATACGCCCACGATAGAGGTTGGCGTCCATGGTGTAAAACCTTTGATCACGTCCGATACATACGAGTGCTCTGGCACAAAACCCAAGAACCTCACGATCGGTTAGAAAGATCTGCTTCTCAGTTGTGCTTTACATTGATTATTTTTCAGTTACCCAGATTTCATTGTACAGTAGTTGTTAAGTAGCATATCAAGGGACGGCCGCTCTGACCTGTAGCGCTGAAAATTGGTACTTGAGTCAATTTTCAGCGTAGACATGGATTTTTAAACTGTCCCTCAGATCGGAACAACATTTGCGCCATTTTTAGGGGATTTTATGAAAAGAAATGTAGAAAATTGCAAGCAAAATAGAGAACGATTCGGTGTACGAGCGATAGGGTGTTCCTATATGGAAATCATTTTAACATTAATCATTCAAACAATTTTAACAATCATTGTAACACATTTATTTTGGATCTGAGACATTATAAAATAACCTACATGTGATCTGTTCACACATAAAAAAGTAAAAGACAAGCAACTAAAAATGCCCTGAAGGCATGATGAGAAAAGAATATAGTTCGATCCTGGCAAGTTCAATCGTCAAAAAGTCTGAGACAAGAAATTTTTATTCTCATACTTTAGATAGTATGATCGTGAAAAAGCAGGAAGCAAGATTTGAGATGAATCAGGACAAAGCTTGTACTTCATTAAATCAAGAATCAGACCAAGTTACACGAAACATATTTGGGACTTTTGGGTGAAAATGAAATCCTCTGTATTTCGTCTAGCTAGTTATAGACATAGATATATTTTCTTCTGTTTGTGTGACCAGTCTGCCACTATTTTTATTTAATTAATTTTTATATAGAAAAGCATGGGATTTTTTTGACGATATGTTTTTCCTGAATTCCAGCATTTTCATAAAAAATAAATGTTATTTCTAAGGATTACCACCACGCCACTCGTGAAAAGTCCCAGATATGTTTCGTGTAATTTGGTTTGATTCTTGATTTAATGAAGTACAAGCTTTTTCGTGATTCATCGCAAATCTTTTTTCCTGCTTTTTCACGATCATACTATCTAAACTATGAGAATAAAAATTTCTTGTCTCATACTTTTTCACGATTGGACTTGCCAGGATCGAACCATATTCTTTTCTCATCATGCCTTCAGGGCAATTTTAGTTGCTTGTCTTTTGAGACTCAAAAGTGGTTTAGAACAAACGTTGACACCCATCGAACTTATATTTGCTCAACCAGCTAAGCTTAATGTTTACCCTGACAAGTGAAAATAATAGTATACGACGGACAGACTTTTATTAGAAAATCTGGTCTGTAAAACTATCGGATCACAAGAATCAGATTTTTTTCAATTTTGGATTAAGACGGAATAATTCATAATATACGAAAAAAACGTGTTTTCAATTGAAAAACTAAAATTCCAAAATTCCTAAATTTTAATTTTGGATTTGTCAAATAAAAATGGTTTTCGGGTTTAATTAAAAATAAATTAAGAAAGTTTGTTGTTATTTATCATATTAATTATTAATTGCCATGATATTGGTTTTCCAACAGTTATAACACTTGATGCACATAATTTATTTATGTAATACACCTTTGTTTATCCATGTTCGTTTTCATAATCCAAAATTCGAAAACAATTTAATCTTGTGTGCCGATAGTTTTACAAATCAGGATTCTAATAAAAGTCTGTCACACGTATATATGCAATAAGTGATGTTGACCACGGTTTTTCCTCAATGCGCTGTTTCCACGCAATGAGGCGTGACGGCCGCTGTGAGTGGCCGATCTCTCTGATATTATAGATACATCTAGGTTAATAATGTTGATGTAAATCCCTGAAAATTTCAGCTTAATTGGATATCAGTGCCACAAGATATTCCGCATAAAAATGTTAGCATTTTTTGGGACCACCCTGTATATCATTACTCGTCAATATCGTTACTCACCATGCCTTCAGCGCATTTTTAGTTGTTTGTTAATAATATTTGTAGAAGCGTAAAAATTTGATATTTTTTTATAATATGAATCTATTTTCACGAATTGACCATTTGCTGATAGTAATACCTCTCTTCTGCATGATTGCTGTATTCTACTCTACTTGCAGCGTGCGACGATGGTTTGTTTTTGGACTTGGACGATGCGGCGTACAATGGCGAAGGTGACCTGCTGGAGCCGCAGCTGTTCGAATGCACCGGCCATAACACGTGGACGCCCGCGTTACCGACCAATGCGTCCTGCGCCCCACTCCCGCGTTGGTCACCTTTTTTCATTGGCATTTCCTTATTACTGAAGCCAACATGGCACACTGACAGCATTCAGAATCATTCAGAATGGTGTTTTCGTAGTGGTCAGAGACTAGTCGAGTGCGTAGTGGCGTCAGCCTCAGACGCTCAGTGGTTTCTGTTATCGCTCGTCAACTTTGTCCACCTCTCGGACCACCACGATATACCCATTCTGTTATGGGCTTAATGTGCCCTGTTCCAGTAAGGAAAACGTATTGTTGAAGAAAAGCAACAGCGCAGGAAAAAACTGAACGCGAAACACTCTTCTCAGATTTGACGTACATTGTCACGAGGAGTACTTTACAGCAAAAGCATAAGATACAGACTTAGCGATTACGGGAGCTTACGGTAGTGTTATTGCTTATCAGTGAATCATATAGGAAGCCAGATTCGAATAGAACTGAAATGTGGTGTGACGATACCGTCAGTATGACGTGAAGATAACAACGTCAGATAAACATTGAATTGAGGGTAAAATGTCGACTAAGCCAACTTAACAGTAAAAGACACGAATGCCGATGACGCTAAGTGACGAACAGCTAAACACTGTATAACGTGCAACAAAGTGATTTTAGGTCACTCAAACATTTATATTTGCTACTCATCATCAAGGGACGGCCGTTAGGCCGTTCCCTTAATATGGTTCGATTAAGATAAGCTTTTTTGCGGGTATCTCGATCTAGCCTTGTCGTATCAACTTCTAGTCTGTTGCATCGT
Source organism: Daptonema setosum (assembly GCA_964036265.1). Lineage (NCBI taxonomy): Eukaryota > Metazoa > Nematoda > Chromadorea > Monhysterida > Xyalidae > Daptonema > Daptonema setosum. The sequence goes on from OZ038448.1 coordinate 729,665, forward strand.
TTTTCTCGTGCGATTCTACATCTGTTTGGCTATTTTTAACCCGGTAGGGATGAATTTTCATTTTTCAGGTCCGAAAATGATGAAAATGCGATTTTCCGTTTTTTTTCTCCACCCAAAACGTTGTATGGAAACTGGGTAAGACCTGTAGAGCTGAAAATTGGTACACAGGTCAACTTTCAGCGTAGAAAACGATTATTAAACTGTCCCGGAGATCGGATGAAGCTTTCCACCATTTTTAGTGGATTTTATGAAAAAAATGTCAAAAATCGCAGGCAAAATGGTGAAAGAATGGTTGTATGAGCGATAGGGTGGTCCGATCAAACTAAAATTTTAACCGGAAGTGTATCACACATATCGAAGTTTGGCCCGATATTTAATTTACCATTCTGCTCGAAAACACAAAAAAGCGCAGCGGGTCTATAAGGAAAAAAATTAAACAAAATTTTCACAAATGCTCAAATACTCGTGTTGATGTAGTTGAATCGTTATGAAAAAATGCCTATCATGTGCGGAATCAAATTTCAATATGACCTCTCTTCGACACATTTTCCGATAAAATCATCGTACTTTGACAAAAACTTGAAGAAAGAGATATAGAAAGTTTTTACGTTTTTGACGTCTTTTGCTCTTTCGAAAATCAGATTATCTCAAGATGTAAAGCCTTGAGACCCATTGTATTAACTGAATGTCTAGAATGACTGTAGCTGTATCGAACACAGAAAAGATGATTCTCTGCGTATTCTCAAAAAATATTTATGAGCCGCCAAAAACCGGTGAAAATTCAAGTTCACTTATTCACGCTGTTTCAGCAACATTGGATTTCAAAATTTTTATTTATACAGAAACAGGAAAAACTTCATTTTAACAGGAGGTCTAGAGAGATTACAGTTCTAATGAACTATATTTTTAAAACTTGATCAGTACCATTAAATACATTTTCATGACTTGTCAAAATGTACAGAAAAAAGAAAAGCAGGTCAAAATTTTTTTCGAAGTAAATTTTTTTCTTCGTTTGTAGATTTGTACCAACATCAATAAAACACTTCAAAACTTTATTATAAGTGGTCTGGAAGTAAAGGAAAAAAATTCAAGAGTCACATGGTACAGCGTCCGCTGTTAAGTTCAGCTCGGCCCTAACCTAATAATAGTCAAGTTTTGAAGCTATTTTCACACTAGATATAATGATAAATTTATGATTAGAAACTAGGTTTGATGTAGCGAATCAACTTTTAAAATATTTTCCGTCAAGGTAGTCAAGTGGATAGTGGGTTTGCAAGTTAAACGGGTGGTGCAGGGTTCAAAACCCCTGAAAATCTAAAACAACGAAATTGTTAATTTGTTTTAATTTTGATATTATATACTTCTCCTGAACTTCAGCTGTCTATTTTATTTATAATAAGGCAGCTTTAAACTCACTAGATTCCTAATTCAGGAATTTTTTTCATAATTATGTCACTTAAATGTAATGACTCCTTAGTCCTTATACAAGGAAAAAACTGATGGGGCTCGCAAACGATCACTGTTCAAAAATATTATTGTAGTTCAATATTCGAAAATCTAAAATTATAAAAGTGCTGACGTTTATGAATCTTATGAAAAATTTTCAACTCATAGAGCATTTTTTTACATAATCACATTTATATGTATTTAGTCAATGTACATACTGTATTTTGTACATGTGATTTGTTCACACATAAAAAAGTTATAGACAAGCAACTAAAAATGCCCTGAAGGCATGGGGAGTAACGAATATGGTTCGATCCTGGCAAGTCCAATCGTGAAAAAGTATGAGACAAGAAATTTTTAGTCTCATACTCTATATAGTCTGATCGTGAAAAAGCAGGAAACAAGATTTGCGATGAATCACGAAAAAAGTTTGTACTTCTTTTAATTAAGAACCAAACCAAATTACACGAACCATATTTGGAACTTTTTGGTGAAAACTAAATCCTCTTTATTTAGTCCAGCTCCTTGTGAGCATGGATAATTTTCTTTGATTAGTGTGACGGATCTGACATGAAACTTTTTTTAATTTCCTTTCAGTTCAATAACGATGATGTTTTTGTAAGACCTTTTTTTAAATTGAATTTCAGTATTTACT
>OZ038448.1:731965-766745 GCA_964036265.1 Daptonema setosum
TTACCTGTTATTTCAAGTTATGGCTAATGGTTCGGCTCGTGATGACATGAAAAACCTTGCTGGACACCTCCGCTTCGCGGTGCTAACGGTTCAAGGCTTAGGTTTCAGTGTAGGCTTAGGCTTAGGCTTAGCCTTTGGAGAAGGGAGCCCTTCCCAAACTCTAAGCCTAATCCTAAGCCTAAACTGAAAACTAACTCTTAGCCTCATATTCGGTGATCTCGCTTAGAACGAAACAGTCTGTGCTAATGACTAAGCCGAAGCCATACAAACAATGAAATGGGCCCTTCAAATATTAATAGCTGATAGTTTTTCATATATGGTAATTACCAGGAGCGATAATTTTTCATATATGGTAATCACCAAGAGCGAAAATTTTTCATACATGGTAATCACCAAGAGCGAAAAGATATCATATACGGTAATCACCAAGAGCGAAAAGATACCATATATGGTAATCACCTTAAATGACGTCATATATGGTGTTTTGGATTGTCAGCACCAAGAGCGAAAAATTTTCATACATGGTAATCACCAAGAGCGAAAAGATATCATATACGGTAATCACCAAGAGCGAAAAGATATCATATATGGTAATCACCTTAAATGACATCATATATGGTGTTTTGGATTGTCAGCACCAAGAGCGAAAATTTTTCATACATGGTAATCACCAAGAGCGAAAAGATATCATATATGGTAATCACCAAGAGCGAAAATATATCATATATGGTAATCACCTTATTTGACATCATATATGGTGTTTTGGATTGTCAGCACCAAGAGCGAAAATTTTTCATACATGGTAATCACCAAGAGCGAATAGATATCATATACGGTAATCACCAAGAGCGAAAAGATATCATATATGGTAATCACCTTAAATGACATCATATATGGTAATTACCACAAGCGAAACGTGTTTCATATCAGGTAACTATTATTACCTTATATGAAAATTGTTTTTTTTACATTCATACATGGTGATCACCTCATATGCTATACGAAATACTTTGCTCATGTCATTTGAGGTTATAAACACCACGTATGACCAAATAATTACCATGAATGAAGTTTTCATACAAGGTGTTTTCTATTTCATATCTGGTAATAAATATTACCGGATATGAAAAACACCATATATGATATAACCTGATATGAAGCCCCAGAGTCAAAACACCACATATGAAAAAGCACCTGTCATGAATGGTTATAACTATTACCATATATGACGTCATATATGGTGTTTCATATGTGGTGCTCAGCACCACATATGAAAAAATGTACCCATTTGAGTAACCCCCGCCGATTTTTTTCTTTGAATGGGAAGGGGAATGAAAATCAATCTACAGTTATGCGTCGACGAAAAAAATTTTGAGCTGTTAACGGTTTTCGAATCACTATATGGTGGGTATCGATCGACCATAGTATAAGGGTCCGAATATGTTTCAATCCTGAGAACGAGGACTTTGAAATTTTAAAAATAAAAATTTCGGAAATCTGAAAAAAGTTGTCTTTTTTGTCTTTGAACAGCCATATAAAAAGATAGCAGAGACTTAACTCCATGAAAACTTACAGGATTGTTCCACGTTTTATTGCGGTCATTTTGAGCTCTACAACGCTTATTTTAACTAAGTTTTCGTTAGAAATATTTTAGGAATTTACCAGTTTGGTCGCTTATCCAGGTGGTTATATTCAAGGAGATTTCCTATCTTAGGTTTAGCTATTCAGAATATGACATATAGCCCACGAGTTAGCCCAATACATTGTCTTCACAACCTACTGGTGCCAACCCCCACATCGTCTTCTTTTAGAATGAAAAATTTGATTTTCTGAAAGTTTGTCAAAATTGAAATTTATTAATTTTTATTTCAAACTGTGAAAAAAAATTATGATGAGTTATGGTTTTCTGAAACCTAAACAGCATTTTTTGCCATGTTTTCAGCTTCATTTTGAGCAGTATCATTATAACAGCTTCATTTTGAGCAGTATCATTATTATATAAGTGCTTCATTATAACAGTAGTAAATTTGAACATTTTTCAACTTCTGAAAGTGCAAATGAATGTTGCGGACTCGGGTATATTAGCTGCAAATAATTAATGTCAAACTTCCAAATATTTCTCTTATTGAACGATTTAGGCACAGATATTGTTACACGACTAGTCAAATTCTTTTAGTGGTGTGCTGGCTACAAATTCAACACAATAAACCCCAATTATGAACTTTTAAATGTGGTATTGAAATGACTTGAAACCCGTTGGTATGCCCATTGTTATCAGAAAATCGTTATTTTACACTTTTTCCGATTTTGCTCCTAAGAGCTGTCCAATTGTTAAATTGTTCATATTACAAGTTTTTTATGTTTATTGCGGTCATTTTGAGCCCTACAATGCATATTCTAAACAAATTTTGCTATATAAATATTTTAGAGATTTTAACGTTTGGTCGCCTATCCATGGGGTTATATTCAAGGAGATTTCCTATCTTAGGTTTAGCTATTCAGAATATCACACATAGCCCACGAGTTAGCCCAATTCATTGTCTTCACAACCTACTGGTGCCACCCCCACCACATCGTCTTCTTTTACAATGAAAAATTCGATTTTCTGAAAATTCGTCAAAATTGAAATTCATCTTTTTTCATTTTGAATCACGAAAAAATAATCGTTAGTTATAGTCTTCCGAAACCTTAACAGCATTTTTTGTCAACACAGATTCAACACAAGAGACCATGAACTTTTACATGTGGCATTGAAATGACTTGACACCTGTTGGTAAGGCCATCGTTAACAAAAAATCATTATTTCAACCTTTTTTAGTTAAGTCACTCTGTTTAGTTTTTTAGTCCGCAACATTCATTTGCGCTTTCAAATGTTGAAAAATGATCAAACTAACCTCTGTTATTGCTCAAAAGAAGCTGAAAAGATGACACAAAAGTGATGCTTAGGTTTTAGAAGACAATAACTCACCATAAAATTTTTCATAATTGGAAATAAATGATAAATCTCAACTTTGACGAATTTTCAGAAAATCGAATTTTTCATTGTAAAAGGTGGCACCAGTAGGTTGTGAAGACAATGTATTGGGCTAATTCGTGGGCTATGTGTGATATTCTGAATAGCTAAACCTAAGATAGGAAATCTCCTTGAATATAACCACATGGATAGGCGACCTAACGGTAAAATCTCTAAAACATATATATGGCAAAATTTGTTTAAAAGATGCATTGTGGGGCTCAGAATGACAACAATAACTATGAAAAACTTGTAATAAGGACAATTAAACAATTGGACAGCTCTTAGGAGCGAAATCGAAAAAAAGTGTAAAATAACGATTTTCTGATAACGATGGGCATACCAACGGGTTTCAAGTCATTTCAATACCACATTTAAAAGTTCATAATTGTTATTTATTGTGTTGAATTTGTAGCCAGCACATCAATAAATGAATTTGAATAGTCGTGTAACAATATCTGTGCATAAATCGTTCAATAAGCGAAATATATGGAAGTTTGACATTAATTATTTGCAGGTAATACCCGAGTCCGCAACATTCATTTGCACTTTCAGATGTTGAAAAATGATCAAATTTACTACTGTTATAGCTCAAAATGAAGCTGAAAACATGGCAAAGAATGCTGTTTAGGTTTCAGAATTCCATAACTCATCATAATTTTTTTACAGTGTGAAATGGAAATTGATAAAATTCAATTTTGACAAATTTTCAGAAAATCAAATTTTTCATTCTAAAAGAAGACGATGTGGGGGGGGGGGGGGGTGGCACCAGTAGGTTGTGAAGACAATGTATTAGGCTAACTCGTGGGCTATATGTCATATTCTGAATAGCAAAAAACCTAAGATAGGAAATCTCCTTGAATATAACCACCTGGATGGGCGACCAAACGGTAAAATTCCTAAATTATATATAAAACAAAATTTGTTTAAAATATGCATTGTGGGGCTCAAAATGACAACAATAACTATACTATAAGAAACTTGTAATAAGGACAATTAAACAATTGGACAGCTCTTAGGAGCAAAATCGAAAAAAGTGTAAAATAACGATTTTCTGATAACGATGGGCGTACCAACGGGTTTCAAGTCATTTCAATACCACATTTAAAAGTTCATAATTGTGGTTTATTGTGTTGAATTAGAAGCCAGCACATCAATAAATGAATTTGAATAGTCGTGTAACAATATCTGTGCATAAATCGCTCAATAAGAGAAATATATGGAAGTTTGACGTTAATTATTTGCAGCTAATATACCCGAGTCCGCAACATTAATTTGCACTTTCAGATGTTGAAAAATGATCAAATTTACTACTGTTATAGCTCAAAATGAAGCTGAAAACATGGCAAAAAATGCTGTTTAGGTTTCGGAATTCCATAACTCATCATAATTTTTTTTTACAGTGTAAAATGAAAATTGTTAAATTTTAATTTTGACAAATTTTCAGAAAATCGATTTTTTTATTCTAAAAGAAGACGATCTGGGGGGGGGGGGGGGCAAATTTCCAGACCCCACAGATTTTTTGCATGAAAGTTCTAAAATTTTACCTAAACACCATTTAATTCGAAAAAGTGACCATTTCGCACAAGTGAACTTTTGCCAGTCATAAACCACCAACAACCAATGGTTGAATCGGCTTTGCAGTATTCAAACAACAAAATGGCTGACGACGATGATGATTTTTACGTCGTAAATGAACGAGAACCCATCCATGTTCAATTTGTCGATGAAATACCAGAAGAAACTTGCGATATCGAAAATCAAACGTCATTAGGGACTCTACTTGAGAGACTGCGGAGAGCTGGCACTTTCGGCACGATCATGCAACGTCGTCATGTCATGGGGCACAAAATAGACTTGTACACTAATGGCACTCAGAAGTCTGATATCAATGAGTGGCTGCAAAGTTTCAGTGAAGTGACAGAAACAGGCTGGATAGTGATAGGCTCATATCCTGCCAAAGGACAATACAGTTATTGCTGTTCGTTCGGCAAACGAAATAAGTCACGCCCTAAAGAAAATCATGCAGCCCGTAATAAATCATGCCCAGCTTATATCAATTTCACATTGGGATCCGCCGAAGTTCAGATGAAAATCCGGATTTCCTGGAATCACAGTCACCTGATGACGGCCCGGAATTTGTCCATGTTACGACCATCACCAGATGTTAGTCAAATCAAATGGAAAACATGCTTTATTTTGCTGATATCTGCAGAGCTTCTTCTAGATTTGTTTAATTGTACTTAATAACGTAACGAGAAAAGTTTTAGACATAGTCTTTGTTTTATCTTTAACAAACTCGACCACTTGCAATCGCTTGCAGACAGTCGTGCGCTTCAATCAGATGTTTGAGAGCGGAGAAGACGTAATGGGTGCTCAAACTCGCAATCGGGAGTTCCTCGAAGAATCGACAGAGCTGGATCAGGTGCGTGACAACTGTCAGGTGTGTCCGACTGATCGTGTGGTCCGACATCTGCATCAGAAGTTTGTGGATGAGCATCTGGGAGGATTCAAGAAGGAATCAATTTCAAAGGTTTGTTTATTTACTTTGGTTGTTGTCAATTTTCTAAAAATCGATTGTCATGTCATAAAGTTTTTTCTCTGTATGTGTGAACAAAATCCTCGCGAGAAAGTAAGGGTTACGTTTATAGTCTTCCCTGGACTTTCCCAGGAAACAGTTGTCATAAGCAGCGAGCAATGTGGCTGCTATAGCAAAGCGTGTTAAATTGTGAAACATCACGTTTCCTGGGAAAGTCCAGGGAAAACTATAAACGTACCCTAGGAAATGAAATGAATGATGTTTCATCATTTTGTGACGCTAACGTTGTGGAAGGTGTACAATTCAAGTTGTTGTTAATAATAATAATTCAAAACTGTTTGCTTCATTCACTCAAAGCCATGGAATTGCATAACCAATGAAAGCCTCTTTTGTTTCAGAAAATTGTGGAAATGAAGCCTGTGTGGGAGAAAGAAGGAGGCATTGTTGATTTCTCCGAAGCGCCGTTCGTAGCGCTCGTTGCCAATTCTCTCATGGTGCGATCCTGGTCGATGATCGATGTCACAGAATCCGTTCACATCGACTCAACTTCAAAGCTCGATTCGACTGACTGCATCGTGACGCTTCTGGTGGTCAACAGTCACTCGGGTGGAATCCCGGTCGCCTATATTCTAACATGTTAGTTTAAATATCATTTATTCAACTTGTTTTGAAACAGGTAAACTAGGATAGTAGCAACTCCATCTGGTGACGTTCGGCGATGTGTAATGGTCCTGAACACATAAAAAACGCTCGCCTTTGCTTAACTACTTTTAAATCAGTGTAGTGTACAATTAATGCGCAGTATTTGAGCGCACGCTTTTTTTCAAGGACGACTTATTAACCATTTCAAAAGCTGAGTGCAAAAACAAAACTGGCCACATGCATTTATTTCAAAGCGATCCTAAATTGAGCACGCACTTCTTAATTGTTCAGGGCCCATGTTAAACAGTATAAAAACATCTGAAAACCCGCATAATCAACTTATTTGCAGACTCTGAGTGTGCTGATGCCATTGCTGCTGGTCTGGCGCTGGCGAAACGTCGGCTATTCGAACATTCAGAACCCCGTGTGTTTTTGCGTGATGATTCCCAGTCCTTAAAAAACGCTATTTCGACCGTCTTTCCTTCAGCTCGTCAGTTGAACTGTGTTTTCCATCGGTTGCAAAGTGATTGGAATTTCCTACAGTCAAATGATGTTGGTTTTCTTTCCCCTTTTTGTATCATTTTTTTCTTTTTTATCGATTGCATTTTTTTCGTAAGCTTTAGAGGGCAAGAAACGGAACATAAATGTAAATAGTTTGCTTTGAGTTCTTGGTGACTGGTGATTATGATTTGTAAATGAAATAATCGTTATATAATTTTGTGCCTCGAAATCAGGATTTCCTAATCGAGCATGGTTCCCTAGTTTATTTGAACTTTTCGATTCAAATCTAATGGGTTTTCTTTGTTTTCAGACTTTCGATGCATTGCAAAAATACGATTTGGTAATAAAACTCAGTTTGTTTCAGAATCGACAGGAAATCATTCAAGAGATCAGGTTGCTGGTGATGTCCCCCGTTGAGTCAGTATCAGACGCAGCATATGAGAGACTCGTTGCCGATCCGAAAGTTCCTCCAGACGTGAAATCCAGAGTGCGTCACATTTACCAAAACAGGTTTGCCTGAATTGGTATTAAGAGTTCGTTATGGAAGCTATGTTTTATGTATTGCTACTTGAACTTTCACATTTAGCCCAATTCACATGAGTTCACATTTAGCCCAATTCATGATCCACCAAATCTTTTTGAAAGCTTGAAATTTTGTTTAGCTAGAAATATTACTTAATTCAGGTTCACGTACTGCATCTGTACACGGGGCATCGAAACACACGGGACTCATACCAACAATATTTGTGAGGCCGCAGTCAAATGTCTGAAAGAGAACGTTAGTTTCATTTCATTTTCGATTACTAACACTCGTTTTTTCGTTCAATTTTAATTTCCCGTTAACTTTTTTCTCAATTCTTCAACACTAAATTTTGTCTTATTCCGGCATTCCAAAATGGAGCGTGAATTCTCGATAAACAAACTTCTGCTTCACGAGATCAGATTTTTGTCGATGAAGATGTCGTCGGATAAAAGTGATTTTTCTTGTCTGTACAGACGAAATGTTCATCGACAAAAATTTGACATCGAAAACATTAGGTTGTTTATCAAGAGTTCACGCAGCTTTTTGGAACAGTACTTGATTTTCGACTATAAAATTGTTGTTTGATTTAGATCCTCGGCCGCCGACGTTCACACAATCCGGTCAGCCTCATTTCAACTATACTGGATGCGGGCTTGTCTTACTATCAAACTCGGCTGCACAACTTCGCGTCGGGCCGTAACATGTCGTCATTTCGCGCATCCGCCAAACTGGCCAAACAAGCGGAATATCTCAGACAAATGGAACTGGTACAAGACGCGAATGGTGATTACTTGGTTGGTGTGGTCTTATTTCAATATTTGGGCAATTCACTTTAAAAATCTATTTTTATGCAACATTGTTTCCCTTCAAATGATCGTTGGTTTTAGGGGGCCGGGTATTTCAAATTGGTTCCCATGATTATCGTGATTTATTTTATTTTGTATCTTCTTAAGAAACGTTACATCGCAGAAATAGTGGGTGTTTTAGAAATGGCCTTTTTTGAATTCCTTTCCACGGTTTGTGTGCAGTTTAATCTTGTCTGAAAATTCTGACGTTCCCTATTAATTTTTTTTTATTTTGAGCTGATGGAGTTAATTAATTTTCAGCTGCCGTCGTCTACCGATTCGACTCACCTGTATACCATCTACCCGGACAGTGGTGTGTGTTCATGCTATGTCGGTATGCAGGGGCATCAGTGCAAGCACGTCTACGCCCTGCAAGTATTCTTCAAAGTCGCCATTGGTGGTCGATCGTTGGCCACATCACCAGCCGTCCGACAAGCCATGGACAGGATTGCTTTCGGCGAATCACGCAGTATCGACTATTATGTGTTCGACAATGTACACGGTTGGTGAAAACAAATTTTTAGCTAGTAAACGGATTTCAGACAGGCTGAAATTTTTTGGGGCGTGGTTATGCTTGATGAACATGGTGGGTATACTGTATATTGATTTTTTTATAACCGTACCGATAACTGTACTGATTAGTAGTTTCAAAACTTCTTAACGTAGCAATGTTCATAAATTTATAACTGAAAACTGAAACTTTCTGGGCTAAATGTTAATACATCGTAGTAACATTGATACAGTATTAGTTCTCCATATTTAAACTTGAATTGTGTATTTTACTTCAGGTCAGTCCGAATACAAGACGAACTCAACACTCGGTTCAAAATCGACAGCGCCAGTTACTTCGACGGACAATACCGGACTGCAAGATGATGAGCATTCAGCCGCAGTTGATGATGCCACTGAACTGTTCAAGTCAATACTTCAGAGAAGTGGGCGAAACGTCGATTCCATCCGGTGCCTGATTGGCAGAATGAAGAAGACGCACCCCAACCGAGTCGTGGATGCAATATTTCACTGTCACCTGAGACGTACGCACCGTGCCGGCAGTCAAATCACCGTCATGCCCACATCCGTGGGTCGCAGAACCAGAAGCACGTTCAAGGGTCGTACGGCTGTTGCGAAGGGACGGCCACGCAACAACACTACTGCATATAAACGTGCAAAAAAGCCGCACTCACTCAGTACTGCCATCTCACGGAACACCACCAACGGTAAATAATTTCTTGAGACTAAGTAACTTTTTTCATTCGAATACTTTTCTCGTACGTTTTAATATAGATTTAACGCTGGTGGTGTCAACATGTTATCGAATTTTCTCTACATTTTAAAGTGTATTATATCAAAAAACTTTTTTGAGTGATTAATTAATGAGGGCCTTTTGGTTGTTTTGTCACATATTGAGTGTATCATGCAACTTGATGCAGAATTTCCATCATTTCATGTAAGCTATTTTCACGCGTGATTTGCAGGCGGACTCTCTTTTATTTAATAGCTTCATTATTCTTATTAGAATAGGAGACAAATAGAATACGCGCAAATTACATGCGAAAATTCATCGGCAGATATTTATCGTATCGAATGCCAGTGATGATTAAAATTGCGATAAAGATCCAAGTCATCTACATAAGCTCATAATATTTGCTCACAAAAACATTTTGTTTATTATTTGCTCAATATTTTTAAATAAAACAGATTTGATGTACGGTTTGGGACACCATTACAGGCAATCGGAAACATGAAACCAATTATCTAGTTTAAACTAGTTTACTGGCATTGGACAGCTGGCGGACAAACTTTATGAAAACTTCGTCATTCGTGTAATAGTGCTGAGCCCGAGCCGGGATTGTATATATAGAGTATGCCTAAACAATGAGGTTCTAATAATTTTTTTAGTGCGTAAAAGTTTTTCAGAAAAATTGTCCAAATCTCTAATATGTGTGGAAGGGAAGGAGCAATGATGAAATTAAATCGCTGAGTTACTAAAAAAATATTGAAGATTCAAGAAACATTTGAGCTACAATTGGACAATTACCAAATGACAATGTTCACGAGGTAATTCGTTTATATGGAACACAGGTGCCAGTGAAAAGATCTCGAAACTCTTTGGGAGGAGTCGAACCTCCGACCTTTTGACCGAAGTCAAACGTGCTACCGCTGCACCACAAAGACTGATCAAGTGAGATCTCACCATCAGCACCAGTAATTAATACTTCATAATTATAAAAACTTACATTCGTGAACAATTGCCATTATGATCGGTATCTACATTTTAGTTCACGTTTCAAAACCAACGACAACCAACCTGATCCAACATTCAAAAAAAATTCAATAGTTTCTAAACAATCTTTCACGTTTTACGTTCAACGACAGCCAGCCTAATTAGAAGTTTAAAAAAATCTTCGTTTTCGTTCATGTTTCAAGTCCAACGACAGCCACCGCGATCCGAACCAACATAAATTTAACGATGAAGATATACTCCAAAATATTCACTCAGTCACTTGCCTCACTCATTTAAAACGCATACTCGCAAACTAGTTGGCTCTCTATTCAAAGCAATTTTTAACATGACACTTAACCATGTTTGAGGGAATATCATAAAAATCGAGCATGTTAGAAAACCATCAAATCTGGTTAACCAAGAAGATTAAAAAAATCATTCGGATAAGAGCACACAGAGTCAGAACTTAATTCGAATTCAGCTTGCGAGGTGTGGAATAGACTTTTACTTGGTAAATACATGAACTCGTAGAAGGTGCCATTGCATTATCTTGATGCGAGAGCAAGACCGGCTTCAGTTGAGTCGGCAGATGGCAAGGCAGCAGATGCAAATCCGATGTACTCAGCACGGGCTCTGACACACGGAACGGAACTGAAAAAAATCATTGTTTATTTGGTTAAGCGACAAAAAATTGGTGTTCATTTGGTTATGCGACAAAAACATTAAGATCACATTAGTTAAGAATTTTCTCTCAAAATCGTTTTACCGATTCGCACCCAAAAAACCTGTTTCCGAAATTTTGTTAAAATTATTATTACGAAATTAAGCTGACACACATTAGACGATTACGAACATGAATCTAAAAATTAAAATACGTATTTACTGTTGATGCTTCGGCTTGGGCTTCCTCTTTTTTGCGCCAGAATTTGGCACCCGTCGCTGACGATTTGTTGGCAAACGTTTCGAACGGGGTTTTCTGCAAACAACACAAATTTATTATTATCTATTATCTGTACTGAAGAAAATAACCGAGAAAAAAAAGACGGTTAAATTCGTACAGTCGAAAAAAATAGGTGTTTGTATAATGTAGTACAGTATCTGGAAGACATAGATTATTTTCCTGGTTTGAATTGAACAAACACTGTTTGAATAAACAATGTGCAAATGAGATGAAAAATTGAACCGATCAGACAACACTCGAATCTTAAAGTCAAAGAGGCCCAGGTAACTGAAACCCTCCATACACTAAACCCACCTGTTCCTTTTCCTTCTTGTGTTTCTGACCACCTCGTTTATGCAACTGTAACTTTTTGCGTCCACCTTTTTCATCGGCCGGATCCACGGGCGGCTCCTCTTCGATATCACTCGCATCCAGATCCGATACACCGGACATGTCCGATAGACCGCTGAAACAGCGAAAAACTCTGCTAATCTCAAAGAAACATTACTAAATTAATGAATATGATAGAGTGAGCGAGTTATAACATAATATATTCAAATCATTCATCACCGGGATGCTCGGGACACGTATTTTTTACTTTGAACCACGAGTCGATACAACTGAAAACAAAAAAAACTTTAATGATGAATGCCCATATTTTTAATAAAATGAGAAAAATTGCTGAACAATTCAAAATTATTTTCTGAAGTCTGGGTTTAAGTGAAACGAACGCTTTATGGTACACGCAAAGGCAGGGCAGTCGGGCTATGCTCTGACCGGCCGTCATATCTTCGAAACAGATTACACATTCACCGCGGTCCTCATCCAGTGTGTCTTCTGAAATTAAATGCCGAATAAACAATTGAAATTAGTCACTTATTGGATATCAATAACAGTATAACACAGAAAAAATGGTTACAGAAAGAAATACAGTGGATATTATTAAATTTACCGAACCGACAAACAAAATAAGCAAAGAAAATTTACCAACTGACCGTTATACGTAAGTTTGGGCCGAGTGAAGCACAAAACGAGGTGCATTTCGGCTTCGTCAGAGGGCACCGTTTTATTACAGACCGGACATTTGACGTCTGCAATAATGATTAATAAAGCAATAACCAATCAGAACTAGATTGGATCAAATGATAAACAAAACAATTCAGAGTTGAGTAATTTTTTCCTGCGGTGCGGAGGTTAGACACTCTTATTCAAAAGAGAAATTATTATTTTTACTTTTTACATGTTTCATATTTTTATACAATGGAACGGCGGTAAGATGGGAATACATTTTGATACCAGCCTTCAAAGAATTCCTGAAACGAGTCCCTTTTGATACTAAAAGGAGTGTCAAAACGACCATCTCAATAATGTCCAAATTAGTGGATGAAATCAGACGAACTTTTTCATCACCTCTATTTTGGGCAACTTTCTACTGTTAATCGAACCGACCCACTCGAAGAGATCGAAACAACGAGTCATCATTTTGATTGATTTAAAACACCCTAAGAGCTAATCTGTCATCGACTATACCGACCGAAAAACGGGAACAATTGGGTGTGTTTAACGCGACGTGGGTCGGATGACGACGAGTTGGACGATGCGGAAAGGAAGGCAAACGGTGATGTACTTGAGGCACCTGCCGACCCATTCGCTGAACCTACAACAAACAGGCAACACAATCACATCAAGCCTAATAATCGTAATAACAAAACAAAACGATATAAGTGAATGACCGTCAAAGTTTTGTTATAGGAATACAAGTCAAGTAGAGTGTATTTATGAAAAGATACACCTAAATATCAAGTATTACAGTCGCCAACCAAGAGCACTAGCTAGACTTACATCAGACTTATTCTACTACTGAGCTCGAGAACAACCAGATTGATAGCACCTTATCTCTTTCACGTGATTAGATATTACCCTTGCCTTGCCATACCCAAGACCAAGTTAGACAGGTGCAGTCAACCCAGCAGAAGTGAAATCGCGAGTCGACGTACCTTGTGAACTGGATGGTCCAACGTGGGTGGAGGGCGTGAATCTGAGCAGACGTTCGAACGACAACGCGTTGAGCAGTCGATTCAAGTCGCGTTCATCGCCCGACGAGTCGGATCTGTCCCCGGCACCCATCGAAGTGGACATGTCACCTACTCGACGTGACGACGGCATTGACAAACTGCGTGACTGGCGTGACTGACTGAAACAGTAAGAGTGGGAAAGTGGAATTCCTCCCTCTGGCATTTTCAAGTATAAGTTGTTCCCTAAGGTGTGAATCAAAGGGACTTGAAAGTTGCCAATCCCCTTCTTTGACAGGGTTCCCCTTAAGAGGGTTAGCTCATCTGCCAGTGGAATGAACTCATGAGGTAATAAAAGATGATGCGGCCAACTTACCTATGACCGGTTCCCATGCCTCCAGCACCGTTTGAATTTACATTGGCCGAGTGAAGTGTGCGCGAATGCGGATCGTCATCCTGAATGCTCTGGCGCGCGCCCATCAGGGGTGAACACTTTCTGCAACCAATAATACAACTACTAACAAACAACTGATAACTAACGGCTGACTAACTACTAACCAATCTACTAAGCCAAATGGTGTTATCAACTATTCCGAACAATCTTCAATTGACTAACATTTATCACATGAAACGCGACAAGTCTTTTTACAAACGGCGGTGAAATGGGATGTGTAAAAGGAGCACCGAATGATCAAAATTTTACGGTCATCTGAAGTTGAAAAGCATAATATGAGGTGATAAAGCAACAAGAAATCATAGGGATTTAGCGGTTTCATTAATGTCTGCTGCCAAAACTAAATATTTCAACTGAAAAATGGCTTTTCCAGCAGAAAAATTAGCGATCGGAAGTTCAATTCGACACAAAACACCACGGTCGGCAAAAAAACAAAAATATAATCAGATGTCAAATATATATAGAAGATCAACCTTAGCGTATTGCCGCAACAGGTCGATCAGCGCTGATTTACCGAACGAATGCTGCATACTGGCGTGAAACGCTACCGTTGGGTATTCGCTGGACAACAGTCCGATCCATTGGTTAGTGCCAACATTCGAAAAAATGTGAATTCAAATGCGCGCGCATTTTTCAGTCATTTGTGCGAAATGTCACTTTTTCGAATTAAATGGTGTTTAGGCAAAATTTTAGAACTTTCATTCGAAAAATCTGTGGGGTCTGGAAATTTGCGGGGGGGGGTGGCACCAGTAGGTTGTGAAAACAATGTATTGGGCTAACTCGTGGGCTATATGTCATATTCTGAATAGCTAAACCTAAGATAGGAAATCTCCTTGAATATAACCACCTGGAGGATAGGCGACCGAACGGTAAAATTTCTAAAATATTTCTAACGAAAATTTAGTTAAAATAAGCGTTGTAGAGCTCAAAATGACCGCAATAAAACGTGGAACAATGCTGTAAATTTTCAGGAAGTTAAGTCTTTGCTATCTTTTTATATGGCTGTTCAAAGACAAAAAAGACAAGTTTTTTCAGATTTCCAAAATTTTCATTTTCAAAATTTCAAAGTCCTCGTTCTCAGGATTGAAACATATTTGGACCCTAATACTATGGTCGATTATTACCCATCATATAGGGGTTCGAAAACCGTTAACAGCTCAAAAATGTTCTTCGTCGACGCATACCCCCATACAAACCGTAGGTTTTCTCAGGCAATCCGATTTAAGGAAAAAGTTTAGCATTTTGAAGAAATGTGGCTCTTTCTGGTTGCGCATTTGAGCACAACTATTTTTTATGTTGAATTTTGTCTTAGTAATGTTAAGCATGTTTTTAGCTTTAGTTTGAATTATAAATGTCGTTTATCTGACAGTTTTCAACAATGAATCCTGCATTAAGTGGGTAAAAACTTGGATACATTTTTTGTGTTACATTATTGTCAAACTTCAGGAACATCCCTATATGGAAATGATGCACTATGAATACACCAATTATCCTACTTTTTTAGAATTTTTGTAGTGCAGGTAACAATCTTACCATGTAAAATAACAGCTGTTTCAATGCTCATATGTTATTATGAACTACTTTTTAGGTTTGGGCCCAGTTAAAAGATAAAAAGTCATTTTATTAACGTGCGATCATTGAAATAACTGTTATTTTACATGGTAAGATTTTACCTTCGCAACAACAAATCTAAAATCTAAAATTGTCTTCATAGTGCATCATTTCCATATAGGGATGTTCCTGAAGTTTGACAATAAATATAATCAAGTTTTCACCCGCTTAATGCAGTGTTTATAAATACAATAAACAAGTCATATCAATCTAAACATTAAGATCTATCCAATTGAACTGTTATTATCAATTCATGTTCACACAATTGTCATTCACTTATCATACGGCATTCTCATCATTTTGGTTAAAAGTTCAAGTCGACCATGACATACCAAAATACGTTTATAATGTGTTCATACAGTATATTCTGTTTTACGAATAAATGATAAAAAATTTCAATGATGATCTTACAGGAACTCTGTCAATCTAAAACGTCATAAGCATGAATAACTTTCGTTGAGCCGTAAGTATGAAATTGACGCCAAAATAATAACAGTAACCAATTTTTTTTTCGAAAGCGATTTTTTCAAAATAGTAGTTCTAATGCTTCAAGTTTTTGTTTGGTGCAAAGTGTTTATAATAACATACAGTATGAGCATTGAAATAACTGTTATTTTACATGGTAAGATTGTTACCTGCACAACAACAAATTAAAAAAAAATAGGATACTTGGTGTATTCATAGTGCATCATTTCTATATAGGGTAGGGATGTTCCTGAAGTTTGACAATAATGTAGCACAAAAAATGTATCCGAGTTTTCACCCACTTAATGCAGGATTCATTGTTGAAAAACTGTCAGATAAACGACAGTTATAATTCAAATCAAAGCTAAAAACATGCTTAACATTACTAAGACAATATTCAACATGAAAAAATAGATGTGCTCAAATGCGCAACCAGAAAAAGCCACATTTCTTCAAAATGCTAATTTTTCCCCTAAAAGAAAAACGAAAACGAAAAAAACCCTAATCAGAAATAGCTTGCGTTTTTATAAAGTATTTGGTTTTGAAAAAGATTCATGCTATATTCAAGAAGTTCAGCCAAACAGGTGTTTAAGACTTCTTTGTCACGTGTGAAGACAAAATGTACCAAAACGAGAAATGTTGATTTTTTCTGTTCACATTTAGTTTCTCAAAATTTTCAGTGGGGAAACTTTGAATAACGATTTTCAGCTAACTAACGTTGTTTAATATCCCTAAAAGCAAATTTACATTGTTTATTGTAACTTTGAGAAAATATGAAAAATTTCGATTTTTGAAAATGGTCGCCACGTTGTCAAGTGTTGCCGAGCTATATTAGAAAGCCAATATCGTCCTAACGTTTCTTGAGCTACAGAGGTTGCCAACACTTTATTTAACATAAATAAACAGTTATATAGCTGTTATCGATTCCAAATCTATCTATATACAACATTAATCGAAGTTCAACATTAATTATTTGTGAAAAAATAGCCAGGTCGCGCACATTCCATCCTATGGTTTACTATTAAAAAATTATCAAAATAATTTCTTTTATAGCTCAAAATGAAGCTGAAAACATGCCAAACATTATCCTACATGTCACAGATAAAATTTTACGATCATGCAAAAATTATACAGGCAGAACCAAAAATCACGAAATGCAATTTTTCGCTATATTTCAAAAATTTAATTTTTTCAACCCAAACGAAAACGATGTTGGGGGGTGTAGCACCAGTAGGTTTTGTAGGCAATATATTAGGGTAACTCGTGAACCAAGTGGCTTTTTCTGAATAGCTCTGGATAAGAACGGAATCAGCATTAAGTTTAACCACACGGATAGTCGACCAAACGGGCCACTTAACAAAAAATAATTGTGAAATAGTCCCTTAATCGCATAGTGCTCAAAGTGACCGCAATGAATAATAGAATGACCATATGAATTTTCAGATCAATATGTTCACGCTATCTCTTGATATGTCCGTCAAACTACAAAAATGAGTTTTTTTGAATTTTTGGGAAATCCTGATTTCAAAATTTCAAAGTCGCCTTTCTCAGGGTTGAAACTTCTACGAACCCTAATACTATGGTCGATTACTACCCACCATAAAATAATACTAAAACTGTCAAAAGCTCAAAATTTATTTGGTCGACGCCAAACTGTAGGTTTTCTCAGGCCATCCGATTTAAACGAAAAAAAAACAATTTCATTTAGAGGTCCGTATGTAGATAAGGTTCAGAAATTCCGTTTCAGTGGGAATTATATACCGTAATGTACACTGTAAAATTACTATTTTCAGTTGTTTGTGAGTGAGTGAGTGAGTCAGTGAGTCAGTGAGTGAGTGAGTGATTGATTGAGTGAGTGAGTGGTTTTTCTCACCACTCAATCGATATATCTAGCCGAAAATATAGTTGCATACGTCAAATTAAACGTATAATCCATTGGTTATGTTCATTTCAACGTCCGATCATTCTCCGAACCTAAAAATCGTGGTTTTCCGACTTATGAAAAAAACTTAGTTTTAACGTTTTTTTCACGTTTGTGCAATTTAATTTCTCAAATTAAATAAACAGGAACGGGATACTTCGTGAATTTATAGCCGACACCCATGTGTATCTAGTGTTGCCAACGTCGATTGCACTGACTTGTGGGCAACATGAATTTTTTAGGCTTGAATCAAAAAAATCTAATTTTTGATTTTCTAATTTTTTTTAGTTTTTCTCACCACATAATTGAAATATCAAGCATACCGTACAGTTATATACGTCAAATTGAGCGTAGAATCCATTGCTTAAGTTTTTTTCATTGTCCGATCATTCCCTGAACCTAAAAATCGGGAATTTTAGAATTTTGAAAAATCTTAGTTTTTCGTTTTTTCACGTTTGTGCAATTTATTTTCTTTAAAAAAAAACAGGAACGATATACTTCGTGAAAATAAACACGAATCGACGTTGAAATGATCCAATGGATTCTACGATTAATTTGACGTATATATGTTACTGTGCTTTATGCTTGATATTTCGATTATGTGGTGAAAAAAAAAACTGAAAAAAAATTAAAAAATCAAAAATTAAATTTTTTTCGGATTCAAGCTAAAAAAATTAATGTTGCCCACAAGTCAGTGCAATCGACGTTGGCAACACTAGATACACATGGGTGTCGGCTATAAATTCACAAAGTATCCCGTTCCTGTTATTTAATTTGAGAGATTAAATTGCACAAACGGGAATTCAAAATTCATTGCATTCAAAGTTCTAAAAATCACGATTTTTGGGTTCGGAGAATGATCGGACGTTGAAATGATCATAACCAATGGATTCTACGCTTAATTTAACCTGTATAACTAAATTTTCGGCTGCATATTTCAATTGTAGTGTGAGATCAGCTGAAAAGTGCAAATACAAAATTTGCATGTTTTTCGGATTAGAGCTAAAAAATTCGTGTTGCCCACGAGTCAGTGACAACGACGTTGAAAAGACTAGATACACATTGGAGTTGGTTATAATTCCACGAAATATCCTGTTCCTGTTTTTTTGGCTTGAAAAAATTAAATGGGAAAACTTAAAAAAACGTAAAATTTAAGATTTTTCATAATTTGTAAAATTACGATTTTTGGGTTCGGAGAACGATGGGACGTTGAAAGGAACATAACCAATGGATTCTACGCTCAATTTGACGTATGTAACTATATTTTCAGCTAGATATTTCAATTGAGTGATGAGAAAAGCTGAACAAAGTGCAAAATCAAAATTTGCATGTTGCCCACGAGTCATTGACACCGACGTTGACAAGACTTGATACACATGGGTGTTGGTTATAATTCGACAAAATATCCCGTTCCTGTTTTTTTATTAAAAAAATTAAGTTGGCAAAACGTGAAAAATCTCCAAAAATCAAAAAATCGAAATTTTTCATTTTCTCAATTTTCAAAAGTTTAAAAAAAAGAAATGAGACCAATCGATTTTCCAGCTAATTTTACGCGTCAAAACCAGATTTGAAACTGCGCGCTGAAAAATTGTTACCTAAAAAACCATCGAGAGGCCATAATTAAGAAACTGAATCTCAACTTTATAGCTTGTCCGACAGATTACCTGGACTACGGATTCGCGCACGCTTGCGGATTCACACCAGTTGGAGAAACTTGCACAACTACAGGTGATTTTGCTGCTGTTGTTGTTGTTGTTGTTGTTGTTGTTGTTGTTGTTGTTGTTGTCGTTGTTGTTGTTGTTGTTGTTGTTTTTTTTGTTGTTGTTGTTGTTGTTGTTGTTGTTGTTGTTGTTGTTGTTGTTGTTGTTGTTGTTGTTGTTGTTGTTGTTGTTGTTGTTGTTGTTGTTGTTGTTGTTGTTGTTGTTGTTGTTGTTGTTGTTGTTGTTGTTGTTGTTGTTGTTGTTGTTGTTGTTGTTGTTGTTGTTGTTGTTGTTGTTGTTGTTGTTGTTGTTGTTGTTGTTGTTGTTGTTGTTGTTGTTGTTGTTGTTGTTGTTGTTGTTGTTGTTGTTGTTGTTGTTGTTGTTGTTGTTGTTGTTGTTGTTGTTGTTGTTGTTGTTGTTGTTGTTGTTGTTGTTGTTGTTGTTGTTGTTGTTGTTGTTGTTGTTGTTGTTGTTGTTGTTGTTGTTGTTGTTGTTGTTGTTGTTGTTGTTGTTGTTGTTGTTGTTGTTGTTGTTGTTGTTGTTGTTGTTGTTGTTGTTGTTGTTGTTGTTGTTGTTGTTGTTGTTGTTGTTGTTGTTGTTGTTGTTGTTGTTGTTGTTGTTGTTGTTGTTGTTGTTGTTGTTGTTGTTGTTGTTGTTGTTGTTGTTGTTGTTGTTGTTGTTGTTGTTGTTGTTGTTGTTGTTGTTGTTGTTGTTGTTGTTGTTGTTGTTGTTGTTGTTGTTGTTGTTGTTGTTGTTGTTGTTGTTGTTGTTGTTGTTGTTGTTGTTGTTGTTGTTGTTGGTTGTGGATAATGGTTTGATTTTCAGGACCGGAAGGGTGTGTGTTCCGCTGTGAGAGAGACTCATCCTGGACTTGGTTAACCTGTTACTTTGTGGATGTTCAGGATGTCCCCGGTAAGTTTTTTTTGTATTTAGGGTGTTCACACCTTTACTAGTCGTGCGTGCACGTCCACAGTCCGGGGGGGGGGGGGGCAGACTGTGGCCGTGCGTGCTTGTGGACGTGCAGAGGTCGGACTGCGCACGTATGGTATTGTGCACGTACGGACTGCGCGCGTGCAGACATCGGACTGTGCACGTCTACAGTCCGTACGTACAGTTTGTATAAAATACCATACGTTCACTGTCCAATACGTCCACCGTATATCCCCCCGGACTGTGGACGTGCACGCACGACGGAGAAAGGTGTTTATGGTGTTCTATAAAACATAAACATATACTTGACGTGTTCAGTTCGCACCTTTTATGCCAACAAATGTACCAGTAAAATGAAAATTGAATGTAATGAGTCTCCGTGCTTGACCCGCATATCGATCTTTTTTTTTGATAACACTTTTTCGAACCAGGGAAAAACTAAACTAAACTACAGTACAGGACAAAAAGATGTGGCCGAAATTTTGGGCGAATTCGTTGAAAGTTCAGCTACAACTGTTTTTATGCAATTTCTTGAAATTCATGTATTTTTTATTGGATATTTTACTATACATGTGTAGACAATTCATAACTCTATATTGTTGCTCAAAAGTGAAAAAATCTGTCAAAGGAATTTCCCTTTAAGGGCTATATTAACACAAGCCAATTTTCGTTGTGGGACCCGTTGCCATGGCAACACTGAAAACGAGCATGTGCCCTTGAGGGGATTTTCCCATTATAAACAATAGATCTAACTCGTATTAACAATCGAAAAATTAAAGTTATGAATTGTCTACACATGTATAGTAAAATATCCAATAAAAAATACATGAGTTTCAAGAAATTGCATAAAAACAGTTGTAGCTGAAATTTCAGCGAATTCGCCGAAATTCTGCGCAGCCGGCCACATCTTCTTGTTCTGTACTGTATGTTAAGATTAGTTCAATTAAAATCGCATTGCCAGAAAATCTACAGTTTGGCGTCGACGGAAAATTTTTTGAGCTGTTAGCGGTTTTAGAACCACTATATGGTGGGTAGTAATCGACCATAGTATTAGGGCCCACAGATGTTTCATCACCGAGAACGAGGACTTTGAAATTTCAAAATTGAAAATTTCGAAAACCTAATCTCATAATCATTTTTGTTCATGTCATAAAAAGTTATGCTCATTTAGGTTCCTAAGATTCAGCTAGTTTAAATCATTTAAGGCCATCAGAATGCGTAAGTTGACATTTATTTTGAGGTGTTAGGCACGTACAAATTGCTATACAGGGTGTCCCATCCTTAACCGCCGATGTTCACAGCTTCGTGTTCGAGTTGTACTGGGTCTTTATAACTGAAATTTCTTTTTCAAATAGAGAATTCTTTGGCAATTTGTTTGACACCTATCAGAAGTTAATTGGACGTCCGTAGCTATTTTTACGAGCAATCGAAAAAATGTCCATTATATGACTATTTTTTCTCCTCAAGTAAAATTTTGGGGGAGGTTACTCAAATGGGTACAAATATCAAGGGACGGCCGCCAGGCCGTTCCCTTAATAAGCCGTTCCCTCACCATTATCCCTTAATATGGTTCGATTAAGATAAGCTCTTTTGCGGATAACTTGATCTAGCTTCCTCGTATCGACTTTTAGTCTGTTCCATCGGTTTTCTCGCGCGATTCTACGTCTTTTTGGCTATTTTTAACCCGGTAGAGATGATTTTTCATTTTTCAGGTCCGAAAATGATGAAAAGGCGATTTTCCGTTTTTTTCCTCCCCCAAAACGGTGTATGGGAACCGGGTAAGACCTATGGAGCTGAAAATTGGTATCTAGGTCAACTTTTAGCGTAGAAAACGATTATCAAAGTGTCCCGCAGATCGAAAAAATATTTGCACCATTTTTCAGGGATTTAATGAAAAAAATGTCAAAAAATCGCAGGCTAAATGGAGAAAGAATCATTGTATGAGCGATAGGGTGTTCCGATCAAACTGAAATTTTGACCGGATGTGTATTACCTATGTCGAAGTATGTTCCGCTATTTAACTTTTTATTATCAAATAACACACAAAACTGGCAAGGGGGTACATAGAAGAAAAAATTATGGAAATTTTTCAGAAAAGCTAAATTATTGATATAATCAAAGTTCGAATGATCCTCAACTTGCGTCAATTCGACGCGGAATCAAATTTCATTATGACCTTATCCCGACCTATTTTTGATAAACCCCTTGTACTTTGAAAAAAATCCGAAAAACAGATATTAATAAAGTTGTAACTTGTTTTCGATTTTTGCCCATTTAAAACTCAATTATTGTCAGGTTTAAAATATTTAAGTCCTTCGTATTGATAGAATGTTTAGAGTGACTGAAGCTCTATCCAAAACAAAAAAGATGATTCTTGCCGTATTCTCAGAAACATATTTATTAGCCGTCAAAAACGGTAAAAATTCAAGTTCCCTCAGTCACACTGTTTCAGCCACATTGGCTTCCAAAATTTTCATTTATACAGAAACATGACAAACTTGATTTTAACAGGGTGTCTAGAGGGAGAACACTTCTAACAAAATAAATTTTTAAACTTGATCAGTACCTCTAAAATAAGATTTTATGATCCGTCAAAAAGTACTGGAATGAAGAAAATTGTGTCCAAAATTTTTTCCAGAGGATTTTTTTTCTTTGTTTGTAGACATGTACCAATATTGTTAAAATACCTTAAAACCGTATTATAAGTGGTCTGGAAATGAGGAAAAACATTTCGAGAGTCACATGGTACAGCGTCTGCTCTTATGTACACCTCGGCGCTGACCTAATAATAGCCAGATTTTGAAGTCACTTTCACTAGATGTAATGATAAATTTATGATTGGAAACTAGGTTTGATGATGTGAACCAATTTATATAATATTTTGGTCAAGGTAGTTAAGTGGATAGTGGGTTTGCATGTTAAACAAGTGTCTGGGTTCAATACCCCTACCTACAAAACAAAAAAATCGAAAATGGTAAACTGTTTTTTTTTGTTATTATACACTGCTCTCGAACTGAAACGGTCTATTTTAGATAACATAAGGCAACATTTAATTACCCATGTTACTAGTTTTGGGATTTTTTACATCATTGTGTCAACTATGTAATGTAAGAAGTAATTAAAGGGGCTCGCAAACGATCACGGTGCTCACGATTTCGTCTCTACTTCAATACTTAATGAAGGGCTAAGTTATTGCAGGGCTGAAGTTCCTAAATTCTATGAGTTTTTTAAGCTCATTAAGCATTTGTGACCTTTTCACTTAATCTAAATGTGATTTGTTCACACATGAAAAAGTTATAGACAAGCAACTAAAAATGCCCTGAAGGCATGGGAGTAACAAATATGGTTCGATCCTGGCTAGTCCAATCGTGAAAAAGTATGCGACAAGAAATTTTTAGTCTCATACTCTAAATAGTCTGATCGTGAAAAAGCAGGAAACAAGATTTGCGATGAATCACGAAAAAAGTTTGTACTTCTTTAAATTAAGAACCAAACCAAATTACACGAAACATATTTGGAACTTTTCACGAGTACTGTGGTAATCATTAAAATTTTTCTTGAGTAATTACTGGAATTCACTTTGAAAAAAAGTCTTACAAAAAAATTCATCGTTATTGAACTGATAGGAAATAAAAAAAAAAGTTTCGTGGCAGATCCGTCACACTAATCGAAGAAAAGGATCCATGCTCACAAGGAGCTGGACGAAACAAAGAGCATTCAGTTTTCACCGAAAAGTTCCAAATATATTTCGTGTAATTTGGTTTGGTTCCTAATTTAATGCACACACTTTTTTCGAGATTCATCGCAAATCTTGTTTCCTGCTTTTTCACGATCAGACTATTTAGAGTATGAGACTAAAAATTTCTTGTCTCTTACTTTTTCACGATTGGACTAGCCAGGATCGAACCATATTCGTTACTCCCCATGGCTTCAGGGCATTTTTAGTTGCTTGTCCATATATGGTGCGCACCATATATGGATTCATATGTGGTGATCACGGTTCCGTGTCTTTTCACCCCGCGGAACTTTCACCCCGATTTTTAGGGGCTTTTCACCCCGCGAAATTTTAATTTTTTCGCGGGGTGAAAAGCCCTAAAAAAATTGGGTGAAAGTTCCGCGGGGTGAAAATTCTCCGTACCGTGATCACCACATATGACAGCACCAAATATGAACTTTTTTTTCAAACACCAGTAATGTGTGGTGCTCGGCCAGCACCATATATGACAAACATCGCTGACGAAATCACCAAATATGGAGCACCAGTCATGTCAGGTGATCACCGTTCATGAACGGTGATCACCATATATGAAAACACCATAGTTGACGTGTGGTGCATTCATGGTGATCACCAATCATGTATGGTGATCACCATATATGAATATTTTTTGGTCACATATGTTGTTTTACTATGGTGCTCACCACATATGAAGCACCATAAATGACGCAGCACCGGAAATGAACAAACGTCACACACGGTGATCACCAAGAATGGAGTCGAATCAGCACCAATCATGTTAGGTGTTTTTTACCCAAAACAACACATGCGCCCGAATTCTCCATATGTGGTGTTATCATATGATGTGTTCTGTTCATATATGGTGTTTTCGACCTAAAACACCAAATATGAACAAAACACCACATATGAAATTAACACCACATATGCCCGTATTATCCATATATGGTGTTTTGGGTCGAAAACACCAAATATGGACGAAACACCACATACTGTATGAAATGAACACCACATATGCCCGTATTATCCATATATGGTGTTTTGGGTCGAAAACACCAAATATGAACGAAACACCACATATGAAATTAACACCACATATGCCCGTATTATCCGTATATGGTGTTTTGGGTCGAAAACGCCACATATTAACAAAACACCACATATGCCCGTATTATCTATATATGGTGTTTTTTCAAAGACAATTAAACAATACCAGCGCATGTGCCATGGCATAATATGATTTTTAGGGAAGGCGCGCGTTGTTCGTGGGTAGGGCGCGGACCACTATTTTACCCTACCACTATTTTACCCCAATTTTACTATACCACTATTTTACCGTACCACTATTTTACCACCTAGAATTTTACTATACCACTATTTTACTACATCGAATTTTACTATACCACTATTTTACTACATAGAATTTTACTATACCACTAATTTACCCCATCGAATTTTACTGTACCACTATTTTACCTTATTCAACAGCCCCCTCCCCTTGTATCGTTCATCCGCTACAATACCAATGTAATGAATGTATGTACACTACTTGCACCCTTCTTGTTATGTCGACCATGGTCTTAATTTCTGAACCCGGTTTAGCACACAAGTATTCTATGAACAAACGTCATATCAGAGAAACAAATTATTCACAACCACAAACACAGCTATATTACCAAAGAATGGAGAACGCAACATACTGGGAACCACTGCACATACTGCATCTTTTTCACGCATATTTACTAATCTTGTCTGTTTTCTCAATAACTCATTCATAGCATTTTTGATTCATTAAGCTATTCGCAGCCTGTATCCACTGGCGGACGAGCCAAACCTCCAAAGGGAGGGGAATTTCGTCAAAGAGGGCGAAATTAGAAGCTTTCAGGTTATTTTACCTACACCTTAGAGAACAAAGTCTACTTTTTGAAAAACGCCGAAGAGAGGGGAATTCCACTATTCCCTCCCCTTCTCGTCCGCTAGTGCCTGAATTGTAATTATATCATCATTGTGTGGGTCAGACTCAAGCAGTCACTCACTCACTCACTCACTCACTCACTCACTCACTCTCTCACTCTCTCAATCTCTCATTCAGGTCGCAAGCGAATGATGCCACTTTCAGCGAAAATTGCAAAAATAGTTGCCGCAATAGATTTTTTTTGACAGTGGTGGCAGTTGACTGATTCTTTACTCACGCACCCACTGACTCATTGACACAGGTTAAAAGTCAAGGGTGATGCTGGGATTAACCTTCGAGTCGATTACTATTTGCCAATCACCACCGTTCCAATTTGTAGCGAAAGATTTGTTATCAACTATGGGTATTTTCCATCCAGTGAGGAAAATTGATGAAAATAATGCAGTATGTGCAGTGGTTTACAAGTATGTTGCATTACGTGTTGACCATTCTTAAGCTGTGTTTGTGGATAATATGTCTTTCTGACTACTGCGTAGAGCGTTTGCTAATACTTGCTTGCTAAACAGTGTTCATGACATTGACGATCAATTACGACCATGGTACGTGACAAAAGGGTGCACGCAGGTATCGTAGCGGATGAAAGTTACAAGGGGGGGCTGTATAATAAGGTAATATAGTGGTATAGTGAAATTCGATGGGGTAAAATAGTGGTATAGTAAAATTCGATGTAGTAAAATAGTGGTATAGTAAAATTCGATGTAGTAAAATAGTGGTATAGTAAAATTCGAGGAGGTAAAATAGTGGTACGGTAAAATAGTGGTATGGTAAAATTGGGGGGAAATAGTGGTAGGGTAAAATAGTGGTATACCATCAGAGAATCGATCAATTTTGCGTAACGGTAAAAGGTGGACAGACAGTAGTTTCATATCGGTTTAACGATATAAATAAGTCAAATAAGGATCTATTTCTATTCTATGATTCTACGCAAATTCTTTGATTGCTTCAAATTTACGAAATCGCCCTTGAACCGGTCTCGGCGCATGGTACCCACGGATGGTATACCACTATTTTACCCTACTAATATCAAGGTCAAATATTGCTGTATCTCCCTTAAACCGCCCTCGGTGCACGGTATCCACGAACAACGCGCGCCTTCCCTAATTTTCATATTATGCCATGGCACATGAGCTAGTATCGTTTAAAATTGAATTTTGCAGTTTACAATGATTGCAATAAGTATTTTATAAACTCAGTTTAAGTGACGGCCTGAAATATTTATTAAATCATGGGGTTCGGGACGAAAACCCAAAAAAAACTGGTTGTCCGAGAACTTTTGGGCGCCACTGTATGAACTTTTTACATTTTTGGTAATTACCATGTGTGAAGGCAGTTTAGCACCAAACATGATTGGTAATTAACACCATTCATGATAAATAACACTTTTTATTGTCAAATGTGGTAATAACATGAATATTAGCACCACATATGAAATTGAATTCGTACGTGGTAATTTTCAAACTTGATTACCATGTATGAAAGATTACCGCTTTTGGTGATTATCATATATGAAAAATTACCGCTCTTGGTGTTGACAATCCAAAAACGCCATATATGAAGATGAAGTCATTTGGGGTGATAACCATGTATGAAAAATTAACGCTCTTGGTGATTACCATATTTGAAAAATTACCGCTCTTGGTGCTGAAAATCCAAAAACACCATATATGCAGTCATTTGAGGTGATTACCATGAATGGAAAATTACCGCTCTTGGTGATTACCATGTATGAAAAATTACCGCTCTTGGTGATTACATTATATGAGAAATTATCGCTCCTGGTGATTGCCATATATGAAAAACATCAGCTATTAACATTTGAAGGGCCCATTTCATTGTTTGTATGGCTTCGGCTTAGTCATTAGCACAGACTGTTCGTTCTAAGCGAGATCGCCGAATATGAGGCTAAGAGTTAGTTTTCAGTTTAAGCTTAGGATTAGGCTTAGAGTTTGGGAAAGGCTTGGGCGCGTAGCGCCCGAGCCCTTCTCCAAAGGTTAAGCCTAAGCCTAAGCCTACACTGACACCTAAGTTTTATGCCCCCGCCTTGAACCGTTAGCACCGCGAAGCGGCGGTGTCCAGCAAGGTTTTTCATGTCACCACGAGCCGAACCATTAGCCATAACTCGAAATAACAGGTAAACACTCATGACCGGGGCATATTTGGAAACTGTACCGGTTTTTTGTCAAAATCCCAAATTCGACTTTTTCATTTTGGATTCACGGAGAGGCTAAATCAGGCTATCTTCTTCACTAACGTACAGTCTAAGCTCGGAACTAAGCCTAAGCCGTACAAACAATCAAATAGTTATCAGCTGTCATGGTGATCAACTCACATGCAATATGAAATACTTTGCTCATGTCATTTGAGGTTATAAACACCACGTGTGACCAGAAAATTACCATGAATGAAATTTTCATACATGGTGCATTCTGTTTCATATCTGGTAATAAATATAACCTGATATGAAAAACACCATATATGAAATAACCTGATATGAAGCCCCAAAGTCAAAACACCACATATGAAAAAGCACCTCTCATGTATGGTAATAATTATAACCTCATATGACGTCATATATGGTGTCTCATATATGGTGCTGAGCACCATATATGAAAAAATGTACCCATTTGGGTAACCCCCGCCAAAATTTTTGCATTTGTGAAGTGGAACACTTTTATTAATTGACTTGCAACATCAGAAAAAAGTAGAATGAAACCTATTCAAAAGCGCTATAGCACTGTTACCCAGCTTTTTCACAACTTTCACAGCAATACATATGTAGCTCAAACGAGCACACCCTTTTTTTGGGTCACCCTGTATGTGTAGTTTGCAAATGTCTATGGCGATTTGTATGTGCCTCACACCTCAAAATACATGCATGTAACATATTTAATGGCTTTAAGTGAGTTAAATTAGCTGAATCTCAGGAACCTAAATGAGCATAACTTTTTTGTGACATGAACGAACGATAAACATAATTTCAAGAAAAAAGGGTTATGAGATTAGTTTTTTGTATCAAACTTTTTAAAAGGGATCGAATTTTTTATTTGAAGTCTCCAGTTGTCCTACAATGCAACCAGTAACGGTTGAACAGCTCTCGGAAGAAAATCCGAAAAACGTGTGAAATATCCACTTTTTGATAACGATGGCCTTTCTTACGGATATCAAATTATTTTAATACCACATTAACAATGGCATAATTGATGCTTCTTGTGTTGAATGTGTCGCCAACACAACAATAAATAAGTTTAAAAACTACATCTGTGCATCAATCGCTCGATAAAAGAAATCTATGAAAGTGTGACATTACAATTATTTGTCGCTAATATACCCGAGTTCTCAACATCCAATGATGAAAAATAAACAAATTAACCACCGTTATAGCTCAAAATGAAGCTAAAACAGGGCAAAACAACTGTTTAGGTTTCAAAAGACTACAGTTCACCATGCATTTTTTATGATTAGAAATGACAAAATCGAGTCTCTATTTTGACGACTATTTCTTCGAAATTTTCATTGTGAAAGAAGACGATGTGGTGGGGGTGGCACCAGTAGGTTGTGAAGGCAATGTATTAAGGCATTTCGTGGACTATATGCCTTATTCTGAATAGCTTCGGCTAAGGTGAGAAATCGGCTTGAACATAACCACATGGATAAGCGATCAAAACTGGAAACTCTATGAAATATCTAAAAAAAATATAAGATCTATTGTTAATTAATGCTTAATAGAGCTCACAATGACCGCAATAAACATTGGACACACTTATAAAATGGACAACTGAACAATTGATTATATCTCAGAAGAAAATCTGAAAAAGTGTGAAATACCGATTTTTTGATAACGATGGCCCGTTCAACGAGCATCAAGTCATTTCAATAACACATTAACAAGGCCATCATTGCGGTTTCTTGTGTTGTTTATGTTGCCAACACAACAATAAATAAGTTTAAATAGTCATTTAACTATATATGTGCATAAATCATTCAATAAAATAAATCTAAGGAAGTTTGACATTAATTATTTGCCGCCAATATACCCGAGTTCTCAACGTTCACCTGCACTTTCAGATGTTGAAAAATTGTCAAATTCACTACTGTGGCTAAAAACATGGCAAAAACTTTTGTTTAAATTTCAGAAGACCAAAGATCACCATGATTTTTTTCATGTTTGGAAACGAAAAAAATACAATCCTCATTTTGACGAATTTTCACAAAATCAAAATTTTCATTCTAAAAGACGACGATGTGGGGATGGGGGTGGGGGTGGCACCAGTAGGTTGTGAAAGCAATGTATTGAGGTAACTCGTGGACTACATGCCATATTCTGAATAGCTTCGGCTAACATTGGAAATCGCCTTGAGTATAGTCACCTGGATAAGCGACTAAGCGCGACATTTCATAAAATATCTATGAAGAATTTCTGGTTAAACATCGCGTTTTAGAAATCAAAATGACCGCAATAAAACATAAAACAAGCTTGTAAATTTTCAGGGCAGTATCTTTTTGCTATCTTTTGATATCCCTAGTTCAGCCATATAAAGGCTAAACTGGGAAATTATTTACTTTCAGTCTGTCGGGACGGTTATGGTTACACGAATACTTTGAAAACTGGTCCGTTCGCCCCTGAGTTTTTGAATCCTACACAACCTTACATAATAAATTCTTGCTACATCATGCTGGTTAATCGCATACAGTTGACAATATGAATACAAACAGTTGTTGTTGTTGTTGTTGTTGTTGTTGTTGTTGTTGTTGTTGTTGTTGTTGTTGTTGTTGTTGTTGTTGTTGTTGTTGTTGTTGTTGTTGTTGTTGTTGTTGTTGTTGTTGTTGTTGTTGTTGTTGTTGTTGTTGTTGTTGTTGTTGTTGTTGTTGTTGTTGTTGTTGTTGTTGTTGTTGTTGTTGTTGTTGTTGTTGTTGTTGTTGTTGTTGTTGTTGTTGTTGTTGTTGTTGTTGTTGTTGTCGTTGTTGTTGTTGTTGTTGTTGTTGTTGTTTTTTGCTGTTTTTGTTGTTTTTGTTGTTGTTGTTGTTGTTGTTGTTGTTGTTGTTGTTGTTGTTGTTGTTGTTGTTGTTGTTGTTGTTGTTGTTGTTGTTGTTGTTGTTGTTGTTGTTGTTGTTGTTGTTGTTGTTGTTGTTGTTGTTGTTGTTGTTGTTGTTGTTGTTGTTGTTGTTGTTGTTGTTGTTGTTTTTGTTGTTGTTGTTGTTGTTTTTGTTGTTAAAGTTGTTTTTGTTGTTTTTTATTGTTTTTTTGTTGCAAAAGGTGAGTCGTGTTGCAGATCTATAATGGCGAAAGTATGACAGGAGTCGAATTCACCTACGCGTCATTTGAAGACACGACTCTCCCCGACGAATGTTATGACGCTCTGTATGTCATCAGCGAAACAGGGCATTTACTGGCAGAAAAATGCGGGGAATCAAATTTCGACGAGGACACCGACAGCGTGAGTTTTTTTTATTACTTTTGTTGTTGTTGTTGTTGTTGTTGTTGTTGTTGTAGTTGTTGTTGTTGTAGTTGTTGTTGTTGTTGTTGTTGTTGTTGTTGTTGTTGTTTTTTTGTTGTTGTTGTTGTTGTTGTTGTTGTTGTTGTTGTTGTTGTTGTTGTCGTTGTTGTTGTTGTTGTTGTTGTTGTTTTTGTTGTTGTTGTTGTTGTTGTTGTTGTTGTTGTTGTTGTTGTTGTTGTTGTTGTTGTTGTTGTTGTTGTTGTTGTTGTTGTTGTTGTTGTTGTTGTTGTTGTTGTTGTTGTTGTTGTTGTTGTTGTTGTTGTTGTTGTTGTTGTTGTTGTTGTTGTTGTTGTTGTTGTTGTTGTTGTTGTTGTTGTTGTTGTTGTTGTTGAGGGTCGGTCGCTTGGCTAGTAGTCGGCGGCCGTCGCGAAGCTCCATAATTGCAGGTGCTATTGCGGATACCCTGGGTTTGGTTAGTTATTGAGTTAACCTCTCACTTGCCCTGTAGAGGGTTTTTCTTAGCCCATATATACAGGTGAAGATGGGATATATTTCAACAAACAATTTGAATTTGTCTGGTAAGTAAGTTCCCAAGCAAAAATTTTTTTGGCGAGAATTAGTTTTTTTTTGAAATCTTAAAAAGTTTTTGGGTCGGCGACTTTAATTCACGTTACTTTAGTGATTTTTTTTAGAAATTTTATTTCGGAGTCGAGTTCTCCATCAAATTTTAGGTCCGCATGAATTTTTTCAGCTTCGTACCTAACGGTTTCAACGATTTTCGCTTTCTTCTTCTTGAAAAAATTTTAAAAATTTTCAAATCGGTCTATTTTAATGATCGAAAAATTCATGTAGGCTCCAAAATTGATGGAAAACTCGAATCTGAAACAAAGTTTTCGAAAAAGTTTCTTAATTAATGTGAACCAAGAACGCCGACCCAAAAACTTTTGAGAACCCCAAAAAAATTTGGATTCCCGCCAAAAAAATCCTGCCTGGGAACTTACTTACCAGACAAATTCAATTTGTTTGTTGCAATATATCCCATCTTCACCTATATATGTATACAGTATATCTAGGATCTTTTACATTGCAGGGTATCTTATTGAAATCTACCCATGGTTTAATGTCTTTTAATAGGTTGAGTATGGATTGTTTGGTCTCAATTTCGTTCCTGTGCTTATGCTATATTTAGCATTTTGTTTCCTAAAGGCCGAGCACTCGAAAAGGAATTGTTCCGAGGTTTCCTCAGCCGGTCGCAAGAGGGGTCGTCTCTCCTTAACCTCATTTATAGGTGTTTGTTTAGGATTGAGTGTCCAGTGGTTATTCCCACTACTAGCCTCAAATCTTGCTTTGGGAGCTTAATTATGCGTTTGATCACAGTTTTTCCTGGCTGTTTTATCAACAGCCTTGATTGTATGGACGGTTGTGTCTTTCCATTGATTGACCCACAGCTCTTCCACAAGGGAGGCTATGAGCTTGCTTAGATAGTCTTTTAAAAAGCCCTTCACTCCTGCATGCCTCCATGACAAGTCGTTATCTGTATACCCTGCGACGCGTGTGAGGGTATCCATTCTATACTTACTTCATTTTGTGGAGCCAGCTCGTTGAGTTTCAATGTGCATTTATATGTGCACTTGCTTGAGGTCTTATCGCCAATTAACGTTTCTATAGCATTTGAGCTAGCCAGCCGTTTCTGCTTGCAACACACTGCACCAGGAGTCCAGTGAGCTCAAGTGTTGGTCCCCATTGTTCAGTGTTATTGCCGCCGCTCCGGCTTTTCCCTCTTTTGTCTTGGCTCCGACTGTGTAACAGACTAGAGTCACATCTAAGGGTTGTTCCGGAGTGGTGTTCCCACCGTTCCCTAGATCTTATGGCCGCTTGAAACCTACATGTTGTGGGCAGGCGTTTACCGTCATCCAAGACGGTTGTTGTGTTCCCCAGACCACTTCTGGTTAACTTTTTTCAAGTGTGCCCGGTTGTGCCTGTCGAGTTTCTTGGTATGCGTCTATGTCCTTAGGATAGGAAAGGAGGCCATATGATAGGTATGTCTCCAATCTTATCCCTAGGTTATGAACACAAAACCTCTTATTGGGTTCGGCGGGGCTCGGTGGCCTCAGGCTGGTTACCCGGGTCACACCTTACTTTACCTTGCCATCACTCCTATCTTTAAACTTTTCTTTTGCTTTGGACAGTTCACTGACCGTCTCAGCAGCGCTTCAAGCAGATAAATCAGATCTGCAATCTCAATCTTGAGACATGAGTATGTGTTCTTATGGTAGACAGTGGAAGATCTCAATCAATTACCTCTAGCTACCTTCTTGCAAGGTGGTTTAGCCGCTAGCCAGGTGCCAGGTAGGAGGTTTATAAAGCGGAGCTATTTTGAGCTTCTCCCGGACCACCGATGAACTGATTGCGTCAGTCCGGTCGGTTCCACCTCGTTTGACACCCTGTTGATGTTGTTGTAGTTGTTAATGTTGTTGTTGTTGTTGTTGTTGTTGTTGTTGTTGTTGTTGTTGTTGTTGTTGTTGTTGTTGTTGTTGTTGTTGTTGTTGTTGTTGTTGTTGTTGTTGTTGTTGTTGTTGTTGTTGTTGTTGTTGTCGTCGTCATCATCGTCGACATTCTTAACCAAGTGGTTGCAGGTGGCCAGTGGTCACATCAACCCGACGTCATATGTAGGCAACAGATTCACGATGATCGCGCTCAAGTCGGATGATTATGCAAGCTATAGGGGAATTGAACTTGAGTATGTCATGTGAAAACCAAATTGGAGAAGTGGAATTCGTTTTGTTGGTTTTTCAAAAAGTACGAATTGTTCCATAATGTGTTTACAAAATGGCTTAACAACGGCTAATTCCACCCTCCCCGACGGGATTCCTCTTACTTTGGAACATTAGCTTGTCCGCCTGTGCATGTTATTATTTTTAATTTCAAAAAATAAATTATGCACATTTTTCATAACACATGTTTCTAAACTACAAATATGTTCCAAAAAGTGGTTTTGGCAGAAAATATACACTTTTTGGCAGAAAAGATATGTAAAGAAACCGTTTTTTGTTGCTGGGACCTTAATATAAATGAACTTTAATGATTCAAAACTATTTTCTTGCTTATTTGAAGTTTTTCTTGTAGATTTTTGTCGATTCACATTTTGTGTGCTAGTTGCTTATTATTAAAAATTTCATTCAAAATTTTATTTGTTCAGGTGAAGGTTATATTTTTTCATCGATTCAAATTTATGTGCGTGCTTCTGTTGGTTTAAGTCATAGTTTATTGTGCTCGTTATAATCAAATTTTATTCATTCAAATTTATATTCGTTCTG
>OZ038448.1:769445-774445 GCA_964036265.1 Daptonema setosum
TATAAATTTGGTTTGTAAAAAGGGTGTTTAACGAACAATTAGCCTGTAACATACAAGAAAATTCCGCATTTAACATACTATACTGCAGTTAACAGTAAGAAAATCTTAATTAATTAAAAAGTTCATGTTCAAAACTGTGAAACAGAATAAATTCAGTGAAAATTAGGGGTTTAGATCATATTTAACTAATAATCTGTTACAATTAAAACCAAATATCTGTGAATTTTCTTATTTTTTTCTCAAATATTATAATACACAGTCGTAAGTATTATAGTTCAATCCTTAAAAACCAGTTATTATGATAACTTTCGGGCTAATCGAATTCAAAGAAGTGTAAACATCACATGATTATCATGTATACGTCCTATAAAAAAACTAGAGAAACCGTTTAACAATGGAAAATGTATACTAACCATCGAGATGACTCCAAACTGCAGTTTTTTTTATCTCTTTATGCCGGCTGAAATAGACTTTCACCGGATTCCGATTGAAATCGACGAGTGAAACTCCATATCAGTATGCAATTCTTTTGAATTATATTGGCTTATTGTAACGGACATCTGATGAAATAACGATTTTAAATAGTATTTAACTCATTATCAAACAAATATTAATTGACACCATGCATTCACGCATGTATGTACACAGCGCACATGCAAATACACTACATTTGCGTGGTGTGATACATACACTACATAGCGTGGTCATGTGAGCGCTGCGTCGGACTAACGTTTCACATGCTTGACGTTCACGAGTGTGCAGGTATGACAAAAAAACTATCGTTTTCATCGGTTACTCGATTGGGTCACACGTAGAAATCCATTACGACTTGTAGAGAAAGTGTTAATCACATGGAACGCATATCGTTACAGTTTGCACGGGAACCATAGACACACTAGACGCATAGTTCACGTTTCAGCAAATGCTATATGAATCATGATTTTGCGACCAATTTCACCAATTCGGCTATATTTTGTTCACGTCTAGCAACGTTTTGTATGTACAGCATAGACACCGTATACTCATAGTTCACGTTTCACCTCCTGCATATATGAAATCGCATATCAAGCGATCAATTTTGCGAGCTGGGCTCGCCGAACCGCTGCCGGCGCCTGCGTGTTGCGACATGTTTCGTAATGCGTGGGCGGCCACCCACATCACTGCTGTTTCGCTCTCTCGATTTATTTTTTTTTTCGATCGAGAGCAGCAGTTTTTTCACCCCCTTTTTCACTGGTCGGTCAGTCACACCCTGGCAGGGCTACTCTCTGTGGGTTGTCCTTGTGACATTTTCATTGCGAACATTATCCGGTTGACATGGACTGGTGGGAGGGGATGGAATGTGATTGGGCGGTGGCTGATAGAACTTCCGGCCATTCTTTTACTTAGTGGCGGAAGAGAAAATTAAGCAAAAACATTTGGGAAGTTAAACAAAAACATGTGGTTATGATTGATATGTGTATTGGTTGCCTATGTATCGTATTTGTTTTAGGGGCGAATTAAATAAAATTGTTATATGTAAGTGAGCGGATGACAACTGATGCACATTTATTCACACTTTTTGCGACGGACGCAAACCGGTTCACTTTTTTGAGATATCATGCAGACATAATGATGATGAGATTATAAATATGAGGGTCACATAATGATTAATTGCTTTCAGTAAAAAAAATTTCATGTCGTATCTGTATGCTGGAAAAAATGTGGGTCACCCATCAATCATCTTTTATTGGAACGACGTATCTAATTAGAAACACTCTGTCCGGAATGTTCTAGAACAATTTGGAAAGTTCTATTATGTTTCCAAAAATGATTCACCAATAATATTATGTCATTATGATGTCATATAAACGGTGATTGGCTGTCGTTATGCTACCGAACTGAACGCTGATTGGCTGATAAACTGTATATAAGGGATTCCGTTCTTGTATTCGGGTTCATTCTTCGGAATTTCTATTTTCAGCTGATTTTAATTTCTCTGCATTCTACATACATCAAAATGATTCAATACCGAATCTGTCCATTCTGCAAGGATAAGCGCTATTCATCGTTGCAAGCATTCGATCGACACAAATCAACATGCTACAAAAAATCCGGATGCTCCTGCCTTCGAATGCCCGCAATGTGCAAGAAAATTCACCCGAAAAGACAACATGGAAAGACACGAGCAGCTGCATTCACAATGGATTGGAGAGCGTGATCCACATCAAGTCGACCCAACGCTAGTGGAAGCCTACGACGCGGGAGAAATTCCAATCGACACGCTGTTCGACATCAAAACAACAAAAGAAGTATGTGCGGATAGTGCACAATTGAAAGCGAAAGAGTGTGTTTTCCAAGTTGATATGACGCAAAAAGCTTTCAAACTCGCACATGGCGGCCGACTATACAACATGATGCAAAACTTATTTCAACACATATCGGAAATGACAAAGCTGCACAACGACAATGTCCTCGTCCAAGTGACCATCGAAAGCAAAAGCATTACCTACCCCATCAGTACAGGCGTGCACATTGGCAGCGAACTAAAATTCACTCAACTTTTCGACCGACTTGACAAAACGGCCCAAAGTCATCGCTTATTCGAGTACGACGAAGAGGATCCAGAACACAAGATCACCGTGTTCCAGATGCCCCTGCCAACATATGCAGGTGGGAACATTAAAAATGTACATCATGCTTTGATTGACCCCGAACACATTCTGGGCTT
This sequence comes from Daptonema setosum, assembly GCA_964036265.1. NCBI lineage: Eukaryota > Metazoa > Nematoda > Chromadorea > Monhysterida > Xyalidae > Daptonema > Daptonema setosum. The sequence goes on from OZ038448.1 coordinate 772,153, forward strand.
AACAGCTCAGAAAGGTATTACCAATTGCTTAGTAGCCTCTATTTGTCTTTCTTTAACTAATACTGAAAACCGTCTTGAAAAAAGACTTAATAAACATTTCATGGATTTAATTTCACTTTTTCCGAGCGTGAGCACAGTGACTTATCTTGACTTCCAATCAATTGGAGCCATTGTGTTCTCAAATTTTAGTAAACAAATTATTATTATCACACCGGATTGTAAAATATTGTATGATCACTGTGAAAAAAGTTGTCAAAAACTATTTCTTGTTGCTATTGATAATCATATTATGGGTTGTCCGAATATAACGCATTTTGTCGGTACCAAAAATGTTTGCCACTGTGGTCATCTAAAACGTGGTAAATATTTTTGTCACGATCGACATTGCAGATCTAATCAACGTACATAGTTGTGCTCGTTGTAATACCAATTGTCAGTATGATATAAATTGTATTTACTGTCCAGACTGTTCACTTTCTTTCAAAGGTCACGACTGTTTTAATAACCATTTATTATCCAATTGTAAAAAAGGCATTGGGTGCAGTTGCACAAAATGCTCCATGTCTGGTATTACTCAATTGTCTTGTAATCACTGTAGTCTGTCGTTCAAAACAGAGTCCTGTTTTAATAACCATTTCAAAAATACACGTGATACTAAAGCGAAATGTACTGAGTGCGGTCGTATAGTTAATCGAGAAAGTATGAACGACCATCATTGTCGCGAAACTTATTGTAAAGTGTGCACCGATTATTTCCCGTGGAATCACGTGTGCTACGTTAAGAAAAAACTGTTATTAAACCTGCCGAATCTGTGCAAAAATTTAAAAATTTTGATTTTGAAACTATAACTGATTCCATTTCGAAGAAAATTATTCCTATTTTATCCGTCGGTGTCCGTGTTTGTGCAAATTGCAATGATAATTTTACCACTAGTACGTGTTGTGCTGATAGAGAATTTACATTTTCTGGTCCTGAGTGTTTATCCCTTACACTTGATTATATCTTGAAACAGTCTGATTGCCTGGTTCTCAGCTTTTGTGGAAGTAAGTTTGATAACGTATTGTTGTTCGAGAACCTTGTTAATCGTAATATTAACTGTACTATTTTATTGCGTGGTCAGTCTTTAATTGAAATCATCATCTATTACATGTAAGGACATTTATTTATTTTTACCTTCTGCACTACATGTATGCGCCACTCAATTCGGTCTCTCTCAACAGAAATCATTTTATCCACTTAAAAAGTTAAACTTTGAAACATTAAATCAGCGACTGCGATTAACAAAAGAAGACTTCGACTATTCAAAGATGTCTCCTCGTCGCCAGAATGAATTCAATCAGTTTTATACACAGTATCTAGGTCGTGGGTGTCCAAGTTTTAATATGAAGGAGCATCTAATCCGATATTGTAGAACCGATGTTATGGTGACGTGGGAGCTTGTTTCAATATTTCATAACATATTCACGTCTACTTTTAATACCCCTATAGATCCTTTTGTGCACTCTAACGGTCTTCCTAGTTTGTGTGCTTTATTGTGCAAAACTGAATATATGCCTGAAAATAGTATTCAGCTTATTGGAGATACAAACTGCTTGGATAACAGACAGGAAAGCAAGGTGGCAACAAAGTACATGTGGGCGTTATCACAGTTCATACCTCAACTGCAAACTCAAGAACGATTGGTCGGTAGAATCACAGCCGATGGTTATGACCCAACAAAGAAGACGACTTATTTCTTCGATGGATGTTATTGGCATTGTTGTGAATGTCAACGCAAACACGGCAATGCACGGCACCCGACACGTCAGCGCACATATCGTGAGATACAAGAAGCAGATTTGGATCGTAATCGAACTGTCATTAATGCTGGTTTCAACGTTAAAATTATCAAAGAATGTCAAGTAAACGCTGAACTTCGTAAAAACACGGAACTTCGTGACTGGTTTGATCAATATGACAAGATGAATCCGCTGAAATCGGATTATCTGAGACCACGAGAAGGGGTGTTTGGTGGAAGAACTGGTTCTCAACAAATCACTCCGTGCAATGAGTAAAACGCTGATGAATGCAACATGGGGAAAACATTGTGAAAATCCATCCAGTAACACCAAAATTGTAAAAAATTCGAACTTGGTAGCAGATGCGTTCAAGAAAGGTGGACTCGACCGTGTACGAATATTACCGGGCAATTCAGTGATGATTCAAACAAAGACAGACAAACCTACTTCATTCAACAATCTTGTACTCGGTGCATTCGTTACTTCTTGGGCTAGACTCGAACTATTGAGGTATT
>OZ038448.1:776945-791945 GCA_964036265.1 Daptonema setosum
CATATTTCGGGAGGAAGGTTCGTTTCGGAAGTTTCGATAAGGTTCGTTTCGTTAGTGATCGATCACTACCTTCCAGCAATACATAACATGTCATTGGTTTTGGTCAGTTAGATCTCTATGTAGTTTGCTAACCACCAATCAACTAATTCATGTGCTGCGAACAGGAAGCAAGACGATGGAAATTGATCGCATGACAGTATAACTGTGCTGATGATCATTTCGATTTGAAATCGTCGACACCGGCGGTGAATGACCACTGTACCCATGATACGTAATCACAAAATTCAATTAAGCAATACAAAACAGGTCATTACTTTATTCAGTTAACTCTTTGTAATTTGCTAACCACCCATTAACTAATTCATGTGATGCAAACCCGAAGCAAGACGATGAAAATTTACGAAAATTAATGACGTATTTGTGTTTCGTCGAAATCAAAGATCATAACTGTTCAGATCTAGTGTTTCGAAATGAAACCCTGATCACGTTTACTAGAATACCGAGGGATATAACGAATTGAGAAATTTGCAGAATGTGGCAAGTTGTTTAGGACAATCAAAGCAGTACGTAGTTCATAGGAGGATTCGACTAAGACCCATATCTTATAATTGATTCGGTCCAGCAATAGCGGACGACCGGAACCTACAAAGGGGGGGGGTGTCTTTTCAACGGGGGGACTTGTAGAAATCAGACCATTTAACATACAGCTTACGAAGCAAACTTTAGTTTTTAAATCCGCCAAAGAGGGGAATTTCACTTTTAAAATTCTTCCCTCATCTGCTAGTGCTGCCATGTAGAGCTTGAACTGAGCTTTTTTCAGATGGCTATTGCTACAGGAATCAAATTTTTCTTAAGGTTTGGAAACCAGTTGAAAAGAGTAACGAAATAAACTTCATTAATTTGAAACTAGAATACATTACAATTCTGTTTTTTAACGTTCAGTGGACGTTTTCAAGTACAGCCCGTATGTTGTTTAAACCAGCAGCTGCCTGAAACCTCGGATGAAACATCAGACAATCAGTGTTAACACGCACACCAATCATCTTCACCTCATGACATACAGTGTTTCATTATCAGATGGTTTGGACAATATTTTTAAGCTTGCAGAAACAACATACTGTGTAGAGTTTCTGAATGCGAAAATTTCTCGTATCGTGTTTTTGGACAATCATCGGCCTAAAAATAGTCGAACAGACCAGCAGTATAATGTTGCCTAGATCACATTCAGAAGAAAAAAATTCTGCAAAACTGCAAAACTCACTGAAAAGTTGCAAAACTCACGTGGTATTCATTGGCCTAGGATAGTTCACACGCTATTAACGTTATACACTTCTGAAGCCTATGCAGAGTTTCTTGTTAGCCAGAAACTTTTTGTCTCGCGGTACAACAAAAGTTGGTTCTCACTTCAGTAAATTTTACTAAATGTTACTGCATGTTCAACTTCTTTGTCGCTTGTTTGACTATATTTAGAAAACTAAAATTGAAAGCCCACCATGCTACTTTACCGTAATATAAACTTTAGTAGGATACTATATCTAAATCATTATACACTCCATTTCTGCTAATGTACATGGTGTTTCAAAGAGGTGTGATCATTGAATTTGAGTAACTTTTACAGTGTTATAAATAACGATTTAATATTTTCACAGGTTAATAAAAAAAGTTCCCGCTGATACGCTGATTCTTGAAAAAAATTTATTTGGTTCAGTATTGCGTGTTCTACGGCCCAACCAGCAACAAGCCCCAAAATTGCACTTTATAGCCAAGTATGTGTCATGAAACATTGAATAACTTTCTAATAATTCAACGAGTTAGCTTGAAATATGCAGCACTGAAAGGTATTGCCATAAATCTGAAGTACTGGAAACAGTTTTCGATTTGATCCCTTAAAGCATCTTCTATTGGATATTGAGAACAGAACCGCAATTTCTAGCAGAAAAAGGGAAAAATGTACAGATAAGTTAAAAAAAACGCAATTAATTGAAAATAATGAAAAATGTACTTGGACTTTTTTTACCTCCTCCTGCTATTTAACACAAACAAAAAAATCTTTCTTTTATATCACTTCATTTTCGATGAAATCTCTAAAATGCGGTCGCGTTAAGAACATAAAGGCATGTTGCTGAATCGGCCGTAAAACACGCAATACTTAAGCAAATCGAATTCAGCGTATCAGCGGAATAGAAGTAAAACTTGATAAACCAAACTTGTTCTAGTAATCTGTGAGATTTCAAGTTGTTATCTAGAACACTGTGAAAGTTATTAAAAAAACTCAATGATCTCTTTCCGCTCAGACACCCTGTATGTCTGTACAGATTGTCCCATTGAACAATTTCCCCATTTGGTTCTCAATAACAACCGCAATTTTTTTCAACCCTAAATTTTTACTCCAAATTATGGATTTTTTTTCCTTTCTTGTTATCTTGTTATTTTTTTTCAAACTGAGTTTCTGAATCGAGAAATCTTGGCCTAGCTATACTACTATTATGATAGTAGTTATAAGTAGTGCTAGAGTAGCTACTAGCAGAGTATTACTTCTATTTAGGCTACTATACTACTCCTCTATTTGTCTGGTCGTAGAGTATTCGTCTTAAACTAATTATCACTACTATTGTAAGTAATAAAATAATAAAAAATCATACATGTTAGTAATGTGAATAAAATTATAATGTTCGAAATATCTATATATATATTATTATTAAAGCTTTAAAGTAAAGAGAATATTTGGAAACCACGTGTTTCGGCGGAATTAAAATCTAGACACGTTGGTTCCGGTATCATGGGCCCGCCATCATCAGTAGATTACCCACGATACCATCTAACTTACTGATAGTGAAAAAAAGAGGAGATGAGGAGTATATCACAAAATAATGAAGCAGTCACACTCTAAAATTACATATATTTTTTATAAAATTAACCTCTCCCTCATTTCTACGTCTTTTTCCGTTGTTTTTCTTAGTCTTCGCTGCATTGCCCGATGCCGTGTTGCCTTCGGATGCTCTTCGAGTAGGTGTTGTATCGATTAGTGTGCTCATTCTGATCAAATATTGTTGATTGCTATAAATACTGTAACAGCTATTGCATTCCAATCATTAATATCAATTATTTCTAACAAAATTTATAAAAAATATATTTATAAAAACGGAAGAAGTACTAAATGTGCGTATTCAGAAAGCTAGGTATCATATTTAGGAAAACATAATGTTACACTACTAAAATAGTAGGTACGGCAAAAAGTAAAATGGTGGTCGAATTAACCGAAATAATTACTATCTAGGTGATAAATGTCTGGCTAGAGGGACCAGAAGTGATGATGTAGCTATCAAGTTACGGTCTAGGAGTGCGTACTTCCATAACTTTATTTCATACTTATTGACGAAACGTGTGACAGACAGCATGATGTCCACGGGGTTGTGCCCTTTGTCACGCAGCTGATCAACGTAACTGTATACCGTAATCATGAGATCATTAAGATTGGTGGTGTTTCTGCAAAATCGTAGCAATTGTCCGATTATGACTCCTCTAATGAGTCTATTATGTACGCAAGTACCGTATTGGAAAGCTCGATTCACACTAAACGTGAAAACGTCAACTTTATTGTAAACTTGTGTACGTGATGTAATGACATCTATCGAAATATCTAGATAGTTAATTTTGTTATTAATCGTACTCTCTGCATTGAGTGTTAAATCGGGTGGGTACATGCGTGTACGATGATTGTCGAAGTTACAATTGATAGCCAAGATATCATCAATATATCTTGTGATGAACACGTTTGAATTCCACGGTTTGTTAGTTTTCATGTATTCAAATTCCATCCAACTGAGGCAAAGATCGGCAAGCATAGGGGAACAGTTAGAGCCCATCGGTATTCCGCGTTGCTGTCTAAATATTTTACTACCGATTTTAACATAACTCTCATCGATAATGAAATGGATCATTTCGATGATCTCAGGTTGATTGAAAGTTAGTCTTCCGTTTTTATATTCCATGTCGTTAGTATAATAAGAATAACCGTATTTAGATGTACATACATAGATACATTAATGTATTGCTTACCATGGTTTTTGAAAAGGAGGCGAACCATTTTCATCATGCCCTCTCTCACGCAATCATGGTTTAGCATGGTGTATAAAGTACTGAAATCGTAGGTACCAGCCCCAATTACCTTCGTGTTATCTTTGGCCATTTTGTTGATAACGGCTGTGCTCGAGTCAATAGATATATAGAGTTTATGGCCACCCTGACGTTCGGCTAAACGACAATAATTCTTAAAATGTTGCTTCAAATGCTTCAAAATGATATGTAGTTGAATAGCAACCGGTTTAGTACTGGCATTGTATGCACCAGCTATGTATCTAAACTTGATAGGGGTTTTATGTAGTTTAGGTATACCGTATAAGACAGGAATATCTAGCTTCTCCGTCTGTATCAAATTGGTACCCAACAGGTTATGATTGTAGTGCATGTGCTCTTTGACTACTATATCAGTCGTTTTGTTGATAATTGTGTATGTAGCATTCACTTGAATAATAACACCGTTTAGTTCGATACCCATTTCTTTGAACAGGGCTAACGTGTAAAACTTTTTACAAATGAAAGCAAAATTGTTATTTGCTTTATCAACGTTAACGCAGATCATATCTTTAAGTACTTGGCTATGTTTTATAGTGTTCAGGATCTTGTGGTTGTCCGAATGTTCGGTTATTTTTTTATTGTTGCGTATTTCAGTTTCAAAGTGTGTGCAAAATTCTATACAACTATTAGCAGAACATTTTGTTCGTTTGGAGACTCGTTCACAAAACTGATTAATGTTAGTCATAATGCCGTCGATATCATTTTCTGTGATGTATTTAGAATCAAGGCGATAATTAGTGCCATATTTAAGTAAGGTGTTGATTTCGTTGTCTTCAAATAGGTTTGGATCCGCAGAAATGACGTGTTTTAAGTTGGTATTGGCGTAGTTTTTGTACTTTGTAAGACAGTAGCATTCGTTATTAGCAGCTGACACCAGGTCGTCGAGTTCGTTGGACTTCAAGAATGTGTTGTAGTTATAAATTAATCGACCTAACGGTTTTTTTGTATTGGTAAACCATCTGAACTCGTTTGATAACTTGTCCGTTTTTATCTACGTTTTTCAGAATAATTTGTGAGTCCGGTTTGTTGAGTAGTTTTTCTAAACCTAGATTCATCATGCTGTTACTATTGTATTGCAGAATGATTCTGTCTGTAGTATTAGAAACTACAGTCTTATGACGTTTATTGGTGAAGTGCCCCAAGTAATAACCTGTGATAATTAGTTTCAAGTCGTCGTCCAAACTAAGACTATTCTGGATTTTCATAGCGTAATTCAGCGTTTTTTTACTAGAAGCTCGAAGTTTGGTGTATATTCTGTTCAGTTCGCCATGGAGATAATAATTATTGATGGTATCAATGAGTTGTTTGTCACAAATCTTAAGTGAGTGAGTGAGTGAGTGAGTGAGTGAGTGAGTGAGTGAGTGAGTGAGTGAGTGAGTGAGTGAGTGACCGAGTGAGTGATTGAGTGAGTGAGTGAGTGAGTGAGTGAGTGAGTGAGTGATTGAGTGAGTGAGTGATTGAGTGAGTGAGAGAGTGATTGAGTGAGTGAGGGAGTGAGTGTTGAGTGAGTGAGTGAAATGAGAATGGACCACCCTGGACATAAACTGAATACGTTTACAAGCCGTCGAGAAAAATGACGCACAACGGAAATCTGTTTCGAAATCAAACTATAGAGTGTCCGAGCGAGGTATATAATCGAATCAAATCAAGTTTATTCCATATTTTTGCATTGTTATGCCATAATAGCAAAACAGGATACCAAGTCACAATTAGTGGAATAACGGTCAGCCGATTTCCCAATGACAATCACTGATCATCAACAACTGAAAATCACTGGTGTGATGTGGTTAATGAACTTTTTGAATAAAATCATACAGAGTTCTGGATAACGACCTTAAAATTTATTAGTTGATAGAGCAAGTGATGTGTGATGTTCTGAATGTAAAATTTGAAGATTTCTTTGAATATTGCGTGACTTACATTTGTGGAAAACATGCCTTATTATTAATAAATATAATTTGTAGCTACAATAACTTTCTGGTATTTTAACTATATGACTTGAAATTTTAATCACTGATAGCTAAGACTACATACACAGCTAATAAAAGTACTGAAAAAAGTTTTCGAGTTGATTGAAATTTTCATCTCATATTAAAGATTGCATTGCAAACACAACTGCAATTTTCAGGAAAAACCGATTTATCCGATATTAACGAATTTATTACAATTTTATACAAAAATGGTTGTTGTATCATTATTTGTTTCCGATGAAAAATGCTCCGAAATCCGTTCATGCTATGGAAGTTTACAAGCATGTTATCGGCTGTAAGACACGCAATTGTAAGGCAAACTTTTTTTTTAAATTTCAGCGCATCACGCGAAAAGAGGAGTATGAAAATACGCAATGAAACAAAGCCCATAGAAAAAATGGTGATCACAGGGACACCTTATTTATTAATTACGCATCCTGGACATTTATTCTTTACGCATAACTTCGAGTGGCTGCAAATAAATTGATAGCAACAACCACAACAACAACAACAACAACAACAACAACAACAACAACAACAACAACAACAACAACAACAACAACAACAACAACAACAACAACAGCAACAACAACAACAACAACAACAACAACAACAACAACAACAACAACAACAACAACAGCAACAACAACAACAACAACAACAACAACAACAACAACAACAACAACAACAACAACAACAACAACAACAACAACTACAACAACAACAGCAACAACAACAACAACAACAACAACAACAACAACAACAACAACAACAACAACAACAACAACAACAGCAGCAACAACAACAACAACAACAACAACAACAACAACAACAACAACAACAACAACAACAACAACAACAACAACAACAACAACAACAACAACAACAACAACAACAACAACAACAACATCAGTAAAAAAATAAATATAAAGAAACCTGAATGTCACAGCGTTTCAGACACGCCTCCTCGTTCATGAAGTTGTTGTCATTGCCATCGCAACCACCGTATATGAATTGGGTGCATTTACCGGTGGTCGTATCAAAGTACCATCGGGGATAAGCAGCTCTGCACCTGCCGACTACCTTGGGCAAATCACAGGCTTTGCCCTGATCCTCGTCTGCTGGTGTATCACCTGAGAAGTATAAAACATGTATAACAACAACAACAACAACAACAACAACAAAAACAACAACAACAACAACAACAACAACAACAACAACAACAACAACAACAACAACAACAACAACAACAACAACAACAACAACAACAACAACAACAACAACAACAACAACAACAACAACAACAACTACAACAACAACAACAACAACAACTACAACAACAACAACTACAACAACAACAACAACAATAAATAATAATAATAAAAATAACAAAATGAACCCTGAACTGGTGAACTTCCACACTGTTTCAGACATGTCTCCTCATTCATGAAGTTGTTCTGATTGCCACCGCAACCACCGTATTTGAATTGTGTACATTTGCCGGTCGAAATATCAAAATACCACCGAGGTAAACCAGCTTTGCACCATCCGACTACCTTGGGCAATTCACAGACATTTCCCTGATCCTTGTCTGATGTTGAGTCAGCTGAGTAGAATAACACATTTATCAACAACAACAACAACAACAACAACAACAACAACAACAACAACAACAACAACAACAACAACTAACATGCGGCTTCTACAACAAAGGCGCTTAAGGCGACCAGCACGACCAAAAGACTCAGCTTCACTTTGGCATGCATTGTTGTTTGGTTGGGAGTTGAGGCAAAAACCGTGTTAAAAAAGGTGTTGATGATTGGTTTGGAGTTGAGGCAACAACCGTGTTGAAAAGAGTGTTGATGATTGGTTTGAATAGCAAACGATTACCAGTATACGCCACTTATGGAAATGGGAGCTGAAAACAGTGGAAGTAGTACTGAATGAAAAAGGAAAAGAAGCCACATTGTATACGAAACTTTTGTTAGCAGCGCTCAGTACGATGGTTGAATGGCATCCCAGTGCCGTGGTCGGAATCACTAACGGACCAGGGAACCACTGAAAAGTGGAATTTCCCCCTCTTTGGCAGACCCAAAAAAAATTAATTTGTTCCTCGAGGTGCAAGTATAATAGCAAAAATTCCGTCGAATCCCCCATTCTTTGGCAATAATCCCCACCCTTTCGATGTTTCACTCGTCCGCCTGTGGCTGAAAAACATTACATGAATCAAACACAGTTGTTTGCCTGAATAAATTTGAATGAGCGGAGCGCCACCAAGGTAAAACTTTTGCGTGCACACCGTTTTTGTTCAGTCAAACGAAAAATCGGGTTTCAATTGAAAAAATTTCACAATCACTCACTCACTCACTTACTCACTCACTCACTCACTCACTCACTCACTCACTCACTCACTCACTCACTCACTCGACACACACACACTCACTCAATCACTCAATCACTGACTTTCAAATCCAGTTTTCCATTTCATTGTGAGTGCTCTCACGCTCATGGTATAAATGAAAACCATCTACATTTACACAATACCAATACAACTACAAGCAATGTTAATGGATACATGCTGTTATTATGCGCTGGTAATAACAAAACAAGCAAGCCACCACATTACATATATGTAAGTTTGTTTGTCGGAAACCGAGATACTTGTAAAACTCAAACTTTCATAACCCTGTATTTACGACAACCCTGTAGAACATTAACACGTCAATTATTCTGAGCCACAAACCAGTGGCCAAGTAATCGCACACAAATTCGGTGCTAACAGAATTATCGCCCTTTTGAATACGGCTTGCTTCATTAACCAACTCAGTGAGTGAGTGAGTGAGTGAGTGAGTGAGTGAGTGAATAGATGGGTAACAGAGCAGGGAAAGTAGTGAGTTAATCTGTGTAATATTGTGAAGGTAAGTAAGTAAAGTATTAATCAGTCAGTCTGTCCTTCAGACAGTAAGTTATCACATCAATCAGCCATCGTTGTCAATCAGTCAGTCAGTCATTCAGATAGTAGTTAGTCATTCAGTTGTTCACGCAGTCAGTTAGCCAGTCAGTCAGACAGTAAGAAGTCAAGTTCGCTTCATATTCAGTTTCAGTGCAGACGACAGCCAGAAAAAAGCTCGTGCTGTAGACAAAATATAGTTCACGTTTCAACTTCAATACAAGTTTCTTTCAGAGAAGTTCCGAAAGAGCGGAGGCGAAACTCTACTCGATTTGTGGGGTAACGACAGCCACTTTGAAATCATTAAGAGTTGCTAAATTTGGTCTCATGTTTTGGTCTAAAAATGATTTTTATTTTTTCAACTTCATCAAATGAACAGGGTGGAACTCTGGCCGAACAGCGGGGTAACGACAGCCATTGAAATAGCAACGCTATTCGAACGTTCATGTTTCGGGACTATGCTGAGTTTATAAAAGTGCTCTCCAATTTAGTACCGTTGGCGCACGGTCAACGTACGGGAGCATGTTTCATTATAATTCAGTTAGAAACCATCATTACTTTTTGCCCTTTTATTGATCAATTTATCTGGTTTAGTGACATACAATTTGTAGTGCAACATTATTTGAGGAAATGCTTACAATTTTTTACGAACTGTCCATTTCGATTACTGGCAAGCTGTTCAGTTGAACGCGAGAATGAGTGAGTGAGTCAGTGAGTGAGTGTGTGAATGAGTGAGTGAGTGAGTGAATGAGTGAGTGAGTGAGTGAGTGAGTGAGTGAGTGAGTAAGTGAGTGAGTGAGTGAGTTAGTGAGTGAGTGAGTGAGTGAGTGAGTGAGTGAGTGAGTGAGTGAGTGAGTGAGTGAGTGAGTGAGTGAGTGAGTGAGTGAGTGAGTGAATGAGTGAGTGAGTGAGTGAGTGAAAGAGTGAGTGAGTGAGCGAGTAAGTGAGTGAGTGAGTGCGTGAGTGAGTGAGTGAGTGAGTGAGTGAGTGAGTGAGTGAGTGAGTGAGTGAGTGAGTGAGTGAGTGAGTGAGTGAGTGAGGTGAGTGAGTGAGTGAGTGAGTGAGTGAGTGAGTGAGTGAGTGAGTGAGTGAGTGAGAAGTGAGTGAGTGAGTGAGTGAGTGAGTGAGTGAGTGAAGTGAGTGAGTGAGTGAGTGAGTGAGTGAGTGAGTGAGTGAGTGAGTGAGTGAGTGAGTGAGTGAGTGAGTGAGTGAGTGAATAGTTGGGTTACAGAGCAGGGAAAGTAGTGAGTGAATCTGTGTAATACTGTGAAGGTACAGTAGGTAAGGAAAGTCTTAATTAGTCAGTCTGTCCTTCAGACAGTAAGTTTTCGCATCAATCAGTCGTCGTTGTCAATCAGTCAGTCAGTCATTCAGACAGTTAGTCGTTCAGTTGTTCACGCAGTCAGTTAGCCAGTCAATCAGACAGCAAGACGTCAAGTTCGCTTCATATTCAGTTTCAGTGCAGACCACCTAGCCCAACGACAGCCAGAAAAAAGCTCGTACGGTAGACAAAATATTGTTCACGTTTCAACTTAAATACGAGTTTCTTTCAGAGGAGTTCCGAAAGAGCGGAGGCAAAACTCTACTCGACTTGTGGGGTAACGACAGCCACTTTGAAACCATTGAGAGTTGCTAAATTTGGTCTCATGTTTTGGACTAAATATGAATTTAATTTTTCAACCCTATCAGATGAACAAGGTGAAACTCTGGCCGAACAGCGGGGTAACGACAGCCATTGAAATAGCAACGCTATTCGAACGTTCATGTTTCGGGACGATGCTGAGTTTATAAAAGTGCTCTCCAATTTAGTACCGTTGGCGCACGGCAAGTTAGGGGAGCGTGTTTCCTTATAAAGCAGATAGAAACCATCATTACTTTTTGCCCTTGTTTTGATCAATTTATCTGGGATGGTTGAGTGAAATACAATTTGTAGTAAAACTATATTTGAGGAAATGCTTACATTTTTTTACTAACTGTCCATTTCGATTAATTGCAAGCTGTTCCGTTGAACGCGAGAATGAGTGAGTGATGAGTGAGTGAGCGAGTGAGTGAGTGAGTGAGTGAGTGAATGAGTGAGCGAGTTAGTGAATCAGTTAGTGAGTGAGTGAGTGAGTGAGTGAGTGAGTGAGTGAGTGAGTGAGTGAGTGAGTGAGTGAGTGAGTGAGTGAGTGAGCGAGTGAGTGAGTGAGTGAGTGAGTGAGTGAGTGAGTGAGTGAGTGAGTGAGTGAGTGAGTGAGTGAGTGAGTGAGTGAGTGAGTGAGTGAGTGAGTGAGTGAGAAGTGAGTGAGTGAGTGAGTGAGTGACTGAGCGAGTGAGCGAGTGAGTGAGTGAGTGAGTGAGTGAGTGAGTGAGTAGTGAGTGAGTGAGTGGAGTGAGTGAGTAAGTGAGTAAGTGAGTGAGTGAGTGAGTGAGCATGTTTCTTTATAAAGCAGTTAGAAACCATCATTACTTTTTGCCCTAGTATTGATCAATTTATCTGGGAATGTTGAGTGACATACAATTTGTAGTAAAACATTATTTGAGGAAATGCTTAAAATTTTTACGAACTGTCCATTTCGAAAAATTGCAAGCTGTTCCGTTGAACGCGAGAATGGGTGAGTGAGTGAGTGAGTGAGTGAGTGAGTGAGTGAGTGAGTGAGTGAGTGAGTGAGTGAGTGAGTGAGTGAGTGAGTGAGTGAGTGAGTGAGTGAGTGAGTGAGTGAGTGAGTGAGTGAGTGAGTGAGTGAGTGAGTGAGTGAGTGAGTGAGTGAGTGAGTGAGTGAGTGAGTGAGTGAGTGAGTGAGTGAGTGAGTGAGTGAGTGAGTGAGTGAGTGAGTGAGTGAGTGAGTGAGTGAGTGAGTGAGTGAGTGAGTGAGTGAGTGAGTGAGTGAGTGAGTGAGTGAGTGAGTGAGTGAGTGAGTGAGTGAGTGAGTGAGTGAGTGAGTGAGTGAGTGAGTGAGTGAGTGAGTGAGTGAGTGAGTGAGTGAGTGAGTGAGTGAGTGAGTGAGTGAGTGAGTGAGTGAGTGAGTGAGTGAGTGAGTGAGTGAGGGAGTGAGTGAGTGAGTTAGTGAGTGAGTGAGTTAGTGAGTGAGTGAGTGAGTGAGTGAGTGAGTGAACAGATGGGTAACAGAGCAGGGAAAGTAGTGAGTGAATCTGTGTAATATTGTGAAGGTAAGTAAGTAAAGTATTAATCAGTCAGTCTGTCCTTCAGATAGTTAGTCATTCAGTTGTTCACGCTGTCAGTTAGCCAGTCAGTCAGACAGTAAGAAGTCAAGTTCGCTTCATATTCAGTTTCAGTGCAGACCACCCAGCCCAACGACAGCCAGAAAAAAGCTCGTACGGTAGAAAAAATATTGTTCACGTTTCAACTTCAATACGAGTTTCTTTCAGAGGAGTTCCGAAAGAGCGGAGGCAAAACTCTACTCGACTTGTGGGGTAACGACAGCCACTTTGAAATCTTTGAGAGTTGCTAAATTTGGTCTCATGTTTTGGACTCAATATGAAATATATTTTTCCATACCCATCAAATGAACAAGGCTGAACTCTGGCCGAACGGCGGGGTAACGACAGCCATTGAAATAGCAACGCTATTCGAACGTTCATGTTTCGGGACTATGCTGAGTTTATAAAAGTGCTCTTCAATTTAGTACCGGTTGCGCACGGTCAAGTTAGGGGAGCGTGTTTCCTTATAAAGCAGATAGAAACCATCATTACTTTTTGCCCTTGTTTTGATCAATTTATCTGGGATGGTTGAGTGATATACAATTTGTAGTAAAACATTATTTGAGGAAATGCTTAAATTTTTTTCGAACTGTCCATTTCGATTAATTGCAAGTTGTTCCGTTGAACGCGAGAATGAGTGAGTGAGTGAGTGAGTGAGTGAGTGAGTGAGTGAGTGAGTGAGTGAGTGAGTGAATAGTTGGGTAACAGAGCAGGGAAAGTAGTGAGTTAATCTGTGTAATACTGTGAAGGTAGGTAAGTAAAGTATTAACCAGTCAGTCTGTCCTTCAGGACAGTAAGTTATCGCATCAATCAGTCGTCGTTGTCAATCAGTCAGTCAGTCATTCAGACAGTTAGTCGCTCAGTTGTTCACGCAGTCAGTTAGCCAGTCAGTCAGACAGTAAGAAGTCAAGTTCGCTTCATATTCAGTTTCTGTGCAGACCACGCAAACCAACGACAGCCAGAAAAAGTATCGAACGGTAGACAAAATCTAATTCACGTTTCAACTTCAATAGAAGTTTCTTTCAGAGGAGTTCCGTAACAGCGGAGGCAAAACTCTACTCGATTTGTGGGGTAACGACAGCCACTTTTAAATCATTAAGAGTTGCTAAATTTGGTCTCATGTTTTGGTCTAAATATGAATTTTATTTTTCAACTTCATCAAATGAACAAGGTTGAACTCTGGCCGAACAGCGGGGTAACGACAGCCATTGAAATAGCAACGCTATTCGAACGTTCATGTTTCGGGACTATGCTGAGTTTATAAAAGTGCTCTCCAATTTAGTACCGTTGGCGCACGGTCAAGGTACGGGAGCATGTTTCAATATAAAGCAGTTAGAAACCATCATTACTTTTTGCCCTTTTATTGATCAATTTATCTGGTTGAGTGACAAACAATTTGTAGTAAAACATTATTTGAGGAAATGCTTTTTTGAGGAAATGCTTAAAATTTTTTACGAACTGTAAATTTCGATTACTGGCAAGCTGTTCAGTTGAACGCGAGAATGAGTAAGTGAGTCAGTGAGTGAGTGAATGAGTGAGTGAGTGAGTGAGTGAGTGAGTGAGTGAGTGAGTGAGTGAGTGAGTGAGTGAGTGAGTGAGTGAGTGAGTGAGTGAGTGAATGAGTGAGTGAGTGAGTGAGTGAGTGAGTGAGTGAGTGAGTGAGCGAGTAAGTGAGTGAGGGAGTGCGTGAGTGAGTGAGTGAGTGAGTGAGTGAGTGAGTGAGTGAGTGAGTGAGTGAGTGAGTGAGTGAGTGAGTGAGTGAGTGAGTGAGTGAGTGAGTGAGTGAGTGAGTGAGAAGTGAGAGAGTGAGTGAGTGACTGAGTGACTGAGTGAGTGAGCGAGTGAGTGAGTGAGTGCGTGAGTGAGTGAGTGAGTTAGTGAGTGAGTGAGTGAGTGAGTGAGTGAGTGAGTGAGTGAGTGAGTGAGTGAGTGAGTGAGTGAGTGAGTGACTGAGTGAGTGAGTGAGTGAGTGAGTGAATAGTTGGGTAACAGAGCAGGGAAAGTAGTGAGTGAAGCTGTGTAATACTGTGAAGGTAGGTAAGGAAAGTCTTAATTAGTCAGTCTGTCCTTCAGACAGTAAGTTATCGCATCAATCAGTCGTCGTTGTCAATCAGTCAGTCAGTCATTCAGACAGTTAGTCGTTCAGTTGTTCACGCAGTCAGTTATCCAGTCAGTCAGACAGTAAGACGTCAAGTTCGCTTCATATTCAGTTTCTGTGCAGACCACGCAAACCAACGACAGCCAGAAAAAGGCTCGAACGGTAGACAAAATATAATTCACGTTTCAACTTCAATAGAAGTTTCTTTCAGAGGAGTTCCGTAACAGCGGAGGCAAAACGCTACTCGATTTGTGGGGTAACGACAGCCACTTTGAAATCATTGAGAGTTGCTAAATTTGGTCTCATGTTTTGGTCTAAATATGAATTTTATTTTTCAACTTCATCAAATGAACAAGGTTGAACTCTCCAATTTTCCTTTTGGCCAATTTTCTTTTTGGCCAATTTTCCTTTTGGCCAATTTTCCTTTTGGCCAGTTTTCCTTTTGGCCAATTTTCCTTTTGGCCAATTTTCCTTTTGGCCATTTTTCCTTTGGCCAATTTTCCTTTTGGCCAATTTTCCTTTTGGCCAATTTTCCTCAACCCGAGAAACATGTCATGAAACTCTTTTATGTTCATTTTCATCCTATTTACCTTTTTATATCTATATTTATATTATGAGACAATTTTTACTATAGATCATACTTT
>OZ038448.1:801945-829445 GCA_964036265.1 Daptonema setosum
AGCCATTCCGAGAAAAATTCTCTTGAATTTCATAGAAGAGAACAACAGAAAAAATTGCGTAGAACTTAATAAGAAAAATTTGCTCAAAATATGATTAGATTCTTTGAAACAAAAAACCGTAACTTGTATATTCATAACTTTTAGGACTTCAGAAGGCCACACCCGTGGGAGATACAGCTGAATGAAATCATATAAAAATTGTATATAGTGGATCATTTGATTTCGCATAGGTACATACAATCATTCAGATTTCAAATGTACAGCGGTACAGTGGTAATATTTTTAGAAACTCTTTTATCCATGTTTTAGAAAATGTTTCTGTCACATAATCCTCACTTTTACTACGTTCGAGACCTCCTATGTTGAAGACACTTCTTAAAAAATCGTTGTCTATGAAGACAAAATGTATACCATCAAATGATAATTTTTTTATTTTAATTTGTCATTAAAACATCACTTTGCTGCATCAGACGACCACATCTGAATGAAATCAGATGAAAACCTTATTGCTTATTTTTGGTTTCATAGACCATTATTTTCTGAAACACCTCAAGCGAATGATGTTCCCCATGTGAAGAATGAAGTTTCCTTAACTCAAGCGATACAGAAAAGGCAAACCAGAAACTCTGATTATATCAGATATATAATTTGGATCAATCATGCTGTTCGTCGATATCCCTACGATCAAGTGGAACGAGATTTTATTCCGAAAATTTGAACGCGCGCAAAAATATTATGATTTTAAAAATATTTTCCACGGTAAAACATTCTCAGTAACAAGAAACCCTGTACTGACTATATGCCGTTCAATGAGATTGTCAATGGTTCTATACATAATGTACTCTATGCAATGGCGCACGACCAAAATCACCAAAGACATGGGAATTTTGTCAAAAAGGAGGGAATTGGCAGTTTTTTGGCCAATTTAGCTACACCTCAGGGAACAAATTTCACTTTTTGAAAATGCCAAAGGGGAAAATTCCTTTTTCCCTCCCCTTCTCGTCCGCTAGTGACTGTAAGCAGACATTATGTTAAGGGCGTGTGTGTCCCAAGGTGGGAGTGATTTTGTCAGACTATTCAGTCGATTCAGTGAATCGATTCAATGACTAAAAGCTTCCGTGATGAATGAGTCATTCACCGACACCTGACTGATAAATGCATTTTTCCCCAACGCATTGTGGCTGCAAAGATTTCTTGACTGAGGTATAAACGGTTGTTGAGTCACACTGTTCCTTAGGTATCATTATCATCGACATCAATATAGCCTCTTCAGAGTGTCGTTGTTGGGTCACACTGTTCCTTAGGTATCATTATCATCGACATCAATATAGCCCCTTCAGAGTGTCGTTGTTGGGTCACACTGTTCCTTAGGTATCATTATCATCGACATCAATATAGCCTCTTCAGAGTGTCGTTGTTGGGTCACACTGTTCCTTACGTATCATTATCATCGACATCAATATAGCCTCTTCAGAGTGTCGTTGTTGGGTCACACTGTTCCTTAGGTATCATTATCATCGACATCAATATAGCCTCTTCAGAGTGTCGTTGTTGGGTCACACTGTTCCTTACGTATCATTATCATCGACATCAATATAGCCTCTTCAGAGTGTCGTTGTTGGGTCACACTGTTCCTTAGGTATCATTATCATCGACATCAATATAGCCTCTTCAGAGTGTCGTTGTTGGGTCACACTGTTCCTTAGGTATCATTATCATCGACATCAATATAGCCTCTTCAGAGTGTCGTTGTTGGGTCACACTGTTCCTTAGGTATCATTATCATCGACATCAATATAGCCTCTTCAGAGTGTCGTTGTTGGGTCACACTGTTCCTTAGGTATCATTATCATCGACATCAATATAGCCTCTTCAGAGTGTCGTTGTTGGGTCACACTGTTCCTTACGTATCATTATCATCGACATCAATATAGCCTCTTCAGAGTGTCGTTGTTGGGTCACACTGTTCCTTACGTATCATTATCATCGACAGCAATATAGCCTCTTCAGAGTGTCGTTGTTGGGTCACACTGTTCCTTAGGTATCATTATCATCGACATCAATATAGCCTCTTCAGAGTGTCGTTGTTGGGTCACACTGTTCCTTAGGTATCATTATCATCGACATCAATATAGCCTCTTCAGAGTGTCGTTGTTGGGTCACACTGTTCCTTAGGTATCATTATCATCGACATCAATATAGCCTCTTCAGAGTGTCGTTGTTGGGTCACACTGTTCCTTAGGTATCATTATCATCGACATCAATATAGCCTCTTCAGAGTGTCGTTGTTGGGTCACACTGTTCCTTACGTATCATTATCATCGACATCAATATAGCCTCTTCAGAGTGTCGTTGTTGGGTCACACTGTTCCTTAGGTATCATTATCATCGACATCAATATAGCCCCTTCAGAGTGTCGTTGTTGGGTCACACTGTTCCTTAGGTATCATTATCATCGACATCAATATAGCCCCTTCAGAGTGTCGTTGTTGAAGGAAGACATTTTTGGCGCGCATTCAGATTTTTTGAGAAAAAAAGGTTTTTGGCGCGCGAGCTAAATCAAATTTGAATTCAAACTGCGCGCCAAAAAGTTGTCGACTAACAAGAATCCCTTTGGCGCGCATTTTCATTTCAAATCTGCTTTTGGCGCGCATTCAAATTTACGATAAATACCAGTTTTTACTAAAAACATTTGGACAGCATACGAGTACTTTTCTGACAACAATAAACCCTGGTCAAGCTATAAATGGTTATGGCTCGGTCTGGGTTCATGTTATTGGGCACATTGTTTGTCAGGTTGACTTGACATCCGTACATGTAGCCTCTACGTAGTTTCTTTGTTACGGAGAAAGGTTTTTGGCGCGCATTTGGATTTCAAATAGGTTTTTAGATTGGTTGAAAGTAATCGCTTTTTGACATGACAATTGGACAACATATAGCCTATCCAGGGTTTCGTGTTAGCCAAAATCTTTTGACGCGCTGTTAGAATTCAAATCTGTCTTGGCGCGCTTTCAAATTTTTGTAAAGTTAAATCTATACACATTAAATTTGGAGAACACACGAAAACTGAGCTTAATATACGTGTGAAGCCGGACCACAAAATTAATTTTTGATAAAAAGAAATCCTGACCAAACTATACGAAAGCTTCCCTTAATACAATGCATATGTATAGCATATCCAGTTTTTTTGTTAGCCAAAGACTTTTTTGTTCTCAGTTTGAACTGAAATCTGTTTTGGCGCGCTTTCAAATTAAAATGGTACTTTTTCACATCACATTAGCCGCCTATTGAAGGCTTAATGTTAGCAACAAACTTGTTGGCGTGCGGTTTAAATTCAAACAACATACGACAACTGCGCTTAATTCATGCCATGCGTGCGTACATAGTCGACCCACAAAATTACTTTTTGATAACAAAAAACCGTGTTCAAGCTATTTGTATGTACGTATGTGATTACGGATCAATACGAGTATTTTTTTGACGACAAGAAACCAAGATTGAGCTAGAAAGAGACATAAAACCCGGGTTCGTTCTTGTTATGGGTCCGTTGTATGTAACAATAACAAGCTGGCTTAACAAGTTCCATGTGCTTCACAGATTATTCTATCCAAGTTCACTTACTACAGTTTTTTGGCGCTTAATTTGAATCCAGAACTTACATACTTTGTGCGTGCGTTCTCATACACTCATACCACATACATACATACAGGGTGCCTCGAGAAAACGATCCACTTTTAAGCAAATATTGTGAAAGTTGAAGGAAAGGTACACTGTGGTATAGCGCTTTTGGATAAGCATGGAAAACATGGTCCCAAACAGGATCAGTTTTCCATCTGTTATTTATACATATAATGCGATAAATGGGTTACGCAAGTGTTGTAAAACTATCCTGAATTTCATTTTATGAAGAGAAAACGTTTTCTCAATAATACAATTTTCAAATCAATGATTAAATGTCAAAAACTTGAAAAAGTTTCATGGGTGGCAAATGTTTTACAAATAACATTCGAATTATTACGTAACCCATTGACCGCAGTAGATGTTGATCGAGTCATCATTATTAGTTTCGTATATTTTTTCATATTTACATTCTGGGAAGTCATTTTATTGTTTTTCTCGCTACTTCAGCACAATGCAGTTCACTTTCAAGTGAATCAATAAAAATCTGAAAATCTAAAATCTGAAATGGTTGACGAAATCGAAATTTTGTCGCTTCCCTCGTCAAGTGGTTAAGGCGCTGGCCTAGCTCGCCGACGCTTCTGGTTCGAACCCCGGGTTGCAACACAGCGCATTCAAGAACGTTGTTGATGATCAGTGATTGTCATTTGTAAATCAGATGACCGTTATTTCACTATTGTGACTTGGTATCCTACTCTACTATTATGGCATAACAACTGAATAAATTTGATTTTAGTTTGTGCAGTCACCTGAATGAACCAGACCTCGTCTCGTATCCGATTTCAGCATCGGGAAATTTTGTTCGAATGCTATACCAAATGAGAATGGTACGTCGGAACCTACGAAGAAGAGTACACCCCGACGCAAAACTACAAAACCCAGTAACTTTTTCAGAATTTCTACTAAACGATAAAAATTTCTGTCACCAAAAATATATTCCCATATGAAGTTTAACTGACCGTTAACTCCCGATTACCTACCGTTAGGCCCGCGCAGCGGTGGTATTTCAGTGGTCACCCATCTCATAAAATTTCGTGTAAGGGAAAAATTCTAGGAAAATTACTGGGGTTTGGAAATATGCCACCCCGACTCGGGAAGAAAAGGCTTGTATGATGACGTTGTACCCTGAACTGATACATACTTCATTGGAAGAAACCAGATCTGCACCTACGCGAACCGCTGCCGGCCCTTTTAAGTGGAAGTCGTGGTACAGCCGCCCGTATGAGGTTTCTGTAAACAAAAATAATGCCCAAAACGTCTGATATTGAAACATCAGACACTCAGTGTTAACATGCACATCGATCATCATCACCCCATTCTATACTGTGCTGAACTATGGGGTCAACAGAGTTGAGTTGAGGCTAGTGATGTTTCAATATCAGACGTTCTGAACAATATTTTAGGTTCATAGCAGAAATAACATGTGGGCTTTAGATATGCGCCGTGCTCTCCGACATCATCCACAATATAGCATCCATCAGTCACATCTAATCAATGAATTCACCACAATTCGAAAAAGAGTATCCGATGACGTTGTACTATGTTTCTTCAATGTAAGAAACCAGACATCCAAGGCACCTTTATATGTACATACGTACAGTATGTGCAGACCGCTGACGGCCTTTTAGCGGAAGTCGTGGCCGAAAGATGCCAACCCATCTGGCCCACCCTATCATGAAATTCATAAGTTAAACCATGGAAAAGATGTGTGCTCTAAACCACTCGACAATAATACAATGGGGTGATACAGCAGATAAGTAGTTCAGACCGATTCAAAAAAACTATGGAGACTAATGTCGTTTTAGTCGTATTACAAAAAATGAACGGTACACCCTGATGCAGATGAAACATATTACATGATATTTTCGAATAGATTGATCGGGTTGAGCTTTTCTTCCAAAAACTCTGACTCTGAAGCTCTATTCAGCTAACCCTCAGAAGCGTCATTCAGTTTCGTGTAAAAAGGGAGAAAAAAAACAGACTTTCACGGCACTATCGGGCGAGCTAATCCTCCAAAGGGAGGGTAATATCTTCAAAGAGGAGGGAATCGGCAGTTTTAAGGTCATTATACCTACACCTCAGGGAACAAACTCTACTTTTTTATTACCCCAAAGAGGGGACAATTCCCCTTTTTTCCCACCCCTCCTCGTCTGCTAGTGCTTCACGGCACACCTACAGTACGTGAGCCGCTGGCAGCCTTTTAGCGGAAGTCGTGGCAGAAAGATGGCCAACCTCTCGATGTCATCCACATGACGAGATTCGTCAGAATGCATTAACGTTGACATCTTATACCGTGCCGTGAAGACACCGTATCTGACCATATGTAGCATCTACCATAGGTTAAGGCTAAGAAAAACACCTTCGTTTGTTTGGGGATGTTTGAGGATTTCGTCTTCTTCTCTAGTTGAACGTTTGGCCTCTTGAAAAATATTCTGATAGTTCATGGCGGAAAAGTTTATATGCATTCACACATAAATGAATGGCACCTGCGAATTTATCGAAAAGTTTTTGATTTGAGTAATTAAACAAAACAAAAATATTTTCTGCGCTGATGGAAATGAACTATGAGTTTGAATGCATGCCAATAAATTGTTTTTCTTTGATTGCCTTTCCTGCCATAAGAATTGAATAACTTTAATTTTGCATATACATATATGTATGTATGTACATACCATTATTATGGTACATTATTAATTGTTTCGTCTGTATAATCGGTTGGAAGAGAACAAGAGTGAGTCAATGAAATTGTAGGTGAGCATGGGCACCAGCGAACGAGGGAAGAACGGCAAAGGGGAATTCCCCCTCTTTGGCATCTTAAAAAAGTAGAATTTGTTCCTTAACATAGAGAGAAATGATCTGACGAGTGTCAATTCACCCCTCTTTGACGAAATTCCCCTCCCATTGGAGAATTGGCTCACCCGCCAGTGAGCAAGGGAACCAGCCAAACAAACCCGAGATGGGTGTGTGAATCATAACTGCTTGATAAGCCTTTACAACAAAAAATCTTATGAACCCGTTATCCTACATATGTGATTGTCTTGGTCTTGGATAAATCAGGCACAACTTTCGGTCAGATTGAGTTTCAGGTTCAGGTTCAGATTCAGGTTTAATCACGTTCAGCTTCAGGTTGGTTCAGATTAAGGTTCCGGTTTTTTCAGGTTCATCACCATAGTTGCAACCATACAGACTGAAATAAAGGACATATGTACAGTATGTATACTATTCAGTGTTCAAGTGTCATGTGGTTTTTCAAATATCACGAAAAAAATTTATTTGTAGATTTTTTTTATTCGAATGCGGTAAAGTCTGTTTGGGAACGGGAGACATCTTCTCTGCGTAACACCACCTTCTGACACTCATTCCAAGCCATACAAGACATTAACGTGCTCTATGTACCTTATCCCTTTATTTTCGTGATTTGCGAGGCCGGCCACCAGGTTCGTGATGAACGGGGATCATTACCGGGCTAAAACACTGGCGAACGAGCTAATCCCCTAAAGGGAGAAAAATGTTGCCAAACGGGGGAAATCGGCAGATTGAAGGCTATATTATATGTACGTACCCTTTATGGAACAAATTCCATTTTTTTAAAACAACCAAAGAGGAGGGAATTCCACTTTTCCGTTCTTTCCTCGTCTGCTAGTGGGCTAAAACGTGCCTATTATTTAACATGTCATTCAGTTACAGATGCAGAAGTCAGAATTTAACACCAACAGTAGCTGGTGCGAAGACTTTCCTCATTTTTCTAAGATTATTTAGCTTATTACCTTTTAAGAATGCGTACTGTGTAGCCATGTAACCAATGAATTACTCCAGAGTGCAAAATTCATTTGTTTAGCTTCTGGGTCAACCAGTCAGTCAGTCAGTCAGTCAGTTTGTCAGCCAGTCAAACAGCTTCCAAAACTACTTGCTAATAGTTGAAAATATTATGTATTATATATTATATATACATACTATATTATATATTAAAATATTATTCATGCATTCAATCTGTCAGTCATTCAGTCAGTCAGTCACAGTCAGTCGGTCAACCAGTCAGTCAGTCAGTCAGTCAGTCAGTCAGGTAGCCTGTCAAGCAGCTTCCAAAACTGCTTGCTAATAGTTGAAAATATTATGTCAGCTAACATCATATAGAGTCCAAGAATAGCCAGTTGGCAACATTAACATGTTTGTTTGATCTACAAAGTGAGTTAATTTTGAGAAACTCTGGGTGACATTAGTATGGCACACTAGCCGACCAGAAGGAAAGGGAAAGTGGAATTCCCCCTTATTGTCAAGTTTCAAAAGAGCAGTTTGTTCCCTAAGGCGTAGGTAAAATGTCCTCGAACTTGCCAATTTCACCCTTTTTGACGAAATTCCCCTCCCTTTGGAGGTTTAACTCGTTCGCCATGTATAAGTACACTATTTATGTACATATGTACTGTAGTTTCGCCTACTTTGCCGATGTTTATTTGATTTGTGGTACTGTAAGCAAAAAATTAAGTGAGTTATAAGTTTAGGTTTCTCGTCTATAGCGTGATCAAGATATGAATACTGTTACTAAATCTTAACTCTATAGAATCAGGACTATTCATTCTGTTACGTACATTATTCAAGTCTGCTATAGTTTGAAGGTTTCGGCATTTTTAAGTAGAATATATCTTGGACTAGTATGTATTCACTGTGTCTAAATGTGTTTTGTTTTTGTTTGAAGAATTTCTCACATTTGCAAGAAAACTAAAATTTCTGAAATTCCTAACGTGTGCCAGGAGCAGATTTGAATTCAAATTGCGCGCCAATAACTCTTTCGGTAACAAGAACACATGAGTGAGATTTATGAGTGGATACGCTCGTTTATTTGATTTGTGTTTTGAGTAAACGATAAGTGAGTTATAATACGAATATAGTTTATCATGTAGGTTCTCATGATTTACACGTAGATCAGTTGTATTGCATATCTTGTTACGAAAGTAAAATTCTAATTGGTGGGCCAAAAAAATGACTAATCTTCGATCTGATACAGAGCTGGATGTGTAGAATTTTGCCAATTGTCGTTTTCACCAGATTTTAACAAAATGTAAACTTAGTTTCACTGATAATTTCGTTAGGACAGGTTTCGTTATGAAATAGTTGTGCACTTTATTCTTTAAAAAGTTGCTCACTCGTTTTTACAAAGCCATCCAGAGCCATATACGATAATTTGTCACTGAAACATGGACTTCTGTTGTTTTTGGGGGTATTTTTCATTAAAATCAGCCTTTTTCCGCCTAATGAGATGAGTTTCATCAAAAATGTCCCCTAGCCCAGAGTCATGCTGTCCGGGGAACGCATGTAAGCGGTTACGGTTTAATTGCAGCGAGTGGCGGACGAGCCCATAGGAAGGTGATTTAGCCACAGTGAGGACTGAGAAAATCGGCAGTTTTTTTCATTTTACTTTCACCTTAGGAAACAAACACTGCCTCTGGAAAACGCCAAAAGGGGGATTTCACTTTTCCCACCCCTTTTCGCCCCCTAGGGCAGTGTCATGCTGTCCATGGAACGCATTTGAGTGGTTACGGTGGAATTGTGCATGCAGCCAGTGGAGGACGAGCCCATAGGAAGGGGTTTTAGCCACAGTGGGTACTGAGAGAATCGACAGTTTTTTTCATTTTACCTACACCTTAAGAAACAAAACTTTGCTTTTGGAAAACGCCAAAGAGGGGGAGAAGTCCTTTTTCCTCTCCTTCTCGTCTCCTAGCGCAGTGTCATGCAGTCCAGGGAACGCATGTTCCAGGGTCCATGGTTACGGTTTGATTGCGCATGCAGCCAGTGGCGGACGAGCACATAGGAAGGGGATTTAGCCACAGTAGGGTCTGAGTGAATCGGAATTTTTTTATTTAACCTACACCTTAGGAAACAAACTCTATACTCAACGTTTTGAAACCGCCAAAAAAAGGGAAATAACCTCCCTTTCGCGACCGAGGGTCAGCAACACAGGCGGACGAGCCAATCATTCAGAGAGAGGGGAATTTTGCCAAAAAGGGGGGAACTGGTAGGAATGGGTAACTTTACCTACAATTCAGGGAACAAATTCAACTTTTTGAAAATGCCAAAGAAGAGGGTATTTCACATTTTCTTTTCCCTTCAACCGAGGGTCAGCAACATGGTCTTTTTATAACCCGCGATCAGAATACCCGCATGTTTTCCATCCATTATGGGTTCGGTGAATCTATGGCAAAAACATCCAATTTGTCGTTTGGTAGCACCACTTGCGGACGAGAAGGGGAGGGAAAAGTGGGATTTCCCCTCTTTGGAGGTTTCAAAAAGTATAGTTTGTTCCCTAAGGTGTAGGTAAAATGACTTGAAAACTGCCAATTCCCCCCTCTTTGGCAAAATTCCCCTCCCTTTGGAGAACTCACTTGTGGGTATCACCACTGGCGAACGAGCCCAACCTCCAAAGGGAAGGGAATCTTTTCAAATAAAAGAGAATTAGTAGAAATTCAGGCCATTTCACCTTGACCTTAAGGCACAAATTCTAATTTATGGAAGTGACAAAAAGGGGGAAATCCACTTTTCCTTCCCCATCTTTTCACGATGCAATCGACGTCGTTAATAGCCTAGTAACTTATCCGTGTTTTTTGGCGCGCAGTTTGAATTCAAACTGGCATGCATTCAAACCTTTAAGAACAAAGATCAGTTTTTCACATAATTTATAGACAACATGCAAACGTCACGCCTACATAATTCAGGCTAACGTGATAGCATGTTCATATGAATATCTTTTCGATAACCAAACTGGAGCTTCATCCGACTAGGAAGCTGAAATTTTTTACTAGAAATGCACAGATATATTTCATTAAAACTGCTTTACCAATGATTTTGGAACGGAGTTAATTATGCTCCACGTTCAAACCAATTCGCCTTCATTCCCCAGAAAACGTTGGCGGACGGGATAATAATCCAATGGGACGGGAGTTTGTTCAAAAAAGTGGAATCGGCAGTTTTCAAGCCATTTTATCTACACGTTAGGGAGCGAATTCTATTTTTTGAAAACGCCAAAGAGAGGGAAAATTCCACTTTTCCGTTCTTCCATCGTCTCGCTAGTGCCAGGGAACTTCAATTCAACAACATTCGTCAACAATTGTTGTGTACTGAATCCATTCACAAAGTATACTTTTGGTCACTAGCGGACGAGTTAAACATCCAAAGGGAATGGGATTCGTTCCAAAACAAGGGGAGTTGGCAAAAATAAGGTCATTTTATTTTCACCTTGAGGGCCAAATTTTACTTTTCGAAACTACCAAAAAGGGGGAATTCCAGTTTTCCGTTTTCGCGTGTCCGCCAGTGGTCACGCGCGACCAGATTACAATGCGTGACCAATCCAATTGTGACACGATCAATAGCGTCACATGTGGTTAATAACGCATGGGGTCATCAGTGACAATACTTGGTTAAGTTTTGTTGCTAATAAAAAAAGTTTGTGGACTTAAACAAATCAACTTGTCACTTATGTATGTTTTTCTGTTTCCATATGAAATGTGGAAAAATATTGCTTTCATTCGAAATTTTGAAAGCGCACCAAAAATAGTTTTGAAATAAGACTAATTCAGTAGCAAAAAACTCTAGATACATAGGCCATACATGTGGCATCGAAACTTATTGCATCATAAACAACTGTTTCATCGAATAAAAAAATCGTTCCATAAATTGTAAACACTATATAAGCGTGAGGTTTGCCATCAGTACAATGTCACAAGTCACAAGTGAGTTTGAAAGATGTCTCGTATTGATAAATGGCTTATATGTACAGGGTGTCCCATTTAAAATTCCGCTTTTTTATGTTGAATAAAAATTGCAGTTTTCATTCGATTTCTGAAATTTTTGCGCCAAGTTATAGAAAATTTCAGGCTATTTTGTTTTATTTTTTATTTTTTGAAATCGAGCTAACAAATCAATTTTTATGTTAAAATTCCCGACACACCGGTTTTTCACGATTTTTTGCTCTGTAGTCGGTGTTTTTTACGATAGCGTGACCGTTACAAACGCAATTTTAACAATTTATATCATCATTTCAGTTAAATAAAATGTCAAAAACGTGTTATAATACGGATAACAATTTAATTGTTAATAATCATCTAACCAACTTGCTGCTGAGACCCCGCATCCACAAGCATGCGTGAGTGCAGGAAGCAGGGGTTTTTTCATTTGGGAAAGTTTATACATCAGGTTTTTCCATTCTTAACAGTGACCTGGTGTGGTGGTTTGCGCAGCAGATTATTGTAATTCACTGTATTTCACCGTAACTTTGATATTTTTTTCGTTTGGGTCAATTAATCTCACACAGAAAAAAAAGCATGCTCCCTGCGCTTAGAGTTCAGAGTTTAACTGCGTTGTGGTTACAGTTTGTAAGCAGTTTGTGTGTTAGATGACTGTTAACAATTCCATTGTTATCCGTATTATAACATGCTTTAACACATTATTTAACTGAAATGATGATTTCAATTATTAAAATTGCGTTTGTAACGGTCACGCGATCGTTTAAAAAACCACCGACTACAAAGCAAAAACGGGAGAAACGGGTGTGTCGGGAATTTTATCATAAAAATTGATTTGTTATTACGATTTCAAAAATTAAAAAATACAACAAAATAGCCTGAAATTGTCTATAACTTGGCGCAAAAATTTTGGAAATCGAATGAAAACTGCAATTTTTATTCAAAATAAAAATGCGGAATTTTAAATGGGACACCCTGTACATACCTCATAGTGATCAAACTTTACCACACGCCACTCGCGTTTAGTGTTAATTGACAGATTACTTCACCAGCGGACGAGAAGGGGACGGGAAAAGTTGATTTCCCCCCTCTTTGGTGGTTTCAAAAAAATCTATTTTGTTCCCTATGGTGTAGGTAAAATAGCCTAATTCCTACCAGTTCTCCCTATTTGGAAAGATTCTCCTTCCTTTGGAAGTTTGACTCGTCCGCCAGTGAATTACTGTATCTGTCTCTCTGACGCATGCTGCATGTACATACGTAGTACTATAATGTCGAACCGTTTCTGCCCTTCCAGACGTAGGCAAGACATATAACCAAACTAATTCTTAGTCGTCAATGTCAAAAGTCAGTATGTCGTATAAATTATCTGTTGTTCAGCTGTTTCTGGTTATTCATAGAAGTAATATTTACAGGAGAAAAAGATGTGACGAATTCGCCGAAGCCATGACGAGTATGCGCGCAACTTCAGCAAGTGGGTCCTCGTCGCTGGAATTGGCTTGAAGCGTAAATCTTAGCCGAAGCTTCGGCGACTCCCACAATCTTAGTCAATCAGCAAAGAGTACGTACTTGCTAAACCTGCGCAGAGCTTCGGCGAATTCGTCACATCTTTCCGCCCTGTACGGTAGTTTTGAGTACATTTCTCTTCGGAGTTTCTAATCGGCTGGTTTTCACCTTGTGCTCGATGTTAATTGTTTAATTGCGAGAAAGGCTGGTGGGCGTCCTCATTTAAATTGTTGAAACAGCCTTTCCAGGGTTTCTTGTTAGCTGAAAAATTATTCGCGCAGTTTGAATGCACGGCGGCGCGCAGTTTGAATTCAAATCTGTTTTGGCGCCTTTTTGAAATTTCGGGAATTTAATACTTTTCTGACCTAACATTTGGAAAACATACGAGAATTGCGCTTAATTCATTGCATTTTTGATAACAAGAAACGTTGACCAAGCTACAACTCGTTAATGTAAAAAAACATCAAATAACAATCAGTGTTTCACCTAATTAATTGAAGTACTGATGCGGCTCTGTTTCAATTAGTATGACAATGACATCAATTGAGAAAACCGTCGTTTCATGGAGAAAGCAATTAAACTTGGGTCAATTAACCTAAGGGCGTAATTTAGTAATCAACATTTTGATTCCACTGATTTCGAAAGCACCTGGATCATCTCTTACACAACTAGTCATCAAGTTTTGATTAATTAAAACTAATAAATTAGAGCGATACTAATGAAACTATTGATACTAGTTAAAATATCTCTTATATTATTGTGTATAAACCGTACTCATAGCTATTGTTTCTGTACTGTACTGTTGTTTCAAACACTAATGCTGTCAATCGTTCGGTTTCAATAATAAGTTTTGTTTCACTCACGAACACTGTTTCAATCACAAACAGTGTTTCAGATACAAGCACTATTTCAATCACAAACCCCGTTTCAATCACAAACCCCGTTTGAATCACAAACACTGTTTCAATCACAAAAGCTGTTTCAATCACAAACAGTGTTTCAAATACAAGCACTATTTCAATCACAAACCCGTTTGAATCACAAACCCGGTTTCAATCACAAACGCTGTTTCAATCACAAATAGTGTTTCAGATACAAGCACTATTTCAATCACAAACCCGTTTCAATCACAAACCCGGTTTCAATCACAAACACTGTTTCAATCACAAACGCTGTTTCAACACAAACACTGTTTTTATAAAAACAATATTTTAATTACAAAAACAGAAAAAATAAAACAGCATGTAAGAATATAATTTGGAAAATATTCTTGCTCTCTTTGAAAGGTAGTGAAACAATTACGTAAAATGTGTCGACCATCATCTTCGCATAAAAATAGATATAAAGTTGTCACTCGGTTAATTAAATATCACTCAAATATCATATAAAAGCTATTTTTATTCACATTGACATCTTTACGTCAGTTGCAGAAGTTTGCCGTACCAGGTGAGACCAACTTTTTCCAGAATCCATTCTTGTCTGCAGTAACTTTTAATTATCCCCTCATGGCCTTTTATTAGTCTGTAGCATCTAGGAAACACCAATCAACAATTACTCACTAATTGATGATGATCAATTCGAGCGAACGTGTGTAACTAAGGACAGATCAATCAATTAATTATCATCTGAAATCAGTAAAGCATCAGTAATATGTCACAACAAGCGTTCCACTTGTACTTCAACTTTATCGAATCTCTACTTCAGATTCTGAGTGGTAGTTTTATAAAAAAAATAAATAGATTAATAACTTTTTTGTAGGCTAATACTACTTACACACTTCAAAAGCTCACCTGCAGACCGCAACCTTTTCACCCAATTGTCTTGACGCAATTTTGTGGCAGCAACAGGTGTTATCGCTCTGTGCGTCATTTTAGGAAAAATGGAAAAGTTCAGCGTCTCTATTTCTGTTTTTAACAACACCACTCCGTATAAAAGATGATCACGGTTCTCAGATTTCAGATATCAAGAATCAATTCCAGAGTTCAAAGTCACACTCACTTCTCGCCTGTCTAGTCTATTTGGTATAGTTTGGTCAGGGTTTCTTGTTATCAAAAACACATTTTGTTGGCCGGTTACGCACGTACATATGCAATGAATTAATCACATTTTTCAAATGATGTCTAAATGTTATGTGAAAAGCATTCATTTTCGAAAATTTTAAAGCGCACCAAAAAGCATATTTGAATTCAAACTGAGCGCCAAAAACGTTTTGGCTAACAAGTTACCCTGGTTAGGCTATATGAAGGGTGCCAGCCTCGGAAACTGGTGCTCCTGGTTCGAAACCAGACTTCAGACATTTACCCTGACGCATTGTTTTTGGGGTTTCTGCCATTGCCCATTCTTACATTTATGTATGATATAAGTGTGCTTCGATGGCTTCAGTAATGAAGAAGTATGCAGTAGAAAAAACGTTAGACTCGTCGCATTCATTGAACGAGCTGAGCACTAGCGGATTCGAAGGGGAGCAAAAGTGCAATCTGCCTTTTCTGGCGAGTTTACAAAGTAAATTTTTCTCCCGATGTGTAAGTGAAATGACCTCAAAACTGTTGATTCCCCCCTCTTTGACGAAATTCCATTCCATTTGGAGGTTTGGCTCGTCCGCCAATATCAAGTGAGCTTCGGCAAGCTGTTATTACGAAACCTGAGTCGCATTAGGGCATGGTTCGTAGGTGCTTGAATTCGTCTGCTGTGATTCTTCGTGTTTCACAATTGTTAAGTGAATATGACAACTACAGATGATGTATTATTTGAAATCTGTGAAACACCCACAGAGTGTCACGTCAACATGATTAACACCCCACTCAACAACAACAACAACAACAACAACAACAACAACAACAACAACAACAACAACAACAACAACAACAACAACAACAACAACAACAACAACAACATCAACAACAACAACAACCAGAAACACAACAACAACAACAACAACAACAACAACAACAACAACAACAGCCACACTCATGAAGCTGGAACGTCCTGCTACGTGAAATGGTATAAATTCTGCCAGTTTCCCTCATTTGCAGAGATTCGCCTGCCTTAGAGTTTTGACTCAACCGCCAGTGTTAGCCTTGTCTGACTGGATCAAACAAATAATAATGACATACTGTATGTAACATGATATACAGCCATTGCTTTCTCAATTTACTGCTAAAGTGAATTCGAATGCATGTAGTTAGGGTGTCCCACGTAACTTGCAACATTCAGCGAGACCACAAAACTGGTGAAGCCATTTTGAAAATCAAAAAAGAAAATTATAGTCTTGTTGGTATAGTTTTGTTTGCCGCCTACCAGAGGTTCATTGTACAAATAGTTCTTGCAAGTTATGCCTAATTTTCAGAAATAGTCCGTTTTAATTTTTGATTTTTCTCAATTGCTTGCTCAGTTTTCAGTGAAACTGAATTCGAGAGCATGTATAACTCTGAAAAATTACGTGAAATCTGACTACTGACGTGAAGTTTAATGACGAGTATTATATACTGTACATATATGAAGGTGTTGATGAGTTTCTGCACAGTGAAATCCCATTAAACAGTTTTTTGTGTACCGATTTTTTTACTTCACAACCTGCACTGCGAAAAATTTACTTAACTAAAATTGACTGTTAACTGAAATTTATCACTAAAAAATTTTCTATTCATTAACGGTGTTGAAAACTTCTTTTTATTTGAATAAATAATGAAAACAAACAGTGTGAACAAATCTCGGTGCGGGAGTTTTACTCTGCAGCGCAGAAACTCATTATCGACTATAGCCTATCCCAGGTTTTTTGTTAGCCACAAACTTTTTGGCGCGCAATTTGAATTCAAATCTGTTTTTGGCGTGCTTGAAAAATTCCAGAAATTAATACTTTTGGTAAACATGCGAAAATTGCACTTAATTCATTGCATATGTACGTACGTGCGAAACCAGCCCACAAAATTTGTTTTTGATAACAAGAAACCCTGACTCAGCTGTCAGCTATATATGTCGTAGTCTAAATGGTTATCCAGGCAAAATGGTTATACATAACCCGATTGCCTGGGCAAAATGGTTATGCATGTACAGGGTCAGTTTTTATTACGTATCATTATGCATCTATTATTATGACGGCTTCAACAAGTTTTCAACTGAAATGTCCGGTTTGTTTAATATTATATGAAGCTGAAACTGTCAAAATATGAAACAATTTGAAACACACTCACTTATTTTGTTAAATATGTAGGTGTTCAGCGCATCTGATTACATGTCGACTTGCAATTGTTCAACGGGTTTGAATAGCATTGAATGATTTTTTTTCATTGAACATTTCATTTATCCAAGGTGCGCTACTGGTCGGTGTTGCTGCCAAACCAGAAGAGCCAGCTGCAAAGAAAAAGCAAAAACTTACTGATAATGACGATTAATTACCATTAACTCAATCATAACACACACATAACACATGAACAAACATAGTGATACGTATTAAAAACTGACCCTGTACATGCATAACCATTTTGCCCAGGCAATCTGGTTATGTATAACCATTTTGCCTGGATAACCATTTAGACTACGACATATACATGATGCCCGAATCAAAGCAGTCCTCTATTGACATTTACTAATGCAGACTGTAAATTCTGAAATATGATTTGAGAACTTGAGTGGTTTGATATATGTACATAGTTTGATCCAGGCTTTCATGTTATCAAGAATTTGTGGGCCGGTTACGCAATTTTCGTACTGTATGTTGTCCAAATGTTATGTGAAAAATGATTTAATTTCTCGAAACATTGAAAGCGCGCCAAAAACAGATTTGAATTCAATTGCACGCCAAGGAGTTGTTGGCTAACAAGGAATTCCGGTTAGGCTATATA
Source organism: Daptonema setosum (assembly GCA_964036265.1). Taxonomy (NCBI): domain Eukaryota; kingdom Metazoa; phylum Nematoda; class Chromadorea; order Monhysterida; family Xyalidae; genus Daptonema; species Daptonema setosum. Next base: position 819,701 of record OZ038448.1, read on the forward strand.
GCTTGATCCAGGGTTTCTTGTTACAAAGACGAATGTTTTGGCGCGAGATAATTTTCTTACCTTCCTGTCCGAGTTAAAACTGTGATTTATTCAATGAAAAAAAAGTGTTCATACTAATCTAGCCTTCGAAAATCGTACTACCAGTTACCCACAGCGTTTATGAAAGTATACATACATGTATGAAAATCAAGTTAAACTTGTCAATGAAGCTCGCCTACTTCAGTGAAGATGGAAATCTCTGTGATCCACTGTTTTATAATTTTCAGCTTTATAACGTTCTTGAATTTCTCACGTTTGTTCATATGATAACCGTAAATCAGCAAGCTACGGCTTCTACTACATATGTAGTTCGACCTCCACTAGCGGACGCGAAGGAATGGGAAAAGTGGATTTCCCAACTCTTTGGCACTTTCAGGAAGTATATTTAGTTCCCTTAGTTGTAAAAAATATTGTTTGAAACTGCCGATTCCCCTCTCTTTGATGAAATTCCCCACCCTTCAGAGGATTGGCTGGTCCACCAGTATAGCCGTCCGACCTCCAGTGCTTTCAAGTGAATGTGACCAAAAAATTTCTATATTGTATTTCCACGAGTTTACAAAATTTGATCACTATAACGGGGATAGAAAACTGTATAGCATCATTGTTTTACCGCTTAAAAACTGGATTTGAAAACTTTTTTATCAACTCACTTCACGAAAATATGTAAATGGATTGCAATGGCTTCCACCTAAATATAGATGGTTCTAAATGGATCAACCGATTAAAAGATGTTATTAAAGATGAGCTATAAAAAGTTAAGTTATTCACTGCCGGAATGTGGCTAAGCAGACATTAATTTCCGGCCGTGTGATAAAAACCATAGGAACCATGGTGTTAACCAACTCCTTTATAAATTGTACTCACCAGCGGACGAGAAGGAGAGGGAAAAGTGGACTTCCCCCCTCTTTGGCGGTTTCAAAAAGTACAGTTTGTTCCTCAAGGTGTAGGTAAAATGACCTGAAAACTGCCAATTCCCCCTCTTTGACGAAATTCCCCTCCCTTTGGAAGAATAACTCGTCCGCCAATGAGAGCTACAGTATATGTATACAGTCCCTGCCCTAATAAACGGCCGAATTTCCATGGACCAAGCTTTGCCCATACTTGGGCAAAGCTTTCCCCAAAACTTGGGGAAAACTTGGTGTTTACTTGGTATTCCTAGTGTATAAGCATACGAAAATCACACCAAGTTTTGCCAAGCTTGGGCAAAATTTGGTCCAAGTATGGTCCAAATAAAACGTGGATGGGCCAAGCTTGGGGAAGACTTGGCCCAAAAGTTCGGCCAAGCTGTCAACTGATGTTTCAACGCATTTCGAAGATTTTTTTTCTGACTACATTTTTTAGGTTTTTTTTCAATGCGTTGGTCATTAACCATAAAGTTAGTTATAAAGATAAGTTAGTGAACATAATTATCGGTGTGTTCCGATGCTTGTACCACAAGGAAATCTTCCTGATCATTTTGTTCCAGTGAAACGAGTGATTACACGTTTTGTGTACAGCAAGCTGGTGACGTCACAAAGAACTTTTGATTTGTAACACATATATTGCTGTCACTTAACAGGAAGGAAACCTACCTTAAGTTGCCCTGTGTCGCATTATAAAAAATGAATGGTTTTTTGAAAACCAATACTTGAAAAAATTTCGGTTTGAAGACTAGTTTATGGGTTGTTCAAGATGAAGACCCGCCGAAAACAACGTGTTTGCTTCAAAACAAACCATGTATAACCATGGATAAACTTCGTTGCATTAAATATCATTTTTATGTAATTTTTTTCAATGGTCCCTGTGTGGCTTTTCTTGCATTTTGCGGGATTCGCTCCAAGTAGCTTTATGAGGTGTCAAACAGGATAAAAATTACGCATGGAGGTGTGGATAGTACCAATAACTTTCATCAGGCTGCGTTCAGTCTCTAAGTAAAGTTCATAATCTTGTAACTGTCTTCAAACCACCTATAGCTTGTTTTGAGTTACCCTGTGAGAACTCTGCATATCGGGGTGCAGAAACATTATTAACGAGCAAAAGTTTTACAAATTCGGAGCGTTATTTCATGTGCATTCATCACGCCCTTATTGGGGTTAAATGATAAGGAAATTGCTCCATCGGTAGCTCTAAGTTGAGGAAAAGATGCATCACCCATTTACGAAAACTTTTTAACAAACAAAACAGAAATTATAGAGATTTGAGTCTGTTTCAGTATGTGTCTCACTTAGTCGGCTTGATAGTAAAATAACCTTCCGATTTAACAGTTGTCGATCGCATGAAAAAAATTCGTCTGTTTTTTATCTACCATTTGATATATCATTCAAATAAAAAAACTTTCCGTATGGCCTTTAACTTTCAGAAGTCTTGAGGGAGGTACTATGAAAATAGCCATTTCCGGGTCAGTTCAGCAACACGTGACTCATTTTTTTGTTCATAATCACCTAGCGCTTGAAACATTAGCTTGGGTGTGCACGAATCCATACAGCAAGTACTGCATTTGACATATGCAACCATCTGTGTATGAAACTCACGCTTTACATGAGCACTCCTTTGTAAACTTTTTTGAAAATAATAATTAAATATAATGTTTCACGTGCGCACCCCGATATGCAGAGTTCTCACAGGGTAACTCAAAACAAGCTATACAAACGCATGCTAATAGATATTCATATTACACTTGTACTGCCCAAAAACCATCCATAATGAATGAAACACAATTACACAAATAAAACAGGCTTAGACACATGTTTTTCATATCTCCTAAATGTTTCAGTACGAGTTATACATCCAACCGTGTTTTATAGGGATAAAACACCCAAATTGAGGGTGTTCCTAAATATTTGACCGCCACTGTATGTGAATCGTAAAAAAACAGTGCAAAACACGAAAAGATACAAGTTGATAAAAAAACTATGTACGTTTAATAATACTGAAATTTTAAGAAAAATGCCAAAAACCTGTCATGGAATTTTTTTTTCACTATTCAGACAGCAAGATGATGTTTCCAAAAAAAATTTGGGGCGTCCTTTTTTTCGCTTGACGTTACTTGGTGTTACTTGGCCCAAAAATTCCCCATATTTGGTATGTCTTGGGCCAAATTTGGTTTTACTTGGCATGCCATGACTATGTTATAACACGCAATATTTTTTTACTTGGTCCAAGCTTGGGGAAGACAATTTTAGCCATTTATTAGGGCAGGGACTGTATGTACGTACGAACCTAACTACAGTATCAACAGCTGTTTCATTATACATTTATTTTTTACTGTGATATTACATTACAATTCAGACTTATTTTGAAGTGTTAGAAGCTTGTTTCCGAAATTCTTACCCATATAAATGTACATGCAACATCTTCGTCAAGGTTTTTTTGAATTACGAAAAGATTGCTATGTATGTATGTATGTGACGTGAGTTTTTCATCAAAATTTTGCGTCTGAAAAGTAATTCTAAAGAAAATTTAACGAGAAATTCAAAACATGAATTGCTTCCTCATTCTGGGCTGAAGATCTTCATCTGAATTCTGAAGTGATGTATGGTGCTTTAAATGGGCTGGCCAACACTGGCGGACGAGTCAAACCTTCACAGGGAGGGGAATTTCGTCAAAGAGGAGAGAATCCGCAGTTGTTAAGCCGTTTTACCTTCACCGTAGGTGACAAACTGCTTTTTTTAAATTACCAAAGAGGGGGGAATTCCGCTTTTCCCATTTTCGTCCGCCAGTGCTTTGAATGGGCAGGCCAGAATGAACCCATCTTATGTCTAGTCCATTTCGGGTTCATCAATTGACCGTATGTACCTTCACACCACACGGGAGGGAAAAATGGAATTCCCCCTTCTTCGGGATTTTCAAAAAAATATATATCAAGGGACGGCCGCTAGGCCGTTCCCTTAATATGGTTCGATTAAGATAAGCTTTTTTGCGGTTATCTCGATCTAGGCTTCTCGTATCGACTTCTAGTTTGTTCCATCGGTTTTCTCGTGCAATTTTACATTTCCCTGGCTATATTTAATCCGGTAGAGATGAATTTTCATTTTTCAGGTCCAAAAACGATGAAAATGCGATTTTCCGTTTTTTTTTATCCGCAAAAACGGTGTCAGCAAGTTGGGCCGGACCGATAAAGCTGGTACCTAGGCCAATTTTCAACATAGAAAACGATTATCAAACTGTCCCGCAGATCGGAAAAATATTTGCACCATTTTAAGGGGATTTTATAAAAAAAAAATCAAAAATCGCAGGCAAAATGAAGAAAGAATTGTTGTATGAACGATAGGGTGGCCCGATCAAACTGAAATTTTAACCGAATGTGTACTACACATGTAGAAGTATTTCCCGCTATTCCATTTATCATTTTACTCAAAAACACAAAAAAGCGCAGCGGGTCTATATGGAGTAAATTTGAACAACGTTTTCACAAAAGCTCAAATACTCGTGTTGAGATGATTGAACCGTTAGGAAAAACTGCCTATCATACGCGGAATCACATTTTAATATAACCTGTCTTCGACATATTTTCCGATAAAATGATCGTTCTTTAACAAAAACTTGAAAAAACTGATGTGGAAAATTTCAACGTGTTTGACAATTTTTGCTCTTTCGAAAATCAGATTATCTCAAGATTTAAAGCCTTGAGACCCATTGTATTATCTGAATGTCTTGTATGACTGAAGCTGTATCGAATACAGAAAAGATGATTCTCTGCGTATTCTCAAAAAATATTTATGAGCCGCCAAAAACCGATGAAAATTAAAGTTCACTTAATCACGCTGTTTCAGCCACATTGGATTTCAAAATTTTAATCTATACAAAAACCGGAAAAACTTCATTTTGACAGGAGGTCTAGAGAGAGTACATTTCTATTGAACTATTTTTTAAAACTTGATCAGCCCCTTTAAATAAATTTTTATGATCCGTCAAATGTACAAAAATGAAGAAAAAAGGGGCAAAAAATTTTTTTACAAGATTTTTTTTCTTTGTTTAAAGACATGTACCAATATCATTAAAACACCTCAAAACCTTATTATAAGTAGTCTGAAAGTGACGAAAAAAAATTCCACATGTACATGAGCGTCCGCTGTTAAGTACAGCGCTGCGCCAACCTAATAATAATCAAGTAAAAAAAAAATTCACACTAGAACTAATGACAAATTTATGATTGGAAACTAGGTTTGATTTAGCGAATCAACTGGCAAAACATTTTCGTCAACGTAAACAAGTGGACAGTGGGTTTGCAAGTTAAACGGGTGGTGCTGGGTTCAATACCCCGGAAAGTCAAAAACAACGAAAGTGGTTATTTGTTTTGTTTTTGATATAATAGACTTCTCTCGAGCTTCAACTGTCTATTTTACATATCATAAGGCAGCTTTATCTCACTATATCACTAATCACTAGTCTACATACATGTGATTTGTTCACACATAAAAAAGGTATAGACAAGCAACTAAAAATGCCCTGAAGGCATGGGGAGTAACGAATATGGTTCGATCCTGGGAAAACCAATCGTGAAAAAGTATGAGACAAGAAAGTTTTATTCTTTTATTTTAGATAGTCTGATCGTGAAAAAGCAGGAAACAAGATTAGCGATGAATCACGAAAAAGCTTGAACTTGATTAAATCAAGAATCAAACCAAATTACACGAAACATATTTGGGACTTTTGGGTGAAAACGAAATCCTCTGTATTTCGTTTAGCTAGTTCTGAGCTTAGATATATTTTCTTCTAATTGTGTGGCCAGTCTGCCACGACCTTTTTTATTTAGGTTTTATATAGAAAAACATGATTTTTTGTAAGATATGTTTTTACTGGATTACAGCATTTTCATTAATAATAAATTTTATTTGTAATGATTACCACGCCACTCGTGAAAAGTCCCAGATATGTTTCGTGTAATTTGGTTTGATTCTTGATTTAATCAAGTACAAGCTTTTTCGTGATTCATCGCTAATTCCTGCTTTTTCACGATCAGACTATTAAAGAATAAAACTTTCTTGTCTCATACTTTTTCACGATTAGTTTTCCCAGGATCGAACCATATTCGTTACTCCCCATGCCTTCAGGGCATTTTTAGTTGCTTGTTATCCTTTATGTGTAGGGAAAACGACCTTAAAAATTGCGAAATCCCCTCTCTTTGGTGAATTTCCCCTCCATTTGGAGGTTTGGGTCGTTCACCAGTGGTTCATATTTTGGCATGTAGACAATTCTTCATAACTGGGTCATACTATAGCATTTCCCAGGTCTCTTGTAGCTAGAAAAATTTTTTTGGTGAATTTTGGTGAATTTGGTGAATTTTGGTGAATTTAGTGAATTTTGGTGAATTTGGTGAATTTTGGTGAATTTCCCCTCCATTTGGACGTTTGAGTCAATCACCACTCACCAGTGCTTCATATTCTGGCATGTAGTCAATTCTTCATAGCTTGGTCATGCTATGGCATATCCCAGGTTTCTTGTAGCTCGAAAAAGTTTTTTTGCGCCTTTTGAATGTGTAACCACGTAATTTTGATACGCATTCAAAATAATGACAGTGAAAATCTGTTTTTCGCATAACCATTTTCAATTATTCATTTTTTTATTCAACGGATATATGTACATATGCAAGGGGTTAACTGACATCTGAATCTTGATAACAACGTACAGCACTGTGAGCAAGCTGTATATTGTAACTCGAATTTCGTTCCTAAAGCCCTTATGTTGCTTCTCCAAGCAAAAATATGGCCCGAAACGATATGTGTATGTATTATATTTATGAAACACCATTAGCATCAACTCAACTTCGGCTTTTTTACGAATCCTTTTTTCCTGTATTGTACGTGACTTTTAACTTCACTATACACCCACGTGCATGAGGTGCAAAAAACCTTTTGCGTTCCCAACTGTCAAGTTCAGATGTTTGGCTCTATATACATATATAGGGTGTCCCACATAACTTGCAGCATTTTGATCAACCACAAAATTTTTTTGTTGTGATGTTAACATAATGAGTATTATATCATCAGATAGCATATAGTCTGATGTTTTGTTTACCGTATATCGGAGGTTCATACCTATCACATAGCTTCAGATATGGCCCTTTTCATGAAAGTAGTCAAAATCGAAAAAAATACTCTTGTTTGAGTTTTGCATTTTTTTCACGATTTTTCTTTGCAAATACTTGTCAAAATAACTTATAAAAATCTGAAATCACTAAAATAAACAATGAAAAAACATTTTGCATTCATCCACAAAGTTTCGAAAAGTTTTTTTTCAAAAAAGTGCAAATGACCGTATTGGTCACGTTTCACGATTGCGTCTCAGGTGGGATGAGTCGCTGTGCGAAGTGCGCCGAGATTGGGGAAACCAAGTATTACATACTGTAACTTTATGCTTCTGATTCATTTTAGTATCTGTAAATTTCCGTAATTTCAATGAGAAGTTGTAATTTTGTGCATTCAATGTCAGTTAAAAACAAAAGTTAATGTTGAAAATGACTACTTTCAGGAAATGGGCTGTATATCAAGCTGTATAGTAGGTTTGAACCTCCAGTATGCAGCAAACAAAACAACAAACTATATGCTATCAGATGATATACAACTCATTTTATTAACAGCACAACAAAAAATTTGGCGGTTGATTAGAAAGCTGCAAGTTATGTGGGACACCCTATAGATACATATATAGGTACATGTAGTTATGTACTTTATATACATACATACATATGTATGTACTGTATGAACATATATAACTTACAGTAAACTCCCTCTCACTGCTCACATGACGAATGAAGAAATCTTCAATGGTAGAAAGAACGATTTATCCTACCTAATAAAAAAAACGCTCAACCCGTTATCTCCATGCTGGCCTGAGGCAGTTTTGCGTTAATCTTATATAGCCGCACTGTTGACTTTTTGTTGTTTATTTTTTTCGTTTTCTGTGTTCGTTTTTTTTACCGTGACTTATTAATTTCATGTTTTTTCTTGTATTTTTTCTGTGACGCTTCCATTATATTGCAGTCTAGTTGGCAAACAGATACCTCATCAGAATGGGGTTCTCTTAGCGGCCAGAGACGTTGACCCTTGTTGGAAGTTCGAACCCATAAATACATAAGTACTTACTGTATGTTCGGACTTTCGTAGCATTGCGACATTCAGTGAGGCATTGTGCTTTCTCTCAGTTCTTGAGCTGCTAAACACACAGCACGAATCCTAAGTCTGAACCAAATATTGTGCCTGAGCACACTAGCAGACGAGGGAACAATCAAAAAGTGGAACTCCCCCTTTTTGTCGTTTTCAAAAAGTAGGATTTGTTCCCTAACGTGTAGGTAACATGACATGAAAACTGCTGATTCCCCCTCTTTGTAAAGTTCCCCTCCCTTCAAAATATTGACTCGTCCGCCAGGCCATAAGCCTAAACCTAAGCTAGTGAAACACCGTGGGAGCGTATCAGCTTACTATAAAAACTCAAGTACATAGACGGAAGTCGACACAAACGTTATTACAAGTCCATTTCCTGTTTTGCGCATATTTGTAGATTGTCGATTCTGTAATTGTAGATTGCCGATTTTGCAAACCTGTATTCTAGTCTAGCCGATGCTTATACATATATATGTAGACAACGAATCACCAAATGTTGCTTGCCTCATATCCTACTGTTTCATATTGTATGATTTATGCAAATTTCTTCATTATACTAATTGTTTTTTTCACTCTCTTGTATCAATGGAATACAGTGATTACGATGCGTGATGAAGAGGATGTCTGCTAAAGTAATGAAACTATCAACCAAAAACGATTTGCAGGTTGACAGTTAGTGGCAATCACAAGATCGGTAGTAATTAATAATTGACCACAATGCTGACCATGAATGCCACGTTGCTGCTCGCTCTCTTCATTGTGCCCGTCGTGCTGGCCTACCAGCTAGGTGAGGGTGCTGATGGACTTGTCGGTTGGTGGTTTTTATTTAAAATAAATTACAAAAGACTTTAAAATAATTAAAAAAAAAGATCTTAATTTTTTACATGGTCATTCAAAACCATCAAAAGGTTTGAGTAGGTTTTAGGTATGTCAGGTTTTGTGTGGGATAGTAGATACAGATACATACACGTATAAGTATAACGATGGCTTAGGTTTAGCTGGGTGAGGATGCCTAAAGCATAAAAGAAAATGTGAAATGTTTTGAATTATTCAAAACTATCAAATATTTTTAAGACGATTAGTCTTTTTTAAAACATTCTGTCGGTCTAACGGAACAGTTGAAACATCTGCTATTTAGTCTACTTCAAGCTTAATGTGCTTCCATGTTTGTGTTAAGTGTTTTTATTGTCATTTAGTTTGTGTATTTAGTTGCCGTAGAATAAAAAAAGTCGTCGTGGTAGCCGTAATATTGCTTATGTAATATTTTCTATGTACTTATGTTTTTGAAAATATTCAAACCACCTATTGTCAAAATAAAGGGCTCGAAAAAGACGCGTCGCGGATGCAGATTTCCAAAACCCAAAAAATCTTCTAGAATTTTTCCCAAACGCGAAATTTCATGTCCGCATACTAAGGTGGATAATCACTGAAATACCACCGCTGCGCGGGCCTAACGCGGTAGGTAATCGGGGGTTAACGGACAGTAAAACTTCATATGGAATTTATTTTCGGTGACAGAAAATTTTGGCGTTTAGACAAAATTCTGGGAAAATTTTGGGGGTTTGGCATTTTGCGTCGCGGATGTACAACATTTTACAGATACCTAATCCAACTTAGATGATAAA
>OZ038448.1:840987-855987 GCA_964036265.1 Daptonema setosum
TCCATAACTATTTACTCTGTTACTGAGTTTTCCACCTTCGTACGAGAAAGAATTGTGTTACGGTTCATGGCGTAATACTGTGTCAAGTTTAAATTCTTGTTTCTATGATTTTCACAATTTCAGACTTAAAACATGTTGTTATGTTAAATTAAGCGAAAAAAAAACATGAAATTATGTTGCGGTGTATGAACTACATACATGGTGGGCCAAAAAAACGACACGATTTTATCCGTTAAAAACTTTTTCATGAATCAACAGATTTTCATGCGGTAAGAAGCATTTCAATAACAACATAACAACTTGAAATTTTTGAAGTTTTTGATAAGATCCATACATCCTAGCTTTTGGTATGACCAAATTATGAAATTAATCAGTTTTTTTATTTGAAAGAAATATGTTCAGTATCACAAATCTCACGGAACCAAAATTTTGCAAATTTTTAGTTGTCTACACAATAAAAATAGTATTTCAAACCAGTTGATCAACTCTGACGGGAATGTTTCAGAAAAAGAGATTTTTTTTGAGAAACTCGCTTCCTAACTCTGTGGTACAAAAAAAATCTAAAAAAAACAGAAGAGAAATTTGTATTTTTATGAGAGTTACGTATCATCATCAATAGTGACAGTTTGAAACAGCTAAAAAGCCGTAAATAATTGGTTAAGTATGTTTAATTAATTGGTTGTAACAAAAAATCTACGTAAATGGCGATAGATAATCAAGGGACGGCCGCTAGGCCGTTCCCTTAAAATATGGTTCGATTAAGATAAGCTTTTTTGCGAGTATCTCGATCTAGCCTCATCGTATCGACTTCTAGTCTGTTTTATCGGTTTTCTCGTGCAATTTTACATCATCTCCCTGGCTATTTCTAATGCGATTTTCCGTTTTTTTTCTCGGCAAAAACGCTGTCAGCAAGTTGGGCCCAACGGATTAAGCTGAAAGTTGGTACACAGGACAATTTCATGCCCAGAGCACGATTTCCTGAGTGTCACGGAGATCGGATGAATCTTTTCACCATTTTTGAGGACATTTATGAAAAAAATGTCAAAAATCGCAGGCAAAATGGGAAAAGAATTGTTGTATGAGAGATAGGGTGGTCCGATCAAACTAAAATTATAACCGGATGTGTATCACACATGTCGAAGTATGTTCCGCTATTAAAATTATCATTCTACTCCAAAACACAAAAAAGCGCAGCGGGTCTATAAGGAGCAGAATTTAATTTTTTAATTTTCACATTTGCTCAAATACTCGTGTTGAGGTGATTGAATCGTTATGAAAATAAAAATACAAAGTGACTGACAGTAAAAAAAATACACAAATTAAAGTAACCTTATCTTTCTCTCCGACGGATTCCTTCTTCTTCTTGGTGATGCCTTTGGCAATTTTCTCCTTCTTGAAGGAGTCGGCAGGTGATTGGCTCGATCGATTTTTAAGTCGTGGATCTGGGTGAGGCATCTTGCGGTGCGTAAATTCTCAAGTTATATGGGTTAAAAACTGCCTATCATTTGCGGAATCAAATTTCATTATGACCTCTCTTCGTTATATTTTCCGATAAAATCATCGTACTTTGACGAAAACTTGAAGAAACTGATACATAAAGTTTAAACGTTTTTGACGATTTTTGCTCCTTCGAAAATCAGATTATCTCAAGGTTTAAAGCCTTGAGACCCATTGTATTATCTGAATGTCTAGAATGACTGAAGCTGTATCAAATACAGAAAAGATTATTATCTGCGTATTCTTAAAAAATAATTATGAGCCGCCAAATACCAGTGAAAATGCAAATTCACTTATTCACGCTGTTTCAGCCACATTTGATACCAAAAATTTCATTTATACAGAAACAGGATAAACTTCATTTTAACAGGAGGCCTAGAAGGAATAAATTTCTAGGAAAATTTATTTTTAAAACTTGATCAGTACCTTTAAATAAATTTTTATGATCCGTCAAAATTAACAGAAATGAAGAAATACGGGTAAAATTTTTTGAAGTAAACTTTTTTGACGTATTTTTTTCCAGACTATTAACAATATCAATAAAACACCTCAAAACCTTATTATAAGTGGTCTGGAAGCAAGAAAAAAAATCAAAAGTCACATTGTATATAGCGTTCGCTGTTCAGCTCGGCGCTAACCTAATAATAGACAAGGTTTGAAGCTATTTTCACACTAGATATGATGATATACTTATGATTTGAAACTAGGTTTGATGTAGCGAATCAATTTTTAAAATATTTTCCGTCACGGTAGTCAAGTGGATAAGGAGTGGGTTTGCAGGTTAAACGGGTGGTGCAGGGTTCAAAACCCCTGAAAATCCAAAACAGTGAAAAAGTTAATTTTTTTTATTTTTGATAATATATACTTCTCCCGAATTTCAAATGTCTATTTTAAATATAATAAGGCAGCTTTTAACTTACTATATTACCAATTCATGGATTTTTTCATCATTATGTCAATAATGCAATGACTTAATCTAATAATACATTGAAACTGATGTACGTATGGATGTCACGTTTTGCAGAATACATTTTTGCAGAATACATTTCTGCTGCTCAACAGTACACATTCACACAACAGTGAATAGTACACATTCAATCAACAGTGAATCTCTCTATACCCCAGTTCATATCAAATTATCGATTGAAAACTGTGCTTTAGAATGAGATGCACGAATCACGTTCACGTTTCACGAATCTTACATACGTCTGAATGACGGGCGTTTTCTATGGTGTTTACCCATCATTGTTCCCGACTCGAGTCGGATGTTCAATGATAACTTTGTTGTCGGCGGCTGCCTTGTTAGGCAACAACAGCTGATTTTTTTGCAGATCATCCTTTTCAATAAGGTAACGGCTGCATCGTACAAAGCTGAATGAACGCTGTACGGTACAGCGTGCGGTTTTTTTTAGCATAACTGCTGTCTTTCTTTTAGCATAATCAATGTATGATTATTTAGCAGCTGATTGTTCAAAACTAAAAACACAAAAATGCAATAATTTCAGAGTTAAAATATAAACAGATAACCTGATAAAACGTTTACGTTATTGTTTAATTTCAGAGAACAGTCAAAATGCTGCTAATTCTTGATTAATGTAGCAATGACGGTCGGTTAAAAATTTTCATCCCACCACAGCTGATTGTCTTAAACTAAAAACACAAAAATGAAAAAAGAACTTGAGAAAATTAACGCCATGTCATGCGTAATAATCAACAGTGTTTTGCAAACACTCTTGAATAATGTCGCACTGAGATTGTTCTATTTGTAGTGAAAGATCAGGGTGTTCTGTTCTGTTTTCATGTGCATGCAACAGCGCTTTACATGGGCACTTTGCCGCGAATCCAGCTACATGTGCTATCATAGAGTCGCTGCATAATATAACTATAATTTCAGAGTTAAAATATAAACAGATAACCAGATAAAACGTTTAAGTTATTGTTTAATTTCAGAGAACAGTCAAAATATTGCTAATTCTTGATTAATGTAGCAATGACGGTCGGTTAAAAATTTTCATCCCACCACAGCTGATTGTCCAAAACATAAAACACAAAAATGCAACAAACAACTTGAGAAAATTAACGCCCCACCACAGCTGATTGTTCAAAACTGCAGAATACATTTCTGCTGCTCAACAGTGCACATTCAATCAACAGGGAATCTCTCTATACCCCAGTTCATATAAAATTATCGATTGAAAACCATGCTTTAGAATGAGATGCACGAATCACGTTCACGTTTCACGAATCTTACATACGTCTGAATGACGGGCGTTTTCTATGGTGTTTACCCATCATTGTTCCCGACTCGAGTCGGATGTTCAATGATAACTTTGTTGTCGGCGGCTTGTTAGGCAACAACAGCTGATTTTTTTGCAGATCATCCTTTTCAATAAGGTAACGGCTGCATCGTACAAAGCTGAATGAACGCTGTACGGTACAGCGTGCGGTTTTTTTTAGCATAACCGCTGTCTTTCTTTTAGCATAATCAATGTATGATTATTTAGCAGCTGATTGTTCAAAACTAAAAACACAAAAACGCAATAATTTCAGAGTTAAAATATAAACAGATAACCTGATAAAACGTTTACGTTATTGTTTAATTTCAGAGAACAGTCAAAATGCTGCTAATTCTTGATTAATGTAGCAATGACGGTCGGTTAAAAATTTTCATCTCACCACAGCTGATTGTCCAAAACTAAAAACACAAAAATGCAACAAAGAACTTGAGAAAATTAACGCCATGTCATGCATAATAATCAGCAGTGTTTTGCAAACACTCTTGATTAATGTCGCACTGAGATTGTTCTATTTGTAGTGAAAGATCAGGGTGTTCTGTTCTGTTTTCATGTGCATGCACCAGCGCTTTGCATGGGCACTTTGCCGCGAATCCAGCTACATGTGCTATCATAGAGTCGCTGCATAATATAACTATAATTTCAGAGTTAAAATATAAACAGATAACTTGATAAAACGTTTACGTTATTGTTTAATTTCAGAGAACAGTCAAAATGTTGCTAATTCTTGATTAATGTAGCAATGACGGTCGGTTAAAAATTTTCATCCCACCACAGCTGATTGTCCAAAACATAAAACACAAAAATGCAACAAACAACTTGAGAAAATTAACGCCCCACCACAGCTGATTGTTCAAAACTAAAAACACTAAAATGCAACAAAGAACTTGAGAAAATTAATGCCATGTCATGCGTAATAATCAACAGTGTTTTGCAAACACTCTTGATTAATGTCGCACTGAGATTTTTCTATTTGTAGTGAAATATCAGGTTGTTCTGTTCTGTTTTCATGCGCATGCACCAGCGCTTTGCATGGGCACTTTGCCGCGAATCCAGCTACATGTGCTATCATAGAGTCGCTGCATAATATAACTATAATTTCAGAGTTAAAATATAAACAGATAACCTGATAAAACGTTTACGTTATTGTTTAATTTCAGAGAACAGTCAAAATGTTGCTAATTCTTGATTAATGTAGCAATGACGGTCGGTTAAAAATTTTCATCCCACCACAGCTGATTGTCCAAAACATAAAACACAAAAATGCAACAAACAACTTGAGAAAATTAACGCCCCACCACAGCTGATTGTTCAAAACTAAAAACACTAAAATGCAACAAAGAACTTGAGAAAATTAATGCCATGTCATGCGTAATAATCAACAGTGTTTTGCAAACACTCTTGATTAATGTCGCACTGAGATTTTTCTATTTGTAGTGAAATATCAGGTTGTTCTGTTCTGTTTTCATGCGCATGCACCAGCGCTTTGCATGGGCACTTTGCCGCGAATCCAGCTACATGTGCTATCATAGAGTAGCTGCATAATATAATTATAATTGCAGAGTTAAAATATAAACAGATAACTTGATAAAACGTTTACGTTATTGTTTAATTTCAGAGAACAGTCAAAATGTTGCTAATTCTTGGTTAATGCAGCAATGACGGTCGGTTAAAAATTTTCATACCACCACAGCTGATTGTCCAAAACATAAAACACAAAAATGCAACAAACAACTTGAGAAAATTAACGCCCCACCACAGCTGATTGTTCAAAACTAAAAACACAAAAATGCAACAAAGAACTTGAGAAAATTAAAGCCATGTCATGCGTAATAATCAACAGTGTTTTGCAAACACTCTTGATTAATGTCGCACTGAGATTGTTCTATTTGTAGTGAAAAATCAGGTTGTTCTGTTCTGTTTTCATGCGCATGCACCAGCGCTTTGCATGGGCACTTTGCCGCGAATCCAGCTACATGTGCTATCAGAGAGTCGCTGCATAATATAATTATAATTTAGAGTTAAAATATAAACAGATAACCTGATAAAACGTTTACGTTATTGTTTAATTTCAGAGAACAGTCAAAATGTTGCTATTTCTTGATTAATGCAGCAATGACGGTCGGTTAAAAATTTTCATACCACCACAGCTGATTGTCCAAAACTAAAAACACAAAAATGCAACAAACAAACTGAGAAAATTAACGCCCCACCACAGCTGATTGTTCAAAACCTAAAACACAAAAATGCAACAAAGAACTTGAGAAAATTAACGCCATGTCATGCGTAATAATCAACAGTGTTTTGCAAACACTCTTGATTAATGTCGCACTGAGATTGTTCTATTTGTAGTGAAAGATCAGGTTGTTCTGTTCTGTTTTCATGCGCATGCACCAGCGCTTTGCATAGGCACTTTGCCGCGAATCCAGCTACATGTGCTATCATAGAGTCGCTGCATAATATAATTTTAATTTCAGAGTTAAAATATAAACAGATAACCTGATAAAACGTTTACGTTATTGTTTAATTTTAGAGAACAGTCAAAATGTTGCTAATTCTTGATTAATGTTGCAATGACGATTGGTTTAAAATTTTCATCCCACCACAGCTGATTGTCCAAAACTAAAAACACAAAAATGCAACAAACAACTTGAGAAAATTAACGCCCCACCACAGCTGATTGTTCAAAACTAAAAACACAAAAATGCAACAAAGAACTTGAGAAAATTAACGCCATGTCATGCGTAATAATCAACAGTGTTTTGCAAACACTCTTGATTAATGTCGCACTGAGATTGTTCTATTTGTAGTGAAATATCAGGTTGTTCTGTTCTGTTTTCATGCGCATGCACCAGGGCTTTGCATGGGCACTTTGCCGCGAATTCAGCTACATGCGCTATCATAGAGTCGCTGCATAATATAATTATAATTTAGAGTTAAAATATAAACAGATAACCTGATAAAACGTTTACGTTATTGTTTAATTTCAGAGAACAGTCAAAATGTTGCTATTTCTTGATTAATGCAGCAATGACGGTCGGTTAAAAATTTTCATACCACCACAGCTGATTGTCCAAAACTAAAAACACAAAAATGCAACAAACAAACTGAGAAAATTAACGCCTCACCACAGCTGATTGTCCAAAACTAAAAACACAAAAATGCAACAAAGAACTTGAGAAAATTAACGCCATGTCATGCGTTATAATCAACAGTGTTTTGCAAACACTCTTGATTAATGTCGCACTGAGATTGTTCTATTTGTAGTGAAAGATCAGGTTGTTCTGTTCTGTTTTCATGTGCATGCACCAGCGCTTTGCATGGGCACTTTGCCGCGAATCCAGCTACATGTGCTATCATAGAGTAGCTGCATAATATAGTTATAATTGCAGAATTAAAATATAAACAGATAACCTGATAAAACGTTTACGTTATTGTTTAATTTCAGAGAACAGTCAAAATGTTGCTATTTCTTGATTAATGCAGCAATGACGGTCGGTTAAAAATTTTCATACCACCACAGCTGATTGTCCAAAACTAAAAACACAAAAATGCAACAAACAAACTGAGAAAATTAACGCCTCACCACAGCTGATTGTCCAAAACTAAAAACACAAAAATGCAACAAAGAACTTGAGAAAATTAACGCCATGTCATGCGTAATAATCAACAGTGTTTTGCAAACACTCTTGATTAATGTCGCACTGAGATTGTTCTATTTGTAGTGAAAGATCAGGTTGTTCTGTTCTGTTTTCATGTGCATGCACCAGCGCTTTGCATGGGCACTTTGCCGCGAATCCAGCTACATGTGCTATCATAGAGTAGCTGCATAATATAGTTATAATTGCAGAATTAAAATATAAACAGATAACCTGATAAAACGTTTTCGTTATTGTTTAATTTCAGAGAACAGTCAAAATGTTGCTATTTCTTGATTAATGCAGCAATGACGGTCGGTTAAAAATTTTCATACCACCACAGCTGATTGTCCAAAACTAAAAACACAAAAATGCAACAAACAAACTGAGAAAATTAACGCCCCACTACAGCTGATTGTTCAAAACCTAAAACACAAAAATGCAACAAAGAACTTGAGAAAATTAACGCCATGTCATGCGTAATAATCAACAGTGTTTTGCAAACACTCTTGATTAATGTCGCACTGAGATTGTTCTATTTGTAGTGAAAGATCAGGTTGTTCTGTTCTGTTTTCATGCGCATGCACCAGCGCTTTGCATGGGCACTTTGCCGCGAATCCAGCTACATGTGCTATCATAGAGTCGCTGCATAATATAATTATAATTTAGAGTTAAAATATATACAGATAACCTGATAAAACGTTTACGTTATTGTTTAATTTCAGAGAACAGTCAAAATGTTGCTATTTCTTGATTAATGCAGCAATGACGGTCGGTTAAAAATTTTCATACCACCACAGCTGATTGTCCAAAACTAAAAACACAAAAATGCAACAAACAAACTGAGAAAATTAACGCCTCACCACAGCTGATTGTCCAAAACTAAAAACACAAAAATGCAACAAAGAACTTGAGAAAATTAACGCCATGTCATGCGTAATAATCAACAGTGTTTTGCAGACACTCTTGATTAATGTCGCACTGAGATTGTTCTATTTGTAGTGAAATATCAGGTTGTTCTGTTCTGTTTTCATGCGCATGCACCAGGGCTTTGCATGGGCACTTTGCCGCGAATTCAGCTACATGCGCTATCATAGAGTCGCTGCATAATATAATTATAATTTAGAGTTAAAATATAAACAGATAACCTGATAAAACGTTTACGTTATTGTTTAATTTCAGAGAACAGTCAAAATGTTGCTATTTCTTGATTAATGCAGCAATGACGGTCGGTTAAAAATTTTCATACCACCACAGCTGATTGTCCAAAACTAAAAACACAAAAATGCAACAAACAAACTGAGAAAATTAACGCCCCACCACAGCTGATTGTTCAAAACTAAAAACACAAAAATGCAACAAACAACTTGAGAAAATTAACGCCCCACCACAGCTGATTGTCCAAAACTAAAAACACAAAAATGCAACAAAGAACTTGAGAAAATTAACGCCATGTCATGCGTAATAATCAACAGTGTTTTGCAAACACTCTTGATTAATGTCGCACTGAGATTGTTCTATTTGTAGTGAAAGATCAGGTTGTTCTGTTCTGTTTTCATGCGCATGCACCAGCACTTTGCCGCGAACCCAGCTACACGTCCGTGACATTTTTTATGACGGGTTTGACTCCGGCCCGACTCCTTACCGACTCCTATAGAGCCCCTTTCCCGGGCCTATACTAAAAATCTCCGGCTCCTGCTCTACACTTGTTCGACTCCCTCTCTACTATTCAACGGGTCTCCCCCTAGTTTATATACAAAGAAAATTGGGGAGAAACAAGGGGGCTCGCAAACGATCACTGTTCACAAATATTATTGTAATTCAATATTCGAAAATCTAAAGTTATAGAAGGGCTGAAGTTCATTAATCTTATGAAAATTTTTTAACCCAAAAAGCATTTTTGTTACATTAGCACATATACATACATGTGATTTGTTCACACATAAAAAAGTTATAGACAAGCAACTAAAAATGCCCTGAAGGCATGGGGTAACGAATATGGTTCGATCCTGGCTAGTCCAATCGTGAGAAAGTATGAGACAAGAAATATTATTCTCATATTTTAAATAGTCTGATCGGGAAAAAGCAGGAAACAAGATTTGCGATGAATCACGAAAAAAAGTGTGTACTTCATTAAGTCAAGAATCATTACCAAATTACACGAAACATATTTGGAACTTTTCGGTGAAAACCAAATCCCCTTTATTTCGTCTAGCTCGTTGTGAGCTTTGGTAATTTTACTTCGGTTTGTGTGACAAGGCTGTCACGATTTTTTTCTCATTCATCCAAATAAGACGGGTTTTTTAAATACTTATGTTTCAAATTTTAATACCAGCATTTTGAATAAGGATAAATCTTGTCACAACAATCGTGAAAAGTCCCAAATATGTTTCGTGTAATTTGGTATGATTCTTGACTTAATGAAGTACACACTTTTTTTCGTGATTCATCGCAAATCTTGTTTCCTGCTTTTTCCCGATCAGACTATTTAAAATATGAGAATAATATTTCTTGTCTCATACTTTTTCACGATTGGACTAGCCAGGATCGAACCATATTCGTTACTCCCCATGCCTTCAGGGCATTTTTAGTAGCTTGTCTAGTACAAAGTTTGTAAATTTCTAAAAACTAATTTTTCAGATTTTCCTCTATTTTTAGAGCTTGAAACAAATGGGGTTGACAAAAACTTCAGGATATATAAGTTGATATATTGTCGTTGAAATGCTGTTTAACCCGATGAAATCGGTTGATTAAACAAAAGTTATTCACGGATGAAATCGTGTCGTGTTTTTGGCCCACCCTGTATTATGATGTTACGTTACGCTACGAAGCACTGCATTGGAAACATGTTGCTGTATAAAAACCATAATTTTATGTTACATTGTGTTATAAAACATGATGTTACGGTGTATACCAAACCGTTATGTTATGTTACGGTGAATCAAATGTGATCTTTTGCAGCCAGAAACTCAGCGCTCCTGGAACGTGTGTGGCGGATGGAGACCGGCGACGAGCGCTGGAGTGAAGATTGGTTGGGTGTGGAAAATACCTGATGGAGATGATGTTAGTGTTGTTGTTGTTGTTGTTGTTGTTGTTGTTGTTGTTGTTGTTGTTGTTGTTGCTGTTGTTGTTGTTGTTGTTGTTGTTGTTGTTGTTGTTGTTGTTGTTGTTGTTGTTGTTGTTGTTGTTGTTGTTGTTGTTGTTGTTGTTGTTGTTGTTGTTGTTGTTGTTGTTGTTGTTGTTGTTGTTGTTGTTGTTGTTGTTGTTGTTGTTGTTGTTGTTGTTGTTGTTGTTGTTGTTGTTGTTGTTGTTGTTGTTGTTGTTGTTGTTGTTGTTGTTGTTGTTGTTGTTGTTGTTGTTGTTGTTGTTGTTGTTGTTGCTGTTGTTGTTGTTGTTGTTGTTGTTGTTGTTGTTGTTGTTGTTGTTGTTGTTGTTGTTGTTGTTGTTGTTGTTGTTGTTGTTGTTGTTGTTGTTGTTGTTGCTGTTGTTGTTGTTGTTGTTGTTGTTGTTGTTGTTGTTGTTGTTGTTGTTGTTGTTGTTGTTGTTGTTGTTGTTGTTGTTGTTGTTGTTATTGTTGTTGTTGCTCATGTTGTTGTGTTTAAGATTGCAATCAGTGAAGCTGAGATGACGCAACGCTGGACGAACGACCCAACTACGAGCGCACCTGAGAATCACATGATCCTTTACAGTCATAAAAGCTTCTACGGATACGCCGACATCGCCCCCTACAATACTTACTTTGGCGCACTCTGCCAAATACGTTGGTATATAGCCGATCCACGGTTTATAGCGAATGATTATAGCCGATCCTAGGTTTATCGCAAATGATTATAGCCGATCCAGGGTTTGTAGCAAATGATTATAGCCGATCCAGGGTTTATAGCAAATGATTACAGCCGATCCAGGGTTTATAGCAAATGATTATAGCCGATCCAGGGTTTATAGCAAATGATTATAGCCGATCCAGGGTTTATAGCAAATGATTATAGCCGATTCAGGGTTTATAGCAAATGATTATAGCCGATCCAGGTATTATAGCAAATGATTATAGCCGATCCAGGGTTTATAACAAATGATTATAGCCGATCCAGGGTTTATGGCAAAAGATTATAGCCTATCCAAAGTTTATAGCAAATAATTATAGCCGATCCAGGTTTATAGCAAATGATTATAGCCGATCCAGTGTTTATAGCAAACGATTATAGCCGATCCAGGGTTTATAGCAAATGATGATAGCCGATCCAGGGTTTATAGCAAATGATGATAGCCGATCCAGGGTTTATAGCAAATGATGATAGCCGATCCAGTGTTTATAGCAAACGATTATAGCCGATCCAGGGTTTATAGCAAATGATGATAGCCGATCCAGGGTTTATAGTAAATGATTATAGCCTATCCAGGGTTTATAGCAAATTATTATAGCCGATCCAGGGTTTATAGCAAATGATTATAGCCGACACAGGGTTTATAGCAAATGATTATAGCCGATCCAGGATTTATAGCAAATGATTATAGCCGATCCAGGGTTTATAACAAATGATTATAGCCTATCCAGGGTTTATAGCAAATGATTATAGCCGATCAGAGTTTATAGCAAATGATTATAGCCGATCCAGGGTTTATAACAAATGATTATAGCCTATCCAGGGTTTATAGCAAATGATTATAGCCGATCAGAGTTTATAGCAAATGATTATAGCCGATCCAGGGTTTATAGCAAATGATTATAGCCGATCCAGGGTTTATAGCAAATGATTATAGCCGATCCAGGGTTTATAGCAAATGATTATAGCATATCCAGGGTTTATAGCAAATTATTATAGCCGATCCAGGGTTTATAGCAAATGATTATAGCCGATCCAGGGTTTATAGCAAATGATTATAGCCGATCCAGGGTTTATAGCAAATGATTATAGCCGATCCAGGGTTTATAGCAAATGATTATAGCCGATCCAGGGTTTATAGCAAATGATTATTGCCTATCCAGGGTTTATAGCAAATGATTATAGCTGATCAGGGTTTATTTCAAATGATTATAGCCGATCCAGGGTTTATAGCAAATGATTATAGCCGATCCAGGGTTTATAGCAAATGATTATAGCCGATCCAGGGTTTATAGCAAATGATTATAGCCTATCCAGGGTTTATAGCAAATGATTATAGCCGATCCAGAGTTTATAGCAAATGATTATAGCCTATCCAGGGTTTATAACAAATGATTATAGCCGATCCAGGGTTTCTTGTTAGCTGTTAACTTTTTGGCGCGCAGTTTTAATTAAATAACCTGCTTTTGGCGCGCCTTTGTTCAGAACGATTTTCTCAAGTTCAGAACGAGGTTCCCAAGTTCAGGGACAAAGTTTGAGGACCGTTGATTCCACAAGGTGGTCAGACAAACCAGATGCTCAGCTGACTCACATGATTTTTCTTTTATATTGCTTGGTTGGTGTTTCTTGTTATCAAAAACTGTATTTGCGGGTCGGTTACGCACGTTGCAATGAATTAGGTGCATTTTTTTTGTTATCTAAACCCATGTAAAAAAGAATTTATTTTTTGAAAAATTGACAGTGCGCGAAAATTTGATTTGAATTCAAACTGCGCGCCAAAATGTTGCTGTTGTTGCAGGTGTCAAACAAATAACATTTGCCACTGTTGATGGCCAACTGGGCGTCGGAGCCGTTTTCGCCACTCCATCAGTCAAAAATCATTTTCACTGCGGTCAACGTTGTGCCGTACGATTCGCTTGCCTTGCCGCGAGGTCAGTGCTGCTGTTGTTGTTTTTGTTTCTATTGTTGTTGTTGTTGTTGTTGTTGTTGTTGTTGTTGTTGTTGTTGTTGTTGTTGTTGTTGTTGTTGTTGTTGTTGTTGTTGTTGTTGCTGTTGTTGTTGTTGTAGTTGTAGTTGTTGTTGTTGTTGTTGTTGTTGTTGTTGTTGTTGTTGTTGTTGTTGTTGTTGTTGTTGTTGTTGTTGTTGTTGTTGTTGTTGTTGTTGTTGTTGTTGTTGTTGTTGTTGTTGTTGTTGTTGTTGTTGTTGTTGTTGTTGTTGTTGTTGTTGTTGTTGTTGTTGTTGTTGTTGTTGTTGTTGTTGTTGTTGTTGTTGTTGTTGTTGTTGTTGTTGTTGTTGTTGTTGTTGTTGTTGTTGTTGTTGTTGTTGCTGTTGCTGTTGTTGTTGTTGTTGTAGTTGTTGCATATTTCCAGCTGGAGCGCATCGGACTCGATCTGTAGTCTGCATTATGTGTCGTCCGACTACAAGATGAACCTGACGACCACGTCGGACGTACGAGACAAATTCTACAGGGTCATCGATTGAACCCCTATAGAGCTGGAAACTTATATTAGAACATTTTCTCCTTTAACCTTTTGTCACGATAAAAGCGTTTTTTGAATTCAACATTACATAAATAACCACACTACCTCGAAAATGTTGTTTTGAAGATGATTAAAATTTTGTGATTCTAAGCTAACAATGAATCTATGAAACATATGTAGATTTACTGTATGAACACTTTGATTTTTTTAATTATCCCCTCGTTTTTAGCTCTTGAAATTGTGTTAACTAATTTAAGCGTGAAAAAGAGAACTAATATAAAAAAAAACTAAATGAGTCATACAGTAAATTGCCGCTTTATATTTTCAATGTAATCTTCGAAACACCTAAAATTTAACTTTTAGGATGATACAATTTTAGTTATTATAAGGTAACACTGAGTATATGAAACATAGATTTACTCGTTTTAGCTATTGAAGCTATTTTACCTAATTTAAGCATGAAAAAAGAAAAAAACTAAATGAGTCATACAGTAAATTGACGCTTAATGAGCTCAATGTTAGCTTCGAACCACCTAAAACTTGTTAGAAGATAAAAAAAAGTTATTAGAAGATAAACAAAACTTAGGGATTCTAAGTTAATACTGAGTATATAAAACATCAATTTACTGTATGAACATGTTGGTTTCTGATTATACGATTATATACATACATATTATATTTCGGCAGTATTGAAGTCATTTTATACATGCCTAAAAGAATAAATCCACTATTTGTTCGTTAAAGAAAGGCAAATTCCACTTTTCCCTTTTCTTCTCATCCGCTAACAGCAAAAAAATAATGTTTCAGGAGCGTCTTTTTTATGCTTCACGCGCCTACTTAGACTATCCATCCGGACCGGATACGCTATACAGTACATGTCTTAATGTGTCTTCGTATTTGTATAATTATATTAATGTATTTGTATTTGTATTCTCAACCTTCTTTGTACAGGGTGGGCAAAAAAACGACTAAACTTTGATCGAACCTAGAGGTGGCTGTGTCCGATATTTTGGCTTGTCGTTTTCAACACATATTAACAGCATAAAAACTTAGTTTTCCTGAAGTTTTCATTATGATATGTTGACTCTAACAAAAGTTGTGCACGTGCATCCATAAAAATGTCTCGCGCATTTTTGCAACAGCTTATATTGGACTTAACTACGATTTTTATCAATTTGTAGACTATAATTTTTATCAAAAACTATCAAAACAATCAAATTTAGTGTATGATAGAACTAACCCTATTTTAATTCAGACTAAAAATTCG
>OZ038448.1:868487-870987 GCA_964036265.1 Daptonema setosum
ATTTACAGGTGTCAATTCAATGCGTATTGCCTGGTCCGCGAATGCATCTCAAAAATTGCCACACGAATTCATACAAATGTCAATAATGTCTCATAACTGAGATTAAAAGCTTAAATCGCATTGCCTGAGAAAACCTACGGTTTGGCGTCGACGAAAATTTTTTTGAGCTTTCGGCGGTTTTAGAACTACTATATGGTGGGGAGTAATCAATTATAGTATTAGAGTTCACAGATGTTTCAATCCCGAGAACGAGGACTTCAAAATTTTAAAAACGAAATTTCACAGAAATTCTAAAAATCCAGTTTTTCTTCATTTAAACGCCGATAACAAAAGATAGCGCTAAGCTATCGATCTGAAATTTTATGTGTTTGTTCTCCCTTTTCCTGCGGTCATTTTGAGCTATAAAACAAGGAAGTTTGGTTATTATTTGTTGTACAAATTTTTGAAAGTTGGCCGTTTGGTCGACTACTTGGGGGGTAATGTTTGCCCCGATTTTCCCAATTATCTACCGCAGAACTGAATATGCCGTATAGCCCGCGAGTTACCCCAATAGGTCGGCTTCAAAACCTTTTGGTGCTACCCCCCCCACATCGGCTTCGTTTCAAGTGAAAAATTTGATTTTCTGAAAATTTATAAAAATTGTCATGCATTTTTTTGTATTCCCGACTGTTAAATTTTTTTTAATTTCGTTAAACAACTGTTTTAAAGTACAGGACGTTGTTACCCATCTTTTTAGCTTCATTTTGAGCTATGACACGATTAAATTCGACTTTTTTTCAATCAGGATAAAGTCGATGAAAGACGTTCAACTTGGGTATTTTTTGGCGAATAATTAATGTTAAACTTTGAAAAAGGTCTCATAAGTAAAGATTTTAATTAGAATAGAGGTATAACGTTTTAGGTTTTTGCTAAACGTTGTATTCACAACGTTTTTAGATTAATAAACAATGGTTAGTGTCACATCCCATTAATTTATAGCCCCCCGATACCTCACAACATGGTCACCGTTACCAAAAAAAACATAATTTTTCATATTTTTGAAATTGATGGAACCTTATTAAATCGTTCATATTGATTGTTAAAAACTTCAGAGAGCTAAGAATTATGTGTTTCAAGCTGTTTTCAGCTAAATTTGATGATAAATGACACGAGTTACTGTTTCTCGGCTTTTTTGCATTTTTGAACCTTTTTACGTTTTAGTGCCAATTGCCGAAGCTCATCTTTTTTGTTTTAAAAGAATTACAAATTAAACCGTAAATAGAGCAAAAATAGGGTTTTTGAACGTTTATGATGATCTGCTGTTTTACTGAAGCAGTTTTTATGTTGGAAGCTAGTTTCGACTGTAACTTATAAGATCTCCAGGAACCATCGAATTCATGAGACATTAGGTGTAGGGCTGGTTTTATTCAAATTGTAGGTTAAGAGTTACAGTAGTTCTGATGTTCCGGGTTTGACTTAATCAGAATCACGTTCTGTACGAATCTCAAAATATATGTAATATCTTTGAGTTTCAAGTCAGTACTTGTTTAGTTAATCTGGAAAGCACCCAAATGTTTTACTTTACTAAAGTTTTACTCTACTACTTCACCAATGGGACTGCACACATATGCGCTGTCAATTCGGCAAAAAGTGACAGGAATATTGTCGAAAGATAGATAAATATATTTGTTAAAGAATATATCGTACATGTATTAGTATGTGGAAAACAGAAGTTCACATTTTAATTGTTGTATGAAGATATAAACATGAACTTCAGCTGGTTGGAGTATATTTTTATGTTCAGCTGGTTCAAGTACGAGTTTGATTGTTGTCAAAGTTTGTCCTGATACTTTTTATATCCCAATTTAGCTTTTGCGAAAAAAAAATACTCCGATTATTGAACTCTTTGCATAGGCAACAAAACGCCTGTTTCCGCTTATCAGAAAAATTTCACAGTCTTTAGCTAAAATGTAAAAAAAACAAAAAAAAATAAACGTAAATAATTACCTAAAAATAGGTTAAAAATATTTCAATCAATGGTTATTTGTAAACTCATGTTTCATGCACAACGTCCATAACATTCTACCAGCACGCTATTTGACCTCCGCTTTTGGTCCACGCCATGAGCCGTGACGGCCGCTGTGATTGACCGATCTCTTTGATAATACAGTCGTATTCGTATCTAAGTTAATTTATTTAGGTTGTTCCCTGATAAGCTCTGCTCAGTAGGATATCTGTGTCGCAAGATATTCAGCACCAAAGTGTTAGCATGTTTTTGGGCCACCCAGTAGAAAACAACAGAGAACCTTATTAATCAAATTCAATTAAAACGGCTGGTTTTTGACACCTTCAAACATCCAAGAATGTTTTTCAAAGTGTGGATATACTTTAACATGCCCAAAATGTGTAGATACATGTAACAGCAATCGTTCTCAAATGAATTCAATGAGCGAGTTTCTTCCTCACAGAGATATGATGCTGCTATTTCCAAGTTGGTATATTCTTTCTCGAATTTTAAGTT
>OZ038448.1:875987-919844 GCA_964036265.1 Daptonema setosum
CAACAACAACAACAACAACAAGGATAACTACAACATCAACTGGTTAGTGAAACACGGTAAACCCTATTTTTTGTTTCATTATTTACTTTGCGTTTTTTGATTTGGTAAATGCAAGCTTGTTGTCAACTAAGTAGGGCTATCAGGGAAAAAATTATTTCATGTTCAATACAACCCTTTTCAGGTTCAATAAATATAAAATCTTTTTCAGGTTCAATACAACCCTTTCAGGTTTATTTCAGGCACACTAGTTCTTCTCAGGGTTTTCTTGTGTTTCAGATTGTTTGTTTCATTTTTTAGCTAGTGTACATACTTTTTTTGTAATTCTTGTGCTTTCCGATGGTGATTCTGTGACTTTTGTACCATAAAATGATTTTTGTTTCATTTATTTTATTTTATTTTTCTAAATGAATGTCGTAAAACATCCATGCCATTAAGTTCTCGGGTTATATCTGAAATTTTATTAAGAAAAACGTGTAACATCACAATTAATTACACACAATAACATCACTTTCAACTTGATTAGTTAAAGTGACTGACAGACTGAATGACTGACTTACTGACTGACTGGTTGACTAACTGACTGACTGACTGATTTACTTACTGACTGAGTGACGGATTGATTGATAGACAGTCGTCACCAGAATAGCTGAAAAAATTCAGCTTCCTGGTGGGACTCGAACCCACGACCTTCAGCTCTAGCTGCTGACGCGCTAACCAACTACGCCACAGGAGGCTTAGCGCAAGGCTTAGCGCTTTGACTGACTGACTGCATGACTGACTTACTGACTGACAGACTGAGTGAATGATTGACTGCCGGTCAGACCTTTTTGGCCTGAATTGTAAACTCATGAAAAAGTAAAAGATGAAAAGAAGTAATCACTCTAACATCATGCCAGAACTCAACTCGGCAGAGTATATGTATGTGACTGACAGACTTTTGATGTTTCATAGATGCTGCATTCGGATTCGTCTTATGAAACGTGAACAAAATGACTTAATTGCTTCGGCAAATACGTTTACGCAAATACACCTCAATGTAATGATTCAAAGGTCAAAATGTTTTTAAACCCCGTCGTGTTCCAACCAACGCCAAATACATTCTATCATTGTTCACTTGACCCCGTGCTTTCATCACTGATCATCATCACCCCTCAACATCATCATCAACATCAATACTCTCACATAACACGTGCATCACACAACTCAACTGTTTGCAAAAAGATCAACAGCCAACTGAGCGAGTGAGTGAATTTTCTCGCATCTAGGAGTACCTGTGGTGTAGCGGTTAGCACGTCCGTGTCATGAACGGAAGGTCGTGGGTTCGAATCCCACCAGTAATTTGAAACTTTTATTTTCATGGTTGGACTAGAATTCATCATTAGTCATACAGTACAGGACAAAAAGATGTGACAAAAATCGCCGAAGCTTCGGCGAGAATCGCGCATTTTCGTTGAAGCTTCGGCAACTGGAATTTTTATTGAATTTACTGAGATATAAGTAATGTTAACTGAAAATTATTACGTACATTTGAAGCCAATTCAAAACTCTATATTATTGTCGAAAAATATAACTAATGTGAAAAGGGAAATGCCCCTTAAAAGGGAAGAACGTCAAATGAACATGTGCCCTGTTGTCATGGCAACCGGTCCCACAGCGAAAATGCGCATCTCACTTTATCACCATTTAAGGGGCATTTCCCTTTACATGTTAGTTTTAATTTTAGTCAACAATAAAGAGAATTGAATTAACTTCACGTTTATATAAAACTTTTTAACAAAAAATATTTAAATCTCAAGAAATCGTTGGATACGTTGGAGCAAGTTCGCCGAAGCTTCGGCGATTTTGTCACATCTTTTTGTCCTGTACTGTATGTGTGCATTTTATGCAAAAAAAATTGAAGTGAAATTTTGAACCCAAAAATTTTCCCATACTTTTTTTTACAAAAAACTAATGATCCATGAAATTATAAGTATAAATTTATGCGTCCATCCTCCAAATTGTCGCATACATTTTGTACAAACAAGCAGTCTCAAAGACGGTTCTCATTTAATACCGTTGTCGATAACACGGAGAGGGTGGTAGTACCCGATGTTTTGTTCGCAAGTGAAATAGATCGAAATAAGCCGAAAAAACTGAAGATTCATGTCATTATAAAGACACATCTGCGTCCATCCTTAAAAGAACAATTCTCTGTGCCAATCCACAGTGGAAACCCTCTAAAAAAACAAAAAAAACAGAGGTTTCATAAAAACAGAAGAACACTTCTCTGTGTCAATTCTCTAGAAGAATAATTCTCTGTGTCAATCCTCTAAAAGTAACGCAAACCCGCAGTAATAAATACCGTTTTCAAGTAAAATCCTTCCCAATGAAACAGAGAGGGTGTACCCACTGTTTTGTTGGTAAGTGGAAACTCTTTCAATAAAAAACAAAAAAACGGATGTTACATGAAACCAAAAGAACAATTCGATGTGTCAATCCTAAAAAACAATTCTCTGTGTCAAACCTCTAAAAGTAACGCAAACCCACAGTAATAAATACCGTTTTCAAGTAAAATCCTTCCCAATGAAACAGAGAGGGTGTACCCACTGTTTTGTTGGTAAGTGGAAACTCTTTCAATAGAAAAAAACTAATGTTACATGAAACTAAAACAGCAATTCACTGTGTCAATCTTCTAAAAGAACAATTCTCAGTGTCAATCCTTTAAAAGTAACGCAAATCCACAGTAATGAATTTCATTTTCAAGTAAAATCCTTCCCAATGAAACAGAGATGGTGTACCCACTGTTTTGTTGGTAAGTGGAAACTATTTCAATAAAAACAAAAAACGGATGTTACATGAAACTAAAATAACAATTCTCTGTTTCAATCCTCTAAAAGAACAATTCTCTGTGTCAATTCTCTAAAATTAACGCAAATCCACAGTAATAAATACCGTTTTCAAATAAAATCCTTCTTAATGAAACAGAGAGGGTGTACCCACTGTTTTGTTGGTAAGTGGAAACGCTTTCAATAAAAGAAGACTAGGGTGAACCCGTTGCTACGCAACTTATATTTAAGTTTTCACTGCTTAATTTTCAGTTGCAGTTAGTCATAAAAAACCCTGTGCAGGTCATTTTCTTCTTTCAAAAACAGCTGAAAGCATGATATTTCTTTGGTTATAGACATCTCCAAAAATTGCCCACTGATAATCATCACATGTTATTCTATTAAAATAGGAAATGTCACATAATTATACTCAGCGTACATATATGTATATGTGTAAATATAACAATTACTTCAAATAATGCTACTCCGGCGAATTATGTCCAATGACTTCTTCATAAACAATATTTAATGTTTTGTGCTGTAGCAGTTGATCAGACTGATGTGGCGCGTAAACCTGAATGCGTGTTATGATTATTCAAGTTGATATGCGATTCATTCAATTTTGTTACACACCTTCAGATTATCTTTACATCCCACACGTGACATGGCTACATAGAGTTGACCATGAGAAAAACATGCCGAACTCAGCATCAAGCCTGAAGAAATTAAATCATGCATATATATATTCTTACTTATCAACTCAAATCTATCAGTTTGACCAGTTCTGTTCAATGTTTGGCCCTGAGCTTTGTTGATCGTCATCGCCCAGTTGAGTTTCACTGGAAACTGGTGCCTTTTCAATGTGAATGGCAGTCGAGCATCGGATGGCGTCAGTTTTATCCGTGGTATTATAACCACATCTCCAGTTTTAGGGCCAGTCACTATGCGTGCCCGAATGGAATGTTGCTATGAAGAAAAGCAACGTGTTATAAATACAGGTCTAAGGATAAAAATTAAACGTAAGTTTTTGGTTCTAATCTCCTGAAAACGTACTTGCAGTTGAAGGCAGGTAAGTCGGGTGCCATTTGCCAGACCGCCTGCAGGATTCAGATTTCTCAGCAAGATAATAGGAACACCGGTTTTCAAACAGAGTCTAAAAACATACTGTGAGTTACGAATAAAGAATTATGAAAAGGTAGGATAATATAGTTTCCTACTTGTGTGGGGGGAGTCCGCCCATATTTATGCTGTTCAAATACTCTGTTGGATATTGATTTTGACATTCGTCTTCGAGTACGGTGTCAATGCTGAGATATACTCGTTCTTCGCCATCAACTCTGTCCAAAATATGTGAATTGAGGCTGTCCACCTGAAATAGGTTGTTGTTCGATATGTGTTGTGTTATTTAACATAACCATTTACCATGAAACATACCATATCATTTTTCGGTGCCAATAAGGCACAGTTCTCTTGTCCAGGACCAACGAATGACGGAAACACAAAGTTTATCAAATCCTCTACAGTGTTCGATCGCATACACTCCGGTATTGTGATTATGTCTGGATTCTCGTTCTCCTCATCCACACGGATGCCGTTACCGATTCGTGACAGGAATCTGGGTAAAATGTATTAATTACTCATGTTTCAGAGTCTTTCGGTCAAAATTTGCGCTGTTTTAGATTTGCATGTTATTCGATCAAGTGACTAACTTCAAGAATTCAATTTGGTCCTCTTTGTTTGAACTTGTGGTGATCTTTTTGACTCGTAGATTCTCCTTGAGACTCAACTGCGTAACATCACCCCATCCGTTCCAGAATTTCAAACATTGCCTTATGGTTTCTTCTCGACTGGCCTAAAAATTCGTTTAATAGCTTGTTATTACAATAAAATGATCGTACACCAACTCTTGGTATAACTGGGAGAACTTGGCGAAAGTCGCCCGCAAACACCATTACTTTTCCACCGAAGTGACTTGTGTTTCCAGTCAGGTCCTGAAATTGTTGCATTCACATAAGTTTTATTGGTATCAGTTGTTTCTCACAAACATTGTACCTGTAAAGACTTATCAAGGCAATTGATATGCATCCAACTGGTCATCGGCGCTTCGTCGTATATCAACAAATCGGCGTTTCGTATTAAGTCAGCCCTTTTGGACTGGCTCTTGATGGAACATCTTGAATTGATGTCCATGCGTGCCACTGGCATACGGAATGTGCTATGCGCAGTACGACCCCCGTTCAACAGTATGGCTGCCACACCGCTGCTGGCGGTTGCCAGGACGATCGAACCTACAATTTTTAAGGTTTCAGGATTTATTAATTTGTCCTTAACCTATGTAAACCTAATGTACCTTTTGATCTAAGTGCATCGATGATAACATTCAGTACATATGTTTTGCCACAGCCGCCTTGAGCGTCAATGAAGAACATACGTCCAGTCTTATTTGAGACAGCGTTTACCACAGCCTCAAATATCTGGGCTTGTTCAGCAGTGAGCTGTTGCACTCGTTTCTCGATGTCGATTATCACGTGATTTCTGAATATTCAAAGAAATATATAGAAAGCGAAAAGTGCATGCATCAAATTCTGAAAACGGCGGTGAATCATCTACAAAAGCGTTTGAAAGGTTACGCGCATTGTGTTATGTACATACAAACATATTCATATATATGTATGTAGTGCGCTACTAAAGTTCGGAATGCTATATTCCTCTTTAGACCAATTTTCTGTGTTAACCTTTCATTTAATATTTCCTGATTGATGTCTTGTGTTTCAAGTTGCGGCATTCCCGTGTAATCCTCGAGCGATCGACCAAATCCTTAAGTTATGTGTTGTTTGCATATTCTACTAAAGCTGCATGTAACTTTTATGATATAACTATATCTTAATGAAAATATTGAACTGCCTGAGAAGTTCTTATGAAAATTGGGCATCTATTTAATATATAATTTATACATCAGCCAAAAATTGATTGATATATCACACATTTTCTTTATGGAACTAAAAAAATTCCTACGAAGAAAAACTTTACATTAGCCAATTTATCTCAGTAACCAAGGCTGAATTCCAGAACTATATTGTTCAAGAAATTTACCTGTTAGTATGGCATTTATCTCATTGAGTCCTTCGTTAATGATGTCATTGAATGTTGCATCGGGTTCATGTCGTTGTCGGGAATGTAAAATGTCGTCAAGGATGTCATGCTGAGAATTTATTGGTATGTAATCATTGTTATAGGTGAGACCTTAAAAATCCTTTTATATAACCTTAAATGCCTCCCATAAATCTGCAGAACATCCAGTTTCACAGAACTCAATAATTGTACAAAAAAGTAGTCTCAGTTGACGACCACTTTTATACGCAATGGCCTGAATAAGTAAACAGTAAAAAGCTGTACATATGTACATACATATTCTTAAACGGCACATACTGTAAGTTGATTCTACCTCTTGTAAACAGAGTTTCCACTCGTTGTCGTTGACTGCAATACCCAAGGCCACCGCCGCTTCATGGTAACTTGAATGTACCACTCCCTCAACTCTTCGAATGTCTTCGTAGCACCGGGCACCGACCACATGACACAACAGTAAACGTAAATAATACATTTCCGTTTGATTAGGCGGCACCGTTCGCATGCGGCCAACAGTCGCGGTCATACCAGCTGTAATTCAAAGTTAGAATATAATTGCTTTCGATTCATGATCTTTTCATCTAATTTTAACCTACTTTTCCTTGGTATCCACATCTTTTTTGGTGTGTACCAAAACATAGTGGGATACTCCATATACTTGAGATTCCTGCCTTGAGGATACTCTTCGTTGGCTTCAAACCACGCGGTGAGTGTTGTTCTTGGTGGACCCGAATGGGCAAGTGCTTCCAATTCTGAAATTCACCTTTGGTCTAACGATGTGTCCAAAAAGAAAATGAAGTAGATATTTCTCACCAGAATCGTCTTGGAAATGGACGAATTCTTGATGTTTCATGTGTATGGCCAGTCTTACTACATTGGGGTAGTTGTCGTGTAGCTTGTATTCCAGAGTTCGCCAAACAGCTTCATGACTTGATAACCAACGTGAGTCGAGATATCGCTGAATAAGATTTTTCTTCTAAAGAAGCAAAATAGTGTTGAAAAGTTATTTTTCAACCTGTACTTCATCCATTTGCTGTCCTTCTTTTTTTGAACTGGCAGACAGCTTAATCAAGGTCCGATCTCCACCTTTATGTAAATATTTGTGGAGATACTTCACTGCCCGCACCGTTCCACATACTTCCACATTGATATGACAACGATACCTGTTGATTATTACATACTGTAACTATAACAAAAAAATTACCGTAACTCAATGAGTATCATAACTTATTAACTTTTATTGAATTTCTATGAGAACTTATTTAAGGTTCAACCTGAGCAAGAGAAATGGGCAATACGGTACAACCCAGCGGTTGTCCAGTTCTACTTCATGACCACCTCGATGAACTGTAACAGTTCGACCATTATCCGGCCTTTTATACACCGGATACCCGTCGGTGAAGGTCGTGTGTCGCGAAAATGTGCGGGGGAACCGGTGACGACAGCGCTGAATAACATCTTTACGTTTTTAAAAATAACATTGAATTTTTTATAACATGAGTTCGTAACAACGAAAATCGAATTCTAATTGATAGCATGGAAAATTTGCTGTGGAAAGGGCTTCTACAGCAAACAGAGTTATTATTACGAATAAGAATATTTGTAAATCTGTCAAAATTATACTCAACATTAACCTCATCTTGCATGCATGGACTACTTGGATTCTCCGCCCCACAGGGTCCATGCATCATGAACTTTTTCACTAAATCGAACAGTACCGGTTCGGTTTCAGGATCAGGTAATTCAGCTCGCACCATAGTATTGATATCATCTGGGGTTCGTGGCTTGTGGTCCTGAATTCAAATATATGTACTACATATATATGTATGTATATAGGATAGAATAGTTTGTAATCTGAATGTGAACAGCAGCACAAACCGATTTAAACGTGATCAGAATATGAGCATGAGGGGTTCCGCGCTTTTGGAACTCCACGCAGGAAACTCTGGCTATCACGGAACCAAGTACCCCGATATTGTATAAATCGTTACAAAAACTCTTGAGCTTCAATTGGAAGACACGACACACCAAATCTGGTCGGTCAGATGCAGCTTGGCCGGGTAAGAGATTTTCTGAAGTTTGTTATATGTATTGGGTTGAGTTTCTCAGTCACAGGCAAAATTTATGTTGATCACTTGCCTGTTATTTCATCCCAAGATTGATTGGCGGTAATGGTGATGAACATATCAGGAGCACCGAACTTTCTTACCTAAAACAGTATAGCAATCTCAATTAATGAGGAGACTAAATTTGAATGCGCGCGCACTTTTACCCATGATTTGTGAGACTACTAAATTTGAATGCGCGCGCACTTTTACCTATGATTTGTAAGACTATTTAATTTGAATGCGCGCGTACTTATACCCATGTTTTGTAAGACTACTAAATTTTAATGCGCGCGCACTTTTACCACTTTTAAGTGTGAAAGTCCTTAAATACATATATGACATATGTATGAGTATATACCGACTTAACTGCATGTATCTGTGCATTCATGGAAAAGTCTTACTGAGGTCCAAACATGGCGCGCTTTCAAATTTAGTCTCTTTATCAAATGAGAGGAGCTATATTATACATTCAAACAATCTTGAAAGTCTTTAACTACTAAAATCACTAACAATTGCCATACTGTCCTGGTACTGCTGATGGCATTGACGATCTGAGCCGGTAAAGGTGGCTGGCAGGATTACTCGTTGTCCAACTGTACTCGAATCATGGTCTCCGTTTTCTACTGCATCAACGATCCCTAATGTTTCATGTTGTGGTTAATACAAACTCCAATAGAGATGAACTGATTTTAATCAAAAACCTGAATATAGCTCAGCGCGTAGCTGGCTTTGGTGATTTCTAATAAACGATAGCCGGTAGCTCTCAATCTTGGCAGCCACATCCACAATGTACTGGAGAAAAATTCTTCCAGAACCAAATATATGACACATGGACGGCCGGAAGTGCATTCTTAAGTTCATAAAATATTCTTTTTTCGAAGGCGAATCTGTTGTAATGCAATTTTGTTTTTTGAGTATTTTACCTGTGAGCGTAAAACTCCCGCGGCGTAACATTAGTGCGTTTTCGCATTGTTTCGGTTTCACGCTTTATGTTGTTGTGGAACCCTGGTTCACCGTTTGGAAACAGCATCGTGTAGTGTAGACTATCATAGGACGGGTGAACTTCGTTTATTCGACGAAGAGTACCATCCTAGAAGTATGTAGCTATGTATATTCATACCGTATTCAAAGCTTGACTTGAGGTGAACTTCATGTTGTATTCAAACTGTGACTAACAGACTTATGGAGCACAATGTCTCGGGTGGATGCATTATCAGCTTCGTTTCCAATCATCACGGCACCGACGTCAGATGCCATTGGTTTGTTATATCGATGTTTATCTGATAATCGCATAATGGGTCAGGTTACTGTAATGCTCATTACCAACTGGTCAATCATACTCAAACCTAGACCATGCAGATCACTCTTCATGATTATCTTGATCTCCTCCGTAGGATTTTGTTCCTGCACCGTTTTAGCATTCCGATACAGAGTCACAAAAGGGTTGTTTACAATGAGCATAGTCTGAAGTGAAAACACATGTAGCATGCATGATAATTAGCTAATTTATTCTGTTGCTATATCTTGTAATAATGAGAAACCTGTAAATCTTGTAACAATGAGGGATCAATTTCAGGCATGTGCCGTTTTCGACACTCCAATTGTACACCCTGAAACGCTAATATATTATTTATGAAAGATTTTTTCTCTTCACAAACATTTATTTTAAAGCAGTATGGCCCTCGCTTGTTAATACTTTCATCGACTTTTATGCCAGTGGACGTGAAGGAGAGGGCTTGATTGATTTGACGGCTTTGAGTTCTACAAATGTTTATATGCGTAAACAAATATGTATATTTTACTTTTTGACAATTCATTTTAGCAATATGAATTTCAGTCGGCTATCATTTTTACCGATAAATTTTAGAGCGTGGAGATGTGCCGCCTGTCAATTCTTGAAGTAATGGTGGAACCGAAGGATCTGGCATTATTGGCATCTCCCCGTAGCAGCAGCACTGACTGAATATTGGATTGGCAATCGTTGACCTGCTTGATTTTTCATCAGCCCAGTGCAATGCCTAAAAAAAATCATAAAATACCTTTCTGAAATGATATGCTGCTATATCTTATTTATACCTGGCAATGTGCGCAAGCAACATCCATCTTTCCCAAATAATGACGGATGGATTCGACATAAACCGTATTCTCATCTTCCTTATTTCGGCCAACCAACACTGATATATTTCCTCCTCGTTTCGTTTCTGAAAACCCATATTATTTTGAGTGAGCCATTGTTATGAATTAAAATTAAAAAATCTCAATAGTATACCTCTCCGTTTTGATGCGTTGCGCTGCGCATTGGCATCCAATCTCTCCCTCTTTTCTTCATTACTTTCCACTGAAAAAAACTCTGAACTATCCAAGTTCTGGTATGAAGTCGATCAGAACTAATTATTTTTGACATTCATAATTGTATGAAATCGATTCATGACCTCGTCTTGTACGTTAAAAACCTTTTTGTTTATCAGCGTTCCGCTGAGAATTTGAGATTAGCCGTTGCCTTTTTTCTGCTTCTGATTCCGCTGAAATAATTTCGTGTTCAATAAATAACTAAATCGATCAATCAATTTCAAACTAATTTAACTAATTGCTACAGCAAGCCACCTT
The DNA here is from genome assembly GCA_964036265.1 of Daptonema setosum. Taxonomy (NCBI): domain Eukaryota; kingdom Metazoa; phylum Nematoda; class Chromadorea; order Monhysterida; family Xyalidae; genus Daptonema; species Daptonema setosum. The sequence continues at coordinate 886,636 of OZ038448.1, forward strand.
TCATTTTTTTTAATTATTTGATAACCAAAATACCTTTCCGCTTAGCAGTTGCACGTCGGGCATCCGCTTCATGTCTTTGATTCTTTTCTTCTTCATTTTCAGCTGGATATACATTCACTCAATCACTCACTCATTTACTCACTCAATCAATCACTCACTCAATCACTCACTCACTCACTCACTCACTCACTCACTCACTCACTCACTCCCTCACTCACTCACTCACTCACTCACGACTCACCTTTCAAAAAACCACTCACTCGCTTACTCAATCACTCACGGCTCACCTTTCAAAAAATTTAACTTAATTTTAACTTAAATACCTTTCCGTTTAGCAGTTGCACGTCGAGCATCCGCATCTTTTCGCTGATTCTTTTCCTCTTCATTCTCAGCTGAGGATAAAAAAAGCGTATTATCATTCATCAGCATCACCATTGTTCATTTTTTATTAGGTTCAAAGTGACATAACAGTCTTAATATTAGTTAACATGCACCTAAATATACTTAAAAAGCTATACGATTTACCTATCGAAAAATTCTAACTTATTCATTAACTAAAATACCTCTCCGTTTAGCAGTTGTACGTCGAGCTTCCGCTTCTTTTCGCTGATTCTTTTCCTCTTCATTCTCAGCTGAATATAAAGCATGAAAGCATAATCATATTCAAAGTGACATGAGTCTCAAACTTACTCTAAAAATTACGTTAAACATATGTGAAAAAAAACACTTGATTCCCAATTTATGTAACCTTGCCGTCTTTTTCTCTGACGTTCTGCGGCCTTAGCCCGAACATCTGCTGATGAAGACATGGCAATTTCAATAAAAAAAATTATCAGAATAAGTGGCACATGGCATCATTGAGTAGAATAAAAAAGCAGGCGAAACGTGGCTAAATTGCATATACATATACACGTATGTAGATATGTATGTAGGTTGAGTTCGTTTTATTTCACAACCAAATGTTTGTGTTCGTTTTATTGATAAAACTAAATGCTTATTGAAGGGTACGTGATGACTTCTTCTTTTCTGCATGAATGAAGTGAAAGGTTTTCTTCGTTCTTTCACAACATTTATACTAAAGCGTGACAAACAGACAGACATACATACATCGTCTAATTTATATATAGATGTTACATGAAACTAAAAGAACAATTCTCTGTTTCAAGCCTCTAAAAGAACAAATCTCTGTGTCAATCCTTTAAAGTAACGAAAATCCACAGTAATAAATACCGTTTTCAAGTAAAATCCTTCCCAATGCAACAGAGAGGGTGTACCCACTGTTTTGTTGGTAAGTGGAAACTCTTTCAATGAAAAGAAAAAAAAACGATGTTACATGAAACTAAACGAACAATTGTCCATGTCAATCCTCTAAAAGAACAATTTTTATGTGAATCCTCTAAAAGTAACGCAAACCCACAGTAATAAATACCGTTTTCAAGTAAAATCCTTCCCAATGAAACAGAGAGGGTGTACCCACTGTTTTGTTGGTAAGTGGAAACTCTTTCAATAAAAAGAAAACAAAAAAAACTATGTTACATGAAACTAAAACAACAATTGTCCATGTCAATCCTCTAAAAAAACAATTTTTTATGTGAATCCTCTAGAAGTAACGCAAACACACATAAATAAATACCGTTTTCAAGTAAAATCCTTCCCAATGAAACAGAGAGGGTGTACCCACTGTTTTTTTGGTAAGTGGAAACTCTTTCAATAAAAACAAAAAAAACGGATGTTACATGAAACTAAAAGAACAATTCTCTGTTTCAATCCTCTAAAAGAACGATTCTCTGTGTCAATCCTCTAAAAGTAACGCAAATCCACAGTAATAAAAACCGTTTTCAAGTAAAAACCTTCCCAATGAAACAGAGAGGGTGTTCCCACTGTTTTGTTGGTAAGTGGAAACTCTTTCAATAAAAAGAAAACAAAAAAAACGATGTTACATGAAACTAAAAGAACAATTGTCCATGTCAATCCTCTAAAAAAACAATTTTTTATGTGAATCCTCTAGAAGTAACGCAAACACACATAAATAAATACCGTTTTCAAGTAAAATCCTTCCCAATGAAACAGAGAGGGTGTACCCACTGTTTTTTTGGTAAGTGAAAACTCTTTCAATAAAAACAAAAAAAAACGGATGTTACATGAAACTAAAAGAACAACTCTCTGTTTCAATCCTCTAAAAGAACGATTCTCTGTGTCAATCCTCTAAAAGTAACGCAAATCCACAGTAATAAAAACCGTTTTCAAGTAAAAACCTTCCCAATGAAACAGAGAGGGTGTACCCACTGTTTTGTTGGTAAGTGGAAACTCTTTCAATAAAAACAAAAAAACGGATGTTACATGAAACTAAAAGAACAATTCTCTGTTTCAATCCTCTGAAAGAACAAATCTCTGTGTTAATCCTCTAAAAGTAACGCAAATCCACAGTAATAACACCGTTTTCAAGTAAAATCCTTCCCAATGAAACAGAGAGGGTGTACCCACTGTTTTGTTGGTAAGTGGAAACTATTTCAATAAAGACAAAAAACGGATGTTACATGAAACTAAAATAACAATTCTCTGTTTCAATCCTCTAAAAGAACAATTCTCTGTGTCAATTCTCTAAAATTAACGCAAATCCACAGTAATAAATACCGTTTTCAAGTAAAATCCTTCTTAATGAAACAGAGAGGGTGTACCCACTGTTTTGTTGGTAAGTGGAAACGCTTTCAATAAAAAAAGATGTTACATGAAACTAAAAGAACAATTCTCTGTTTCAAGCCTCTAAAAGAACAAATCTCTGTGTCAATCCTTTAAAGTAACGAAAATCCACAGTAATAAATACCGTTTTCAAGTAAAATCCTTCCCAATGCAACAGAGAGGGTGTACCCACTGTTTTGTTGGTAAGTGGAAACTCTTTCAATGAAAAGAAAAAAAACCGATGTTACATGAAACTAAACGAACAATTGTCCATGTCAATCCTCTAAAAGAACAATTTTTATGTGAATCCTCTAAAAGTAACGCAAACCCACAGTAATAAATACCGTTTTCAAGTAAAATCCTTCCCAATGAAACAGAGAGGGTGTACCCACTGTTTTGTTGGTAAGTGGAAACTCTTTCAATAAAAAGAAAACAAAAAAAACGATGTTACATGAAACTAAAAGAACAATTGTCCATGTCAATCCTCTAAAAAAACAATTTTTTATGTGAATCCTCTAGAAGTAACGCAAACACACATAAATAAATACCGTTTTCAAGTAAAATTCTTCCCAATGAAAAAGAGAGGGTGTACCCACTGTTTTTTTGGTAAGTGGAATATCTTTCAATAAAAACAAAAAAACGGATGTTACATGAAACTAAAAGAACAATTCTCTGTTTCAATCCTCTAAAAGAACGATTCTCTGTGTCAATCCTCTAAAAGTAACGCAAATCCACAGTAATAAAAACCGTTTTCAAGTAAAAACCTTCCCAATGAAACAGAGAGGGTGTACACTCTGTTTTGTTGGTAAGTGGAAACTCTTTCAATAAAAACAAAAAAACGGATGTTACATGAAACTAAAAAAACAATCCTCTAAAAGAACAATTCTCTGCCTCAATCCTCTAAAAGTAAGTAACACAAATCCACAGTAATAAATATTGTTTTCAAGTAAAATCCTTCCCAATGAAACAGAGAGGGTGTACCCACTGTTTTGTTGGTAAGTGGAATCTCTTTCAAAAAAACGGATGTTACATGAAACTAAAACAGCAATTCACTGTGTCAATCCTCTGAAAGAACAATTCTCAGTGTCAATCCTCTTAAAGTAACGCAAACACACATAAATAAATACCGTTTTCAAGTAAAATCCTTCCCAATGAAACAGAGAGGGTGTACCCACTGTTTTTTTGGTAAGTGAAAACTCTTTCAATAAAAACAAAAAAAACGGATGTTACATGAAACTAAAAGAACAATTCTCTGTTCAATCCTCTAAAAGAACGATTCTCTGTGTCAATCCTCTAAAAGTAACGCAAATCCACAGTAATAAAAACCGTTTTCAAGTAAAAACCTTCCCAATGAAACAGAGAGGGTGTACCCACTGTTTTGTTGGTAAGTGGAAACTCTTTCAATAAAAACAAAAAAACGGATGTTACATGAAACTAAAAAAACAATTCTCTGTTTCAATCCTCTGAAAGAACAAATCTCTGTGTTAATCCTCTAAAAGTAACGCAAATCCACAGTAATAACACCGTTTTCAAGTAAAATCCTTCCCAATGAAACAGAGAGGGTGTACCCACTGTTTTGTTGGTAAGTGGAAACTATTTCAATAAAGACAAAAAAACGGATGTTACATGAAACTAAAATAACAATTCTCTGTTTCAATCCTCTAAAAGAACAATTCTCTGTGTCAATTCTCTAAAATTAACGCAAATCCACAGTAATAAATACCGTTTTCAAGTAAAATCCTTCTTAATGAAACAGAGAGGGGGTGTACCCACTGTTTTGTTGGTAAGTGGAAACGCTTTCAATAAAAAAAGATGTTACATGAAACTAAAAGAACAATTCTCTGTTTCAAGCCTCTAAAAGAACAAATCTCTGTGTCAATCCTTTAAAGTAACGAAAATCCACAGTAATAAATACCGTTTTCAAGTAAAATCCTTCCCAATGCAACAGAGAGGGTGTACCCACTGTTTTGTTGGTAAGTGGAAACTCTTTCAATAAAAACAAAAAAACGGATGTTACATGAAACTAAAAGAACAATTCTCTGTTTCAATCCTCTGAAAGAACAAATCTCTGTGTTAATCCTCTAAAAGTAACGCAAATCCACAGTAATAACACCGTTTTCAAGTAAAATCCTTCCCAATGAAACAGAGAGGGTGTACCCACTGTTTTGTTGGTAAGTGGAAACTATTTCAATAAAGACAAAAAACGGATGTTACATGAAACTAAAATAACAATTCTCTGTTTCAATCCTCTAAAAGAACAATTCTCTGTGTCAATTCTCTAAAATTAACGCAAATCCACAGTAATAAATACCGTTTTCAAGTAAAATCCTTCTTAATGAAACAGAGAGGGTGTACCCACTGTTTTGTTGGTAAGTGGAAACGCTTTCAATAAAAAAAGATGTTACATGAAACTAAAAGAACAATTCTCTGTTTCAAGCCTCTAAAAGAACAAATCTCTGTGTCAATCCTTTAAAGTAACGAAAATCCACAGTAATAAATACCGTTTTCAAGTAAAATCCTTCCCAATGCAACAGAGAGGGTGTACCCACTGTTTTGTTGGTAAGTGGAAACTCTTTCAATGAAAAGAAAAAAAACCGATGTTACATGAAACTAAACGAACAATTGTCCATGTCAATCCTCTAAAAGAACAATTTTTATGTGAATCCTCTAAAAGTAACGCAAACCCACAGTAATAAATACCGTTTTCAAGTAAAATCCTTCCCAATGAAACAGAGAGGGTGTACCCACTGTTTTGTTGGTAAGTGGAATCTCTTTAAAAAAACGGATGTTACATGAAACTAAAACAGCAATTCACTGTGTCAATCCTCTGAAAGAACAATTCTCAGTGTCAATCCTCTTAAAGTAACGCAAATCCACAGTAATAAATATCGTTTTCAAGTAAAATCCTTCCCAATGAAACAGAGAGGGTGTACCCACTGTTTTGTTGGTAAATGGAATCTCTTCCAATGAAAACGAAAACGGATGTTACATGGAATTATATGAACAATTCTCTGTGTCAATCCTCTAAAAGTAACGCAAATCCACAGTAATAAATATCGTTTTCAAGTAAAATCCTTCCCAATGAAACAGAGAGGGTGTACCCGCAGTACCGCAAACCCCAGACGATTTCCACATGCGTTAAACTCCTATCCTGAAACCCTAGCTTGAAACGAAAACTCAATCGACCGAATTTTTTTAATTTTTTGAAGAACGAAATTTAAATTAAATTAAAAAATTTTTGATGAATTAAAAATAAATTAAAATAAATGTCGACAATAATCTAATGCAAATTATTACGTAATTGAAAGACGAATATTAGTACCTGTTCGGACTAAGGCGTTGATCACCGGCTTGTTGTGGTGATGCGTGTCCTCCCCGAAAATGGCGGAGATGTTGAATCACGCATCCCACAATCAAGTTGTTTGATTGATGGACCATAACATAGTCATTTAAAAGCAACAAAGATGATTCAAGAGCGGAAAACCAAGTTTTCGAGGTCAGTTTGATATGTACTTTTTCCTTCCTTATCAAGCATGAGATTGAATTTTCGTTTAATAATTGCGTTCTTCTATTTTTATATTACTGCCCTGAATGTAATTCATTGTTAGTTATCTTAAGTTCATCTGTTTTTTTATCCAAGCCGAAATTCCTTCCGGCGCCCGTCGAAAAATTGCCGGGTCAGTGTAAAACGTGTCGTTAATTAGGCTCCGTAGAAAACCTCCCCTTACTAAAGTTGCCGTGTTTTCATTTCAGAAAACCGACTGAATCAAGGTTCTCACACTTACTCCTAATCGTTTTCAAACGTATATATGTAGGTTAATGACCATTTTTACATCTATTCAAAAAACAACGGCTCAAAACATGTGTTGGCTGCTTTTTCGTCCATGAAGAGATTTCATACTGACCTGAGCCTGAGCCCGGACTTAGAACCAATTTGGTGGCGTCTCTATATGGTTCTTGGTACAGCTCGAGGTGACAGGTTTTTAAATGTTTATGCGAAGCTTCACTGTTCGTTAACCCCCGATAACCTATTGTTAGGCTTCGGCCGTAGGCCGAATTTCCGAGCACCGCGAAGCGGCGGTGTTCAGCGTGATGAATAATGTCACCACCAGCTGTACCACAACCTAAGAAAAACGAAAAAAACACACGATTGATCATTGAGATTGAGATTGATTGAAAAAAACGTTGATGATACTAATAATTTCGAAATTCACTTCGAGTGTAGTGTTTTTTTATTATTTATTTCGTTATTTTATTTTAAAATTCACATTCCATTTTACACTGCATTATTTTCGAAAATACCGGTCGACAGAGTTTTCGTCAAGTTTTTTTAGCTCTATTTTTGGGTCTCAGGAAAGGTGTTTAACGGAGATGTGGAAATGTGGAAATCGTCTGGGGTTTGGAGGACTGCGGTGTACCCACTGTTTTGTTGGTAAGTGGAAACTCTTTAAAAAAACGGATATTACATGAAACTAAAACAGCAATTCACTGTTTCAATCCTCTAAAAGAACAATTCTCTGTGTCAATCCACTAAAAGTAACGCAAATTTACACTAATAAATACCGTTTTCAAGTAAAATCCTTCCCAATTAAACAGAGAGGGTGTGGTGTACCCACTGTTTTGTTGGTGAGTGAAAACGCTTTCAAAAAATGGATGTTACATGAAACTAACAGAACAATTATCTGTGTCAATCCTATAAAAGAACAATTATCTGTGTCAATCCTCTAAAAGTAACGCAAATCCACAGTAATAAATACCATTTTAAAGTAAAATCTTTCCCAATGAAACATAGAGGGTGTACCCACTGTTTTGCTGGTAAGTGGAAAATCTTTCAATAAAAACAAAAAACGGATGTTACATGAAACTAAAAGAATAATTCTCTGTGTCCATCCTCTAAAAGTAACGCAAATCCACAGTAATAAATACTGTTTTCAAGTAAAATCCTTCCCAATGAAACAGAGAGGGTGTACCCACTGTTTTGTTGGTATGTGGAAACTCTTTCAATAAAAACAAAAAAACTGATGTTACATGAAACTAAAAGAACAATTCGCTGTTTCAATCCTCCAAAAAACAATTCTCAGTGACAATCCTCTCAAAGTAACGCAAATCCACAGTAATAAATACCGTTTTCAAGTAAAATCCTTCCCAATGAAACAGAGAGGGTGTACCCACTGTTTTGTTGGTAAGTGGAAACTATTTCAATAAAAATAAATAAAAAACGGATGTTACATGAAACTAAAAGAATAATTCTCTGTTTCAATCCTCTAAAAGAACAATTCTCTGTGCCCATCCTCTAAAAGTAACGCAAATCCACAGTAATAAATACTGTTTTCAAGTAAAATCCTTCCCATTGAAACAGAGAGGGTGTACCCACTGTTTTGTTGGTAAGTGGAAACTCTTTCAAAAAAAACAAAAAAAACTGATGTTACATGTAACTAAAAGAACAATTCGCTGTTTCAATCCTCCAAAAACAATTCTCAGTGACAATCCTCTCAAAGTAACGCAAATCCACAGTAATAAATACCGTTTTCAAGTAAAATCCTTCCCAATGAAACAGAGAGGGTGTACCCACTGTTTTGTTGGTAAGTGAAAAAAACTTGTTCAATAAAAAAAAAACGGATGTTACATGAAATTATATGAACAATTCTATGTGTCAATCCTCTAAAAGAACAATTCTCTGTGTCAATCCACTTAAAGTAACGCAAATCCACAGTAATAGATACCGTTTTCAAGTAAAATCCTTCCCAATGAAACAGAGAGGGTGTACCCACTGTTTTGTTGGTAAGTGGAAACTCTTTCAATAAAAACAAAAAAACTGATGTTACATGAAACTAAAAGAACAATTCGCTGTTTCAATCCTCTAAAAAACAATTCTCAGTGACAATCCTCTCAAAGTAACGCAAATCCACAGTAATAAATACCGTTTTCAAGTAAAATCCTTCCCAATGAAACAGAGAGGGTGTACCCACTGTTTTGTTGGTATGTGGAAACTCTTTCAATAAAAACAAAAAAACTGATGTTACATGAAACTAAAACAGCAATTCACTGTGTCAATCCTCTGAAAGAACAATTCTCAGTGTCAATCCTCTTAAAGTAACGCAAATCCACAGTAATAAATATCGTTTTCAAGTAAAATCCTTCCCAATGAAACAGAGAGGGTGTACCCACTGTTTTGTTGGTAAATGGAATCTCTTCCAATGAAAACGAAAACGGATGTTACATGGAATTATATGAACAATTCTCTGTGTCAATCCACTTAAAGTAACGCAAATCCACAGTAATAGATACCGTTTTCAAGTAAAATCCTTCCCAATGAAACAGAGAGGGTGTACCCACTGTTTTGTTGGTAAGTGGAAACTCTTTCAATAAAAACAAAAAAACTGATGTTACATGAAACTAAAAGAACAATTCGCTGTTTCAATCCTCTAAAAAACAATTCTCAGTGACAATCCTCTCAAAGTAACGCAAATCCACAGTAATAAATACTGTTTTCAAGTAAAATCCTTCCCAATGAAACAGGGAGGGTGTACCCACTGTTTTGTTGGTAAGTGAAAAAAACGTGTTCAATAAAAACAAAACAACGGATGTTACATGAAATTATATGAACAATTCTCTGTGTCAATCCTCTAAAAGAACAATTCTCTGCGTCAATCCTCTAAAAGTAACGCAAATCCACAGTAATAAATATCGTTTTCAAGTAAAATCCTTCCCAATGAAACAGAGAGGGTGTACCCACTGTTTTGTTGGTAAGTGGAAACTCTTTAAAAAAACGGATATTACATGAAACTAAAACAGCAATTCACTGTTTCAATCCTCTAAAAGAACAATTCTCTGTGTCAATCCACTAAAAGTAACGCAAATTTACACTAATAAATACCGTTTTCAAGTAAAATCCTTCCCAATTAAACAGAGAGGGTGTGGTGTACCCACTGTTTTGTTGGTGAGTGAAAACGCTTTCAAAAAATGGATGTTACATGAAACTAACAGAACAATTATCTGTGTCAATCCTATAAAAGAACAATTATCTGTGTCAATCCTCTAAAAGTAACGCAAATCCACAGTAATAAATACCATTTTAAAGTAAAATCTTTCCCAATGAAACATAGAGGGTGTACCCACTGTTTTGCTGGTAAGTGGAAAATCTTTCAATAAAAACAAAAAACGGATGTTACATGAAACTAAAAGAATAATTCTCTGTGTCCATCCTCTAAAAGTAACGCAAATCCACAGTAATAAATACTGTTTTCAAGTAAAATCCTTCCCAATGAAACAGAGAGGGTGTACCCACTGTTTTGTTGGTATGTGGAAACTCTTTCAATAAAAACAAAAAAACTGATGTTACATGAAACTAAAAGAACAATTTGCTGTTTCAATCCTCTAAAAAACAATTCTCAGTGACAATCCTCTCAAAGTAACGCAAATCCACAGTAATAAATACCGTTTTCAAGTAAAATCCTTCCCAATGAAACAGAGAGGGTGTACCCACTGTTTTGTTGGTAAGTGGAAACTATTTCAATAAAAATAAATAAAAAACGGATGTTACATGAAACTAAAAGAATAATTCTCTGTTTCAATCCTCTAAAAGAACAATTCTCTGTGCCCATCCTCTAAAAGTAACGCAAATCCACAGTAATAAATACTGTTTTCAAGTAAAATCCTTCCCAATGAAACAGAGAGGGTGTACCCACTGTTTTGTTGGTAAGTGGAAACTCTTTCAAAAAAAACAAAAAAAACTGATGTTACATGTAACTAAAAGAACAATTCGCTGTTTCAATCCTCCAAAAACAATTCTAAGTGACAATCCTCTCAAAGTAACGCAAATCCACAGTAATAAATACCGTTTTCAAGTAAAATCCTTCCCAATGAAACAGAGAGGGTGTACCCACTGTTTTGTTGGTAAGTGAAAAAAACTTGTTCAATAAAAAAAAAACGGATGTTACATGAAATTATATGAACAATTCTATGTGTCAATCCTCTAAAAGAACAATTCTCTGTGTCAATCCACTTAAAGTAACGCAAATCCACAGTAATAGATACCGTTTTCAAGTAAAATCCTTCCCAATGAAACAGAGAGGGTGTACCCACTGTTTTGTTGGTAAGTGGAAACTCTTTCAATAAAAACAAAAAAACTGATGTTACATGAAATTATATGAACAATTCTCTGTGTCAATCCTCTAAAAGAACAATTCTCTGCGTCAATCCTCTAAAAGTAACGCAAATCCACAGTAATAAATATCGTTTTCAAGTAAAATCCTTCCCAATGAAACAGAGAGGGTGTACCCACTGTTTTGTTGGTAAGTGGAAACTCTTTAAAAAAACGGATATTACATGAAACTAAAACAGCAATTCACTGTTTCAATCCTCTAAAAAACAATTCTCAGTGACAATCCTCTCAAAGTAACGCAAATCCACAGTAATAAATACCGTTTTCAAGTAAAATCCTTCCCAATGAAACAGAGAGGGTGTACCCACTGTTTTGTTGGTATGTGGAAACTCTTTCAATAAAAACAAAAAAACTGATGTTACATGAAACTAAAAGAACAATTCGCTGTTTCAATCCTCTAAAAAACAATTCTCAGTGACAATCCTCTCAAAGTAACGCAAATCCACAGTAATAAATACCGTTTTCAAGTAAAATCCTTCCCAATGAAACAGAGAGGGTGTACCCACTGTTTTGTTGGTAAGTGGAAACTATTTCAATAAAAATAAATAAAAAACGGATGTTACATGAAACTAAAAGAATAATTCTCTGTTTCAATCCTCTAAAAGAACAATTCTCTGTGCCCATCCTCTAAAAGTAACGCAAATCCACCGTAATAAATACTGTTTTCAAGAAAAAACCTTCCCAATGAAACAGAGAGGGTGTACCCACTGTTTTGTTGGTAAGTGGAAACTCTTTCAATAAAAACAAAAAAAACTGATGTTACATGTAACTAAAAGAACAATTCGCTGTTTCAATCCTCCAAAAACAATTCTCAGTGACAATCCTCTCAAAGTAACGCAAATCCACAGTAATAAATACCGTTTTCAAGTAAAATCCTTCCCAATGAAACAGAGAGGGTGTACCCACTGTTTCGTTGGTAAGTGAAAAAAACTTGTTCAATAAAAACAAAAAAAACGGATGTTACATGAAATTATATGAACAATTCTATGTGTCAATCCTCTAAAAGAACAATTCTCTGTGTCAATCCACTTAAAGTAACGCAAATCCACAGAAATAGATACCGTTTTCAAGTAAAATCCTTCCCAATGAAACAGAGAGGGTGTACCCACTGTTTTGTTGGTAAGTGGAAACTCTTTCAATAAAAACAAAAAAACTGATGTTACATGAAACTAAAAGAACAATTCGCTGTTTCAATCCTCTAAAAAACAATTCTCAGTGACAATCCTCTCAAAGTAACGCAAATCCACAGTAATAAATACCGTTTTCAAGTAAAATCCTTCCCAATGAAACAGAGAGGGTGTACCCACTGTTTTGTTGGTATGTGGAAACTCTTTCAATAAAAACAAAAAAAACTGATGTTACATGAAACTAAAAGAACAATTCGCTGTTTCAATCCTCTAAAAAACAATTCTCAGTGACAATCCTCTCAAAGTAACGCAAATCCACAGTAATAAATACTGTTTTCAAGTAAAATCCTTCCCAATGAAACAGAGAGGGTGTACCCACTGTTTTGTTGGTAAGTGAAAAAAACTTGTTCAATAAAAACAAAAAAAACAGATGTTACATAAAATTATATGAACAATTCTCTGTGTCTGTGTCTCTCTTGGCTTGTGGCAAAAAAATTAAACGTAAATGGCTAGGTAATACGATAAAGCTGGTAGAGTAATCGAATGATGAAAATCGAATGGTGAATGGCATCCTCTGAATACAAAGAATTGGTCTATCTAGAGTTCCTTGTTAGGCAATTTTTTTTATTCAACCATTAGTCTAGGCGTTTTTTTTTTAATTTTTGGTATTTTTCTCATGACACTTTGACAACAAACAAACGTTGCGCTTAATTAGGGCGTCTCTGATTCAATACGCAGGGTGTCGTTATCCTAAGAGTTTTTCTACTTGAACTTATTTTTAACTGAAGTCATTGAGGCACACTAATACCATATCAAAATGGTGTTTTCGTAGTGGCCAGAGTGTTGAGTAAACTGACGATCCATGGCAGAAACCACAGCAACGCGTCAGGATCTGCTGTGTCTCATGTCAGGTTTCGAACTTAGGACCGCGGGCTTTCGCGGCTTTCGATGAAAAATCTATAAAAAGAAGCAGAAAAGCAAGATGAGTTTATTGAAAATGAAAATTTTCCGGAAAAAATTATACTAATTTTATCAAATTGGAACTTCGATTATTGATTATTTTAGAATTCAATAAATAATCCTGAGGATGATTCTTAGATCGAAATCGGATCGAAATTAATCCGTGCCTATACTTATACACTAGCACTATTATGTGATCTGAAATATGTTTTTTTTCCTTAAAATAATATTTCATTATCTGAGGAAGCTATTGTTAGCCAAAGCAACGCACATGAAAGTTTCATTGTTGACATTAAAGAAATTTATAAAAAATCATTGCTGTTCTTGTAGTGTTTTTTATAATTACTAAAAGCAAAAAAGAGAACGTTATGTTGTCAATAAAAAAATATACGACACAAAAAAGCTGCATGTTAGTAGCATATGAGTAAGAGAGTGTTTTTTTTAGTATGTGAGTAATTGATTATACATTTGGGTCCATGTGTATATGCGAAATTTAATAAAAATGTATAAATATAATTTGGACCATGAAGCCTTCGTGATGTTTTATGCGGACTTGAATAAAACCGTTGACAATGAACAATAGGAATTATTATTAGTATTAGCAATTATAATAAATTTGGAATAGCACACTAAATGTTTACAAATTTCCATTCTTCTGCGTTTTATCTGAAAGAAAAAAAAACTAAAAATTAATGCGAAGCACTTTCTTGTAACGTGTTTATCGACAGAACTATCGTCCTCAATAATAGTCAACCTCAACAGAAGTCAACCGAAATTGTCAGCACAATTCGCCACTGGGAAGCTGTCTTGCTAGGTGTATCACATCTCAAAGTCTTTACTACCCACAGTCAATCAACATCAATAACAAAACCGCCCTGTATCACTGATCAGGCCATACATGAGCGGTCAATGCCACCGGCGGCATTGTATCTGTCATCGGGCAACAACTTGGTTGCCTCCAATGTCCATGTATCGTAAAACTCTTCGTAAAGTTCAACGGTAGTTTCACCTGAACCGCCAACCGCGTACACTTGACCTTCGAATCGGACGAGTGCGAAAAATTGTCTGGCTTTGTTCATGCTCGCCGCCACAGACCACGCGCCACTGATCGGATCGTAACTGCAAAGAATCATGACAATAGAAATGGTGGTTATTTGTAAAACATTAACAACAATTAAGAGTTTACCAACATGACTCGGTCATGGGGTTTTTGGAGCGATTTTATTTCTTTGTGACTAAATTACTATCTGACAGAAAAACTGGGTGATGTAAAATTTGGTGGTTGCAAACTTATGTTTTCAAGTTGTACAGGGTGTTCCAGCGAGGAGTGATCAATAATTTTTTCTCCATAAATTTAATCATTGTTACACATAATTACTCGATCAGTATGACACATACATAAGATCAGTATTGCGTGTTTCACAGCCGATGTTTCGATCGTTGAAAAATTATTCAATGTTTCATGTACTTGGCTATAAAGTGTAATATTACGGCCTGAGGCATTGTTTTGTTCATATGTAAGTCTCGCAAAAACAAAGAAATCTTTATCTTAAGCAATTTTAAACTCAAGAAATGAATACATACGTTAATATCAAGCGAAAGTTGTCCTATCAACATATGACGCTTTAAATTGTTATCTAAATTTTGTGAAAGTAATGACTGACTGATTGACTGACTGACTGACTCTCCTTTTTTCGGTCTTGATTAACTGATGAGACCTAAATACCCCTTCTTCTAAATATTTCGATGTCATAATATTTGGTCAAAACTCCTTAACATTTTATTTATATAACGCTGACACCCTGTAAGTTTTATTATGCAGTAAAAACAACGACAATTGACTCATTCTTTTCTCACCGATTCCTTTTTAAGACAACTGTTTTTTTTCACATAATTTTTCTTTATTATATCACTGCTCTTAGCAAGAACCAGAAACTTCAGGCTCTTGCTCAATGACTGAAAAATGATTGAAGAAATCATTGACTGCGAAATGACAGTTTAATTGCTCACCTCTCACACGTGTTGAGTACGTTGAAGTTGCCATCGTATCCGCCGCACACCAGAATGTGTCCGCTGTTGAGCAGGATGGCACCCGGCTGGTTGTACCTCACCGTATTCATCGACTGACGTTGGTACCACGATTCGTCGAGGAATGAGAAGTCGTACATGCGAGAACTGCCGGCACTGTTCACTTCCCCTGAAACTTGAAGTACCCTTTTAGTGATTTATTCAATAATTTACATTTTAATTAGTTTTTCTAGTTAGCGCTTGACAGAATGTTCATATTATTCATTATCCTTAAAAAATGGAACTCATTGGAGAAACTTCATTTCATTTCCAAAGAAAAATTTATTTCAAAACCTCACACGCATGAAAGTGAAAATGTAGAGTTATTGCACAGTTCCGTATTGTTAATCATTCAGAATTGTGTTTTTCAACAAAATCAGGGAAACATCACAGGATATAAAGCAATAATGGAATTTTAAATCGACTTCTAAAATCAAAGAAATAGTCAACAGAAACTCAAGCCACAGATTACGCAATGTTATAGGCGCCAATTTTGCGTGTTGTCCAATATGCAGAGAAAATCTTGAAATTTTATAACGCGCCCTAAACACAGATTTGAATCCAAAATTCGCACGCAAAAACTTCCTAAGCAAAAAAACCTGGCTAGTCTACATACAAATGTCTATTTCACCGACTAACCGAATAAAAAAACGTGTTCACTTACCTCCGATCACGTACAGATGGCCCTGGCTGAAGACGGCCGCATGATTATAGATGGGCACGGGCATGGGGGTCAGTGGCAGGCATATCGGGTTGGCCAAATGGCATAAGTCACATGAATTCAAAACAGCACCATTCCAACCACCACACATTATGACTGTGTCGTTGCCCGTGCACGTCATGCTATGGTCCCAACGTGCCACAGTCATGTGCGTTAACAAACGGCTGGTGTCGGAGCGCGGGTCGGACTCGTACACCGTGTCCAGGTAATTGCGATGGCCATCGTTACCGCCACTCGCATAGAACTTGCAATTGCAAGCGGTGCCGGCCGTCCAAAACAACTTTTTGTCAACTCCTGCGTAAAATACACCGAATGAAGAAATTTTCGGGCGATATCTTTGTGTTAACGTGATTTCCACGTCAAATAAGTGATCGTGTTTTTAGTGTTTGTCTAAGTATGTAAGTATGACGTGTTACTTACACGGAAAATAAAAAAATATCACGGAAATAGTACTCGAAAAGAATTAAATTAAGAAATGCAAATCTTTTTTATGTAGGAAATATTTTACAAATAAAAAAAAAGTCATTTGCTTGAAAGCTCAAATCGTTTGGTATTATATTTTCCTCGAATAAATTCATCTCATTGTTTTACTTGGTCGGATTTATCCTTTCATCACAAATCTTGACTCCTGCATTCATCAAGCAAACCTATTGAACCAGAATTAAAGTTTCGTGGCAGTTTGATTGACACTATTTCAAACTAAAAAATAACCAACCAAAATTGTCGATTTTGTCAAACGCACCGACATCGGGCACGTAGGTTTGTCCATCATAGCCAAATTGCCCAACGACGGCGATGCCCGTCCACGTGGCTGAAACCATCGTGGTGAGGGACAGCAGGACGGTGGGGAGAAGTACTGAAGCGTGCATGGTCGACGTTGAACTGAAATACGATCATTGCGTTTACAAACATAAAAAAATTAACAAAATTTTGCAAAACTGAAGTTTGGCTATTAAAGAGCTGACGGAAGATATGTATGTAAGTGATCAACGAAATAGAATAAATGGGCAAATTTAGGGGTCTCGAACTCATGTAGTTCGTTTAAGGTGTGTCGTCTAACAAGTGTTCCCGTGCACAGTTCGCCCTTTGAATTTATCGTAGTAAATACAGAGAAACTATTGCAATTTTCGGGGAATTTCTCAGCATGTCAACTTTTTGACAAACGTAGTTACGGCTGATTTATTGTTACTTGTGAACTTGCATTTTCCCTGCGCGCATATGAAACAATATTAACAGTTTTGGCAGCAGTGTTACAACAATGTTGCGGCTATTAAATATTTTAATTTCTTGTTTAGAACTTCTAAGATGCATTAGTGAAAATCATACCGAAAACTGAATGAGTTAAAATTTGAAATTGATAAGGAAAAACATCTATAAAACTGGGCATAATGTTCCACATGCGCGCAGGGACAATGCAAGCCCACAAACAGTGACAAAAAACGGGCCATATGGATGTTATGAAGGAACATGTCAGGAACATCTTCATTTTGCCCTCTATTTTTAAAACGCTTATCCAGCTTGCTGTGACTGTGGCAGTTTATGCGATACATACTTTTGTTTGACCCCAACTGATCAACGCATATTGGGAATGAATATGTTATGAGTTTTCAGGTAATATTTTTATATGCATAGAATGCTAATCATTCAGTCAATCACGCAGTTAATCAGTCAGTCAGTCAGTCAATTGTCGGAGAGTCAGTCAGTCAGTCAGTTACTCAGTCAGACAGTCAGTCAGCCATTGAATCAACTTGTCAGTGAGTGAGTCAGTCCATTTGTCAGTCACGTAGTCAGTCGATTAGCTGCTCAGTCGGTCATCATCAGCCACTCACTCAGTCAGTCAGTCGATACATAATTCCTGCACTCAGCCTGCATTCAATGAGTAAAATTTGCACTTATGAAAAAAAATTGAGGCCCTAACATTATAAAAGAATTTCTATAAAACTACATACAAAGAGGTATCCCTAATGAACTTTTCTAATAGCTTTTGCGAAAATGAGGTTATGAAGCCTAATTTGTTATTGAGGTTACACGATAGGAAACGATTTTCGAATTTTCGAAAGATGTGTAGCGTTTCAGAAAAAAACACTAGTTTGAAAACGATCGAATTTCCTTGAATTTCTATGACCGAATGATGAAAAATTCATGTTCTGTAACTGAGAAACTTAAGTTAGTTAGGATGAATTGGGATTAAAAGTAAAAGTGTTTTATGTTTTGAGGGATTATTTATATGTTTTCCATGACAGTTTAAAATTAGTGTCATCAACAAAATGCCAGTTAAAAAACTGCTTACAGAATATGTAACTACAGATATGTTATTAGAACATTTTAGCGTTGCATGTCAACTCCACCTTTAACTGATAGGGAGCATTTTTTCTATTATATGTTCATGGTGAAAGTGAATTAAAGTGAAGCCACCCCGAAAAAGTTCATTTTTATCAGCAATTTTGCCAGTTCTGTGAGATCCCTTTACAACAGTGGTGGTGAGGTAAATGAGTGAGTGAGTGAGTGAGTGAGTGAGTGAGTGAGTGAGTGAGTGAGTGAGTGAGTGAGTGAGTGAGTGAGTGAGTGAGTGAGGGAAAAAGTGAGTGAGTCGTTGAGTATTGAGTCAGTTTCTAGAGCGTGACGCATATGTATACAAAACGCGTGCATAATCTAGAACAAAAAAATTGCTTACAGTCCAACTGCAGATACATAAAAACAGTTTGGCGTCACTTGTCAACACAACCTTTAACTGATAGGAAATACTTCTTTCTATGTTGATGGTGCGCAGGTCAGGTGACCCAGACAAAGTTACAGTGATCAGAACGTTTATATCAGCGATGTTACCAGTTTTGTGCGATGCATTTACAAAATAGTGATAACACCTCGATTACGCGAGGGTGCAATATTGTGTCACAGGGATCGCTTTAACCGTGATATTTTTTATTCGGAATGTCGGAAGTTTTTTGGTTCTGCTAATTTAGTGTCGAAAACTGCCAAGTAATATGTTACTAAAGCACTATTATAGCCCGGTTAGTGTTTGTTGTTATCACAAGTTATATTTATGGACCCGTTACGCTCGTACACACATATGCATTTAAAAAACTCGGTCAGAGTTACTTTTATGAAAAAGTTTATTTTGTGGGCCGGGCCGGTTACGAAATCAATTGAGCGCAAATTCCCTATTTTGTCGAAAATCAATGTGAAAGAGATTTTATTTCTTGGAAACTTGAAAGTACGCAAAATTTTATTATCATATTCCCGTTATAATCAGAGAAAAACTCAATTTCGGGATGGAATAGTTTGATCAATAGTTCCGTTTTCATCCGTCATCCTGTGTACATACTGGAACCTCGTTCACAGTGCGGTGCGTCGCGGTGCGGTTTCCTACGAAAAAAAACAGCGATAAATAAAGAGTGTGTAAAAACAACAACAACAACAACAACAACAACAACAACAACAACAACAACAACAACAACAACAACAACAACAACAACAACAACAACAACAACAACAACAACAACAACAACACACCATCGACGATTAATCTCTCCGACCGAGAGGCCTTTACTTTCGGGCAAATAATGGTGGAGAAAGGCAAAGTCGATTACGGCCAGTATGATGACCGGTGCAATGGCACAGGGGCCTGCAAAGTCAGCCAGTCAGTCAGTCATTCAGTCAGTCAGTCAGCCAGTCCGTCAGTCAGTCAGTTGATTTTTCAGTCAGACAGTCATTCAGTCAGTCAGTCAGCCAGTCCGTCAGTCAGTCAGTTGCAGGGCTGGTCTACTTAATTAAAAGTACCAGGGCTAAAAGTCCCGGGAATTAAGTACCTCATTAAGTGGCACTCGAAAAAACGGGACATTTTTAAGTGCCACTTATTGTTTGTAAAACTTTTCTTTTAGTACCAGAATTTTTTTTGTAACTATGTAAATTACTAGGGATTTCTTAGTGATAAATTGACAGAATCCAAAATTCTTTACTTTTAGCCAATTTTGCTTATAGGAAAAGTTTTACTACAATATTTACAATACTTTCAATATCTACAA
This sequence comes from Daptonema setosum, assembly GCA_964036265.1. NCBI lineage: Eukaryota > Metazoa > Nematoda > Chromadorea > Monhysterida > Xyalidae > Daptonema > Daptonema setosum. The sequence goes on from OZ038448.1 coordinate 906,379, forward strand.
TAATTAAGTACCGAATTCAGTGCCACTTAATTTTTAGGCGACAAATTCAAAAGTGGCACTTTTAAAATGGAAAAAAAATTAAGTGGCACTTGAAAAAGCACTTCTAAATTAAGTACACCAGCCCTGGTCAGTTGACATTTCAGTCAGACAGTCGTTCAGTCAGTCAGTTAATAAATTCAGTCAGATAGTCTGTCAGTCAGTCAGTCAGTCAGTCAGTCAATAAGTTCAGTCAGATAGTCTGTCAGTCAGCCTGTCAGTATGTAAGTTAGTTATCCAGTCAGACAGTCAGTCAGTCAGTTTAGTTGGGTTATACAGGGTGGGCCAAAAAAACTTGTGAGACCATAACTTCTACTGTGGACCATGAATTTCTTTGAAATTTACAGGTTATTTAAGTAAAATATTAACTTAGTTTTCTCTAAAATTTCATTGAGATATCTAACACACACCGGCCACACGGTCAGAGTACATGAAAATTTCACTTTTGTCTTTAAACGGCGTCATTATTGTGAAGAGAAATAATGTGCATACGTAACTTAATAGCATTAATTTGTTTATTCATTGAAATAATGAATTAAATAATGGTCTAAAAAATAAAAGTTAGGTGGTTATTTATTATAATAATTTATTTCAAAACCATTCTTCTGATAACGCGATAGTTCTGGTGCTAAACTGTTTTTCATGTCTGTTACCGGTTGTTGAGTTCCTCCTCAGCGATATTTTGTTTCAAATACGTTACCTTTTCCTCAAAACTTCAAGTTCAATGAAAAAAAAATTCAAGATTTATGAAAAACGAGCTCGCTCTGTCCATAGGTCAATGTTTTTTTGGGGAACGTTAGTCGGCGCGGTTCAAGCTTGTTAAAAAGCTGGTTATGGCAAATATTGAGTTTTCCACGTACCGTGGTTGTTTATTTCGCAAATTTCATGCTTATATGCAATGCATGTCTTTGAAATTTTAGGACGATAAAAATAAAAAATCAGTGAGATCTTCTGAAATTTTCATTCAAATTCATCAATAAAAATCAACTCTAAGGTAATGCCGTACATCAGACAAGGGAACAAAAAGCAATCATCTTACTGTAAGAGTTTTCCATTCACATTGAAACTAAATTTAGACCGAATTGCTACTTAAACAAGTTTCTTTTAATCCTTGTATTATTATTTAGTTCACTCGTTCAATTCAATAATAGATTAATACCTAAAATTAACTTATACACATGATTTCTCTTTGAAATAATGACGCCGTTTAAAGGAAAAACTTAAATTTTCATGTATCCTGATCGTGTGGCCGGTGTGTGTTAGATATCTCATTGAAAATTTAGAGAAAATTAAGTTCATATGTTATTGAAATAACCTGCAAATTTCAAAAAAATTCAAGGTCCACAGCAAAAGTTATGGTCTCACAAAATCGCAGAGTTTTTTTTGGCCCACCCTGTATGTAAGTCAGCTTGTCTATTCGTAAATTAGTCTAGTCGGATAGTCAGTCAGTCAGCCAGTCAATCAGTCTGTCAGTCAGTCAGTCAGTCAGTCAGTTAACTAATGAACCAACCAATATAACCACTAAGCAAAGGATACAAAACGACTACCCCAATACTTGTCACATTATCGACTATTGTTGCCAAACTGGCGACTCGCATTTGAATCCGATGAACGCATAATTCGCCTGCAAAAATACGATATCTTGAAACTGAAAGTTATGTAGAGTCGTTGCAGCGGGTTACAGTACATGAAAAAAAGATGTGACAAGATCGCCAAAGCTTTGGCGAGTGTCTTCTCCGCTGTTGTTGTAGAAAAGTTAAGTCCTAGCCGAAACTTCGGCGAATCCGTGAAAACTCACTCGTAATCAGTGAGTCAGTCTGACTGGAAGTTCCAGAGTGATGTTTATTTTGGATTATAGATTTTGGAGAAAGTAAAAAAATAGGCCAAATCTGGTTGTAACTAACCACAAACAAAGGACATAATCAAATTGGGTCCACTGGACACTCCACACAGACAAGCGAGTAGTCCTATGACACCGTAGATGGATGCTGATGAGGATGATGAACAACCTATGTATAATGGCTCATGAGTGAGTGAGTGAGTGAGTGAGTGAGTGAGTGAGTGAGTGAGTGAGTGAGTGAATAAGTGAGTTACCAAGTTTAGTGATGATGCCGACGCTATAGAAGTTGGCGATTTCAGATGCACTAAGTGGTCGAGCGAGATACACCCCGACGCACAGAAACATTGGCAATCGCAGATGTTTATTTGTCCATATCGCTGAGCCAGTCAGTCAGTCAGTCAGTCAGTCAGTCAGACAGTCAGTCATTCATTCAAACAGTCAGTCAGTCAGTCAGTCAGTCAGTCAGTCAGTCAGTCAGTAAGTAATTCAGTCAGTCAGTCAGTCAGTCAGTCAGTCAGTCAGTCAGTCAGTCAGTCAGTGGGTCAGTCAGTCAGTCAGTCAGTCAGTCAGTCAGTCAGTCAGTCAGTCGGTCAGTCAGTCAGTGGGTCAGTCAGTCAGTCAGTCAGTCAGTCAGTCAGTCAGTCAGTCAGTCAGTCAGTCAGTCAGTCAGTCAGACAGTCAGTCAGTCAGTCAGTCAGTCAGTCAGTCAGTCAGTCAGTCAGTCAGTCAGTCAGTCAGTCTTTCTGTCTGTCATTGTTTCAGTCAGACATTTAGTCAGTCGGTCAGTCAGTCAGAAAAGGTGAAACTACAATATAGTTTTTTAAACAAAGAAAGTTCGAACCTTTCCATGTTATTTCCCCGTGCTCTATAGATGGCGGTGACGTAATTCTGCTCGGAATTAACTTTTCGTTGTCACAGAGAAGATGAATCGATTCGTCACTGATTGAGAAACCTGCGGAGATCAAAATTGACTGTTGGCACTTTTATTCTATACTAATGACAAATGTCAACCTCTTCGGTACCTTAAACAATGCTTTAAACATTGGGTTGTGTAGTGTCAGTTTCTGTGTTGAATAGAAAAATGAATAATTCATTCAGATAAAATCACTCTTTCACTAACTCACAGACTCACTGACTCACTGACTCACTGACTCGTTCATTTGATCTCACCTTTATTATGTAGAATTTCTTCATCATACTCTGCTAATATTTGTTCGATCGGTGCCTGAATCTCACCCTTATCAAGTCACCCAGTCACACAGTCAGTCAGTCAGTCAGTCAGTCAGTCAGTCAGTCAGTCAGTCAGTCAGTCAGTCAGTCAGTCAGTCAGTCAGTCAGTCAGTCAGTCAGTCAGTCAGTCAGTCAGCAGTCCGTCATTCAGTCAGTCAGTTACGCCCACACCTGGTAATTATTTCAAACAAAAAAAAGAAAAACAGAAAAAAAATAAATAAAAAAATGAAAACTGACATGTTTGCCTTGGTAGAATTGGATGGATCGGATGGCAGCCGCCGTCTGTCTTCGCGTTATGTACAGAAACTTGGGTGATTTGGGTAGAACGAGTGCGCCGAGCATGTGAACGATGGAAGGCACGACTGGCAGGAGGAAACACAGGTGGAAGTTCTCATAATTGACGCCAACTTGCGGTGAGCACACTGAATGAGTGAGTGAGTGAGTGAATGAGTTAGTGAGTCAGTGAGAGAGTGAGTGAGTGAGTGAGTGAGTGAGTGAGTGAGTGAGTGAGTGAGTGAGTGAGTGAGTGAGTGAGTGAGTGAGTGAGTGAGTGAGTGAGTGAGTGAGTGAGTGAGTGAGTGAGTGAGTGAGTGAGTGAGTGAGTGAGTGACTGAGTGAATGAGTGAGTCAGTCAGTGAGGGAGTGAATAAGTGAGTGAGTGTTTGAGTGAATGAGTAAACCTGTACATCATTTGCGATGTCCTACCAAACAGGGCATGGAACAGCCCGATGCAGTGCATTCGATACATTGACCCAATCATACAATCTCGTGTAGCGTTGTTGTTGTTGTTGTTGTTGTTGTTGTTGTTGTTGTTGTTGTTGTTGTTGTTGTTGTTGTTGTTGTTGTTGTTGTTGTTGTTGTTGTTGTTGTTGTTGTTGTTGTTTTTTTTTTAACTTCATTCACACAATAGTGGGATGGTCAAAGTTGACCGGAATGATGTATATCAATGGTTATATAATATTAGTGTCAAGTGTTCATTTGCCTCTAACTGCAAGATAGTTAGTGACATCACGGTTTATGTGTAGAAAAATGTCAAATAAAATTTCACATAATATCAAAAATATAACATAGTGTATAGTGGAAGTGACAGATTACACGTCAATAAAGTCAATTGACGGAAGATTATAGGATAAACTTTCTAGAATTTCATTTTTAAATCTTTTCTGTAGGTATTCCTTGAACATTTTGTGGGAACCAAGGTCAAATGATTCATCGGGCAATTTGTTCCATAAATCTATAATTCGTACACTCCAGAAGTTAAGGCGTCGGGTAGTTTTTGCTACTGGTTTTCTCAACTTGAATCTATTGTTTCGTCTCAAGCGGCTATCTGGTGATAAATCAAAAAATGTGGTTTTGTCGATATTGGTATAATAGTCTGTCATAACTTTATAAGCAATTACCAGGTCATTAACTGTGCGGCGGAATAATAAACTTTCTAGTGATAAGATGTTCATCCTTTCATTATAGGCAGTATCAAATAAACTTCCAGTTAATTTGGTCAATCGTCTCTGTGGCCTTTCAACAGATTTAACTTGATGTATGGTACCGATGTTCCATATTGGGCTTGCATATTCAAGTATGGGTCTGATGTATAGTTTAAGCATGTGTTTTCTAAACGCATATGTTTTATTATTAAAACAGTTTCTGATGCAACTCGATTTAACACTTGCAGAGCGAGTGATTTTAAGGATATGTTGGTCAAATGACAATCGACTGTCAATAAGGACACCTAGGTCTCGACATGTAACGTTTGATGGTAATTCAATACCATTCAAGAAATATATGTGATTCAAATCGTTTTTGTTTCCCAAAGGTTGAATCATGCATTTGCTTGCAGATAAGCTTAGCTCATTGCGGAATAGCCAATTTGATAGGTTATTTATGTCCGATTGAAACTCATTTATGTCATTCAATTGTTTGATTTCTTTATAAATCTTTATATCATCTGCAAACATAACTATTTTTGAATGTTGAATCACTGAGGGAAGTTCATTTATGAACATAACAAACAAAAATGGAGACAGTACAGCTCCTTGAGGCACACCAGAGAACGCTGTCATTTTGTTCGACACAGTATCATTGACTTTAACAGCATGTGTGCGATCAGAAAGAAAAGATTGAATCCACCGTATAATAGCTGTGTTTATGTTTGTTTCCATCAATTTTTTAATGAGTTGTGCATGACATACCGTGTCAAATGCTTTGTTTATGTCAGCATACAACACATGTACTGCAGATTTTCTGTCTAGGTATGTTGTATAATCATTCAAGCACGTTAACAGTTGAATTTCTGTAGATCTTTTAGGGACGAATCCAAATTGTTTGTCTGAGAAAATGTTGTGTTCAATGCAATGGTTATTGAGATGAAAACGAAGTACTTTCTCCATAACTTTGGAGCATGTGCATGTTAAACTTATCGGTCTATGATTACTTACATTTGCGTTATTGGGTTTTTTCTAACCGCTACAATTATAGTGTTTCCAGTCTGTCGGACATACACCCGTTCGCATTGATTCTTTGAAGATTGCAGTTAAAGGCTGAGCCATTTGTGCTGCTGTTTTCTTTACTAAAATATAGGATATATCATGTTGTTGTTGTCGTTGTTGTTGTTGTTGTTGTTGTTGTTGTTGTTGTTGTTGGTGTTGTTGTTGTTGTTGTTTTATTTGCACATTTGGGGCTGATTAGCAATAAATGCCTATCAAAATTGGCCAACACCGAAATTCATTTTTGCTTACATGAAAATAGTTTCAATTAAACCCTATCCAGGGGTTCTTGTTACCCAAAACTTTTTCGGTGAGTATTTTGAATACACATACTACACATATGTTTGGGCGCGCTTTCAAAATTTCAAGAAAGGAAAACCTTTTTTTCATGAAGCATTGGGAGAACCTACGAAAATCGGGCTCACACACTGCAGGTCATTGCATACGTGCGTAACCGGCCCTCGAAATTAATTTTTGATATTCCTCGAAATTAATTTTTGATATTCAGAAAAAAACCTGACCAAGCGATATCATTAGATGATGATCGGGGAGTTTCAACTTTACACGATAATGTTGAGCATGAATTTTTTTCGCAAACGCTCTTAATTGCCCGTTTTTCGTCACGTTTTTGCTGTCGTATACGATATGTTTATTAATGAAAATAACTGGTTGCGTGCGTGTGATCGAGTCGAGCCGGGTAGTGCAGTAGTTTCGATTTGTTGCATAGATGTACATGTATTCAGCGGATGAACATGATTAACTTGCTAACAAACTTACTGTCTTAGAATTTAATTGACACACTGACTGACTGACTGACTGACTGACTGACAGACTGGCTGACTGACTGACTGACTGACTGACTGACTGACTGAATGACTTGCTGACTGACTGACTGGCTTACTGACTGACTGCCTAACTGACTGAATGACTGACTGACTGACTGACTGACTGACTGACTGACTGACTGACTGACTGACTGACTGACTGACTGACTGACTGACTGACTGACTGACTGACTGACTGACTGACTGACTGACTGACTGACTGACTGACTGACTGACTGACTGACTGACTGACTGACTGACGGACTGAACGACTTACTGACTGACTGACTGACTGACTGACTGATTGACTGAATAGCGGAATGACTGACTGACCGACTGACTGGCTGACTGACTGATTGACTGACTCACTGAATGACTGCCTGACTGACTGACTGTCAACATCGCATCGACAGTCAATACAGCTATCACTTGACTAATGCAAATCATGGTTTTATTAAACGAAAACGAGTAAATATGACAGTCGCAAAATTTCATGATTATCGAAACCTTGTTGCTGTGGTGTACTGTAGCTGCTACGTGAACACGACTGGTTCGGTCACGTACAACTCGATGTGTTCATTGCATAGTGTCGGGCGTTCGTAGTCTTGTTTCTGCAGTAGTCTAACCTTAATGCGCAGTAATTGAGTTGTCTGACTAACTGACTGACTGACTGACTGACTGACTGACTGACTGACTGACTGACTGACTGACTGACTGACTGACTGACTGACTGACTGACTGACTGACTGACTGACTGACTGACTGACTGACTGACTGACTGACTGACTGACTGACTGACTGACTGACTGACTGACTGACTGACTGACTGACTGACTGACAGACTCACTGACTGACTGACTGACTGACTGACTGACTGACTGACTGACTGACTGACTGACCGACTGACTGACTGACTGACTGACTGACTGACTGACTGACTGACTGACTGACTGACTGACTGACTGACTGACTGACTGACTGACTGACTGACTGACTGACTGACTGTCTGACTGACTCTAAAGTCTGAGTTTGACTCCTTGATATGTGTTCATGTGGTATCAAGCGCAATTGAGCCGATTAGCAAAAATCTGTCAAATGCCCTGATCTAGGAGTTTCAAGTTTACACCAAACATTTCAAACGGAATAGTTGACGTAAACATGGTAGTCGCGGAAGTTCATGATCATGATTATCGACACATTTTTGTGTCGTGTACTGCGCCGGCGGATGAGTTAATCCTCCAAAGGGACGGGGGATTTCGTCAAAGAGGGGAAAATCGGCAGTTATCAGACCATTTTACCTACACCTAAAGAACAAATAATACTTTTAGTAAACACTGAAGAAAGGGGAATTCCTTTTTGCCCACCCCTTCTCATCCGCTATAGGAGTACTGTAGCTGCTATGTACATGAACACGTCTGTCTGGTACGGTCACGAACAAGTCGATGTACTTACTGCATTGCTTCGATCTGTTCCTTGCCTTGATTCGTAGTAGTCTAGCGTTAATGCGCACTAATTGAGTTGTTTTTGTGCGGGTACTCAAGCTATGCACTTAAATTAAAGTGGGAGACACTGAAGGGGGCTAACCACTAGAAACTCGTCTACCTTTAAACCTGAAACGAGTTTACCAAATTCACGATACGATCATACAAAAAACCATCCATGCATTCTACATATGTATAATATGTATGTAGTTGTAAGTTGTAATGACGTTATTAAATTAACAGTCTTCTCAAGTGCAGGGGAAACTGATGGTCGCGATTGAACAGCAATTCAAAGCGGATTAGGAAAATGTAATCTGGCGGTATGGGCGAGAGGAAGAGCGGATAAGTATTAGCGGGAGGATAAAGACAAATTGTAGCGGACAGATGTGGGCCGGAGAGAAGGGGACAGTGCGAGCGGATGAGTGTGGTGGGGCGGGGGACGAGGTAGCAGATCTGCTTTTTTGACGTCCATTACTGATCTCAATCTACCGAACTTTATTATCGTATTATTAACCAATGCAGCCATGAAGTTTACAAATACTGACTTGGACTTACTTAACTTCTTCATTAACTGAAGCCATCAGGCACACTTATACCATATCAGAATGGTGTTTTCATAATGGTCAGAGAGTTGAATAAAACTGACGGGCAACGGCAGAAACCCGAGAGCAACGCGTCAGGATCTGTGTCCCAAGTCAGGTTTCGAACTTAGGACCTCCGGTATTCGAGGCCGGCGCCCTACGCACTAGTCTGACGAAGTGACGAGTGTCTGGAGCACATTTATAGGCTGGACTATGAAATCATGTTTTGAAATGCTGTCGAAACAAAACATTTTTTTTCGTTGTTTCACGATAGGGCAGAAACAACGGAAGATTTTCCTTTTTCTCTCTCTAAGTTAGAAAGCTCCACCCTTTTAATCCCCTAAGTTATTTGCTTAGCTTTTCTAATGCTTTTATAAAGCACAATCCGGCTGATTAGCGACATATGCCCATGCAAAATAGAAAAAAGTACAATTTTTGCTGAAATGAGAAGAGTGTCAAATATCATTAGGTTATCATTTGGGAGTTTCAAATTTTCATGATGATTCCAGCAAAAAGTAAATATCAGTAAATAAATATCGGTAAATAAATATCGGTAAACATGCTCGTCGCAGAATTGCTCGATTTTCGTCACATTTTCCTGTCGCGTTTATTAATGCTAACTGGTTGTGTGTGGGGTCGTCTAGCAGGGTCGTGGAAAAAATGTGCAGTCGTCTAGGTGACGCCAACTTGCGGTGAGCAGACTGGATAGTCGAGTGAGTTGGTGAGTGAGTGAGTGAATGAGTGAGTGAGTGAGTGAGTGAGTGAGTGAGTGAGTGAGTGAGTGAGTGAGTGAGTGAGTGAGTGAGTGAGTGAGTGAGTGAGTGAGTGAGTGAGTGAGTGAGTGAGTGAGTGAGTGAGTGAGTGAGTAAGTGAGTGAGTGAGATAGTGAGTGAGTGAGTGAGTGAGTGAGTGAGTGAGTGAGTGAGTGAGTGAGTGAGTGAGTGAGTGAGTGAGTGAGTGAGTGAGTGAGTGAGTGAGTGAGTGAGTGGGTGAGTGAGTGAGTGAGTGAGTGAGTAAGTGAATGAGTGAATGAATGAGTGAGTGAGTGAGTGAGTGAGTGAGTGAGTGAGTGAGTGAGTGAGTGAGTGAGTGAGTGAGTGAGTGAGTGAGTGAGTGAGTGAGTGAGTGAGTGAGTGAGTGAGTGAGTGAGTGAGAGAGGGGAAGAGGGGAAAATCGGCAGTGTTCAGGCCATTTTACCTACACCTTAGGAACTAATCCTACTATTGGAAAACACTAATGAGGGGGAATACCACTTTTCCCACCCCTTCTCGTCCGCTACTGGGGTACTGTAGCTGCTACATACATGAACACGTCTGTCTGGTACGGTAACGAACGAGTCGATGTACATATGTACATGCTTACTGCATTGCGTCGATCGGTTCCTTGTCTTGTTTTGCAGTAGTCTAAACTTAATGCACACTAATTGAGTTGATTTTGTGCGGGTACTCAAGCTATGCGCTGAGATTAAAGTGGGAGACACTAAAGGGGGCTAACCACTAGAAACTTGTCTATCGTTTACCAAATTCATGATACGATCATACAAAGCCATGCATTCTAGTTGTAATGGAGTTATTAAAATTAGGTCTTTTCAGGTGCATAGGGAAACTGGGGGTCGCGCGGGAACAGCAATTCAGCGGATCGGCAAGTTGACATTTAGCGGGATGGGCGAGAGGAAAAGCTGATAAGTGTCAGCGGGAGGAAAAGTAAAGGGGTAGCGGATGAATGTTGGCTGGAGAGAAGGGGACAGTGAGAGCGGGTGAGTGTGGTGGGGCGGATGAAGAGGTAGCGGATCTGCTTTTTTGACGTCCATCAACGCTCTCAATCGACTGAACTTTAATATCGTAACATCAACCAAATATGCAACCATGAAGTTTGCAAATACTGACCTCGACTTTCATCATTAACTGAACCAATCAGCCACACTAATACCATATCAGAATGGTGTTTTCGTAGTGGCCAGAGAGTTGAATAAACAGACGGGCAATGGCAGAAACCCGAGAGCAACACGTCAGGATCTGTGTCTCAAGTCAGGTTTCGAACTTAGGACCTCCGGTATTCGAGGCCGGCGCCCTACGCACTAGACTGACGAAGTGACGAGTGTTTGGAGCACATGTGAGTGGTGGACTGTGAAAATCATGTTTTGAAATGCAGGCGAAACAGAACATTTTTTCGTGGTTTCACGATAGCGCAGAAACCACGGAAGATTTTTCTTTTTCTCTCTCTAAGTTAGAAAGCTCCTCCCTAATTCCCCTAATCCACACCCTACTACCATATCAGAATGGTGTTTTCGTAGTGGCCAGAGAGTTGAATAAACTGACGGGCAATGACAGAAACACGAGAGCAACGCGTCAGTATGTTAACAGGCGCAACAGAACATGTTAAATACACAATCCGGCTGATTAGCGATAAGTGTCCTTGAAATTTAGAGAAAAAATATCATCAAGGTTCGGACGATAGTCCGAAACCTTAATATGGTTCGATTAGTCACTCATTATGTTTTTTGGGCATTTTTGTTTCTTGTTAGATTATGGTCTGGGAATTTCAAATTTACAGGATAACTTCAGCAGGCAATAAATATCGGTAAAAAAATATCGGTAAATAAATATAGGTAAACGTGCTCGTCGCAGGAATGCGCGTTTTTCATCACATTTACCTGTCGCGTTTCTTCATTAATGCAAACTGGTTGCGTATGGATTCGTCTAGCCGGGTTGTGCAGTACAGTAGTTTAGATTTTGTGCATGTGATTTCCGCAGCGACAGGTATTCAGCGGATGAACTTGAGTGACTTGCCATTTAAATTAGGCTTGAGTCACTATCTGACTGACTGACTGACTGACTGACTGACTGACTGACTGACTGACTGACTGACTGACTGACTGACTGACTGACTGGCTGACTGACTGACTGACTGGCTGACTGACTGACTGACTGACAGAACGACTTACTGACTGACTGACCGACTGACTGTCTGCATCGTATCGACAGTCAATACAGCTATCATTTGACTAATGCAAATGAAGTTGTTTATTAAACTAAAACAATTTTTTCATGACAGTCAATTGTTGCGTCAGTAAACATGACATGAGTGAGTGAGTGAGTGAGTGAGTGAGTGAGTGAGTGAGTGAGTGAGTGAGTGAGTGAGTGAGTGAGTGAGTGAGTGAGTGAGTGAGTGAGTGAGTGAGTGAGTGAGTGAGTGAGTGAGTGAGTGAGTGAGTGAGTGAGTGAGTGAGTGAGTGAGTGAGTGAGTGAGTGAGTGAGTGAGTGAGTGAGTGAGTGAGTGAGTGAGTGAGTGAGTGAGTGAGTGAGTGAGTGAGTGAGAGAGGGGAAGAGGGGAAAATCGGCAGTGTTCAGGCCATTTTACCTACACCTTAGGAACTAATCCTACTATTGGAAAACACTAATGAGGGGGAATACCACTTTTCCCACCCCTTCTCGTCCGCTACTGGGGTACTGTAGCTGCTACATACATGAACACGTCTGTCTGGTACGGTAACGAACGAGTCGATGTACATATGTACATACTTACTGCATTGCGTCGATCGGTTCCTTGTCTTGTTTTGCAGTAGTCTAAACTTAATGCACACTAATTGAGTTGATTTTGTGCGGGTACTCAAGCTATGCGCTGAGATTAAAGTGGGAGACACTAAAGGGGGCTAACCACTAGAAACTTGTCTATCGTTTAAACCCGAAACGAGTTTACCAAATTCATGATACGATCATACAAAGCCATGCATTCTAGTTGTAATGGAGTTATTAAAATTAGGTCTTTTCAGGTGCATAGGGAAACTGGGGGTCGCGCGGGAACAGCAATTCAGCGGATCGGCAAGTTGACATTTAGCGGGATGGGCGAGAGGAAAAGCTGATAAGTGTCAGCGGGAGGAAAAGTAAAGGGGTAGCGGATGAATGTTGGCTGGAGAGAAGGGGACAGTGAGAGCGGGTGAGTGTGGTGGGGCTTAGGAAGAGGTAGCGGATCTGCTTTTTTGACGTCCATCAACGCTCTCAATCGACTGAACTTTAATATCGTAACATCAACCAAATATGCAACCATGAAGTTTGCAAATACTGACCTCGACTTTCATCATTAACTGAACCAATCAGCCACACTAATACCATATCAGAATGGTGTTTTCGTAGAGGCCAGAGAGTTGAATAAACAGACGGGCAATGGCAGAAACCCGAGAGCAACACGTCAGGATCTGTGTCTCAAGTCAGGTTTCGAACTTAGGACCTCCGGTATTCGAGGCCGGCGCCCTACGCACTAGACTGACGAAGTGACGAGTGTTTGGAGCACATGTGAGTGGTGGACTGTGAAAATCATGTTTTGAAATGCAGGCGAAACAGAACATTTTTTCGTGGTTTCACGATAGCGCAGAAACCACGGAAGATTTTTCTTTTTCTCTCTCTAAGTTAGAAAGCTCCTCCCTAATTCCCCTAATCCACACCCTACTACCATATCAGAATGGTGTTTTCGTAGTGGCCAGAGAGTTGAATAAACTGACGGGCAATGACAGAAACACGATAGCAACGCGTCAGTATGTTAACAGGCGCAACAGAACATGTTAAATACACAATCCGGCTGATTAGCGATAAGTGTCCTTGAAATTTAGAGAAAAAATATCATCAAGGTTCGGACGATAGTCCGAAACCTTAATATGGTTCGATTAGTCACTCATTATGTTTTTTGGGCATTTTTGTTTCTTGTTAGATTATGGTCTGGGAATTTCAAATTTACAGGATAACTTCAGCAGGCAATAAATATCGGTAAAAAAATATCGGTAAATAAATATAGGTAAACGTGCTCGTCGCAGGAATGCGCGTTTTTCATCACATTTACCTGTCGCGTTTCTTCATTAATGCAAACTGGTTGCGTATGGATTCGTCTAGCCGGGTTGTGCAGTACAGTAGTTTAGATTTTGTGCATGTGATTTCCGCAGCGACAGGTATTCAGCGGATGAACTTGAGTGACTTGCCATTTAAATTAGGCTTGAGTCA
>OZ038448.1:925044-932544 GCA_964036265.1 Daptonema setosum
TATCGAAATGAACAAATTTTCAACCTGGCCTGCTTGACGCTCTACGCTCCCGACGCCTTCCAAAGTTGTGAACTTCGAGTAGTATCTCTGAATGTTTTTTTGTCTTCAAATTTCCAGTCTAACTGAGTTTGAAAAACTATTTTTACAGATAATTCTTATATTTCTTCGGAAACAATATGGTTTTTTATTGTAAATTTATAATTTAATCATATTTTCAACCTGGCCTGCTGGATTCCCTACGTTCCCGAAGCTTCCCATAATAACCGGCTTCTAACATGTTCTCGGAAATTCTGTAAAACCGATATTTTTTGTTTTTTTGAATGTTTTTTTTTCGTTTTCTTCTGGTAACTTTTGAATTTATTTTTATCAGACTTTTTTGTTCTTTTTGTAGAATATATTCTTTCCTTATATACTGAATGTACATAGTTAGCTTGTTATATAGTAGGGTATGGTGTTTACTTTGCCGATTGATGTTATTTATGTAGGGTCGGGAAATAAATTCTTTGATTTCATTTGGTTCTGGCTGTGACGGTATGGCAATTCAGTAAAAAGGTCGGGTCATTCCACGAAGATTGATTAGTTTGCCGGAGTCCATATACAGGGTGGGCCAAAAAACAGACGATTTTTATTGGTAATAACTCGATCTATACACAATCGGTTCAATCGTTTTTGCTCTCATTTTAAAGAAATTATTTCAACTTAGCATAACTTTGTTTTTAGTTTTGTTTTATGAAGTTGCCCTCAAGTTACAGAAGAAAATGTGAAAAATCATTTATAATTGTTGTTCTTGATTGGACTCACGTGTGTGTGTGTGTGTGTGTGTGTGTGTGTGTGTGTGTGTGTGTGTGTGTGTGTGTGTGTGTGTGTGTGTGTGTAAGTGTGTGTGTGTGTGTGTGTGTGTGTGTGTGTGTGTGTGTGTGTGTGTGTGTGTGTGTGTGTGTGTGTGTGTGTGTGTGTGTGTGTGTGTGTGTGTGGTGTGTGTGTGTGTGTGTGTGTGTGTGTGTGTGTGTGTGTGTGTACTGTATGTGCCTGTCTGCTACGGATTTATAGTCAAAATACAACATCTCTTCTACGGATTTATAGATTTTCACCCCAGCACCAGTTTCTGCTGTTGAATATGTGTATAGCTTAGTTAAAGGTTTTTCGCGTTAAAACATACATACATATGACCACGCGGAGAAAGTATTTGACTCACCGCACCATTCGAGAAAGATGTAGTGAATCCAATGTGTTAGACGTTATATTTTGGTCTTGCTTTAAAAAAACACAATGATCGTAAGTTGTCTTAACTTCATGTAAAAAAGGAAAAATTTGAATTCGCGCCAAATTTGAACTCCAATTCAAAATGCGCACCAAAACGCTTTGAGTAACAAGAAACCCTGGATATACTGATGTGGTGATCTATTATCCATTAATGGGATTTATAGATTTTCACTTCAGCACTAGCCGATAAAATGTGTGTAACTAATCTAAATTGCTGTTAAGAAAATTTTGATACCGCTAAATAAGTTTCCCGAGTTTTTTTCTGGAAAGTTTTCATGATATGGACGTTTTTTAATCTCTATTAGGTGGTTTTAAAGCGAACAAGAAGATACAGAAAAAGCATCAGTTGATTCAGTTTCCGAATTCAGTATGTATTCAAAATGTGAAACGTGAAGTGCGGGGCAAAGTTCGTATGTACATTGTATACAATAGCGACGAGCAAACCCTCCAAAGTGAGGGGAATTTCGTTAAAGAGGGGGAATCGGCTGTTTTTCGGTCATTTTACCTCTACCTTAGGGGACAAATCCTACTTTTTGAAAACGCCAAAATAAATTGCATGCACCCACTGGCGGACGAGCCAATCATCCAAAGGGGACGGAATTTTGCCAAAGAGGGGGAATTGTCAGTTTTCATGTCGTTTTACCTTTAACTGAGGGAACAAATTCTACTTTTTGAAAAGGCCAAAAAGGGGGGATTTCCACTTTTTTCACCCCTTCTCGTCCGCCAGTTCATGCACCCATGTACCACGTCTTCACTGACTTTGCCACAATGTTCATTCGTAAATAAGTTGTCTAAATGTCATGTGAAAAAGTAAGTTTTTCATGAGATTTTGAAAGCGCGCCAAAAACGGATTTGAATTCAAACTGCGCGTCAAAAAGTTTACGTCTAACAAGAAACCCTGGATAGGCTATAGGCTGTCATATTATCAAAAACTATTTTCATGCACCCGTTATCACGTCTTCACTGCCACAACAATCATAGTTAAAGAGGAAAAATTTAAAAAAAAATGTGTAGGATAAGTAAAGTAAAATATAAATATATATGTTTAATGTGATTTTGTTTGTAAAAAATGTTCATTCGTAAATATGTTGTCTGAATGTCAATTGAAAAAAGTTTTGAAAATTTGAACGCGCGCCAAAATTGTATTCAATTTGAGCACCAAATGAGATTGTATATTAGACGTTATAGCTTGGTCAAGGTTTATTGCTGTAAAAAACAATACGCACATAAACAATAAAAACAATAAAAACAATACGCACATAAACAATAAAAACAATAAAAACAATACGCACATAAACAATAAAAACAATAAAAACAATACGCACATAAACAATAAAAACAATAAAAACAATACGCACATAAACAATAAAAAACAATACGCACATAAACAATAAAAACAATAAAAACAATAAAAAACAATACGCACATAAACAATAAAAAACAATACGCACATAAACAATAAAAACAATAAAAACAATACGCACATAAACAATAAAAACAATACGCACATAAACAATAAAAACAATAAAAAACAATACGCACATAAACAATAAAAACAATAAAAACAATACGCACATAAACAATAAAAAACAATACGCACATAAACAATAAAAACAATAAAAACAATACGCACATAAACAATAAAAACAATAAAAAACAATACGCACATAAACAATAAAAAACAATACGCACATAAACAATAAAAACAATAAAAACAATACGCACATAAACAATAAAAACAATAAAAACAATACGCACATAAACAATAAAAAACAATACGCACATAAACAATAAAAACAATAAAAACAATACGCACATAAACAATAAAAACAATAAAAAACAATACGCACATAAACAATAAAAAACAATAAAAAACAATACGCACATAAACAATAAAAAACAATACGCACATAAACAATAAAAACAATAAAAAACAATACGCACATAAACAATAAAAAACAATACGCACATAAACAATAAAAACAATAAAAACAATACGCACATAAACAATAAAAACAATAAAAAACAATACGCACATAAACAATAAAAAACAATACGCACATAAACAATAAAAAACAATACGCATATGAACAATAAAAACACAATGTTGTCTAAATGTCTTGTGAGAAAAATTACAAAAATTTGAATGCGGGCCAAAACCAGATTTGAAATCAAACTGCGCGCCTGAAACCTTGCGAGTGACAAGACACCTCGGATAGGCTATACAGAGCTCAGTCAGGGTCTCCTGTTAAAATAACAATATTTTTCATAAACCATTTATTACGATTGCAATGAATGTTTCACCCCGTTCGCAATGTTACGCAAATGCCATGAGAAAAAATGCATTGTTTTTTCGGAAATTTGAAAGCGCGCCCAAAGCAAGTTTCAATTTAAATTGCGCGCCAAAAATTTTTTCGGCTAACTGGAAACCGTGGATGGGCTATAAAGGAATTATGTCTGTCACCCTGGAGCCCATTTCATTATTTCAGTCTTTTAATCGATTACAATAATTTTCAGAACCCAATAATTGATATACAAAACGTTTTAGAATAAAATCGTCACACAGTTGTTATAGCTTGTTCAAGGTATATTGATGTAAAAATATTTCCATGGATCCGTTATCACTTCTTCATTGAACTAAGCACAAATTTCGGAAGTTGTTCAAGTGTAGTAATAAAAAAATTTAAAACGCGCGCCAAAAACAGATTTGAATTTAAATTGCGCGCCAGAACTATTATGAGTAACAAGAAACCCTGGATAGGCTTTAGCACTTTTCGAACAACGAATTCATTGGTAAATTTGATCAACTACTTTTTGCTTAAGGAATTAGTGAAACGTGAATCGTGATCTATGACTGATTGAAAGGGCAACCAGCCTAAAAATTACGTTGCTTTTCGGCTGGCTGATGGTACTTTCTTGGTCATCAAGGCACAATAATTCATCATCCATTCAGAATGGTGTTTTCGTAGTGGCCAGGTAGTTGAAAAAAACTGACGGGCAACGGCAGAAACCCCAGAGCTACGCGTCAGGATATGTGTCTTAAGTCAGGCTTCGAACTTCGGACCACCAGTTTTCTGGCTGGCGCCCTACGAACTAGACTAGACAGGCGACAGCCGACAATGATGAAAGAATGAAAGGATGGAGTTCAATAGAGTCTCAGCGATTCTTACTCCTCAAAACTTTTATGAAAAAATGGTTCACTCAATAGTGTTTTGGTGTAATTTTTGTTTTTATAACTCATAAATTTGGATAAAACTTCCATGAAATTTCATATCAGCAGGGCATCAGAAAAAAAATCCCCACTATCAAAAAAACTTGGTGACTTACCCGTTTTGTTCACCATGAAACAACAATAGCCAATCAAAGGACCCAGTGTTCAAAGTTCAGTGAGTATAAAAGAAACCGAAAGGCGGCTGTTTTGTAGAGGACAGAGGGACATGTGATGAAAGACGAAAGCTTCGGTATACGCTATTTTTCTGTCTTTCGAACTTTTCTGTCATTGATAAATGAGGGTTATAATGAAATATGTACTGTATGTACATACAAAAGTGGACTGAATGGGAAAACAGAAAAAAACTATTCAGTTGTCATGCCGGAATAAACTCGTACACTCATCATAAACTGTCTGACTGACGGACTGACTGACTGTCTGTCTGACTGACTGACCGACTGACTGACTCACTGACTGATGGACTCACTGACTGACTCACTGATTCACTGACTCACTGACTCACTGACTGACTCACTGACTCACTGATTCACTGACTGACTGACTGACCAGCACTAGCGCGAACCAGCGCACTGGCGGATGAGTCAAAGCTCTAAAGGGTGGGGAACTTCGTCAAAGAGGAGGAAATTTGTCGTTTTGAAGTAATTTTCCTACACATAAGGGGAAAACTGCACTTTTTGAAATTCCCAAAGTTGGGGGAATTCGACTTTTCCCTCCCCGTCTCGTCCGCCAGTGCACCGACGCATGCATAATGTGTGAAAGGCCGGGCATATCCTATTACAATGCGATGTTGATCAAGTCAAGTGCAAATAGTTCGAGTTATAGTCTAATCACAACTTCACTTCATTTGTTCTGATTATTTTGAAGTTTTTCTTATATTTGTTTATAAAACTTTCCCCAAGAAGATGCGAACCGAGAAAGTTACATGACAAAAACTAAGTAGATACAATTTTGCGCCACCCTGTACATATACTCACCTGAAGATGAGATACACATTTTACTGAAACGAACAGGGTAAGGATGAAAGCATTGACCAGCCGTGGGACAAAACATTTTTCATCATACACTGAAAACTCCTTAATTATAAACAACAAGTTCGAAGAGTGAGCTGTCAAGATCATATCACTCAAGGGTTACTTATGTATGTACTTTACTGTATGTCAAACGGAAGCGTTAATACAATTCGTCACTCCTATTTATGTACAGTTTTCTTGATTTACAAAAAAAATATTCTTCAGCGCTCGTTGATCCGTATGGAAGTCGTGATGATTATTGGTTTGTCATGTCAATTTTTCATTGTAGGTTTTGAAACGAAAAATGTGTAGAAGTCATGAAACTCAATAGGTATGTAACACATGAAACTGACTTATGAGTATTTCAACAAGAAACATTTATATGTTATATATTCAAATCATGGGGCTTTCACATCGTCCCTGATTCCACGAATTACTATGTACATACAAGCTGCTGTATGTTTAACTGACAAAAATTCTGTTCACGTTTCAACGGTATCATATACAATTGTCAACCGGCAAATATTCTGCTCACGTTTCAACGATGAATGACCCTAACCCTAAGTAAATATAAGGGCTCATCATTCCTACCGTGTGCTCACACTTCTGGTCTGGTGGTGGTCGAGCGCAGAACATCCGGCCACTTGGAGATACCCTGTATAGACTGGTCAGGGTATTTTGCTACGAAAAACTTTTTCATAAAAAATATTTCTCAAAACTTTTTTGGAACACATCTAAGTTTTTTTGGTCAACATGATTCATATAGGGGGCTGACAATTGGTTATTAGAATGGCCAACAAAGGTAGTCAGTGTTTCCCCTGTGAAACGGACTCTTGGATTCTTCGGTTTATTCTGGATTCTGTTCTGACGCAATGTGACGTTTTTGAAGAGAACAAGAAAGGAATGATTTTCTGTAAAACAAAAATCCAAAATTGAAAATTGTTTAATAATAAATTATTTTCTTTTTTCACTCGCTCACTTCGAAAACGTTGTATTCAGTCAGAATCCAAAATAGACCACTAAATCAAGATTCAGTTTTATAGGGGAAACATCGATTCCCTTCTTTGGCCATTCTTATGGTCAATTTTATGTATTCGGATAACCTACAAATCATGTGCTTATTTCCATTTTCCGATAACAGGTGCCTAAGAGTAAAACTTTAAACAAATAGTACATACTCATGTGAACGAATGTTTGAAATCTCTTTACGGGTAGTGAACTGCTGAGTGGTATACTGGGGTTGGTCTCAGTCAATGGCATAGTAAATGAGAGGAAACTTGGTGCAGGGGAAAAGAAAATCAGTCAGTTTATCTTCATGCTCGAATCGAGAAAACAAAATTTATATTTATATCAATTTCATGAAAAACCCCATGCATGCAAAACTATTGATTAATTCGAAATGAAGGCAAAACATCATCAATCAGTCAGTCTGTTGATGATTTCACGGTCGAAACTACAGTCAGTCAGTTAGTTAGTCAGTCAGTCAGGCAGTCATTCAGTCAGTCAGTTCAGTCAGTCACCTTGAGTACACAGTACACACGTACAATGAGTTATGCCCAAATAACCAAAGTAACAAAACCTATGGATGTAAGCCTAACTACAAAATACGTTAAGCTATTATGATTTATGAAGCTAAATTTAACTTTATCAAACAATCAGTCGGTCAGTCAGTCAGACAGTCAGTCAGTCAGTCACCTTGTGTGCTTGTTGATCTGTCAATACTGTTCAGCTCATGCTGACTGGCATGAAACTTCATTCCGCGCGAACCCAAAAGCTTTGAATGCACAAATACGGACATGTTGCGGTTGTTGTTGTTGTTGTTGTTGTTGTTGTTGTTGTTGTTGTTGTTGTTGTTGTTGTTGTTGTTGTTGTTGTTGTTGTTGTTGTTGTTGTTGTTGTTGTTGTTGTTGTTGTTGTTGTTGTTGTTGTTGTTGTTGTTGTTGTTGTTGATGGAATTCTGGCTGGCACCGTGATGATGCGGATTCGCAAACAGCA
>OZ038448.1:937544-942835 GCA_964036265.1 Daptonema setosum
TCAGTCAGTCAGTCAGTCAGTCAGTCAGTCAGTCAGTCAGTCAGTCAGTCAGTCAGTCAGTCAGTCCGTCCGTCAGTCTGTCATAAACTTGATCTATGTATGTATAATTGTAGAAACAATTGCTACCTACATACGTTAGTTTCGTACGTCACTCGCGTTATCGATCACGTTGCGAATAAGAGCTCGATTCTAGATCATCAATCCTGTTCATCAATCAGTCAGTCAGTCAGTCAGTCAGTCAGTCAGTCAGTCAGTCAGTCAGTTTGTCAGTCATTCAGTTAGTCAGTCAGTCAATCAGTCAGTCAGTCAGTCAGTCAGTCAGTCAGTCAGTCAGTCAGTCAGTCAGTCAGTCAGTCAGTCAGTCAGTCAGTCAGTCAGTCAGTCAGTCAGTCAGTCAGTCAGTCAGTCAGTCAATCACATACATACGTATGTACATTTGTGTAGTATGTACATTTTTGTTGTAAAAACAGTTCTTTCTATGTGAGTGTCGTTTGTGTAGACGAAATCAATTAGTTTTCACGTAATGACCAACCAACCCAATGATTTTTCGTATTTATTCATTGCATAGATTTTGAACATTTAAGCTAAATTAATGAATTTTAGACAGCGTTTCTTCAAAATTTAGGATGAATACGCCGTTTAAACAGACGCACTAGCGGACGAGAAGGGGAGGAAAAAGTGGAATTCCCCCCTCTTTGGCAGATTAAAAACGTAGAGTTTGTTCTTTAAGGTGTAAGTAAAGTGGTCTAACTTCTGGCGTTTCCCCCCTCTTTGGGAAGATTCCCTCCCTTTGGAGTTTTGGCTCGTCCGCCAGTCATACGTCAATATTAAAGTAACACCAAAATGTAGATAGCAATGTAGCAGTACGCACAACCGTAGTACAGGGTGTCCCAATATAAAGCCTGCTGGGGTTCGTTTTTCCCTTGTTTTTTTTTCGTATGTCAAAACGGTATACGGCATTAAAATTGACTTTCAATATTTTTTGTAAAGTTTTAACGAAAAAGTCGGAGCTTTTCAGTGTATTTTTGGGTGGCAAGTAACTTCCATAATACGTCGATGCAGGCAGAGGAAAGTGTTTCTCATACATGAATCAAAGTTTTTTCTTTGAATTGAAATCACGAATTTTTTTTATAAACCATTTAATTTTGAAACAGACGGATTGCTCAGCTGAACACAAATTAATTAATCAACCAATTCAATTGATTATGCTATATAATGAAACACCCTGCATATATTGCGATCCTTCATATGTACATGTATGTATGTACGTTTGTTTCTGTATTATGAGACGCACAGCATGAACGCTCAAACTATTAGTTACTTTATAGCTTCAGCAGGGTTTCTCGAATCTGAAATATTTCTCAGAAAGTAGTTACACACTTTCGAAACGGATATTTTGTAAGAATGTCAAAAAAATTTCGGAGACTTTTAGTTTTGAAATCAAAGTGAGCGCCGAAAACTTTCTGGAGTAACAAGAAACACTGGATAGACTATACAATTATACATTAAGTGTAGCGAACAGTAGCGTACGCAGTATGATAATATAATAGAACAATCTACTACTAGTGGACCAGGGAAGAACGGAAAAGTGAAAATCACCCCTCTTTGGGGTTTCAAAAAGTAGAAATTTTCCCCTAAGGTGTAGATAAAATAACCTGAAAACTGACAATTTTCCCTTCTTTGATCGAATTCCCCTCCCTTTGGAGGATTAGCTCGTCCGCCAGTGCCGGCGATCATGCAACGGGTTGCATATTTTTCTTGATTCAATTATAGTCTAACCAGGGTTTTTGTTACTCAAATACAGTTTTTTGGCGCGCAGTTTGAATTCAAAATTGAGTTCTTAAATTGCTTTTAAATTTTCGTAAGAAGTGTTTTTTGTATGTCATGCGTTCATACACGCATACAGGGTGGGGCAAAAGTAACTATACACTTGTTGAAGGCCAATTTCTCAAAAAAATTATTTAGAGTGTAAATGATGTTATGAGCAATATATACGTTATTATACCTGAAAAAACCGATTCTGATGTCTATTTGACCGTATCTTGAGTTATTTTCAATTTAAAACAGGATTTTCAGTATTTCCTTGGTTTTTCCTTTTTTTAACGTCTTTAAGTGACCTCATGGTCTAATAAAAATCCTCAATAAAGGATACGAAGTGTATAAAACGTTTCACTTGATGTATCTAAATGAGAATCGAATGATTTTAACTTCAGAATATCTATATGGTTCAATTCGATACGGATATTATAGTAAGCCCGTGCTCAAGATGCCCGGCCAATTTTCGCGGTTTTCGGATTATTGACAAAACAGTTCAAGTTAAATGTTTTAATGGACCCTATGGTACTAAAATAAGTCAATAAACATGAAATACAGGGTGGTCCAAAAAAAATGACAACACTTTGAAGCTGAATAACTCTCGACACAGAGATCAGATTTGGTTGAAATTTTCAGGTATCATCATCAACATACTAACTTAGAAAAATATATAAAACCAAGAGGATTGGACAATCACAGCGGCCACCACGCATCAATGTTTGCGAAAATGCGCATGGGTCAAAAACCGAGCGATTCATATATGAACATTCAGGACATGGTTTACCCGTGATTTGTGAAACAATAAACTCAGTTATTTTAGCTTGTAATCAATCAAGAGTCTTTTTTACTCATTCTGAAGCATTTTTGGTAAAAAAAGTTCGTAATTGATTTTTCATTGGATAAAATCTTGTTTCAGAGGTGAAAACTGCGTGTATCTTCTTCTGACATTGAAAAAGCGCTTAATTAGCTAAATTAAAACGAAAAGATTAAAACCAATTAAACAAAATGCTTAAAAACCAAAAATAAACAATAAATAAACATGGAATCGTACCAACGGCTAGAAAAAAACAAATGTTTCATTTATTACGTGCATATCATCCCTTGAATATGCATGCCCGATTAGGCGGTTTTTGACCCATGCGCATTTTCGCAAACATTAATGCGTGGTGGCCGCTGTGATTGTCCGATCCCCTTGGTTTTATATATTTTTCTAAGTTAGTATGTTGACGATAATACCTGAAAATTTCAACCATATCTGATCTCTGTGCCGAGAGTTATTCAGCTTCAAAGTGTTGTCATTTATTTTGGACCACCCTGTATATTGTTTTTAGTTGTTTTAAGCTGAAAAATAAGAATTTTGAATTTTCCCATTTTCAGACAAAATTCGGTGGTTTTCGTGGAAAAAGAAGCAATTATTCTATTTATTATGCATGAATGTAGTAAACTTACTCTCATAATAAACGTTTGAGAATATTTTTCTACATTCTATATTACATACCAACATTAATTTTCGTCAAATAACAGTTGATATGGCGAGATAACTGACAAAAATCACTGAAACAGACGAAAATATGGCGAATTTCGAGAAAAAGACGCATAACTCATGAAATAAAATGTTGTAAGTTAAAATAAATAGCAGAATCAAAATCTTCAGGTGTTTTAGCATCTGTTTGGATTGTTTAATCATATTGATGCAATATAATTTTTTGGAGAAATTTTGCGTCAACAAGTGTATAGCTACTTTTGCCCCACCCTGTATGTATATGTTTTGATGAAAAAATCCCGTATAGATTTGTTTGAAGTGCTTATAGATTTGTTTGAAGTCCTTATAGATTTGTTTGAAGTGCTTATAGATTTGTTTGAAGTGCTTATAGATTTGTTCGTTTTTTTCCATTTCAGGAGTACTTATAATGCAAATTACAAGCAAATTAAAATATAAATTTTAACACCAATTCCATTAAAACAGTAGTTTGTATTTTTCCGCACAAGGTCGATTGTTTACAAATGAACAAAATTAAAATAAAGCAAAGGAAAATGTCTCACTTAAATAGTTTCAATGTTAATTTCGGTTAAGTTTTGACCGATTCGGTTTCGGTACGATGTTGTTTTCAAATCATAATATTAAGTTTTAATTGTTTTTTAAACCAAATGTCACGATCGAATTAAATATGCAAGTATTTTATTGTAAATTTAATTCTGTGCACTGCTCCGATTAATTTTAACATGTATTGTAAACAGTCAAATCTAATCCAAAATATCTCATTCATTCGAAATGTTTTACAAAAAAAACGGTTGACCGCATTTCGGCCGCATGAAACTCGAAAGTTATTTAAAATTGTAATGTTCAACAGATTTTGATGTGAAAACATCCCAAAAAATCCGAAAATAGGAAGTAAAATGGATAGTAAAATCTGTAAACCCAATGACCGAGAAAACGGGCTAATGTTAAAAACGTTGCAAAGGTTGCGAATGCTACTAATATGATTAATGTTACAAAAAAAATTCTTTATTTTCATCACTGAAAGTTTGTTGTATGTTCTGTTCTCTCACAGTCAGTCAGTCAGTCAGTCAGTCAGTCAGTCAGTCAGTCAGTCAGTCAGTCAGTCAGTCAGTCAGTCAGTCAGTCAGTCAGTCAGTCAGTAAGTCAGTCAGTCATCAGTCAGTCAGTCATTCATTCAGTCAGTCAGTCAGTCAGTCAGTCAGTCAGTCAGTTTGTATGTTCTGTTCTCTCACAGCTCAAATCGGACCCAATCAAATCCGTTTTGAATGGAACGGACGCCGAATAAGATGGTTTTAAATCGCGTTGCCTGAGAAAATCTATGGTTAGCGGTCCAAACAACAACTTCCCAGTTTATTGCAGTTTTTGATACATCTATGGGTGGTTATTAACCATATAAGACGATTTTTTTATTAAAGCATTATTTTAGCAAAAAAATGTGCTTCTAAAAGTCAAAAAAATCGAAATTTTCAAAATTTTCATTTTTGACAAATTTTGACGAAAATTTTTTAATAACTTTTGTTTGGTTCATGGCATCAAGCTGAAAAATCATAGGGTAGTTTTTGAAGTCACGGCGGTCATTTTGAGCTATATTGGAAGGTTTTTGCTTGTAGTTTTAATTTTAAAAAAGTTACGTCAATGTAAGCACTCATGTGGTCATGGTGTTAACTTTGACCCAAAATCCCCAAATTTCGCGCGTACCCCAGCACTAGCGGTTTGCGGCGTTGAATGCTCCATAACCTAGTTATCAACACCTGATGAACCCACCCCCCCCGCATCGCCTTAGTTTTCGGTGAAAATTTCACTTTTCTGAAAAAATTGCCGAAAAATCATGAAATTTTCGTATTTTTTGCCCTTTGTCGGACTGCTGTGATTGCACAGCTCACGCAACACTCTCCAGACTCTAGATGATCATTGTCCTATTAATTGGCTTCCGTTTGAGCCCTATTTGAAGGAGTTTCGTCAATTTTTTACATTT
>OZ038448.1:943035-953035 GCA_964036265.1 Daptonema setosum
CCAACACATGCCCAAAATCCAAAACGGGACGCCCATAATATATAAAAAGTCCAAAATACCTAAAAATTTGGATTTTGAACGTCCATAATCCAACAACAAATGTAATACCCCTCCTCAGAATACCCCCTCCTCCCTCTTTGATATGGTTATGTCATATTGCAGTCTGTCACTGTTCTTTTATGCGTTATTAACCGAGATGTAATGAACATTTTCATTGGTCCGCATTCACTGCTGTAATTAGCGCAATGAATGATGAAATGTGAAAGAAAATATTTTGTAATAAAAACCATAAAACCGGTAAAATTGAAGATGACGGTGAGTGAGTGAGTGAGTGAATGAGTGAGTGAGTGAGTAAGTGAGTGAGTGAGTTAGTGAGTGAGTGAGTGAGTGAGTGAGTGAGTGAGTGAGTGAGAGTGAGTGAGTGAGTGAGTGAGTGAGTGAGTGAGTGAGTGAGTGAGTGAGTGAGTGAGATAGTAAGTGAGTGAGTGAGTGAGTGAGTGAGTGAGTGAGTGAGTGAGTGAGTGAGTGAGTGAGAGAGAGAGTGAGTGAGTGAGTGGAGTGAGTGAGTGAGTGAGTGAGTGATGAGTGAGTGAGTGAGTGAGTGAGTGAGTGTGTGAGTGAGTGAGGAGTGAGTGAGTAGTGAGTGAGTGAGTGAGTGAGTGAGTGAGTGAGTGAGTGAGTGAGTGAGTGAGTGAGTGAGTGAGTGAGTGAGTGAGTGAGTGAGTGAGTGATGTGAGTGAGTGAGTGTGAGTGAGTGAGTGAGTGAGTGAGTGAGTGAGTGAGTGAGTGAGTGAGTGAGTGAGTGTAGTGAGTGAGTGAGTGAGTGAGTGAGTGAGTGAGTGAGTGAGTGAGTGAGTGAGTGAGTGAGTGCGTGAGTGAGTGAGTGAGTGAGTGAACGAATGAGTAACCAACACTCGCTCCCTTTTAGTACAGATCCACTATTCATCATGTTTTCGACCGCTACTGTTTTTAACAGCAACCGCTACACTACCATACGGTTAATATGCAATATTATTCCACATTGCAAGTAACTGTTACATGAATACTGTAAGGGTGGGGAAACAGGGGAGGGGTAACATTTGTTGTTTATGTACTTTGGATTATGTACTTTGGATTATGTAATTTGGGTGGACATAATCCAACAAATATATAAAATGCACTACCAAAATCCAACAGTTGGATTTGGGTCGTGTTGTATTTTGGGCGTGTTTTTAGGTGTTTTGTCCAGTTAGGTATTTTGGCTTTTAGGGATTTTGGGATTCACCCTTCAGACTTATCTGTTTGAAGAAGAATTAATGCGGGCTTACACGTGATGCAGATTAACAGATTCTATAGATGGAAACGGTTACATAAGATTTTTCACTGTGCCGTTAACCCCCAATAACATATGGCGAGACTGGCTCAAGCGCGTTGGCACCGCGAAGCGGGGGTTTTTGTCGGCGAACCCCGTCGTGAATCCGCGTTGAATCTGTCAATTCACATTTGGCTTCTTCTTAATATTGAACGCGAAAAATCTATTTGTAAAATTTCTTTTTAAGCGGCTGGTTCAAAGAATAAATAATTTTACTGATTTACGCGCGCAACCATGTGAGTTACAGAGGTTACATTAATCGGTATGTTGCAAACGATACTGTTTCACGTTTGTGTAAACATTTAAGTACATTGTATAACTGAGGTTAGAATATTTCTCGACAAAGGCGACAAACTCACGGTACGAGTTTGCCTTTTTAATAAAACTCTTGCAACACACTCACTGGCGGACGAGCTACTCCTCCAAAGGGAGGGGAATTTCCTCAAAGAGGGGAGAATCGGCAGTTTTCAGGCCATTTTACCAACACCTTAGGGAATTAACTCTACTTTTTGAAAACGCCAAAGAGGGGGGAATTCCACTTTTCCCTCCCCTTCTCGTCCGCTAGTGAACACACTCTAATTTGAAAATTTGAAATTAACGTGCCTGGAATTAACAAATAACGAACAAAAAAGTGGCTTAATTGTCCCGGAAAATTGTCGCGAAATTTTCGAGCCGCAGTTATACCTACATATTGTTCTGTTTCGAACATCAGATATCAAATTTGCACTAGAGGCATTCCACTTTTCCCACGGCTTCTCGTCCGCTAGTTTGTTCAGTCATATGAATGTACATCTACAGGGTGAACCTAAAAAAACATACGATTTTGAACGTTAATAACTCGAGCCATAAACAAGCGATGCAATCGTTTTTGCTCTCATTTGACAGCTATATAATAAAACTTAAAATCCCTTTAATTTTAGTTGTGTTTCAGAAGAAAATAAAATCAAATTCTAAAATTACAGAAGAAAATAAAAAAATCGTGTTTTTTTAGCGAAAAGTCATCGAAATGCAAGGGCTATTGTGTTTGAAAAAACTGAAATGGTGTATTTCAAGTTATGATTAAATGAAATGCATCAAATAACGACTATTTAAGCCTTGTTGATCAAAGATAAATGAATGGTACGCTCGATTCGATCGTTTTCCTGAACCAACAAAGCCCGAGCTCAGTGTTAAAGTTTTGAATGGTAGCTATGACATTCGCCATGAGTTTTGTTTTCAAGCAACAAATATGGTATACCAGAGTTTCCAAGTTAGAATTGAGCTTAGCAAACTCTATTTCCTTTATTGAACTTTTCAAATTTAGAAATTCGTTGCCCAAAAGGAACAATTTGCTAAACCAAAAAAAATCTAGGTTTTACATCCAAAAACACTATTTTGGGGGTATCTTCTGTAAATTGAGAGTAACTCTGTAAAACAAGACTAAAATTTAAGGGACTTTAAGTTGAAATATTCTTTCAAATAAAAACAAGAACCACCAAATCGGTTGTTTATAGCTCGAGTTATTGCCGTTCAAAGTTGTATGTTTTTTGGCCCACCCTGTATGTATGTGCATACTTGAATGTAGACGTAGAACAGTTACACTAGCAAACCAAACTTAAAAGCGCATACAATATGTACGTAAGCACAGTTTCACAAATTACACTGCACAGCAATTTGCAAATCATAGTCAACATTTGTTGATGAGCGAACAAATATATTTGTATACGCGTTTTATGATAAATAAAACACAAGTCGTTTATATAAGCAATCATATTAACCGATGTTGTGAAAGCCCAAAAAACGAGATAAGCATTTACAGCAAGGCAAAATTGAAAACCACACCAAATACTGGAACTCGTATTAGAAATTCGTTTAATCATTTACAAGCATGAAAGCATCTTACTGAACATAATCTTACATATGTAGTTTGAATTTTCAAAAAATATTTCTTACATAAATTGATCTCTCATGCGTCATGCCTCAGGGGAAACTTATCATTTGAGAATGCTAATTTTACGAAACAAAATTCGTGTTTTAAGAGCCTTCAACCCGAGACAATATAAATGCACCACGGAACTATGAGAATTGAACCTGGGGAACTAACCGAAACCGCCGGTCCGTCAAGCGAATGTCTTACCGTTGCACCACACTGTCGTCAGAACGAGTACTCACCTCATATCTGCCGTCAACAGGAACAGGGTTAGTGAGTGACCAAGTACGTGAGTGAGTGAGTGAGTGAATGAGTGAGTGAGTGAGTGAGTGAGTGAGTGAGTGAATGAGTGAGTGAGTGAGTGAGTGAGTGAGTGAGTGATGAATGAGTGAGTGAGTGATTGAGTGAGTGAGTGAGTGAGTGAGTGAGTGAGTGAGTGAGTGAGTGAGTGATGAGTGAGTGAGTGAGTGATTGAGTGAGTGAGTGAGTGAGTGAATAAGTGAATGAGTGAGTGAGTGAGCCAAGATGTGGGTATAAGTATAATTTTGTTTTACCTATGTATGTATCCAGAGACCAGCGGAGGTCATCTCACCATCCTCTCGATTAGCTCAAACATCAATACGAAACGTGAGTGAGCGAGTTAGTGAGTGAGTGAGTGAGTGAGTGAATGAGTGAGTGAGTGAGTGGGTGAGTGAGTGAGTGAGTGAGTGAGTGAGTGAGTGAGTGAGTGAGTGAGTGAGTGAGTGAGTTAGTGAGTGAGTGAGTGAGTGAGTGAGTGAGTGAGTGAGTGAGTGAGTGAGTGAGTGAGTGAGTGAGTGAGTGAGTGAGTGAGTGAGTGAGTGAGTGAGTGAGTGAGTGAGTGAGTGAGTGAGTGAGTGAGTGAGTGAGTGAGTGAGTGAGTGAGTGAGTGAGTGAGTGAGTGAGTGAGTGAGTGATTGATTGAGTGAGTGAGAGAGAGTGAATAGTGAGTGTGTGAGTGAGTGAGTGAGTGAGTGAGTGAGTGAGTGAGTGATTGATTGAGTGAGTGAGAGAGAGTGAATAGTGAGTGTGTGAGTGAGTGAGTGAGTGAGTGAGTGAGTGAGTGAGTGAGTGAGTGAGTGAGTGAGTGAGTGAGTGAGTGAGTGAGTGAGTGAGTGAGTGAGTGAGTGAGTGAGTGAGTGAGTGAGTGAGTGAGGTCCATTACCTTGTCCTTGGTTCTTGTCCCGTTATACTAATCAGTTTTCATTTTTATGTAATTGTTGTGATATTCATGCAGTTTTGTCTTCGTGATTGTAACTTTAGGAATGACCGTTATTTCACTTTGTGACTTGGTATTCCTCATTGCTATTATGGCGTGGAAAAACAATAAAATTGAATTGAATTGAATTGAGTGAGTGAGTGAGTGAGTGAGTGAGTGAGTGAGTGAGTGAGTGAGTGAGTGAGTGAGTGAGTGAGTGAGTGAGTGAGTGAGTGAGTGAGTGAGTGAGTGAGTGAGTGAGTGAGGCAGATTTACAAAAGCGACCCCATTTTCAACCAAAACGTGTACCATGCACCATTTTTTCCCTTTCGACGAAATGACCACATTTACATGGAAATTCAAAGAAATCGCTTCGGTTGTCAATAAATATGTTAAAATATGACACCGTCATAGTAGTCACAACACAATAATCAAAAACTATTAAAATAGGTAAATTGACTTAACTGACATAATAACGAATATAGATTTAGCCCCAAAACTCAAACTAAGCGGGGAATCCCAATATATCAACCTTTTAGGTTCAAGCACACACATTTATAATGGCTTTCGAGCCTTATCTTTTCTCTAAATTCCTGTATCGGGTAATTTGAGACTTTCTGACGTCTGAAAAAAATCAGAAATCTTCTCACCTCTGTTGGAAACCCACTATTAAGCCCCGTTCGTAATCACACCGAAGACCGAAACAGAGACTGCAATCTAACCGAAAAACCGTTGAATTCATTTTTTTTTGGGCCCACTCGGCTCGTCCCACTACTGTTGATTGTTTTGAATACTAGCGCGTGTTATAATGCATGCGCGTGTATAAGCCCCCGTGTTATAGTGCACGCAGTCCACTCGAGCTATTGATGTCGGTGGCTGACTATGCGATAACTTTAACTTTATGAAAACTTTTCAGAGGGTTTATTGACTTCCTGAAAACATCAGATTTTTTTTTAATTTTGAGAAACGGTTTATTTTGGGTCGAATTCAGCTCGGCGGCCGGGCGGCGTAATGCTTGTTTCTTCATATGCTTTCTTCAGAATTTTGCACGGTGAAAGGACCGAAATTAATCAATTTCTGGAGTGGAAAAAATCACAGACGATTTCAGGGGACCAATGAACCTCTAACGACTAGTTTTTCGTCAATTAGGGTTTTTGTGTAGTCTGCCCCCGACGTGATTGGCCCAAAAAACCCGAGCTCGCACGAAAATGAAAAAATCAGCAGACACGCATTATAACACGGGCTAGATCGTAATATCACATGGAGACAAACAAGAGAAAATTATTATATAGTTCCAACATTGCTGAAACTTTCATTTTTTCCCCCTTCAATCAGTTTCCCCCCAAATTTTTTATTCAATTTATTTCTTCAAGTTGTTTTTGAAGTGGCTCACATTCTCAATCCAAATTTAAACTGGCGCCCAAAATAAAAATCTGTGGTCATTTTGTCGAAAAGAACAATGGTGCATGGTACCCGTTTTGGTTGAAAATGGGGTCGCTTTTGTAAATCTGCGTGAGTGAGTGAGTGAGTGAGTGAGTGAGTGAGTGAGTGAGTGAGTGAGTGAGTGAGTGAGTGAGTGAATGAGTGAGTGAGTGAGTGAGTGAGTGAGTGAGTGAGTGAGTGAGTGAGTGATTGAGTGAGTGAGTGAGTGAGTGAGTGAGTGAGTGAGTGAGTGAGTGAGTGAATGAGTGAGTGAGTGAGTGAGTGAGTGAGTGAGTGAGTGAGTGAGTGAGTTTGTGAGTGAGTGAGTGAGTGAGTGAGTGAGTGAGTGAGTGAGTGAGTGAGTATGTAAGTGTAATGACTGAGTCAATGAACAGGTGAGTGAGTGAGTGAGTGAGTGAGTAAGTGTAGTGATTGAGTCAATGAACAGGTGAGTGAGTGAGTGAGTAAGTGAACAAAAAGAAATGAATGAATTAATGTGTGAATGATTCATTGAGAATTTATTTCAATTAATGAAAATTCTCAGGGTTGTGGAAATGATCTTCGCTTACGTGATCATAATTATTCGCCATCAAACAAAAAGGTGAGTGAGTTAGTAAGTGAGTGTGTGAATGAGATAGTGCGTGCGATAGGGAGTGAGTGATTGAGTGAGTGAGTGAGTGAGTGAAGAGTGAGGAGGGAGTGAATAAGTGAGTGAGTGAGTGAGTGAGTGAGTGAGTGAGTGAGTGAGTGAGTGAATGAGTGAGTGAGTGAGTGAGTGAGTGAGTGAGTGAGTGAGTGAGTGAGTGAGTGAGTGAGTGAGTGAGTGAGTGAGTGAGTGAGTGAGTGAGTGAGTGAGTGAGTGAGTGAGTGAGTGAGTGAGTGAGTGAGTGACTGAATGAGTGAGTGAGTGAGTGAGTGAGTGAGTGAGTGAGTGAGTGAGTTAGTGAGTGTGTGAGTGTGTGAGTGAGATATTGAGTGAGTGAGTGCCAGAGTAAGTGACACACCATTTACAATTTCAGCGGGTATTAGATCCCGACCTGTTTCTTCATATTTCTGCTATCAAACCACCGCAAAGCACAGTGAGTTTTATTTTTACTCGATTAAGTGAATTATGTAGTTAGTGAATGAGTGAGTGAAATAATGCGTGAGTGTGTGAGTGAATGAGTGAGTGAGTGGTCAAGTAGTTGATTGAATAAATGAAGAACGAATGAGTTTTCTTAACAAGTAATTCTTTACAGAGACCCCCACTTGACATGCCCACAACTTCCAATCATTCAGTTAGTAAGTTTGACAGTCGTCAGTCAGTCAGTTAGTCAGCCAGTCGTTTTTCAGTCAACTCTGTCAGAAGGTCACTCAGTCAGTCAGACAGTCAGTCAGTCAGTCAGTCAGTCAGTTAGTCAATCATTTGACTATTCAGTCTGTCGATCAAGCTGCTGCATTTGCTCACCAATGTACCGAATCTTTCTTCAGAAAAGTTGGTGTGATATGTGAATGAGTGAATGAGTGAATGAGTGAATGAATGAATGAATGAGTGAATGAGTGAATGAGTGAATGAATGAATGAGTGAATGAGTGAATGAGTGAATGAGTGAATGAGTGAATGAGTGAATGAGTGAATGAGTGAACGAGTGAATGAGTGAATGAATGAATGATTGAATGAGTGAATGGGTGAATGAGTGAATGGGTGAATGAGTAAATGAGTGAATGAGTGAATGAATGAATGAGTGAAGTAGTGAATGCAAAAGTGAGTAAGTCAGTCTACAATAAAACAGTCAATCAGTCACTCAGTTGCATAATGACCTTGACGTTACAGAGTACCTATGCCGAAGCAGTCGTTCACGAAGTTCGACGTAAAACGTCAGACTTTATTTCCTTAAAAGCTTCACAATCTGGTAAGTGAGGGATTGAATGAATGAGTGAGTGAGTGAGTGAGTGAGTGAGTGAGTGAGTGAGTGAGTGAGTAAGTGATTGAGTGAGTGAGTGAGTGAGTGAGTGAGTGAGTGAGTGAGTGAGTGAGTGAGTGAGTGAGTGAATTAGTGAGTGAGTGAGTGAGTGAGTGAGTGAGTGAGTGAGTGAGTGAGTGAGTGAGTGAGTGAGTGAGTGAGTGAGTGAGTGAGTGAGTGAGTGAGTGAGTGAGTGAGTGAGTGAGTGAGTGAGTGAGTGAGTGAGTGAGTGAGTGAGTGAGTGAGTGAGTGAGTGAGTGAGTGAGTGAGTGAGTGGGTGAATGAGTGAGGCTCTATACAATGCAATCCTCACAGTCGTTGAGCTTCGCATGTATGTACATATGTATGTATGTCGTACAAATACGTATGCATGTAATGTAACTGACTGGATAAATACACTGATTACCATGTTGTCGACCTACCCCCCTTATCCTCAAAAGCCCGATACATGCAAATGTAAACAGCACCCACACTTGAGCCGATAATCACCGATTCTTTGCGGTATCCTCATGCTGAAGGATCACTTGAAGATACCCAATTCGCCTCTGAGTACAGCAGTTTTCCATAAGCCACCCTTTTTTCATCTTAAAGTTTCTCAAATCGCTCATATGCCTAAGCCTAAGCCAAATACGGAGCCAAAGTTCATTCCTAAGCCTAAGCCTAAGTTCCAAGCTCGGAACCAAGCCTAAGCCGGAGCCTTAATCGAATGGATCGAAGTTGAACAGCAAACTAAGAAAAAGGGTAGGGTATGGAGATTCTGCTAGGTAATTTCCTAACCCTACCCTTTTTTTCATCGAGATTTACAAATATTTCGACCCGTCATTTTGGCCAAAAACAAATACATAGCAGAAAGTTATTTCTAAGCCTAAGCCTGATACATAGGCATGTAAAAAGCCAATAGCCTAAGTCTGAATTGACTTAGAGAAGAGAAAATATACAAAAGAGAAAAGGGGTAGCTTTTTTAATTCTGCCTGAGTGTGTATGTACAGTACGCACTGGCGGACCAGAAGGGGAGGGAAAAGTGAAATTTCCCCCTCTTTGGGAACTAAAAAACTAAAGTTTGTTCCTCAAGGTTCAGGCAAATTGACACAACTCCCACCGATTTTCCCCTCTTTGGGAAGATTCCCTTCCTTTAGAGGTTTGGCTCGTCCGCCAATGTCATTACGAGACAAAAAGGTATACTGTAGCACGTGATGCACCCTCGACAATAAGTGATGGGAAGAAAACTGAAATTCCCCCATCATTGGTGACGTTAATCAGCGATATAGCAGATATCAAGTTTAACTCAGATTTTAATGTTAATTTGATTAAGGTAAATTACGAAGATGGGCAATTTTTTTCAGGAGTTGAATTCACGTCAGCCTACATGAATTTTTGAATTACATAATTCTTTCAAATCAGACTCACTCACTCAACGTTTTACTACATGACTCTATGAGTAAGTTATCCACTCGATGGATTAGTCAGCCAGTCAGCCAGTCAGTCAATCAGTCATTCAGTCAGTCAGTCAGTCAATCAGTCAGTCAGTTATGCAACAAGAACACTCGAATGAAAAATATCGATTGTGCGTCTGCAAAAATCCCACTTGGAAGAGTTCATTGAATCAGATACAAAGAGAATAATGGCGTAAATTCAAGTTCGATCACCTGATCAATAGATTACAGTTTAGCTTGGTCAGGGTTTCTTGTTATCAAAAATTAATTTTGTGGGCCGCTTTCGCACATATGTATGCATATGTTACATACATACATGTGAAAAAGAATTTAGTTCTGAAAAATTTGAAAGCGCGCCTAAAAAACAGGTTTGATTTTAAACTGCGCGCCGAAATTTTTCGGCTATCACGAAACCCTGGATAGGCTATACTTCAATGATTCAATTTCATAAGCTTTTTGGGGTCACAGCTGTTCAATTTTCGTTTTTATCGTCGTTGTTGTTGTTGTTGTTGTTGTTGTTGTTGTTGTTGTTGTTGTTGTTGTTGTTGTTGTTGTTGTTGTTGTTGTTGTTGTTGTTGTTGATCTTCATTTTGTTTTGTTTTCACTCACTCACTCACTCACTCACTCACTCACTCACTCACTCACTCACTCACTCACTCACTCACTCACTCACTCACTCACTCACTCACTCACTCACTCACTCACTCACTCACTCACTCACTCACTC
>OZ038448.1:958035-968035 GCA_964036265.1 Daptonema setosum
GATTTGTTTGAAGTGCTTATAGATTTGTTTGAAGTGCTTATAGATTTGTTTGAAGTGCTTATAGATTTGTTCGTTTTTTTTCATTTCAGGAGTACTTATAATGCAAACTACAAGCAAATTAAAATATAAATTTTAACACCAATTCCATTAAAACAGTAGTTTGTATTTTTCCGCACAAGGTCGATTGTTTACAAATGAACAAAATTAAGATAAAGCAAAGGAAAATGTCTCACTTAAATAGTTTCAATGTTAATTTCGGTTAAGTTTTGACCGATTCGGTTTCGGAACGACGTTGTTTTCAAATTATTTGACACATTTTAATTGTTTTTTAATCAAATGACACGATCGAATTAAATTGCAAGTATGTTATTGTAAGTTTAATTCTGTGCACTTCATCGATTTTAATCTTAAGTACTGTAAACAGTCTAATCTAATCCGAAATATCTCATTCGTTGGAAAGGTTTTACAAGAAGGGTTGACCGCATTTCTGCCACATGAAACTCGAATGTTATTTAAAATTGTAATGTTCAACAGATTTTGATGTGAAAACATCCCAAAAATTCCGAAAATAGGAAGTAAAATGGAAAGTTAAATCTGTAAACCTATTGACCGAGAAAACGGGCTAATGTTATAAACGTTGCAAAGGTTGCGAATGCTACTTATATGATTAATGTTGCAACAAAATTTCTTTATTTTCATCATTGAAAGTTTGTTGTATGTTGTGTTCTCTCACAGTCTGTCAGTCAGTCGGTCATTAAGTCAGTCAGTCAGTCATTCAGTCAGTCAGTCAGTCAGTCAGTCAGTCAGTCAGTCAGTCAGTCAGTCAGTCTGTCAGTCAGTCGGTCAGTCAGTCAGTCAGTCAGTCATTCAGTCAGTCAGTCAGTCAGTCAGTCAGTCAGTCAGTCAGTCAGTCAGTCAGTCAGTCAGTCAGTCAGTCAGTCATTGTTCATCGACTGATGAGTCCCACCAATCCAGGCGTCTCGATTTAGGGACGAAACGCCACCTTTTATTTTCTTGTTTATTCATTCAGTCAGTCAGTCAGTTAGTCAGTTTGTATGTTCTGTTCTCTCACAGCTCAAATCGGAGCCAATCAAATGCGTTTTGAATGAA
Source organism: Daptonema setosum (assembly GCA_964036265.1). Lineage (NCBI taxonomy): Eukaryota > Metazoa > Nematoda > Chromadorea > Monhysterida > Xyalidae > Daptonema > Daptonema setosum. The sequence continues at coordinate 959,146 of OZ038448.1, forward strand.
CGCATGCCGAATAAGATGGTTTTAAGTCGGGTAAATATCGAATGGACAGAAGACCAATTTGGGCGTGAAAAGAGGGTTTTGTATGAAATGTCCCAGATTCATATTTCCAAACCCCAGTAATTTTCCTCGAATTTTTCCCATACACGAAATGGGTGACCACAGAAATCCCACCGCTGCGTGGGCCTAACGCGCTTGTCCTCGCTCCCGTTCGGACAAGCCAGCCTTACGATAGGTAATCGGGGGTTAACGGACAGTAGAACTTCATATGGAAGTTACTTTTGGTGACAGAAAATTTTGGCGTTTAGTAAAAATTAACAAGTGTTAACATAAACTAGCGGACGAGAAGGCGTGTGGGAAAAGTGAAATTCCCCCCACTTTGGCGAAATTAAACAGAGACTTGTTCCTTGAGGTGTAGGTTATAGAGCTCAATTTCTACCAATTCCCCCTCTCTGACGAAATTTCCCTCCCTGGGACACTGGCGGACGATCTTATTTCCCAAAGGGTGGGGAATTTTTGTCAAAGAGGGAGGAATAGCCAGTTTTCAGGCCATTTTACCTACACCTTAGAGAACAATTTCTACTTTTTGAAATCGCCAGAGAGGGGGAATTCCACTTTTCCCTCCCCTTCTCGTCCGCCAGTGCTTTCGGAAAGACATTGACTGATATGTGACTACAGTCTGCTGGAGACTGTGCATGCAATTATCGACAGAAAACACAATAAAAAAAGTCAGTCAATGTGTGTTGTCTATCAGTTTTTGTACAATTCGCCAGTCGCCAGGCGGACGATTTTGCAACCAAACTTGTAACATGCACATAACATAACATGTTACGCGGCGAGATAACATTGTGATTGTGTAACTTTTATAAATGTTACAAATATTGTGAATGATGCAAATGTTCCTCGTGGTGTAAATGTGGTAAATGATGTTGCACTGTCACAAAAAAGTTTGTGAGACCTTTAGATTTTAAAAAGTTTAAAGTAAAATGTTTCAATTTTTCGGATTCTTCAGAGTTATCGTTTAAAGGAAAATGTTTCTCTCTTTTTTGGATACTTCAGACTTGGGTCCCTACCAAAATCCCTAAAAGCCAAAATACCTAACTGGACAAAATCCAACACATGCCCAAAATCCAAAACGGGACGCCCATAATATATAAAAAGTCCAAAATACCTAAAAATTTGGATTTTGAACGTCCATAATCCAACAACAAATGTAATACCCCTCCTCAGAATACCCCCTCCTCCCTCTTTGATATGGTTATGTCATATTGCAGTCTGTCACTGTTCTTTTATGCGTTATTAACCGAGATGTAATGAACATTTTCATTGGTCCGCATTCACTGCTGTAATTAGCGCAATGAATGATGAAATGTGAAAGAAAATATTTTGTAATAAAAACCATAAAACCGGTAAAATTGAAGATGACGGTGAGTGAGTGAGTGAGTGAATGAGTGAGTGAGTGAGTAAGTGAGTGAGTGAGTTAGTGAGTGAGTGAGTGAGTGAGTGAGTGAGTGAGTGAGTGAGAGAGTGAGTGAGTGAGTGAGTGAGTGAGTGAGTGAGTGAGTGAGTGAGTGAGTGAGATAGTAAGTGAGTGAGTGAGTGAGTGAGTGAGTGAGTGAGTGAGTGAGTGAGTGAGTGAGTGAGAGAGAGAGTGAGTGAGTGAGTGAGTGAGTGAGTGAGTGAGTGAGTGAGTGAGTGAGTGAGTGAGTGAGTGAGTGAGTGTGTGAGTGAGTGAGTGAGTGAGTGAGATAGTAAGTGAGTGAGTGAGTGAGTGAGTGAGTGAGTGAGTGAGTGAGTGAGTGAGTGAGTGAGTGAGTGAGTGAGTGAGTGAGTGAGTGAGTGAGTGAGTGAGTGAGTGAGTGAGTGAGTGAGTGAGTGAGTGAGTGAGTGAGTGAGTGAGTGAGTGAGTGAGTGAGTGAGTGAGTGAGTGAGTGAGTGAGTGAGTGAGTGAGTGCGTGAGTGAGTGAGTGAGTGAGTGAGTGAGTGAGTGAGTGAGTGAGTGAGTGAGTGCGTGAGTGAGTGAGTGAGTGAACGAATGAGTAACCAACACTCTCCCCTTTTAGTACCAGATCCACTATTCATCATGTTTTCGACCGCTACTGTTTTTAACAGCAACCGCTACACTACCATACGGTTAATATGCAATATTATTCCACATTGCAAGTAACTGTTACATGAATACTGTAAGGGTGGGGAAACAGGGGAGGGGTAACATTTGTTGTTTATGTACAGTAAGGAAATCAGGATATGCCTGATTGCCCGGCGTCAACCCGGCTGTTAGTTGAAAGGTTGGTTAGCCAACGTACACAGTATTTGATCGGTATATTTTATTAGCTTTAAACCACCAGTTCATACGAGCACAATACGACGGACATCAAATCATCATTGAATGGCGACATTATATTATTAATTACTATCATTCAGTACATTATTATATATTACATAATTATTAATACACTTTACTTTCAGATTCTTCAACAACTTCAATTTCCGAAATTAATATTTTTAATAAAATCTCAAAACATAAAATACACGACCAACATTTTCTAGTATGATTATAAATACAACGATTATAGAATCGACCAGGTGGTCACACCTACTACTCCCCCTTGGCCCATGGGGGTCCACGGCGAGGATGATGAACGAATAAATGAGTGGTAAAAACGCAAATAGAGACAAAGCACACATAAAATATCATTTCTAAAGAAACCCTATTTAACAGTATATCAGGTAGAAAAATAGCTTAGTAAAATGTTCACGAAATACATAGCATAGAATGCATCACCCTAATGACACAACTATTAAACACAACCCTAGAATATAAGTTTTATGATTATAAGCATAAGTTAAAATACCAAAACAACAACTGGGGTGAACTGAACTACGGTACAGGAAAGGGCTCCGAATCCTGCGCTTTCGGACAGTTGATGCTCAGATGACCGACCGTGTAACACGCGTGACACTTGCGCTTCTCCACCTGAACCGTACACGAACGTGCGAAGTGTCCTTTGCCACCACACTTCTTGCATACAACATCCTGCAACTCACCAACTGACAGGCTGGGACAATCATGGAACCGATGACCCTGCATAGAGCATTTACCACAGCTCCGCGACACAACAACCTTGTCTCGATACGGCTGACGACGACCAATACCCTTAGCCGCTGATCTTTCTGGAATCTTCGGTTTGCGATGCCTGACAGGTGACATGTTCGGTGGCTGACGACGTTTCTTCACTGCTGTTGACTCACAAGGCTGACGCTCAGGCGATGCACAACGACGACGTCTACACACAGTTGGCTGCAAAGACGAACTATTTGACTTTTTAACGGCTTGTTCGTATGAAGTCAAATCCAGGCCAGACTCATTCACCAATCTCAGACGCCACAGCTTACATCCTGGCATTCCCAAAAGCACATCTTCACCCAGATTGCACTTGATGTGAAATGACACCTTATGAGTTTCCGAACCCAAAGAAACATCAACTTCGCAAGTACCTTCACACCGAATGTCTTTCTGATTAACATCCATTAACGGCACATTACAGGGCTTCACGACAGGGTATTTAGGAAGGCGCATTAAAAAACTCTCATCAATCAGATTAGCCAACGCTCCAGTATCTGCAGTAAAGCGCGCGGAAGATACATTAACACCATTAATAACAGCCGCAATCTCACTCGATCTCGTCGACTTACCGCCAGCCAACACCGATTTAACTGGTAACATGACAGAACTAATCATATTACCACGCACTGTCGACACCGACATCTCTTTAGACTGTGGCTTGACTACCAGAGCCTTCAACTCCGCTACCTGATCACGCAGCTCTGCCAAAACCTTTTTCCATTCAGGTTCCACTGACTCTTCTGGTCTTGACACGGCCGGTTTACCATGCATTATAGCCTTGACATACTGCAGATGGTCTTGCTTAGACGAGTGAACATGACCCAAGTTCACATCAACGCTGGCAGGAGTACCCCAATCCTGTCTTGCGTCATCACCTGGACACTGCTGATTAACCAAATGACCTGTTTGGTACCCTGAGTTGACCGGTGGAGCGCTAAATACACCTGGTGGACCATTATAGCTGGCCTGTGAACCATCCAAATTGCCTGTAATCCACAGACAACGCTCCGCTATATGACCCATTTGACCGCACGAATAGCACATGCTCGGACCTTGAGCACGTGCATCCGTGTACCACTGGTTAGAGCCTTCACCATCAGCTCTTTGAGACGACCCACGATCAAACTTAGGCTGCATGTGTCTACCATTAGGATACATTTTGTCAATTTCTTCCTCTTTGACAATTTCAGACACAACTCGGTCAAAATCCAACGTAGGATCCTGATCAGCTCTGGCCGCAATCCTTTTGTATCCCACATTACTCAATCCATCCAACAAACGCCCTATTAAAACACCACGTCTATACATTTCAGGACAGTCCTCACCAAACGGACAGCTGGCCTTCAATCTAGCAGCAAACTCCTTGACCGACTCATTCTGTCGCTGCCTGCATGACTGAAACGCAATGACGCGTTGCGTGCACCGCTGCTCGTTACCATACCGAATCACCAGCACGCGTACGGCTTCCTCCCAGCTAGGTTCGTTTACCATCTCCAAAAAGTCACGCCTAGCTCTGCCATGCAAACAACTGATCAAGTGCTCCAACTTGACACTGTCGTCCACATTAGCGTTTTCCAATCTGCTGGTTAGCGCCGAAAACCAACAATTAAACTCCCGTTCGTTTGAACCATCGAACCGGTCAAACGTTCCCATGCGCAACATTTGCTCCTGTGCGCGCCGCTCACTCAACTCCGTGCGCTCAGCCATACGCTCACATAGTTTATCCACAACATTTAGCACTGAAATCTCCACAGTACTAGCAAGTTGACGGACACTAGGGTTGACTTCTGACGACTGACACCTGTCGCCTAAATGCTGCTGCGATCCGGCATTATCACCATTAACACCGTTCGTTCCATGACTAAAAACCGGTCCAGTATTGGCAACAAACTCGGCCAAAGACACTGGATGACGCTGCGGTGGCGCAACTTTGCCAACAAACTCGGACAAAGCAGCGTACGGCGGCGTGTGTTGTTGAAACGCAACATTGCCAACAGACTCGGACAATATCGCAGACGGCCCTTGATGATACATCGCACCATTGCCACTAACACCGGGCAAAGTTGCGGACCCTTGTTGTTGTAGCGCAACTTTATCACAAACACCCGAAAAAGTTACGCACGGCCCTTGTTGTTGACGCGTAAAATTGCCACTAACCCCGGGCAAAATTACGGACGGCTTTTGTTGTTGATGCGTAACTTTACCACTAACACCGGGCAAAGTCACGTACGGCTCTTGTTGTTTCATCGTAAAATTGCCACTAACACCGGGCAAAGTTACGGACGGCACTTGATGTTTCATCGTAAAATTGCCACTAACACCGGGCAAAGTTACGGACGGCACGTGATGTTTCATCGTAAAATTGCCACTAACACCGGGCAAAGTTACGGACGGCGCTTGATGATTCAACGTACCTTTGCCACTATCACCGGACAAAGATACAGGCGGCCCACGATGATGCGACGCACCTTTGCCACTAACACCGGACAAAGATACGGCGTTGCCACTAACACCGGACAACGACTTAGCCGACTTACTAACTGATCTCACCTGGAAGTTCTCCCTAACACAACCACCGGAGTCGGCTAACTGCAAGGGCATCACTCCTTGAGTCAGAGCACATGGACCGACCACTTTACTAAACTGCTCTAAATTCTCTGAAATTCCAACCGACTGCGACTGCGTGGACCCGGACGAACGCTCAATCGCAAACAACGGCCTCAGTCCTCCGTAGGTAGCATCCGATGACTCCTCACCGTTGACTGAATCGGCCTCCGAGCGCTCGTACACCTGCACCATCGATGGATCCCAAGGTATTTCTGGAACTAGAGAAAATACTCGGTCGACCGTTATTAACATCCATTTAATAGATTCAGAATACATACCCGATGTTGGCTCACATGGCAAAGTTAAATAGGCCAACTGAGGGAGAAGTTTTGGCATCTCCTTCATTAATTTCACAGACTTGGCCATAAACGACTCATTAACATTACAGATCAAATAATCGCACCAATTATCCATAAACTCGCGATTTACAACACGAAACCCGAACTCAAAACTGTCCTCCATCATAAACCAACCGGAATAAACACCAAAACTAACAAAAAATACCGAGTAACCCAACAAATAAAGTATACGTTTGGCTTTAAAGTTTGAAACCAGGAGCGCCAGTAAGGAAATCAGGATATGCCTGATTGCCCGGCGTCAACCCGGCTGTTAGTTGAAAGGTTGGTTAGCCAACGTACACAGTATTTGATCGGTATATTTTATTAGCTTTAAACCACCAGTTCATACGAGCACAATACGACGGACATCAAATCATCATTGAATGGCGACATTATATTATTAATTACTATCATTCAGTACATTATTATATATTACATAATTATTAATACACTTTACTTTCAGATTCTTCAACAACTTCAATTTCCGAAATTAATATTTTTAATAAAATCTCAAAACATAAAATACACGACCAACATTTTCTAGTATGATTATAAATACAACGATTATAGAATCGACCAGGTGGTCACACCTACTGTACTTTGGATTATGTACTTTGGATTATGTAATTTGGGTGGACATAATCCAACAAATATATAAAATGCACTACCAAAATCCAACAGTTGGATTTGGGTCGTGTTGTATTTTGGGCGTGTTTTTAGGTGTTTTGTCCAGTTAGGTATTTTGGCTTTTAGGGATTTTGGGATTCACCCTTCAGACTTATCTGTTTGAAGAAGAATTAATGCGGGCTTACACGTGATGCAGATTAACAGATTCTATAGATGGAAACGGTTACATAAGATTTTTCACTGTGCCGTTAACCCCCAATAACATATGGCGAGACTGGCTCAAGCGCGTTGGCACCGCGAAGCGGGGGTTTTTGTCGGCGAACCCCGCCGTGAATCCGCGTTGAATCTGTCAATTCACATTTGGCTTCTTCTTAATATTGAACGCGAAAAATCTATTTGTAAAATTTCTTTTTAAGCGGCTGGTTCAAAGAATAAATAATTTTACTGATTTACGCGCGCAACCATGTGAGTTACAGAGGTTACATTAATCGGTATGTTGCAAACGATACTGTTTCACGTTTGTGTAAACATTTAAGTACATTGTATAACTGAGGTTAGAATATTTCTCGACAAAGGCGACAAACTCACGGTACGAGTTTGCCTTTTTAATAAAACTCTTGCAACACACTCACTGGCGGACGAGCTACTCCTCCAAAGGGAGGGGAATTTCCTCAAAGAGGGGAGAATCGGCAGTTTTCAGGCCATTTTACCAACACCTTAGGGAATTAACTCTACTTTTTGAAAACGCCAAAGAGGGGGGAATTCCACTTTTCCCTCCCCTTCTCGTCCGCTAGTGAACACACTCTAATTTGAAAATTTGAAATTAACGTGCCTGGAATTAACAAATAACGAACAAAAAAGTGGCTTAATTGTCCCGGAAAATTGTCGCGAAATTTTCGAGCCGCAGTTATACCTACATATTGTTCTGTTTCGAACATCAGATATCAAATTTGCACTAGAGGCATTCCACTTTTCCCACGGCTTCTCGTCCGCTAGTTTGTTCAGTCATATGAATGTACATCTACAGGGTGAACCTAAAAAAACATACGATTTTGAACGTTAATAACTCGAGCCATAAACAAGCGATGCAATCGTTTTTGCTCTCATTTGACAGCTATATAATAAAACTTAAAATCCCTTTAATTTTAGTTGTGTTTCAGAAGAAAATAAAATCAAATTCTAAAATTACAGAAGAAAATAAAAAAATCGTGTTTTTTTAGCGAAAAGTCATCGAAATGCAAGGGCTATTGTGTTTGAAAAAACTGAAATGGTGTATTTCAAGTTATGATTAAATGAAATGCATCAAATAACGACTATTTAAGCCTTGTTGATCAAAGATAAATGAATGGTACGCTCGATTCGATCGTTTTCCTGAACCAACAAAGCCCGAGCTCAGTGTTAAAGTTTTGAATGGTAGCTATGACATTCGCCATGAGTTTTGTTTTCAAGCAACAAATATGGTATTCCAGAGTTTCCAAGTTAGAATTGAGCTTAGCAAACTCTATTTCCTTTATTGAACTTTTCAAATTTAGAAATTCGTTGCCCAAAAGGAACAATTTGCTAAACCAAAAAAAATCTAGGTTTTTCATCCAAAAACACTATTTTGGGGGTATCTTCTGTAAATTGAGAGTAACTCTGTAAAACAAGACTAAAATTTAAGGGACTTTAAGTTGAAATATTCTTTCAAATAAAAACAAGAACCACCAAATCGGTTGTTTATAGCTCGAGTTATTGCCGTTCAAAGTTGTATGTTTTTTGGCCCACCCTGTATGTATGTGCATACTTGAATGTAGACGTAGAACAGTTACACTAGCAAACCAAACTTAAAAGCGCATACAATATGTACGTAAGCACAGTTTCACAAATTACACTGCACAGCAATTTGCAAATCATAGTCAACATTTGTTGATGAGCGAACAAATATATTTGTATACGCGTTTTATGATAAATAAAACACAAGTCGTTTATATAAGCAATCATATTAACCGATGTTGTGAAAGCCCAAAAAACGAGATAAGCATTTACAGCAAGGCAAAATTGAAAACCACACCAAATACTGGAACTCGTATTAGAAATTCGTTTAATCATTTACAAGCATGAAAGCATCTTACTGAACATAATCTTACATATGTAGTTTGAATTTTCAAAAAATATTTCTTACATAAATTGATCTCTCATGCGTCATGCCTCAGGG
>OZ038448.1:969779-977279 GCA_964036265.1 Daptonema setosum
CCTAAGGTGTAGGTAAAATGGCCTATAAACTGCGAATTCCCCCCTTTTTGACGAATTTCCCCTCCCTTTGGAGGATTAGCTCGTCCGCCAGTGCGTCGAACAGGAGGGGGAATTGGCAGTTTTCCGACCATTATAGGTACACCTTAGAGAACATTTTCCACGTTTTGAAAACGCCAAAGAGGGGGATTTCCACTTTTCCGTTGTTCCATCGTTCGTTAGTGAGGGGGAATTCCACTTTTCCCTTTCCTAGTATAATATGACACATACATATTTGTAACATGTAATCATCATGTTCAACTAATGTGAACCGAGTGAAAAGGAACCCAGTTAACTATTCACTAGAATCTCGAGAAACTCATCGCCAGCAAAGTAGTTGTGAAATAACTCAACTAACTGAAAAGGAACCGAGTTAAAAGCCCGTATGTTGTTACTGCAGGCAAAAGAAATGCACAAAACATCTGATAATGAAACATCACAGGCCTCAACTCAACTCGGCTAACACCATACATAGTTTAACACCGCATTGCATGGGGTGATGGTGATTGAAGTGCGTGTTAACCCTGATTGTCTGATGTTTCATTATCAGACATTTGGGCACTATTTTTGCTTGCAGAAACATCAAACGGGCTTTAACTATTCATTAGTATATGGAGAAACTCGTCGCCAGCAAAGTAGTTGTTAGATAACTCAACTAACTGAAAAGGAACCGATCTACAACGTTATCATCAACATCATCGGCGGGTGATGCCCCATCCCCAAAGGCAGGAAAATCTTTAAAATCAGGAAGGATCGGCAGAAATTAGGCTCTTTTACCTATGCATTAAAAAACAAATTTTACGTTTAGAAATCACCAAAGAGGGGGGAATTCCACTTTTCCCTCCCCTTCTCGTCCGATGGTGATCAACATCACTGTTTTCTACAAATATGTACAACTGAGTGTCGTTAGGGGGAAACCCTCCAACAAATTGTAAATTTATTATCAAAAAAGAAGAAAATCGAGAATTTGTTCACAGAATTTTCCACCTGCAGCGAGATTTTTTTTTAATAATTTTCCGCGAAAGGGGGATTTTTTTCGCACTTTATTTCACACAGACATTCACTAACCCGACACGACACCTTATCAGTTATCTATGGCTTTTACGTATACTCCGTTTATTTTGATTACAACTTTTCTCAGGGACATATTTTTCGTAAAACCATTTCCCCACTACCGAATTCATGTCACTTCAAAAATGTTTGAGCTAAAAATTATGTTTTTCAATTACAGAAAAAGCCGGTTGGGATCATGCCGAAGCGGTGGTTTTTGTTTAAGGTACATATTTTAATTTACCATATTGAACGTACCGACGGAGACAGTAATCAGTAATTGGGCGTGAGAGAAAGGTTTTACATAAAAAATTTCCTTAAAAAGTCTTTACCCTATAAACGCACCATTTGTATAGCTTGGTCACATTTTCTTGTTATCAAAACTTAATCTCGTGGACCGGTTACGCACGTAGGCAATGAATTAAGCGTAGTTGTCGCAGGTTGTCCATGTATTCTGGGAAAAATTATTTCTTTCTCGAATTTTTAAAAGCGCGCCAAAAAACAGATTTGAATTTTTAAACTGCGCGCCAAACAAGTTTTCGGCTAACAAGAAACCTGGGACATGCTATACACGTTCACTGACGGACGAGCTAATTCCCCAAAGGGAGGGGAATCTTCCAAAAGAGGGGAGAATGGGCAGAAATTTGACTATTTTATCTACACCTTAGGTAACAAACTCTACTTTTTCAAACCGCCAAAGAGGAGGGAATTCCACTTTTCCCACCCCTTCTCGTCCGCTAGTGTACACGTTATCAGTCATTTAGTAGGATAGGTATGTATCGATGGTGACGTTTTGTGTGATACATATGGTCGGTTTATGACTTATGATAAACTTCTACAAAAAGGTGTACATGATTTTATGTTCAGACACATAGAGAATTGGAACATTAGCTATTTTTCGTCGTATTTGAAGTTTTTAGTACTTGAAAAAGAATAGGTTTAAATTTTTTTTGTCTTTTCCCTCTTGAAATTCTCTCGTAAATCTTCAGGCCGCATAAATTGAACACGACGAAAAATCTGTTTTTTTCAGGTTTTTGTGTGGTTGTAGCATATTTCATGACACATTCGGAAAGGTTTTTCATAACCGTCTATAGGCACCATCATACTCGTAAGAAGAGCCACTTTTTGAAAATAAAATTTGTAATGTATTTTTTGCAGTTTTGCGCTCGAATTAGCAAACTCGTGAAAAAATAGAACGTGAGTGAATGAGTGAGTGAAAAAGTGAGTGAGTGAGTGAGTAAGTAAGTGAGTGAGTGAGTGAGTGAGTGAGTGAGTGAGTGAGTGAGTGAGTGAGTGAGTGAGTGAGTGAGTGAGTGAGTGGGTGAGTGAGTGAGTGAGTGAGTGTGTGAGTGAGTGAATGAGTGAGTGAGTGAGTGAGTGAGTGAGTGAGTGAGTGAGTGAGTGAGTGAGTGAGTGTGTGAGTGAGTGAATGAGTGAGTGAGTACGTCAGTGAGTGAGTAGTTAAGTCAGTGAGTAAGTGAGGGAGTCAGTTAGTGAGTGAGTAGATGAGTTAAGCAGTACGTGAGTCTCAGTTATTCAAATACTAGTCTTACAGTGCGATATCGTCATTAAATACATAGTTCTGAATATAACATAGTTTTTGTTATGCAGGACTGCATGTATCAATCAGAATATCCACGTGGTGATAGTGCGCTCATAGCCTGAGAGAATGATTGGTAACTTTCATTCTAGAAGTTGCAATAATATATTTACATACTATAAAGGAATCCAAATTATTCTAAAAGCTAAATTCCGTGAATAAAAAAACAAAGTAAAAAATATCCAATTAATATGAGCGTTTTTAATATTAGATAGACCATAAACCGGTCGCTAAAAGGACTTAAAATTAATTTGTTCGAAATGTTTTCTATGAAATGTTGTCCAAACGCTATGAGACAAAGATTTCATTTTTAAAAATTTTGAAAACGTGCCAAAACAGATTCGAATTCAAATTGCGCGCCAAACAGTTTGTGACTAACATGAAACCCTGGATAGGCTATATTTCATTTAATTACTTTGAATGCATTTTCTGAAGGTAGAACCAAGAAAAAACTATCAAACCGGTGAAAAAATATATTCAATAGTGGAATTTAACTAGGAAAATCGTGAAACGCTCAATATCTGTAATAGTAATTCAATACATGTAATGAAAAAAGCAACAAAAGACCTTTCGAGTTCAATGAACAGAGATGAATTTTATAGCTCCTCGCAGTAAAAATTCACGTGCTGTGCAGAAAATAGCGGTCAAAGTTATTACAGAAACTGCATTGAATTTATCGAACAAAATCAATTTGACACAAAAATGAAAACTGATTTACATAAGAACGGGGGTTTCAGATGTTGAAAAGGTTTGTATATAGCCTATTCAGGTTTCTTGTTAGACAAAAATTTTCGGCGGCCAACTTAAATTCAATTCTTTTTTTCGGCTTGCTTTCAAAGTTTGAGAAATGAAAATGAAATGTTTTCTATGAAATGTTGTCCAAACGCTGTGAGACAAAGATTTTATTTTTAGAAATTTTGAAAACGTGCCAAAAGCAGATTCGAATTCAATTTGCGCGCCAAAAAGTTTTGACTAATGAGAAACCCTGGATATTTCATTAAATTACTTTGAATGCAGTTTCTGAAGGTAGAACCAAGAAAAAACTATCAAACCGGTGAAAAAATATATTCAATAGTGAAATTTAACTAGGAAAATCGTGAAACGCTCAATATCTGTAATAGTAATTCAATACATGTAATGAAAAAAACAACGAACGACCTTTCGAAATCAATAAATAGAGATATCTTTTACAGCTGCATCGCAGTAAAAATGTACGTTCTGAGCAGAAAATATCGCTCAAAAATATTACAGAAACTGCATTAAATTTATCGAACCAAATCAATTTGACACAAAAATGACAACTGATTTACATAAGAACGGGGGTTTCAGATGTTGAAAAGGTTTGTATACAGCCTATCCAGGGTTTCTTGTTAGCAAAAAACTTTTTAACGGGCAATTTGAACTCAAATTTTTCCGCAATTTTTTCGGCGCGCTTTCTAAGTTCGAGAAATAAAATGTTTTCACATAACAATTGGACATAAAACAAAATCTGCGCCTTATTCATTGCATACGTGCGATAATTAAAATGCAATATCAAATTTTCTGAACTCCTTGCCACAAATACAATAAACTAAGCGCAATGTTCGTATTGTTGCCAAGTATAATTTTAGACTGCGATTTTTGTCCGAGAATTTGAACCCGCGCCAAAATCGGTTAGAATTCAAATGGCCCACCCAAAACTTCTGTGAGTAACAAGAAACGCTGGTCAGGCTATACATAAAAAGAATAAGAATGTTCATGAACAAATACCTTCACCAAGCTATAGCCTGTTAAGGGTTTCTCGTTAGCCAAAAACTTTTTAGCACGCAGTAGGAAGTCAAATCTGCTTTGGCGCGCCTTCAAATTCTCGAAAAATGTATTTTTTTCATCTCATTCGGCTTTATTCACTGCATACGTGCGTAACTCACTCATAAAATAATTTTTTGATAACAAAAAAACTCTGATCAAGCTGTATGCGAGACCAATGCTAACTCACATACTAAACCAGTACACACAGTTCTTTTGACCAGTCGAAATGATCTGGAAAATAATGAAGCTTCCTTCCTTGAAGTGCAATTCGACAAAATAAACCGTCGAAGGCCGGCATGGCTACGGTGAACCAAAATTCGTACTCGGCCAAGCCGTGTACAACGACGCTGGTAACGCCGACCATTTGGAAAGTGTACGCCATTTCAGTGCCAAAAAGTTGATCGATACGGTTCGGCGTCGTCGTCATGTTCTCGAAGCGTTCACGAGCAAAGTCAATTACTTCGCCAGCTGCATCCATAAAAAAGTCATGGCGACTGCGTCCGGCCCGTTTGGACAAAAAGCAGAACAGTAGATTGGCGACTTGTGCCACCGGAATCCTGAACCGGTTATGGAGACAATAGTAGTCGAAACGCAGTGAAACTTTCTCTGTTTCTCGACACAGTGCGAACAGCTGACGGAGAAAGTCGATCGTTGCCAGCAGATTATTGTCGATATAGATCCATAAATCAAGAGTTCCATTTATTTTGGTTATCGGTTCGTACGTTATCCAGTCGTCATACGCGTGTGAGACGATCAGTGGCACAGTGAGGTCTCGGATGGATCGTTGTCGGTGACGGAGCAGGCTGATAAGCTGGTGCGATGTGATTAATGTTCTACCAGGTGTCAAGTTGATTTTCTGTATTTCGTTGATGTCATCCATAATTTCATATGATGTTTCGAATGTCGAAATTGAACTTCTGTCCGTAATACTCATGCTTTGACTCATATGTCTCATCTTCTGGAGTAATTGCCAAGAATCCGGTGTATCGAGTGTCCAATCAATAAATGAACTTTGGAATGCTGTTTTCGAATCACAGAGGTTCACGACTTCCGCGCTGTCTTTCACGCGTAACTGTATACGAAAAGCATGCGGGCATACTGCACTCAGCTGTCGTATCACTGATCGGCATTGTTGACCATTCAAATAATCAATCATTCCGTTATTAATTATCGATCCGTTGTCTGTACCTGAAAAATATTTGGTTTATCGTTTTAGTGCGTCAAAACATTAACGAGCTTTTCGAGTCGCGTTTCTACACTATGCGACAATGTTTCAAAAATGTTTATAAACAATGGAAGTTATCGCATACAGATGGAGCTTTAAGTGTGCTTCTATGAGAATTTCTATCGAAGTAAAACTATTTTTAACTGATTTTATAAATGTATACTACATAAACTCTAGTCTGGAAACGAGCGACTCAGATTATTTGTAGCGTTATTTTGATGTTAACCAGTGACAGGAAAATCTTCATTCGTGTTTCACTCGTGTGCACAGGGTCTTTCACGAAGACAACACACAATAAATACTTGCTTTAACTAACCATAATAAAATATTCTTATACTCCATTTCCGCCAGGACTTCTTCAGCCGCGTCAAACGTCTCGTCTCACGGCACAATGCGCCGAATGCCAGTTTCTCTTTGACGTTCAGCCAACATAGTACCGATGCCGACACACTGTCGGGCAGACGCAACAAAGGGCACAATGTCTGAAGTGACGATGTTAGTTTAAGTATAAATTGTGCGCAAAAATATTCTGAATAACATGAAACTGTGAATGTACGAAAAGTGCTAAGTCAACGAATAATCTGTCACCCAGTATTATGTACACAGCCAGTTGAGACACCACTCGAAACTTATCAATGTTACAATTGCCGAGGTTAGTTCTGACACATGTGGTTTGAAACGTCGTTGAAGAAATGAAATCTGCCGAGTTTCTCGAAAAAACTACCCAGTTTAGCCTATCCAAAGTTTCTTGTTACTCAAAACTGATTTTGGCGCGCGTGTTCAAATTTATGAAAAAATAACATTCCTTTTTCTATATGACACTTGGACAACATACAAATGAGTGTCGCATTTAATTCTTTGTGCGTAGCGAGTCCGTTGAAATAACATTTTTTTATAACAAGAAACCCTGACCAACATTTTTGCAGTTTCTTGCACCTGCTTTCGAATTTTCCTGTTCCATTTCGCTTCTGTCCTGAAATTAAGTAAAAATAAAATAGACATATTAAACAAACCTTAAAAAAACTAAAAAAACTGTAGAGAACAGATATTCCAGTTTTTCAGGCCAATATCTTATAACATAGTTTAAGGGATAGAATATGATAACTGACCAAGATGTTCATGAAATGGTGATGTTTCGCGTTCTGAACAAGCTGAAACGTTAACCAATGGAACTCTTGAAATAAACTTTATCTCAGTGCTTTTGATGAAAAAAAATGTTATACGTTTAAATAATTTGCAATCATAAGAATACATAATCTGTGGTATACGAAAAAAACTCCCAGTAATTCCCTATTTTTGGCAGTCTCAAAAAGTAGAAATTGTTCCACAGGTGTGGATAAAAGGGCCTCAGAAACATTGACCAGCGGGCGAGGGAAGACCGGAAAGTGGAGTTCACCTCTTCAAAACGCAGTTTGTTTCTTAAAATTTAGGCAAGTAAAATAGTCTCAAAACTGCTTACATCCGCCATCTTTGAAGAATT
Source organism: Daptonema setosum (assembly GCA_964036265.1). Taxonomy (NCBI): domain Eukaryota; kingdom Metazoa; phylum Nematoda; class Chromadorea; order Monhysterida; family Xyalidae; genus Daptonema; species Daptonema setosum. The sequence continues at coordinate 976,959 of OZ038448.1, forward strand.
TTTTTATTCTTTCGAGGCATCGGCGGATGAGGAAGAGGAACTAAGGTTCCTAAGGAAGAGGACTTTCGAGAGAATGGGGAAATTGACAGTTTTCAGGCAACTTAACCTAAGCTTTAGGAAACTACCTTTTCATTTTGTCTACTTTTGAAATCGCCTGAGAGGAAAACTTCATTTCTCCCATTCTTTCTCGTTCGCTAGTTTGGGAAACTATATAGTCGCGATCATTGCCGGACGAGCAAATCCCCCTAAGAAAGGGTAATTTCGTTGAAGAAGGGGGATTAGCAGTTTAGCACGCCATTCAATCCACACCATCAGAAACAA
>OZ038448.1:982279-988249 GCA_964036265.1 Daptonema setosum
ATTTTTCGAATTTTTGAAACGTGTCAAAAACAGATTCGAATTCAAATTGCGCGCCAAAAAGTTTTTGACTAACGAGAAACCCTGGATAGGCTATATTTCATTGAATTAATTTGAATGCAGTTTCTGAAGGTGGCGTAGAACTAGGGAAAAAAAACTATCAAACCAGTGAACAGAGATATTCAATAGTGAAAATTAACTTGGACAATCGTGAAACGCTCAATATCTGTTATAATACATGTAATACATGTAATGAAAAAAGCAACAAAAGACCTTTCGAGTTCAATGAACAGAGATAACTTTTACAGCTCCTCGCAGTAAAAATTCACGAGCTGTGCAGAAAATTGCCTTAAAAATTATTACATAAACTGCATTAAATTTATCGAATAAAATCAATTCGACAAAAAATTACAACTGATTTACATATGAACGGAAGTGCGCTAGTTTCAGATGTTGAAATGTACAGCGTGTATCATCCTTTTGTCCCGATGTTGACGGCTCCGCATTCAAGTTATACTGAACAAATATGACTGCATTTTTTTCTGGAATATAGGAGACTTTGGCAATTTGTTTGATACCTATCAGAAATTTAATTGACGTCTGTAGCAAATTTTACAAGCCGTCGAAAAAACCTATTTTGAGTGGTATTTTTTTCTTATTTTTAGTTAATCGAGCAAGGCACATGCCAAACCAAAAATAACAATTCGATGGCTTGTAAAATTACCTACAGACGTCGAACAAACTTCTGGTAGGTATCAAATAAAGTGCCAAAGTCTCATCTATTCCAGAAAAAATTCAGTCATATTGGTTAAGTACAACTCATATGCGGAGCCGTTAACATCGGAACAAAAGGAAGGGACACCCTGTATATAGCCTATCCAGGGTTCTTTTCAGCCAAAAACTTTTTGACGGACAATTTAAACTCAAATCTTTTTTCGGCGCGCTTTCAAAGTTCGAGAAATTAAATGCTTTTTCATAACATTTGAACAACAAACAAAATCTGCGCCTTGTTCATTGCGTATGTGCGATAATTATTATGCAAAATTAAGTTTTCTGAACTCCTTGCCACAAATACAATAAACTAAGCGCAACGTTCGTATTGGTATTCAAGTAAAATTTCAGAATGCGATTTTCTCCGAAAATTTGAACACGCGCCAAAATCGGTTAGAATTCAAATTGCCCACCCAGAACTTCTGTGAGTAACAAGAAACGCTGGACAGGCTATACATAATAAGAATAAGAATGTTCATGATGAACAAAATACATTCACCATGCTATGCGAGACCATATATACATAACCCACAAACTAAACAAGTACACACAGTTCTTTTGACCAGTCAATAGGAAAATATCTGCCACAATCGCGGTAAGTATAAAGTACAATTCGACAAAATAAACCGTCAAAGGCCGGCATGGCTACTGTGAACAAAAAGGAGTATGTGTTCAAGGCGTTTACAACAACGCTGGTAACGCCGACCATTTGGAACATGTACGCCATTTCAATGCCAAAAAGTTGATCGATACGGTTCGGCCTCGTCATCATATTCTGGAAGCGTTCATGAGCAAAGTCAATCACTTCGCCAGCTGCATTCATATCAAAGTCATGGCGAATGCGTCCGGCCCGTTTTGACAAAAAGCAGAACAGTAGATTGGCGACTTGCGCCACCGGAATCTCAACATAGTCACTTGGTTCATATTTGACGAATATGAATCTCAGTAAAACTTCTTCCGTTTCTCGACACAGCGCGAACAGCTGACGGAGAAAGTCGATCGTTGCCAGCAGATTGTCGTCGATATCTATCCATAATAAGAGAGTTCTATTTATTCGGGTTACCGGTTCGTACGTTATCCAGTCGTCATACGCGTGTGTGACAACCAGTGGAACAGTGAGGTTTTGGATGGAACGTTGAAGGTGACGGAGCAGTTTGATCAGCTCGTGCGATGTGACTGATTTTTTACACCATTCTGCTACTCGGAGATCGAGTTTCTGTATTTCATTGCTGTCATCCATAATTTCACATGGTATTTCGGATGTCGAATACTTATGCAAGTACAAGTATTGAATACTTATGCTTTGACTCATATGTCTCATCTTCAGGAGTAAATGCCAAGATTCCGGTGCATAGAGTGTCCAAACTATAAGTGAACTCTGGAAGGCTGTTTTGAAACGTTCACAGAAGTTCACGACTTCCGCGCTGTCTCTCACGTGTAAGCATATACGCAAAGCATGAGGGCACACTGCACTCAGCTGTCGTACAGCTGTACCTGAAAAATGTTTGGTGTATCGTTTAAGTGCGTCAAGAAACTAACGAGCTTTTCGATCTAGTCGCGTTCCTACAATATGCGATCATGTTTCAAAAATGTTTATAAACAATGGAAGTTATCGCATACAGATGGAGCATCAAGTGTGCTTCTATAAGAACTTCCATCGAAGTAAAACTGTTTGAAACTGAAGTTACATATGTATATTACATAAACTCTAGTCTGGAAATGAAAAATAAGTATTATCTGTGGTGTGATTTTGCAATTACCCAGTGACAGGCAACTCTTCATCGTGTTTCACTCATGTACAAAGGGTATTCCACAATGACAACATACAAAACAATTTGCCGTCACCAACAACCAGTTTCAATTTCAACACTCCATTTTAGAAAATGCGCTAAAACTAACTTTTATAATCTATTTCAATACTCCATTTCCGCCAGGACTTCTTCAGCCGCACCAAACGTCTCGTCTCACAGCACAATGCGCCGAACGCCAGTGTCTCTTTGACGTTCAGCAAAAACAGTACCGATGCCAACACACTGTCGGGCAGACGCAGTAAAGGACACAATGTCTGAAATGACTATGGTAAAGCTTGGTCGGGGTTATATTTGGAAACTGCGGTGGTTTTTTTTGATCAGAATCACGAATTAAACTTTTTTTATTTTGAATTCACAAAGAGGGTAGGCTAGGCAAGGCTACCTCTTTCACTAACGTAGTGTCTGTGTTTGGAATTAAGCCGAAGCCGTGCAAACAATCAAATGGTTGTTAGCTGTCATTGGGTTGCACAAAATACCACCGCGTTTCCAAATATGCGGTCGGGTTTCCTGTTAAGGAAATTAATTTTCATAATTCATTTCTCACGTTTGCAATGATTTTTGCGCCCCGTTCGTATGTTCGGCGAATGTCATAAGAAAAAGGCATCGTTCTTCGGAAATTTGGAAAAACGCCAAACGCATATTTGAACTCAAACTGCGGGCCAAAAACTTTTTGGCTAACAAGAAACTTTAAATCGGCAATAGTTTTAGAAAATACACATCAGTCAATCACAATCTGGAATTCTGGTTGTTTTTTTTTTCAGACCAGATTGTGCCAGAACAGGCAGCATATTTCCAGAAACTATCAAGTTTATTTCACCAGGAAAACTTTTTCTAGAACTAATATGAATTAAAAAATACGGTTTCGCACAAGTGACCTAATGAAACAAACAGGCAGCTGGTCCACCAATAAAATTAGCGCAATGCTCGATGTTGACTAAGTAGATCGGGAAAAAATATTTCATTTCTGGGAAATTTGAACGCGCGCCAAGGTCAGACTGAAATTTCCATTGTGCGCCAAAATATTCCGAGTAACATGAAACTGTGGATGGGCTGTACCGAAAGTGCCATGTCAACGAAAAATCGGTGAATTTAACTTTGGGTTGCGGAGGTTTATTTAGCATTCTGATGGTCTGAAACGTCGTTGAAGACCTGTAATCTAACAAGTTTCTAGAAACAGAAAACTTACAGCATAGTTTATCCAGATATTTCTTGTTACTCAAAAAAGGTATTTAGCGCGCGCGTTCAAATTTTCGAGGAAAAAAAACAATTTTCATTTCTCATGACACTTGGACAACATACGAACGCGTCGCATAATTAATTGTCTTCGTGCGTAACGAGTCCCTCAAAATACCTTTTTGATAACAAGAAACTATCAATAAGCTATAACTAACATTTTTGCAGTCTCTTGCATCGATCGCCTCAACGCCGAAGTCGACCACCGAGTCTGAAGTGGATGACGGTGACAGTGGACCACCTACTTTTGTGTTTTCCTGTCCCATTTCGCTTTGGTTCTGAAATGAAATTTGTGGAAACGCAATAAGAGCAGTTCAAAACAGTAGTAGAGAACAGATACTCGCGGTTAGATCGTCCGTTTACAATGGTCATGGGTTCGAATCCTACTAGGAACTTGAACCTTCGAACTTGAAACTTTTCACTTTCTTGGTGGGGCCATAATTCGTCTATCAATTCCGTTTTCCAGGCCGAGAGATCTCTTATGATATGATAGAGGGTGATGATTGTAGAAGCTGACTAGGCATTATCTTCTTCTTTCGGTTATCAAAAGGTGATGTTTCGCGTTCTGAACAAGATGGACTGTGTGTTTACCAATGGGACCCTCGAAATAGCTTTCATCTTGGTGCTTTTAATGTAAAAATACCGTTACATGGTAAGGTAACACTTAGTCTTGCGGAATACAAAAGGAAACAAAGTCAATTTGAATACTAATATACTTGGCAGACGAGTGAAGACTAAAACTGTGGAATTCTTCATTTTTGGCAGTCCGTAAAGGTAGAATATATTCTTTAGGTGTAGGTAGAAGAACTTCAAACTGCTGATTTTCCACCTTTTAAGACGGAAGTGGATAGGCAGTTTTGAAGACCATTTTACTTAGTGGCGGAATACCACACATATGTCGCCGTTTTTTACTCACATTGCGGACAAGCAAGTTATTTACTTTCAACAACTAAAAGAATTCGTCTTCCAGAAAGGAAATGATAATTTTCTCTAAAATCTACACCTAATGAACAAACTCGTCATCAAAAAACCAAATTACTAAACTACTGAACAACGTGAACAAACTGAGACTTTCTTTTTCTACTCGTCCGACGGAACTAGCAAACGAGAAGGAGTAGGAAAAGTGAAATTCCCTCTATGATCAATGCAAAAAAAGGATTTTGTCACCTAAGCTGTAAGTAAATTGGCCTAAAAAAGCCGATTCCTCCTCTTCGACAAAATTCGTTTTCCTCTGGAGGGCTAGATCGTCCGCCAGTGCCTGACAGAGGACTGACTCAAAACGCTTGCAAACATAATGTTTCACTGACATGTCGCTTGTTGGCAACCATGATGGTGACATAACAGCCTCTACGGGGGTGGTGTCTCTGTAATTATGGCTGGTGAAACGAACAGTGCATAAAGCTTGGTCAAGGTAAGGTTTCTGATTATGGGGGAAATGTTTGGGATATTATTAATAGCGAACAGTCATATTTATTGAGGAATGGAATTAAAATAGTTTTTTTCTAGGATAAGTAAAGCAAAAACTAAAGTAAATTTAAAAAACAAAACTATTAGCGTTTCGCGTTCCTCCAGATAATCATAATCGATATTGAGCGAATCATCAATGTTGAATGTTGCCACCACACATTGGCGTACGAGCCAAATCTCTAAAGGGAGGGAAATTTCTCCAAAGAGGGGGGAATTGGCAGAAATCAAGCTGTTTTACCTACACCCCGAGGATAAAATTATACTTTTTGAAAACGCCAAAGAGGGGGGAATTCCACTTTTCCGTTCTTCCCTCGTCCGCTAGTGCCACCACATTATCGTGTAATGTGTCAATCATCATGGGCAAGTCTCGAGTTACGGGTAGTTTATGACTAATTTTCGAAATACGGGGTAAGTACGATAATTTATCAAGTAACGGAAAAATATGGTAAATTATCGAGTTAAGAAAAATATGGGAAATTTTTAACTGCCGGTAAAAGCATGACAAGTTATCAAGTTATGGGAATTGTTTGGAAAATTATCAAGACATGCGTTTCTCCAAATTATCGGCAACTTTAAGGTTTCATTTATCGAATTACGGGAAATTTAAGGCAAATTTCCAAGTTACAGGAACCACTGGCGGACGAGCTTATCCTCTAAAGGGAGGGGAATTTCGTTAAAGAGGGGGAATCAG
>OZ038448.1:988449-1005328 GCA_964036265.1 Daptonema setosum
TGTTCAGTTTATTGTTGACACTTCACGTTTCAAGTGGCTTTGAATTTATAAGTGGGGTAACGAGAACCACATGAACTATTTGAACTAACAGCATGTTCAAAAAAGTTTGTCTCATAATACACAGTATATCATATGATATCTCTAAACTTCCTATAAAACTATTATATAATCTCGATAAAGTATAGTTAAACTTCATATGGACAACAAGGGAATCTGTCTCGACATAACCTTGAACAATTGCGCGAGGTGTGGTAAAGATGGTGTGATAGTGAAATAATTAATTTTAGTTTAAAAGCTAGTTCCTATTCTATCACAAGGAGTGCTACTCTAAGTAATAATTATAAGTTATAGATCTATTTTTGACGAAATGACTGAGATTCAGTTTAACAAAACAGTTGGGAATACTGAACTCAATGTGGAATATAACGGAATCCGGCGTGGATTGGATATTGGCGCGAGGTATGACAGAAATCCAAAATATTTTAAATTTTTAGTAACAAAACAAGTATCTACCACAGGGTTTGCCGTGTATAAGTTTATTGTGATAAACTTATACACGGCAACAAAAAAAATATAAAAATAATAATAATTAGAAGTGTATAGTATGATAAATTTGATTATAAAAAATTAAAGTAGTATGATAATAAAAAAGTAAAAGTATATAAAAATAAAAGTATATATGTAGTTATAGTACAGGGTGTCCCATTTAAAAGTCACGTTTTGTTTTTGCTCTAATTTCTGTAAAGGTGAACCGATTTTGAAGTTTCATGCGACATATGATGGACAATTTATGACAAATTTTTTTGGCGCATAAAAATTCAAAATTGCAATATTATACCAGTTTTTATGATGAATCTACGAAAGTACCTAATTTTAACCAAAAATCGTCGATTATTCCAGCTTTTTCGCACATACATATGTAGCAGTTTATTAGAATCTCCTGATAAATGTTATCACAACCAGGTAACCACTACTTTAAATACTAGTAAAGCATACCAGAATATGCCTTTTAAATCATCAACATGATCACCACCCCTTCAGATGCCAGTTTTAAACCATGCGCATGCTCTGGATGTGATTTTCACACTTCCCCTCATTTGAATTGAACGGATGATGACTTTGTCAAAATTCTTCATAATCTGCAGCGACATATGGCCTTTTAGCTTCATTTTAGACGAATATATATATTTTTTAAAGCAGTGGACCTCAGAATTTTGTTTTCCGTTAAGCTCCGAGCTGCCTTTCACTGAGCTGAGAGCAAATGTGAGGAATCACATCCAGAGCACGCGCATCGTTGGGAACTGTGAACCTGAAGGGCGGTTATCACGTTAATGGGCGTATTCTTCAGGTACATATGTTTCACCTGCATTTCAAGCAGTGGTTACCTGATAGGGATAACCTTAATCAGGAGATTCCAATAAACTCTTATTTATGTGCGAAAAACAAGAATAAATTGAAGATTTTTGACGAAAATAAGGGACTCTCGTAGATCTAGCATAAAAATTGGTATAATCATGCGATTTCAAATTTTTATGCGCCAAAAAAAATTTCATAAATTTTCTCTCATATGCCGCATGCAACTTTGAAATCGGTTATTATTCACAGAAATTACAGCAAAAACAAAACGTGACTTTTAAATGGGACACCCTGTACAAGTGGGAATAAAAGAAACGACTAAGAATGGGATTTATGGCATCGTACAGAGGTATTAAAATCCACGTTAACTACAGCTTTTTTAACAAAGTCAAGACGCGAAGGTTGGAGATTTCACAGTAGAAAAGGATAAACATGATCGAAAGATCAAATGCCTTTAAAATCCTTAAGATCGGGATATTTATGCTGTTTCGTATTTGAAATTTGTGCTAATTCAAAGCGTTTTGTCTATCATATATCATTGTTTATGATACCAGTGTTTTTATCTTAAATGAATATCAATAAATTTGCTATAGGTTTACATTATAATCACATAGGGATGCTGGAATTGCACCTTGTATCCACCTTTCCGGGGCGCATATTTCCTAAACCCAAAAATTTTCCTAGAATTTTTCCCATATTCTGAGTTTTATGTGCGCTTACTAAGGTGGGCAAACACTGAAATACCACCGCTGCGCGGGCCTAACGCGCTTGTCCTCGCTCCCGCTTGGACAAGCCAGCCTTACGATAGGTAATCGGGGATTAACGGACAGTAACTTCTATTGGAATATATTTTTGGTGACAGAAAAAATGAGCGCGTAGTAAAAATTATAGGAAAATTTTTGGGGTTTGGAATTTCGCTTCCGGGGCCGCAAAAAGATTTGCTGGTCGTTCACGTGATATGTAACATCGTGATATGTAACGGGCGAGTGGTGTGGTATCCGGACCGGATGGTAGCGAATGGAAGGATGCCCAGCTCTGGCTATTGATCGCTTGATCATCAAGTGCAGAATGCACCTGCAAGCACTGGTCCGTCCAGGGGGTTGATTTTCCCACAAAATACACTCACACACTCAATTTTCTTGTTTTCAGTCACCATAAAGTTGTCTCTACATAGTTTGTCTGTGGTTTTAATATGGTTGATCATGATTCTTGTTTTTTGTAGTGTTTTGTAAATATTTAATAATCGAGACAATAATTCTTTCAACGAGTTCGTTTCTCAGAGTGTGAGGCGTATGACACCAAACTTATGACATCATCTAGACTATCTGGCAGGGATGCTGTGTACTGCAGTGCCGTTCGAATGTGGGGTAATAGACTCTGAATGAAACACTGTCTAATGACGGCTTTGCTCTCAGTGGTAATTGGTGAATCAAATGCGGCCTCGTACAGTTGGATGAGGGCCGAACCATACTCTGAGGCGCATTCTGTCACGGATTGTTTCCGATGAAACAACGATTGGGCTGCTGTGTTTACGAAACAGGGGGATGAAAATTTATGAATGAGACTGTCACATGATGCTTGGAAATTATTTTTAATTGAGTCATCAAATTGATTGAATGCATACTCAGGAGTTTCAAGAGACTAGCCTTTTGGGTGTCTGACAGTCCTACGCTAGAGGTCCCTTTCCGGACCCGTTGTACCCACAACCTAACTGGTTGGTCCACACGCACGCCGGAGAACTGGTCTAGCTTGGGTACAGTGGCTAGAAGTTGGTATGGGTTGAATGATGACGAAAGTCTGGTTTCATCTGGCATGTTTGATGATTTCAACTGATTAGTAAGGTATGATAGCTTATCTTTTAATATCTGAACTTCTGGTGAACTGTAAGGTTATTTAATCTGTTTTCCTAATTTTGTAAGTAAGTCGAAAATCATATAGAAAATAGGAATCCTTCATTTAATCTTGCTGACTTGTTTTCCTTGCATCAACACGTTATGAGCTTAGTGTTCGTTTGGCCGATTTTCAGCGTATGGCCACTAGGATGCAGTCATGTAATTATTTCGGTAAGAGCCAGATACACAGCGCTTAGTGATTAAAGGAGCTCCAAACCTCGTAGAATTGTTTCCTTACTTCCGAATGTTCAAGATTTATTTACATAGTAAGCTAATGGTTGTAAAAAAGTTAAAATAGTAGCTTTTCACATTATAAATAGAAATTTTTCGAAATTAGGACCAGGATGTCCACTTTTCGATTTTCCCTCCAAATATCGCTTCGGCCGCGTAATAGCCAAAATGTTGAAGCTTTTTGCACATAAACCGTAAAGTTGATCTGGAAGTACACTTGAAAAGAGAACATTTGAGTCTGAAGTAAGTGGAGAAAGAAATGTATACTAACGTTCTCAATGCTGTCGGGAAAGGACAGCGAAGTAATTTGGTTTGTCAAATTTTGAACAGATTTCCAAAGGGTGGTCGTAATTTTATTACATAAACCGTTGAGGTTATGAACAAAACACCAACCTATGTAGAACATTTAGTAAGGACCTCCAGTTAACAAACATTCGCCTGATGGATCAGATGAGTTTTACATTCATACAACATTCACTGTTATCTGTTGCTCGTTACCCTACTCTGTGTCATTGGCAACCCATTGGCGGACGAGATAATCCACCAAAGAGAGACATTTTTTATATAGGGAAAATTTCAGTTGTGAAGCAACTTACCAACGTCTTTTGAAATAAACTTAACATCTTGAAAAAAAATTATCATAAATTTCCGGCAGTTCAATTTTCTCTCTTCCACAGTACCACAGCATACTGGCGGGCGAGCGATTCATCTAAAGCAAATTAATTTCTTCAGATAATAGATATATTGCAGTTTTGAGGCAATTTTACCCACAACTTATAGAACAATTGCTAAATTTTAAAACTGCCAAAGCGTGGGATGTCTTTTTTATTCTTCTCTCATCCGCTTATACCACAGCCACACACGAGATCGCCGATCTGTAGACACACTGTCGCTCGAGCAATTCCTCCAAACGGGAGGGAAAGTTTTCCAGAAAGAAGGAATTGGCAGTTTTTAGGCCATTTTTACCTGTACCTTAGAGAGCAAATTATATTTTTTGAAAATGCCAAAGAGGGGGAATTCCACTTTTCCCTCCCCTTCTCGTTCGCTAATGTGCGGGTATAACCCAAACCCAAACATCCCACGACTCGGTGCAACGCTTGTGGGCAGGGTATAGCTTATTCAGGATTTCTCGTTATTGAAAAATATTTCTACAAACCTGTGCACATGTGCAATAAATTGGACCTATGTTGTCCAAAAATTTTGCTGTGGGAAGTCTACCAGTCAGTCAGTCAGTCAGTCAGTCAGTCAGTCTGTCAGTCCGTTATTCCATCCTTTCAGATCTTAAAACCAATACACCAAGTCCGTTTGTTCCGACGGTGGCTCCAGCACCAACTTTGGCTCCGGTCGTGCCACCAACATTGGCTCCGTTACCCACCGGTGAGTGAGTGAGTGAGTGAGTGAGTGAGTGAGTGAGTGAGTGAGTGAGTGAGTGAGTGAGTGAGTGAGTGAGTGAGTGAGTGAGTGAGTGAGTGAGAGAGAGTGAACGCGTTGACTTTAACCGTTTCAATGCTTAGTTTATTGCGTGTTTTTAGAAAGTGAAATAGTTGTGAAACGTTCCAATGACAGTATTTGTTGAACACACACATTTGTCTACTACAATTACTCAAATTTTTTATTTTTATTTTTTTTTCTGGTTAGGAAAGCTGACATGGACATTCACTCACTCACTCACTCACTCACTCACTCACTCACTCACTCACTCACTCACTCACTCACTCACTCACTCACTCACTCACTCACTCACTCACTCACTCACTCACTCACTCACTCACTCACTCACGCACTCACTCACTCACTCACTCACTCACTCACTCACTCACTCACTCACTCACTCACTCACTCACTCACTCACTCACTCACTCACTCACTCACTCACTCACTCACTCACTCACTCACTCACTCACTCACTCACTCACTCACTCACTCAGGCCGATGTCCTAACAACGGCATCTCAGAAGGACTGTGTATTGGAACATTATGTCCCATCGGATCATCATGCGTCCAGTCAGAAAATCTGTGTTGTCGATATGTCAGAAACAGGCAACCTAAACCTGTTGGATCAGGGTTGCGTGTCCTTGATCAATTAGGCACATATGATGATGATGGTTCACGTATGACAACAAAAGAGGCTGCATTAAAACGGAAGGAAAGCTATATCATATTTACATGATTGCTTTCCGAATAATAGTGGTAAAAAAATTTCGGTCGCATTATTTTCAAATTCGTGGATTGAGAAAACAAACTCGATGTATGTATATTCTATTTTCAATGTAAAATCGTCTATCATCCTTGAAATTGGATCTGCATATTTGAGAGATGAAACATATGTACTTTAACATTGCTATGGTTTTCATTATTTTGTATCAATAGTATTGACAGGCTTCCTTTATCAGCTACTCTTCGACACTCGTGTTTCACCATTTCCCCATGAAATCAAAATTGTTTAGTTTTCATAATTATCATGCAAAATATTTTTCTATATTGTTCTAAAACTCATATTCAGTTATTACATAATTTACTGATTTAAAATCAAACTCCGTGATTTTTACACCCATACATATATTTATGCTGAAAATTTTCATTGGATGTCACAAATTCAATTCTACATCATGTCTATATTTTTTTCGATTTTGTTACTGATATTGATTCAAAACAGTTGGACCAGAGCACTAGCGGACGAGGGAAGAACGGAAAAGTGGAATTCCCCCCTCTTTAACAGTTTCAAAAAGAAAAATTTGTTCCCTAAGGTGTAGGTGAAATGGCTTCAAAACTGCGAATTCCCCTCTCTTTGACGAAATTCCCCTCCCTTTGGGAAATTAACTCGTCCGCCAGTGGACCAGAGAATTAGTCTACCGGAATTAACTGTCGGATAAGGTAAATCAATTTGATTTTTTTTTTGAAAATACGAATAAATATGATTAAAATTATTATATAACGTTTCATCGATTTAGTTTTGTTCAATGACTTTTTTTTCACAGTCAACCGTAAACAAAATAAATCACCAATTGGCACAATGATTTCGTTTAGCGACCAGGTCTTTGATGGCGGGCAGCTGCAACTCATTTACTCACTTACTCACTCACTCACTCACTCATTCACTCACTCACTCACTCACTCACTCACTCACTCACTCACTCACTCACTCACTCACTCACTCACTCACTCACTCACTAACTCACTCATCTCACTCACTCACTCACTCACTCACTCACTCACTCACTCACTCACTCACTCACTCACTCACTCACTCACTCACTCACTCACTCACTCACTCACTCACTCACTCACTCACTCACTCACTCACTCACTCACTCACTCACTGTCTCACCTCGTGCACACGCTTTTCGTGCTCCTTCAGCAACGGGTATTTATCAAGCAAATCCTCTCCACAGTTCTTCAGGATTCTTTCGTTCAGCTCGGCTAAGTACAAATCTGCCCACGAGATCTGAAGACGCTGACTAACTGACTGACTGACTGACTGACTGACTGACAACCAACTGACTGGCTGATTGACTGAGTGATTTAAGCTGTTGGCAAACTTCGAACTTATCGGTCATCATTAATGAACATACACATCGTCGGATCTTTAGAGCGAACCTCGACCGTCTTGTTCTGAGAGTTACTGCTGACTGACTGACAGACTGACTGACAGACATAATGACAGAAGGAATGACTGACTGACAGACATAAAGACAGAATGACTGACTGACTGACAGACATAATGACATAATGACTGACAGACTGACTGACTGACATAATGACTGACTGACTGGCTGACTGACTGCCTGATTTTACTGACTAACTGATTGACTGTTGACTAACTGTCAGGCTGACTGACTGACTGACCAACTGATTGACTGAACAACTGACTGACTGACTAACTTATTGACTGACTGACTGACTGACTGACTGACTGACTGACTCAATGACTGACTGACACAGTGACTCAGGACCAACTAGTTTTCAGCGCTGGGAATGTTTCCACTGTTTCGACATGATCCTCAAAGTCGGCTCCTTAAAAATTAAGAAACATTAAGTTGTCAATAAAAAACATAAAACTCAAGTCTGCTTTCCAATATCAACCACCAATAAAAAATTACGAAATGTTTCATTGCAAATTTTATTCATTAAATTCAGTTTTCTACTAAATGTTTTAATTAACCTGATTGGGCCAACAAATACCGAATGAACTCCGCCTTGGAACGGACATTGAAGTAGAGGAGCTTGTAGGTGGGAGCCATGATGACTTGAGTAATATTCTGGATGCAGGAAGAAATTTAGGTATCCTGAAAGGAAATTGGATATCTATTATGCAATCCAGTATTGCTAAACAAGAGGGCATAAGTTCGAAACGTGTCAATTACATTATGTCGAGGTTCTGGTCTTGTTTTGTGAAAGTTATTTCGGTATAACTGAGGGTCGAATATTTCGCGACAAAGACGACAAATTCACGGTTTTTTATAAAACTGTTGCCACACACCTTAAATTAAAAATTTTAAATTAATGTGCTTGCCAAAAATGTTACAAAAAACAAACTGTCCCGACTATGTCCCGGAAAACTGTCGCGAAATATTCGAACCTCAGTTATACAGTGGCAAAGTATGTCGAAGACATGACTTTTTATTAATTACCTTAATGAATAATATACCGAAAATTGGCAGTAAGCATGTTATTCTACTCGAAAACCATCGGAATGTGCATCGTGACTAACAGCGAATAAAACATGTTAACCGTTACCCTTAAACCATCTCACTGTCGAACGAGTCAAACCTCCAAAGGGAGGAGAATCTTCCCAAAGAGGGGAGAATTAGCAGAAATTGGGCCGTTTTACCTACACCTTAGGAAACAAATTCCACATTTTGAAAAGAGGAGGGAATCCACTTTTCTCTCCCGTTTTCGTCCGCTCGAGCCGACTCTGAAACCGGTTCATACTAACCGAGCATCCTTGACGTGTTTTGTGTGTTTCGGCTAATTTTACAAAAAACTCAATCGGTATAGCTTATTCAGGGTTTCTTGTGAAAAAATAATTTTGTGAACCGGTTAAGTCCGTATGCAATGTTTTAGGCACGGGTTTCGTATGTTGGTCTAATGTCATGTGAAAAACATTTCATTTTGTGAAAATTTGAAAGCGCGCCAAAAACAGATTTGAATTCAAACTGCGCGCCAAACAGTTTTTGGCTAACAAGAAACCCCGGATCAGCTATAAGACAGAGGGCGTGGATTGTTCTGAAGACTCTATATGGAGTAGAACTTCAGAAAAAACTATTGGGATTATTTAAATATTTCCGTAGCTTTATCAGTTTAGGTTGTAATCTGAAATGTAATCTAATACATAGCTTGACCAAGGTATCTTGTTATCAAAAATTATTTCTATGTACCCGTTGCGCACGATCACACCTGTCCCAGCTGTGGGTTTTTAGCCACAGTCCAGGGGGGTAGACTGTGAACGTGAGTGCTTTTAAGCACAGTCCGATTCCTATTTAGCTACAGTACCGTTTAGCCACAGTAAAATTTAAACACAGTCCGTTTTTTAGCCACAGTCTAGCCCCCCGGACTGTGGCTAAAAACCCACAGCTGGGACAGGTGTGCTCACGATTGCACTATATTTAGCGCATTGTTAATAGGTTGTGTAAACTTTTTGGCTAACAAGAAACCCTGGATACGCTAAATATACCACACGAAAATAGATTAGGTGCCCTGTTCAGAGGGTTTATTCAAACGCGATTTATCCGTGAGCTTCAAAACTTCAAAAAAAATTGGTTTGTTGTCAGAAAAGTTGTGATTAAGTAGAAACTTTTACTAGCCTATCTGTAAAATTTATATATGACCAAAATAATACAGTCTAAATTCCACGTGACGTTCGTACTGTATGCGCATAACAGCATGTTTTGTCAATGTTTCTGATAACAGAACTGTGCAGTTGTTAAAAGTGTTTTCGCTTCTGCTGCAATGCGATGATAAACACGTAAACTACAAAACGCTGAATATTTTATTGAGCGAGACCCATGAGGGAACATATGTTTGTTGATTTTTTATAATTATAAAATTTAGGCTATGTTGTATGTACAGGGTGGGCCAAAAAAACTCTGCGATTTTGTGAGACCATAACTTTTACTGTGGACCATGAATTTCTTTGAAATTTCCAGGTTATGTCAATAACATATTAACTTAATTTTCTCTGAAATTTTATTGAGTTATCTAAAACACACCGACCACACGGTCAGAATACATGAAAATTTCACTTTTGTCTTTAAACGGTGTCATTATTGTGAAGAGAAATCATGTGCATACGTAACTTATAAGCATTAATTTATTTATTTATTGAAAGAATGAAATAAATAATTGTCCAAAAATTAAAAGGTATGTTTTTAATTATTATAATAACTTATTTCAAAACCATTCTTCTAACAACGCGATAGTTCTGGTGCTGAACTGTTTTTCATGTCTGTTACCGGTTGTTGAGTTCCTCCTTAGCGATATTTAGTTTTAAATACGTTACTTTTTCCTCAAAACTTCAAGTTCAATGAATAGAAATTCAAGATTTATGAAAAACATGCTCACTCTGTCCATACGTCAATGTTTTTTGGGGAACGTTAGTCGGCGCGGTTCAAGCTTGTTAAAAAGCTGGATATGGCAAATGTTGAGTTTTCCACGTACCGTGGTTATTTATTTCGCAAAATTCATGCTTATATGCAATGCATGTCTTTGAAATTTTAGGACGATAAAAAATAATAAATCAGTGAGATATTCTGAGGTTTTCATTCAAATATTCATCAATAAAAATCAACCCTTAAGTAATGCCGTACATCAGACAAGGGAACAAAAAGCAACCATCTTACTGTAAGAGTTTTCCATTCACATTGAAACTAAATTTAGACCGAATTGCTACTTAAACAAGTTTCTTTTAATCCTTGTAATATTATTTAGTTCACTCGTTCAATTCAATAATAGATTAATACCTAAAACTAACTTATACACATGATTTCTCTTTGAAATAATGACGCCGTTTAAAGGAAAAACTGAAATTTTCATATATCCTGATCGTGTGGCCGGTGTGTGTTAGAATTCTCATTGAAATTTCAGAGAAAATTAAGTCCATATGTTATTGAAATAACCTGCAAATTTCTAAGAAATTCAAGGCCCACAGCTAAAGTTATGGTCTCACAAAATCGCAGAGTTTTTTTTGGCCCACCCTGTATATAGAGAGATAAATTGTAAATTTAAACGAAAGTTTTCAAGCTGTGACGTTTGAAAACAAGGCATTTCTTAACCATATTTTTTTACATTAACTCCGCACTTTTTACAGTACTCAGTAGCTTGGCACGATTTCATCTTCTGATTTACGAGCTGAACATCAGCAGATTAGAAATGCGGGAGAGTTATCCGAACTATGTAATTTGAGATGTTTCATTACACTTGCAAACATCGACAAAAATCGTCGAAATTACATTCAAGTGTTCACAAAAGTTCTAATAATGAAGCCGGAAATTGTGAAACGCGGATTGTTTTTCGACACCTCCGAACGAATACACACGAAACTTTTTAAATGTTCCGCGAAAAGTATCAGAACTCCAATTACTAATCCAAGAAGCCAGAAAAACAGCATTCCGAAGAATCGACTCAGTTGAAGAGCATCACCAGGTGACGATGGATGTGACATGGCTTCTCGGCATTGCCTGAGTATGAGTGAGTGAGTGAGTGAGTGAGTGAGTGAGTGAGTGAGTGAGTGAGTGAGTGAGTGAGTGAGTGAGTGAGTGAGTGAGTGAGTGAGTGAGTGAGTGAGTGAGTGAGTGAGTGAGTGAGTGAGTGAGTGAGTGAGTGAGTGAGTGAGTGAGTGAGTGAGTGAGTGAGTGAGTGAGTGAGTGAGTGCGTGGGTGAGTGAGTGAGTGAGTGAGTGAGTGAGTGAGTGAGTGAGTGAGTGAGTGAGTGAGTGAGTGAGTGAGTGAGTGAGTGAGTGAGTGAGTGAGTGAGTGAGTGAGTGAGTGAGTGAGTGAGTGAGTGAGTGAGTGAGTGAGTGCGTGGGTGAGTGAGTGAGTGAGTGAGTGAGTGAGTGAGTGAGTGAGTGAGTGAGTGAGTGAGTGAGTGAGTGAGTGAGTGAGTGAGTGAGTGAGTGAGTGAGTGAGTGAGTGAGTGAGTGAGTGAGTGCGTGAGTGAGTGAGTGCGTGAGTGAGTGAGTGAGTGAGTGAGTGAGTGAGTGAGTGAGTGAGTGAGTGAGTGAGTGAGTGAGTGAGTGAGTGAGTGAGTGAGTGAGGCAGATTTCCATAAACTACCCTTTTTTCACCTTCAACTTTTTCAAATTGGTCATATGCCTAAGCCTAAGCCTAATACGGAGCCAAAGTTCGTTCCTAAGCCTAAGCCTAAGTTCCAAGCTCAGAACTAAGCTGAAGCCGGAGCCTTAATCGAATGGGTTGAAGCTGAACAGCAAAATAAGAAAAAGGGTATGATATGGAGATTCTGCTAGGTAATTTCCCAACCCTACCCTTTTTTCATCTTGATTTAGAAGTATTTCGACCCGTCTTTTTGGCCAAAAGCAAATACATAGCAGAAAGTTATTTCTAAGCCTAAGCCTGATACATAGGAATGTAAAAAAGCTAATGCCTAAGTCTGAATTGACCTAGAGATGAGAAAATATATAAAAGAGAAAAGGGGTAGCTTTTGTAATTCTGCGTGAGTGAGTGAGTGAGTGAGTGAGTGAGTGAGTGAGTGAGTGAGTGAGTGAGTGAGTGAGTGAGTGAGTGAGTGAGTGAGTGAGTGAGTGAGTGAGTGAGTGAGTGAGTGAGTGAGTGAGTGAGTGAGTGAGTGAGTGAGTGAGTGAGTGAGTGAGTGAGTGAGTGAGTGAGTGAGTGAGTGACTGAAAGTCTGAAACTCATACATACCTATATTCTTCCAACTTGGTTTGCTGATATCGGGTTGCTATGTTGTTCAACACATTAAAATTGCTTCGGATTACAGTGTTCAAACATTCCACAGATCGAGAGTTAAGTTGTGGTGAGATTAAGAAAGAATTAAACAGCGCTTTATTGAAGGAAATGATGATGAAATCGCATTCACTGAAAAAGGTTATTCTATTTCAATTTAGTAAAAAACAGTCAGATTTCAGTCAGTCAGTCAGTCAGTCAGTCAGTCTGTCTGCAAATCAATCATTCAGTCAGTCAGTCAAGTCAATCACCTTCGTGACATGACATCCAAAGCCACAGAATGCGTAGTTATCTGGATCACAACTTTCGTTCTGGTCAATAAATCAATTTTGTGCTTCGACTCTTCATCTCTGGCATCCAAGTATCTGAATGAGTGAGTGAGTGAGTGAGTGAGTGAGTGAGTGAGTGAGTGAGTGAGTGAGTGAGTGAGTGAGTGAGTGAGTGAGTGAGTGAGTAATCTTACAAGGCTGGATTCACTTTAAGTGCTTGACGAAGCTTTGAAAGCTCGTCATTATGCTGATGTTTCAGGTCGCTGGCTAGGAAAGAAATGGCATTTGTAAGGACGAGAACTGCTTCCTGAAAGTTCACATGATTCATACTACTACTGTAGCTTCCGTCCCTGAATGACTTCACGACTTTATTACTGAGACTTCTTCAAAACCGAAGCCAACAAGCCAACCTAATACCATATCAGAATGGTATTTCCGTAGTGACCAGATAGGTGTAATAAACTGACGGGCAAGAGCAGAAACTATAGAGCAACGTCAGGATCTGTGTCTCAAGTTAGATTTTGAACCAAGGACCACCAGTTTCCTAGACTGGCGTCCTATGCGCTAGACTAGGCAAGCGACTAGATTACGATTGTGATAAACAGTTTTTCTGTCCAAATAACCTTTCTTAGCAGCTTCCCAGCCAACTCGTCAATCGTGATAACGGGTGGTTCAAATTTAGCCACTTTGAACAACTGCCCGAGTAGACATCCCTGAAGTGGATAATGGTCAACTGTTCTGCGATAGAAGAGCAAGTTGAGCTGTCAAATCAACTACAGTACAAGACAAAAAGAAGTGACTCCCACACGCATGATTACAAACCCCACAGATTTTTCGAATTTGGTTTTTCTCGAGCAACATTACTATTCCATGTAAAGTTTTACTGTCTGCGAGCCCCCGATAACCTAACGTAAGGCCGGCGCGATAGGCCCCGCAGGGGAGATTTCAATATTTCCTCCTGCACGTGTTGTAGGCTGTAGCATAGCCACGTGCTGTAGAAAGCATGCGAGCGTAGCGAGCCAGATATATTAGGGTATATGCAGTTTAGTTGCATCGGCTCAGTAGCACAGTGCAAGGGCTCTTGCCTATCATGCGAGTGGCCCGGGGTTCGTTTCCCAGATTTTTGATAAAAACTGTAAACTTTCAAAAAATCTGTGGGTCTGGAAAATTGCCTCCCACACCTCCAACCAAGCAGCGAAGACACTTGCCATAGCTGCGGCGATTTCGTCACATCTTTCTGTCTTTTACTGTATCGCAACAACTATCAAACCACTGAACAACAAAAAGCAGTAACTTCTTGATTTCTCATAATCACTAGCGGACGAGGGTAGAACAGAATAGTTGAATTCCCCCTCTTTGGCGTTTTCAAAAAAGTAAAATTTGTTCCCTAAAATGTAGGTAAAATGGCTTAAAAACTGCGAATTCCCCCTCTCTGAAGAAATTCTCCTCCCTTTGGAGGATTGGGTCGTCCGCCGTTGGTCATACCTTTTTTTCTCTGAATCAACCTGATACATCGCCAGTGCATGAATCGTAAAGATGCCTGTCAACAGGATCGTTATCTGTAGGACACTGTGGGCCCGCGAGGTGGAAGCTTCCGTGTTTTGCACGAAAACGTGGGCGAAGATTTGCCAGGAGGTCAATGGATTCCCGCGTAGCGATGACATGGCAAACAGTGCCAGTAGGGTGCTGATTACGGTCAGCCAGAGATCCGTGCCGAAGACGGACCATTGGGCGATCGGCAGGTACCAGAGGGTGTCGGTGGCAGTCTGGAAAGGTCGGTTAATGTATATACAACTTTACTTGCAAAATAATAATAAGACACTAAAATGGCGACTATAATAATACAACTCACCGTATGTAAGTTCATACAACATTCCCATGCACCTCATTTGCCAGAAAATCGTGTACTATCGCTCCAGGCGAACGTGTAAAAACTTTCACTTCAAAGAAACTAACCGTTTGATTGCTTCCATAGACAATCAGTACTTCCTCAGTATATCGAATCGGATAAGACAACTGCATGGTGGCGAGTCGCACTGGCGTCACCGCTACCAGACTGTGCAACATGTCAACCTGACCCTCGATGAGCGCGTCCGAGAAGCTCTGATTGCCATTGTGGGACCATACCTGGAAACAATACTAATTTTGAGCAATGTTCAAAGAAACTTGGCAAAGTAATCATC
Source organism: Daptonema setosum (assembly GCA_964036265.1). Classification (NCBI taxonomy): domain Eukaryota; kingdom Metazoa; phylum Nematoda; class Chromadorea; order Monhysterida; family Xyalidae; genus Daptonema; species Daptonema setosum. The sequence goes on from OZ038448.1 coordinate 1,003,299, forward strand.
CTCGTTTTTGAATTTGGGAATTTTTTATACTATTCAAAGTTTTGTCGCAGGGACGAGCTGTATAAGTGGTTAATGTTTCTCACGGCTCAAGTTCAAACAAAAGGCACACTTTTTATAGGTCAAGATCCTTGTGAAGGAAAAAATTAATTGTGTCAAAGAACGGAAGCTAGTCGTGAGTGTAAATATAGTACGCATAATTATTGAAGTACAATAAAACGAATTTTTTTATGTACTGACCTCTTCATCCATGTACTCAACACGATCGCAGTTGTTGTTTAATAAGGGTTCAAGCCAATACCATAGCTCTTCGTAAAATGGATTCATTTCAGTAGTTTTTCTTACGGCTATTTTCATGGTTCGGTTATGCAAATCTCTCATTATGATTGGAAAAACATTGGTTCCCTACCCGATATTCTCTGAAATCAGGATACTGATGAACGGAATGGACATTTCTACATAAAATGATACTTTTACTCAAGATTTGGTCCTGGGACTGGGCCTAATGAAATGAAATGATTTGAAAATAAAATTTACTTCGGAATTCATCAACTCCCATGATGCTCTCTGAAATCGGGGAACTGATAAGTATTTATGAAGAACTGTCCTACATGTGCATATGTACGTACATTTATGTAACTGAGTTGCATGATTTGTTCTATGTATTTAACTTGGTCACATTGGAAATGTTATTGGCATAGTAAAAATACTTCTTAACGACAGTGGTCAAAGGATACACCTGGCATGTGTACTCAAGCCGTTGTCTTGAGTCAGTCCCTAATGAAATCTAATGAAATGCAAGTTAAATCTGACAATTTTGCTGTTCATCGAAAAAAATTATCATTTCACGCTTACATGAACCAAAAACAAACAAGCTAGAACTTACCGGATATACGTATAAAGGTAACCAAAGGTCTGCCATATATTATTGCACTAGTGGACGAGAAGGGGTGGGAAAAGGTGGAATTTCCCCTCTTTGTTGTTTTCAAAAAGTATGCTTTGTTCCCCAAGGTGTAGGTAAAAAAATGAAAACTGCCGATCCTGCGACGAAATTCCCCTCCGTTCGAAGGTTTGACTCGTCCGCCAATGCTGCCTGGGCCACTCAAATTAACCGTTTGTTTGAACAGACAGAGTGCGACTAAATATGGTATTCGATATCATGAAGTGCAGTAAAAACATGCAAACATTCTTTTGTCACCTTACACCTTTTAAACGATTTTTTTGAAACATCTGTTTCGGATTGATGATTGAATTTTATTATCAGAAAAACATTTTTCTAAGAATATTTGATTAAAACGATGATTGAAAAGGAATACAAATATAGACCAAATGGTCTTACGGCATTGGTATTTTTTATCAACTTTCTGAATGGATCAATGAAGTTTCATGAGCACCACACGTTTATCATGAGTCCAAGATCAACCAATATATCTTTCATCGGAGAACATTAGTTATTATAAATTTTAAACTGATGTAATGCCCCAACAGTTTATATGTTGATAAATGAAATACGATCCTCCGACATTTATAAAAGACACAGAAAATAACCTGACTGAGGAGCGCCAAGAAATATGAAGAGTCGTAAAACCACCACAAACTGCAAAAAAAACAAGCAAAATCTTTTTAACAAATGTTCTTTTGTAGGCTGTCTACGTAATCAGCGCCCATCGCGGGAAAATGGTCCTTTCCGGAAAAACACAAATCTTTGGGATCCATAGTTTGTGATGGGGATAACCACGCCCAAAAACCATTTCTGGTCGATTGATCTAAAATCGAGTTACCGAATGTCGTCTCACGTAACAAGAGTTTCTTCAAACGTAAATAAGATTCAACACTAAAATTAGTTCTTGTACAACGTGGAAAAACCCGATTGATCACAATGTATTTCTCACAGTAAATATTTATTTAAGCTTTTTCCATTGCTTGATAAAATAACGTTAGAGATCAAGTTACCAAAACGATGTTGCCATGATTCATCTAAGCCGGTATGCAGAAATGTATATCTTTATGTGCCTACACGACTACAGGTTTAT
>OZ038448.1:1010528-1013028 GCA_964036265.1 Daptonema setosum
CCGAAGACGGACCACTGAGCGATCGGCAGGTACCAGAGGGTGTCGGTGGCAGTCTGGAAAGGTCGGTTAATATAAACACAACTTTACTGGCAAAATAATAAAGAAACCACTAAAACGGGGAACGGAATAACTGACTGGTATCCATGTTTTCAAACATGACCACAGACCGTGACACGTTGGGCTGGTATTCCTGCCTGATATGGTATCCGTGCACCTTGATGGCTTCAGCAATTAAGAAGTCCCAGTAAAAAAGCACTCATCGTAAGTTAACCCAATCAAGATTCCGTTTACCTCTCTATCTGTACTCCTCTCCTCACCGTTTCGCCAGACAAACAATGTGGAGTTGTCACTGTGAAGAAACCATTCGCTTGATCGCTTCAACAGACGATGTTTACTTACTCGGTTTGCGAAATCGAAATACTCTAGTACCAACCCAATCAACCTGTTAACAATCACTCACCGTATGTATGTAATGTCTTACATCATTCCTATGCACCTCATTTGCCAAAAAATCACTGTTGCTCCAGGCGAACATGTAAAAACTTTCACTTCAAAGAAACTAACCGTTTGATTGCTTCCATAAACAATCAGTACTTCCTCAGTATACCGAATCGGATAAGACAACTGCAGGGTGGCGAGTCGCACTGGCGTCACCGCTCCCAGACTGTGCAGCATGTCGACCTGACCCTCGATGAGCGCGTCCGAGAAGCTCTGATTGCCATTGTGGGACCATACCTGGAAACAATACTATTTTTGAACGTTGTTCAAAGAAATTTAGCAAAGTAATCATCCTCGTTATTGAATTTGGGAATTTTTTATACTATCCAAAGTTTTGTCGCAGGTTCGAGCTGTATAAGTGGTTATTGTTTCTCAGGACTCAAGTTCAAACAAAAGGCACTCTTTTTATAGATCGAGAGCCTTCCTATAAAAAAAAATCGAGGGACGGAAGTTGTGTTAAAAAATTTAGTTGCGTCAAGGAACGGAAGCTAGTCGTGAGAGTAAGTATAATGTGCATAAGAATAGAAGTACAATAAAATGAATCTTTTATTGTACTGACCTCTTCATCGATGTACTCCACACGATCGCAGTTATTATTTAATAAGGGTTCAAGCCAATACCATAGCTCTTCGTAGAATGGGTTCGATTCAGTAGTTTTTCTTACGGCTATTCTCATGGTTTGGTTATGTATTTCTCTCATTATCATTGGAAACCATTAGTTCCGGCAGCGATATTCTCTGAAATCAGGATACTGATGAATAGAATGGTAACTTATACACGAAATGAAACTTGATTACCACAGGAAATATTATTGCCCTAGTAAAAACATTTCCTACCGACCATGGTCATATGACACTTTCGACGTGTGTACTCAAGGTTTAGTTCTGGGACTTACTTAGCCTAATGAAATAAAATGATTTGAAAATGAAAATTTACATTGGGAAACCCTCAACTCTCATGATGTTATCTGGAATCAGGGAATTGGTCTTTATGAATAACTGTTCTACAATTGTATATGCATACATACATACGTGCAATTAAGCAACTGGGTTGCATGAACTGTTCTAAAAAGGGATAAAGGTTATTTGACGGAGATGGCCGTCGGGAATGATTATCAGCACCTACGTTGAGATGATAACAAGGAGGTCATCCCATACCAGTCTGTGCGGAGCGACTAACCTCCACAGACAGAATGCGGTGTCTTTAACACCCCTAACAAACAGAACAGCTTTGTAGTCACAGCTAGTGAGGTGCGAGTTTTGAACTCACGACCCCACGCTACTTTACGAAGCCACGTGGCCGACTTGTGTTTAACTTGGTCACATTGGAAATGTTATTGGCATAGTAAAAAAGACTTCCTAACGACAATGGTCAAAGGATACACCTGGCATGTGTACTCAAGAAAGCCTGTCCCTAATGAAATGTAATGAAACGCAAATTAAATCTGACAACTTTGCTGTTCATCAAACAAACTTATCATTTCACGCTTACATGAACCAAAAACAAACAAGCTAGAACTTACCGGATATATAAAGGTAACCAAAGGTCTGCCATATATTATTGCACTAGTGGACGAGAAGGGGTGGGAAAAAGTGGAATTTCCCCTCTTTGTTGTTTTCAAAAAGTATGCTTTGTTCCCCAATGTGTAGGTAAAAAAATGAAAACTGCCGATCCTGCGACGAAATTCCCCTCCGTTCGGAGGTTTGACTCGTCCGCCAATGCTGCCTGGGCCACTCAAATTAACCGTTTGTTTGAACAGACAGAGTGCGGCTAAATATGGTATTCGATATCATGAAGCGCAGTAAAAACATGCAAACATTCTTTTGTCACCTTACACCTTGTAAACGAGTTTTTTGAAACATCGGTTTCGGAGTGATGATTGAATTTTAATATCAGAAAAACATTACTTTAGGAATATTTGATTAAGACGATGATTGAAAAGGAATACAAATATAGACCAAATGGTCTTACGGCATTGGTATTTTTCATCAACTTTCTGAAT
>OZ038448.1:1020528-1030528 GCA_964036265.1 Daptonema setosum
CCTTACCGTCCGACACGGCTGTTCAGAGCCGGGTTTGGAAGCAGAACTGCTGGAAACTGTGCTGCGATACGCTAACGTTCCCTATCAAGTTGTTCCACTTGAAAAGGTAGGTGATGTGATTCCCACAACATCAAAATTCCTGCTTCATTGACAGAGCAGAGGAAAATAGCTACGATCAGTACATACAACATTGAAAAATAACCATGTACTTGGCGGTCCTCAGATCATAGGGAAATATGAATTTTCTTCAATGATTTTGTAAAATTTTGTGAAAAATAAAATAATAATAAGAAATTTAGATTAAAATATTTTCACTGAACCATCTCTAATCTGCAGCTGAACTACGGCGAGAAGAATGAATCGAGTGGTGAGTGGACAGGAGTCCCGGGGATGATACAGCGCGGAGACATCACTACGGCCACGGTGTTGTTCGGCAGTACCTACGGTAACTTCGACGACGGAGAACTGGTGCCGTCTTGGCCACTATTGCATCTTCTTTACACAACTATTGTGATACCCGAAAGTTACAGGTGCGACGTAGTATCGAAAATACTAAAGAAAAAAAGTTTGACTCGCTTCAAAACATAACATCAGAATGGATCACCGTTCTGGTAAAACAAGTTTCGTTACTGTAAAATAGTATTCACCTTACAGCACGTGACGTATTTATTTAACACAAGTGTGTTTGAAAAAAATGTCTTGTTCACGAGCGAAAAAGTTCGCATGTCATATTCTTTGATGTCATTTCCTATTATTAAATCAGAAGTTTTTCAGGACACCCATCACCTCAGCTACAATGCTGTTGTCCATGTTCTCCTACGATGTCTGGATGGCCTCCATTCTAACTGGACTACTCCTGGGGTGTTTACTCAAAATATCCGAGGTTTCGTCGGAACCTGTTCTCGGTGATGCTAATGTGACGCTTATTTCGAGACAAGTTTACCGCTTGATGAAGAAACGAAAAAATATCAAGCCCAAGAGAAATTCAACGCCAAAGTGTTTGATTGGGTTAGAATTGCAAAAAAAGGCTTATCCTATTTTATGTATCATTATGTTTTGGTGTCCGATGCACATTTCCAAACCCTAGTAATTTTCCTAGAATTTTTCTCATACACGAAATTTCGTGAGGTGGGTGACCACTGAAATACAACCGCTGCGCGGGCCTAACGCGCTTGTCCTCGCTAGGCTTACGATAGGTAATCGGGGGTTAACGGATAGTAAAACTTCATATGGAATATATTTTTGTTGACAGGAACTTTTGGCGTGTAGTAAAAATTCTAGAAAAATTACTGGGTTTTGTAATTTTGCTAGTCAGACACATTATGAAATGTGTTCTCGCATTACGTGTTATTCTCGTGTCCGATGGTTGTCGACGAAACGCTTTATAATTTTGTTCTGTTTTTGACTCCAATGAGTAAGCCAGAAACAATGCATTGTAATTTTCCTGATTTATTCTTTGCACTATGTTTATTCGTTCAATATATTTCAGATTTGCGGCGATGTTGTTCACGCATCTTTACTTCACCGTTCTCACCGCAAAATTCGTGTTGCCAGCGCCAGAAAACCCATTTAACTCGAAATCATGGGTATTGCAAATGCTCCAGCAAGAGAAGATACATTACATTTTGCGATCAAAAAATCCAGATGTTGGTGAGATACAGTGCGTACTGACCTACTTGAAGATCATTTGAGAACTTTAGGCATTCGTTCCCTACAGTTGGTTGATGTCTACTGATGTAACCTAACTTCTAACTTGTAGAGTCATAAAGGTGCGTCGTATCTTTGGGGTGGACCGATTCCGCTGTCTTCAATCGTACGCGAAACGAATGAAACACGTATCATACAAATGATCGCGCAAGGAAATGCTGTGCACGGGGTGAGTGTACAATTTACTTCTTACAGTACAAGACCAGAAGTTATGACAAAATCGCCGTCACTATGGCAAATGAACGAGCTGCTTCAGCTATTAGGTTTTTTCGGAGATTGGTTGAAAGCGAAATTACTGACGTGAACTTTGGCCACTCTCTCAATTTCCCATGCTCCCAGCCAATCAGCGAAGATGGTTTACTAGCTGAAGCTGCTCGCAGTTGCCTTAGGTCGGCGGTTTTTCCACACCTTAAGCTATGCTGTAGCTACTCCTAGGTGCTTGCCGATTTCTTTATTTATAAAACGGATATGTATTCTACTTGCAGACTTCAACCATACGAGCCATGGAAATACTGAGAATCGCGCACAAACAGTTCGATATCCGCATCGAGGTTGGACAGGCCACTTAAATAGACTACTGTTATTGGCAGAGCCGAGTTACCGAAAAAAAACGTGTCTGTTATTATAATCCACCGAAATACGTCCGAATTATTTACTAGGTTTCAATGTCATCTCACATCATTGAATTGAAAAAAACACCGTTGGTCTGAAGCGTAGGGTGTCAGTATCGTAGACTGGTTGTCATGAGTTTGAAACCTGACTTGAAACACAGATCCTAACACGTTGCTCTAGGGTTTCTGCCACTGCGGTCAGTTTATTCAACTTCTTGGAAAACTACAAATAAGTCAATCTGATATGATATTAGTTTTATTTTAAGCTTCGTTGAAAAGTCCCAGTTAAAGAGTTTCGGTATATACAATCTATTTGTAATCTTCAGCATCGTAAGAAACCGGACACCGGGCTAAATTGGTCAGCGCTGATGTTCAGAAAGGACTCTCCGTGGTTACAACGAGTCAATCGCGCAATCATAAGGTTTGAATAATTTCTGCCTGCGATTTATTTGACGATGAACCGTGTCGAACTGAAATACATTAGTAAAACAGCTTATCAGAAAACCAAAAGTTTTTTGGATCTAGGAGACCACGAAATTCCAAAATCCTCCACAGTTCAAATAACATGGAAGTTTTCCGAGCTAAAAAGAATTTTCTCCTTCTCCGATTCGGCGTTAAAACAGCATTGTTAGTAGTTAATTTGTTGGTAGACTCCTAAAACTCAGTTTCACTAACAAATGTTACAGCTAAGAATTCAGCTAAATTCAGCTATGTTGTGAAAGCTTTCATTAAACTTCTCACTTGCATCTCATGAAGTTCTCAATTCTTCATGTTCAGGAATCAGCAACGTTTGATACGTAAAACCGATGAGTTCTTGCATCGGATTGAGGAACGCTCCGTCCACAGACCATCGCAAATGGATCTCCATGCGCTGTCATTATCGAAATTGTCTGCTTTATTCATTATCTTCCTTTTGGCCATAGTTATCGCCGGTCTAGTTTTCTTGGTTGAATTCTCTTTCTGCTCTGCACATGACTATTATATAAACTGATACAAACATGTATGTACATACGGAGGTCATGATATGAGCGGACCATACATGACGAATTGTTCACTTCGCTAAACATTTGATGTTTCTGAGATTAGTTTTGTTTTTTGACTCACTGATGAACTAAAAATTTTACCTGTAAATTGATGGTATGTTGGGTTAACATGCCATGAGACGCAAAGCTTTTTAAAAAATTCAATAAATATGTTGACATTGAAATAACTTAGAAAGTGTTGACAAAATACCCTCAATAATTTTTCATCAGTTTCACATATAACGATCAGAGAATGCGGAGCCGAGCAATCGTTTTGACGGCGTTGTTCTGTTACTTCTTAGACACTCTACGAAAAAGGCGAAAACTGCAAATGAGAGTCCAAGCACCAGGAATACCAGCATTCCGGAAAATCGACTTAATAAAAGAGAGTCACCGGGCATGGGAGGTTTTGACATGGCTTCACGACATGCTCTGAAAGTGATTGAGTGGATGAGTCAATGAATGAGGGAGTAAATGAGTGAATGAGTAAGTGAGTAAGTGAGTGAGTGAGTAAGTGAGTGGAAACCTGTAAGCGGCGATTTTTCGTTGATGATACGTATCCACTATATTGGAGAGCCTGCCATAGTTTAATCTGATTTTGGTATCCAAACACTCTAAGGAAGACTGGTTTAAGCTAGGAGACAGTATGAAAGAATTATATAGCTTCTTGCCGGTTGAGATGATAACCATGTCGCATTCGCTAGAAACGGTTAATTAACTGGATCCAGTTATGAGTTGTGAAACCGTAATCCAGTTAGGGAGTCAGTCAGTCAGTCAGTCAGTCAGTCAGGCTTGCGGGTAATTAGTCAGTCAGTCAGTCAGTAAGTCAGACAATAAACTAGTTCGGCGTAAAATTATTTTTCATCAGTCATAACAAACATCAAGTCGTTAGTTTATAAAAGTGGATGACAAAACGTCAAATAGTTTCGTGACGTTAATAACTTTTCCGATATAACATCCAGAGCCAAACCATATGAGGTTACTTGAATTACGACTTTTTCTTTAGCAAGTTTGTCGATTTCGTTTTTATCCTCTTCTTTTCTGGCGTCCAGATATCTGTGGTAAGAATGGTTTAAAATTGGTATAAGGAGTGAGTGAGTCGTTGAGTGAGTCGGTGAGTGAGTGAGTGAGTGAGTGAGTGAGTGAGTGAGTGAGTGAGTGAGTGAGTGAGTGAGTGAGTGAGTGAGTGAGTGAGTGAGTGAGTGAGTGAGTGAGTGAGTGAGTGAGTGAGTGAGTGAGTGAGTGAGTGTGTGAGTGAGTGAGTGAGTTAGTGAGTGAGTGAGTGAGTGAGTGAGTGAGTGAGTGAGTGAGTGAGTGAGTGATTGAGTGAGTGAGTGAGTGAGTGAGTGAGTGAGTGAGTGAGTGAGTGAGTGAGTGAGTGAGTGAGTGAGTGAGTGAGTGAGTGAGTGAGTGAGTGAGTGAGTGAGTGAGGCAGATTTACAAAAGCGACCCCATTTTCAACCAAAACGCGTACCATGCACCATTGTTCTTTTCGACAAAATGAACACAGATTTTTATTTTGGGCGCCAGTTTGAATTTGGATTGAGAATGTGAGCCACTTTAAAAAAACAACTTGAATAAATAAATTGAATAAAAAAATTGGGGGAAACTGATTGAAGGGAAAAAAAATGAAAGTTTCAGCAATGTTGGAACTATATAATAGTTTTCTTTTGTTTGTCTCCAAGTGATATTACGATCTAGCCCGTGTTATAATGCGTGTCTGCTGATTTTTTTATTTTCGTGCGAGCTCGGGTTTTTTGGGCCAATTACGTCGGGGGCAGACTACACAAAAACCCTAATTGACGAAAAACTAGTCGTTAGAAGTTCATTGGTCCCCTGAAATCGTCTGTGATTTTTTTCTACTCCAGAAATTGATTGATTTCGGTCCCTCCACCGTGCAAAATTCTGAAGAAAGCATATGAAGAAACAAGCATTACGCCGCCCGGCCGCCGAGCTAAATTCGACCCAAAATAAATCGTTTCTCAAAATTAAAAAAAAAATCTGACGTTTTCAGGAAGTCAATAAACCCTCTGAAAAGTTTTCATAAAGTTAAAGTTATCGCATAGTCAGCCACCGACGTCAATAGCTCGAGTGGACTGCGTGCACTAAAACACGGGGGCTTATACACGCGCATGCATTATAACACGCGCTAGTACTCAAAACAATCAACAGTAGTGGGACGGGCCGACCTTTTCCACCCCTTCTCATCCGTTAGTGCGAGTGGGCCCAGAAAAAAAATGAATTCAACGGTTTTTCGGTTAGATTGCAGTCTCTGTTTCGGTTGTTGTTTCGGTGTGATTACGAACGGGCTTAATAGTGGGTTTCCAACAGAGCTGAGAAGATTTCTGATTTTTTCAGACGTCAGAAAGTCTCAAATTACCCGATACAGGAATTTAGAGGAAATATAAGGCTCGAAAGCTATTATAAATGTGTGTGCTTGAACCTAAAAAGTTGATATATTGGGATTCCCCGCTTAGTTTGAGTATTGGGGCTAATTCTATATTCGTTATTATGTCAGTTGGGTTCATTTACCTATTAATAGTTTTTGACTTTTGTGACTACTATGACGGTGTCATATTTTAACATGTTTATTGACAACCAAAGCGATTCCTTTGAATTTCCATGTAAATGTGGTCATTTCGTCGAAAGGGAAAAAATGGTGCATGGTACACGTTTTGGTTGAAAATGGGGTCGCTTTTGTAAATCTGCGTGAGTGAGTGAGTGAGTGAGTGAGTGAGTGAGTGAGTGAGTGAGCGAGTGAGTGAGTGAGAGTGAGTGAGTGAGTGAGTGAGTGAGTGAGTGAGTGAGTGAGTGAGTGAGTGAGTGAGTGAGTGAGTGAGTGAGTGAGTGAGTGAGTGAGTGAGTGAGTGAGTGAGTGAGTGAGTGAGTGAGTGAGTGAGTGAGTGAGTGAGTGAGTGAGTGAGTGAGTGAGTGAGTGAGTGAGTGAGTGAGTGAGTGAGTGAGTGAGTGAGTGAGTGAGTGAGTGAGTGAGTGAGTGAGTGAGTGAGTGAGTGAGTGAGTGAGTGAGTGAGTGAGTGAGTGAGTGAGTGAGTGAGTGAGTGAGTGAGTGTAGAACTAACATTGGTGGATTCGTTGCCAGTGAACTATGAAGCAGTTGCAGACGATCATTTGGCCGATACTTTAGTTCTCCGGATATGAATGAATCGGTAGTTGTTAGAACTAGGATGGCTTCCTGAAGTAACCAAGTTTGAGATTTTCGAGTTTTTGTGAAATAGCGTGACTGAGTTCGTGAGTGAATGAGTCAGCGAGTGAGTGAGTAAAGGGGTGACTGTTAAAAAAATATACGAAAAACCTTTTTTGTGAGTTTCCTAGCCAGCTCTTCAATACTGATCACCGGAGGTTCATAAGGGTAGACCTTTATTAGTTGACCAAGAAGACAGCCCTGAAAACTGCGTTACTTGATAACTAGAATTCAGACTATTCTCATCTTTTGTCGCCAGTGCGTTGGGGGGGGGGGCATTTCGGTATGGTAACACTGATTCGAAGTACTCAACTATGTAGAAACACAGACCATGACTTGTTTTTCTGTGGTTCTCGCCATTGCCTGTCTATTAATTCAACGTTTAATTAGTGTTTTTTTTTATGAATTCAGTAAACGAAAAATTCCGAGTAAAACAAAATCTCTCTAACCTGATACAACGCCAGTGAGTGAATGGTAAAAATGCCCGTGAGTAAGATGGTCATCTGAAGTGCGCCATGCAAACGTGTAGATGTCAACTCCGTGGACTGTGAAAACAGGTGGGCGAACAGACGCCAAGAAGTGGGAAACGTCGGACCACGGAACAAAGAAACGACCGTCAAAGCTAATATGGTACTGATTACTGTTAGCCAGAGATCGTTGCCGAACACCGACATCTGAGCGATCGGTAGATACCAGTAATCGTTTGATGCGGTCTGGGAAGATATTGAAAAGTTTACCATCATCATCATCATCATCATCATATTTTTTCATGGTTCATTAAAATGTGAAATGAAGATTGGTCGGTTCCTAGTGGATTCCATGGTAGAAAATGGTTTATTTTCAACGTTTATCTCCGTTAACCCTCAATACAACCGCGAAACGGAGGTGTTCTCATGGACAAACCACAAATCGGCATTCCACTTTCCGGTACACTTGGAAACGTCTATAAACTGATTAGCTGATGGTATTTCAGGGAGCCGATACCTTAGTTAGTTAAAACAGAACCCCTTCATTACTTATAAAGGTTCAGTAAAAAGCAGTAGTTGCAATTCTTGCCGCAGTCACCAAGTCTTCTAACAGAATAACTAAGAGTCTGACCGTTTGATTGATGCCGTAGACAATGAGAACTTCCTCAGTCGGTCGTATGGGGTATGACATCTCCATGGTGGCGAGTCGAGATGGCGTCACTGACACCAGCTTTTGCAGCATGTCGACACGACCTTCTTTCAACGCCTCCGTTGAGCTAAGACTTTTGTGGTTGGACCATTCCTGAAAGATTGTTGTTGAATCACTCCTAGAAAATACTTGTGGTTGGCTCGTTCCTGAAAGATAATTGGGGTGGAACCATTCATGAAAGATAATGGTGGTTGGACCAATCCTGAAAGATAATGATGCTATAAAACTTGTTTACAAATTTTGCTTTTTATCATGAAAGCCTGTTCAAGTGAAGACTTCCCAAAGAAAAAAAAACAAGTCAAGTTTCACTTTTTACACTTCTTTCAAGTGCAAAAACTTTTTCAAAATTGTATTTTATCCTTTCAATCACCTTAAATTAGTAAATTTTTTGATTGAAGTAACCTCTTCGTCGACAAATTCTATAGGTTGGCAGCTGCTCCTCAACAACGGCGTCATCCAGTCCCACAGCTGTTCGTAAAACTCGTTTCCTTCCAATGACTCGAACCGAGCCACTCTCAATGGAAGTGGTTGTTGTTGTGTTGGTGTTGGTAGTTTTGGAGCATTCATTTTGTCTAGTAGATACTTTTTACTAGAACTTTTTCATTTACTGAAACCATCAAGACACACTGATACCATTCAGAATAGTGTTTTTGTAGTGGCCTAGAGACGTTGAATAACTGACAGGCAATAGCAAACCAAACCAGAGCAAAGTGTTAGGATCTGTGTCTCAAGCCAGGTTTCGAACTTGGGACCACCATTTTCCGAAGCTTGCGTCCCACGGAAGATTAGACTGACGGCTGAGATCAAGACTCATAGTAAATAGTTTTCAGAAAAAAAACATTAGTAACAAGATATTCTGACCAAGCTAAAACAGCGCAGATTTGGGTGCAGTCTACGGGTGCAGTTATACGGGTGCAGTTATACGGGTGCAGTTACACGGGTGCATTCTACGGTTGCAGTCTACGGGTGCAGTTATACGGGTGCAGTTATACGGGTGCATTCTACGGTTGCAGTTATACGGGTGCAGTTGTACGGGTGCAGTTATACTGGTGCAGATTTATTGTGCAATTGGTGTAAGGAATATGAACGCGCGCGCGCTGCGCTTGCCTGGCAGAAAATCATGAATTTCAGCGATTTTTTTATAGAAATTAAAAGTATCTGTGTGTTTTATTTTACGTGTCACAGAGTTTTGTTTACCAGTACGGTTCTTGGTCACATATTTTTTTCGAATCTGCATCATAGCATATCAACTCCATTTTAATATGGGTGCAGTCGTACAAATCTGCGGCATAGATCTATGATGCAGCCCAGTGCAGCAAGTATAACTGCAAGCATGCCGTATATTTACACATGTAGATACACATGCGCAGACATTTTTTATGGCTGCGCTACGTCTCCGCTCGAATATACATAAGTGGGGCTTTACATAATTAATCGCTCCTATGAAACTCTGCACTGGCGGACGAATCAAATCACCCAAAGAACAGTTCTGAAGCCCGTTTACTATTCCTTGTGAACAGACTCCACTTTTTATGAACGCCAAAAAGAGGATAATTCCACCACGTTTTCCTTCCATTCTCATCCGCTAGTGATTCTCTGTACACCTATATTCTATGCGACTGGGCTCATAATCGTTGTTTATACAAGCCACCGTACTGGGTAATGAGAAAAACAACGTACAATGCAAACACGTTTAATTGGGACGCATATTTGGAAACTGCACCCACTTTTTGTCAGAATACTAAATTCGACTTCTTTATTTTTGACTCACGAAGAGGCTAGGTTAGGCTCCTTCATTACTAACGTACAGTCTTTGTTCGAAACTAAGCCTAAGCCGTACAAACAATCAAATGGTTATTCGCTGTCGTTGGGTCGCACGAATTCTGACAAAAAGTGAGTGCAGTTTTCAAATATGCAATTTGGACACGGTCGGACTAGCCAAACCTCCAAAGGATGGGTAACTTTCTCAAAGAGGAAGAATCGTCCAAAAATATGTGGCCATTTTACAACTTAAAGAACAAACTGTAGTTTTTAATACCGCCAAAGAGGGGGAAATTCCACTTTTCCCTCACATTCTCGTCCGCTAGTGGATTTGAATATAGCTTGGTTGGCTGTTCTAAAATTACCGTAATGCGTATGGTATATAGCCAATCCAGGGTTTCGTGATAGACAAAAAGATTTTGGCGTGCAATTTGAATTCAAATCTGTTGTTGGTGCACTTTAATAAAATTTTGAAATAAATTTTGTTCACATTACATGTGAACAACATAAAAAATCCGATT